>CAUJGY010000138.1:0-1200000 GCA_963170745.1 Phymatocera aterrima | reverse complement strand
AAGAGATGATCGAAAATATCTGTCTCCAGAATCGAAATCGAACTTTGATGGGTGGGTTTATAGGTTTATTTCGACCCGCTGAATCCGACAATTCAAGCTTTGATGACCAAAAATATGCTTGGAAAAAAGTTATTTCGCATGGTACGAAAAAGAGATGATCGAAAATATTTTTTTTCAGAATCAAAATCGGACTTTGATGGGTGAGTTTCTAGGTGTATTTCGACCCGCTGAATCCAAAAATCCAACCTGTGTCACACGAAAATACACCTGCAAAGAAGTTATTTTGCATGGTACGAAAAAGAGATGATCGAAAATATTTTTTTTCAGAATCAAAATCGGACTTTAATGGGTGAATTTCTAGGTGTATTTCGACCCGCTGAATCCGAAAATCCAACCTCTGATGACCAAAAATATGCTTGGAAAAAAGTTATTTCGCATGGTACGACAAAGAGATGATCGAAAATATCTGTCTCCAGAATCGGAATCGAACTTTGATAGGTGGGTTTATAGGTGTATTTTGACGCGCTGAATCCGAAAATCTAACCTTTGTTACACGAAAATACACCTGGAACGAAGTTATTTCGCATGGTACGAAAAAGAGATGATCGAAAATTTTTTTTTTCAGAATCAATATCGGACTTTAATGGGTGAGTTCCTAGGTGTATTTCGACCCGCCAAATCCGAAAATCCAACCTCTGATGACCAAAAATATGCTTGAAAAAAAGTTATTTCGCTTGGTACGAAAAAGAGATGATCGAAAATATTTTTGTCAGAATCAAAATCGGACTTTGATGGGTGAGTTTCTAGGTGTATTTCGACCCGCTGAATCTAAAAATCCGAACTTTGATGACCAAAAATATGCTTGGAACAAAGTAATTTCGCATGGTACGAAAAAGAGATGATCGAAAATATCTGTCTCCAGAATCGGAATCGAACTTTGATGGGTGGGTTTATAGGTGTATTTTGACCCGCTGAATCCAAAAATCCAACCTTTGTTACACGAAAATACACCTGGAAAGAAGTTATTTCGCATGGTACGAAAAAGAGATGATCGAAAATATTGTTTTTCAGAATCAAAATCGGACTTTAATGGGTGAGTTTCTAGGTGTATTTCGACCCGCTGAATCCGAAAATCCAACCTCTGATGACCAAACATATGCTTGGAAAAAAGTTATTTCGCATGGTACGACAAAGAGATGATCGAAAATATCTGTCTCCAGAATCGGAATCGAACTTTGATGGGTGGGTTTCTAGGTGTATTCCGACCCGCTGAATCTGAAAATCCAAACTTTGATGACCAAAAATATGCTTGGAAAAAAGTTATTTCGCATGGTACGAAAAAGAGATGATCGAAATATCTGTTTCCAGAATTGAAATCGAACTTTGATGGGTGGGTTTATAGGTGTATTTTGACCCGCTGAATCCACAAATCCAACCTTTGTCACACGAAAATACACCTGGAACGAAGTTATTTCGCATGGTACGAAAAAGAGATGATCGAAAATTTTTTTTTTCAGAATCAATATCGGACTTTAATGGGTGAGTTCCTAGGTGTATTTCGACCCGCCGAATCCGAAAATCCAACCTCTGATGACCAAAAATATGCTTGGAAAAAAGTTATTTCGGATGGTACGAAAAAGAGATGATCGGAAATATTTTTGTCAGAATCAAAATCGGACTTTGATGGGTGAGTTTCTAGGTGTATTTCGACCCGCTGAATCTGAAAATCCAAACTTTGATGACCAAAAATATGCTTGGAAAAAAGTTATTTCGCATGGTACGAAAAAGAGATGATCGAAATATCTGTTTCCAGAATTGAAATCGAACTTTGATGGGTGGGTTTATAGGTGTATTGTGACCCGCTGAATCCAAAAATCCAACCTTCGTTACACGAAAATACACCTGGAAAGAAGTTATTTCGCATGGTACGAAAAAGAGATGATCGAAAATATCTGTCTCCAGACTCGAACTCGAACTTTGATGGGTGGGTTTATAGGTGTATTTTGACCCGCTGAATCCAAAAATCCAACCTTTGTTACACGAAAATACACCTGGAAAGAAGTTATTTCGCATGGTACGAAAAAGAGATGATCGAAAATATTTTTTTTCAGAATCAAAATCGGACTTTAATGGGTGAATTTCTAGGTGTATTTCGACCCGCTGAATCCGAAAATCCAACCTCTGATGACCGAAAATATGCTTGGAAAAAAGTTATTTCGCATGGTACGACAAAGAGATGATCGAAAATATCTGTCTCCAGAATCGGAATCGAACTTTGATGGGTGGGTTTATAGGTGTATTTTGACGCGCTGAATCCGAAAATCTAGCCTTTGTTACACGGAAATACACCTGGAACGAAGTTATTTCGCATGGTACGACAAAGAGATGATCGAAAATTTTTTTTTTCAGAATCAATATCGGACTTTAATGGGTGAGTTCCTAGGTGTATTTCGACCCGCCGAATCCGAAAATCCAACCTCTGATGACCAAAAATATGCTTGGAAAAAAGTTATTTCGCTTGGTACGAAAAAGAGATGATCGAAAATATTTTTGTCAGAATCAAAATCGGACTTTGATGGGTGAGTTTCTAGGTGTATTTCGACCCGCTGAATCTAAAAATCCGAACTTTCATGCCCAAAAATATGCTTGGAACAAAGTTATTTCGCATGGTACGAAAAAGAGATGATCGAAAATATCTGTCTCCAGAATCGGAATCGAACTTTGATGGGTGGGTTTATAGGTGTATTTTGACCCGCTGAATCCAAAAATCCAACCTTTGTTACACGAAAATACACCTGGAAAGAAGTTATTTCGCATGGTACGAAAAAGAGATGATCGAAAATATTGTTTTTCAGAATCAAAATCGGACTTTGATGGGTGAGTTTCTAGGTGTATTTCGACCCGCTGAATCCGAAAATCCAACCTCTGATGACCAAAAATATGCTTGGAAAAATGTTATTTCGCATGGTACGACAAAGAGATGATCGAAAATATCTGTCTCCAGAATCGGAATCGAACTTTGATGGGTGGGTTTATAGGTGTATTTTGACCCGCTGAATCCACAAATCCAACCTTTGTTACACGAAAATACACCTGGATCGAAGTTATTTCGCATGGTACGAAAGAGAGATGATCGAAAATTTCTTTTTTCAGAATCAATATCGGACTTTAATGGGTGAGTTCCTAGGTGTATTTCGACCCGCCGAATCCGAAAATCCAACCTCTGATGACCAAAAATATGCTTGGAAAAAAGTTATTTCGCATGGTACGAAAAAGAGATGATCGAAAATATTTTAGTCAGAATCAAAATCGGACTTTGATGCGTGAGTTTCTGGGTGTTTTTCGACCCGCTGAATATGAAAATCCAAACTTTGATGACCAAAAATATGCTTGGAAAAAAGTTATTTCGCATGGTACGAAAAAGAGATGATCGAAATATCTGTTTCCAGAATTGAAATCGAACTTTGATGGGTGGGTTTATAGGTGTATTTTGACCCGCTGAATCCACAAATCCAACCTTTGTTACACGAAAATACACCTGGAACGAAGTTATTTCGCATGGTACGAAAAAGAGATGATCGAAAATTTTTTTTTTCAGAATCAATATCGGACTTTAATGGGTGAGTTCCTAGGTGTATTTCGACCCGCCGAATCCGAAAATCCAACCTCTGATGACCAAAAATATGCTTGGAAAAAAGTTATTTCGCATGGTACGAAAAAGAGATGATCGAAAATATTTTAGTCAGAATCAAAATCGGACTTTGATGCGTGAGTTTCTGGGTGTATTTCGACCCGCTGAATATGAAAATCCAAACTTTGATGACCAAAAATATGCTTGGAAAAAAGTTATTTCGCATGGTACGAAAAAGAGATGATCGAAATATCTGTTTCCAGAATTGAAATCGAACTTTGATGGGTGGGTTTATAGGTGTATTTTGACCCGCTGAATCCAAAAATCCAACCTTCGTTACACGAAAATACACCTGGAAAGAAGTTATTTCGCATGGTACGAAAAAGAGATGATCGAAAATATCTGTCTCCAGACTCGAACTCGAACTTTGATGGGTGGGTTTATAGGTGTATTTTGACCCGCTGAATCCAAAAATCCAACCTTTGTTACACGAAAATACACCTGGAAAGAAGTTATTTCGCATGGTACGAAAAAGAGATGATCGAAAATATTTTTTTTCAGAATCAAAATCGGACTTTAATGGGTGAGTTTCTAGGTGTATTTCGACCCGCTGAATCCGAAAATCCAACCTCTGATGACCAAAAATATGCTTGGAAAAAAGTTATTTCGCATGGTACGACAAAGAGATGATCGAAAATATCTGTCTCCAGAATCGGAATCGAACTTTGATGGGTGGGTTTATAGGTGTATTTTGACCCGCTGAATCCAAAAATCCAACCTTTGTTACACGAAAATACACCTGGAACGAAGTTATTTCGCATGGTACGAAAAAGAGATGATCGAAAATATTATTTTCCAGAATCGAAATCGGACTTCGATGGGTGAGTTTCTAGGTGTATTCCGACCCGCTGAATCCGGAAATCCAACCATCGATGACCAAAAATATGCTTGGAAAAAAGTTATTTCGCATGGTACGAAAAAGAGATGATCGGAAATATCTGTCTCCAGAATCGAAATCGAACTTTGATGGGTGGGTTTATAGGTTTATTTCGACCCGCTGAATCCGACAATTCAAGCTTTGATGACCAAAAATATGCTTGGAAAAAAGTTATTTCGCATGGTACGAAAA
This sequence comes from Phymatocera aterrima, assembly GCA_963170745.1. Classification (NCBI taxonomy): domain Eukaryota; kingdom Metazoa; phylum Arthropoda; class Insecta; order Hymenoptera; family Tenthredinidae; genus Phymatocera; species Phymatocera aterrima. Next base: position 1,195,240 of record CAUJGY010000138.1, on the reverse strand, counting down.
AGAGATGATCGAAAATATTTTTTTTCAGAATCAAAATCGGACTTTCATGGGTGAGTTTCTAGGTGTATTTCGACCCGCTGAATCCAAAAATCCAATCTGTGTCACACGAAAATACACCTGCAAAGAAGTTATTTCGCATGGTACGAAAAAGAGATGATCGAAAATATTTTTTTTCAGAATCAAAATCGGACTTGAATCGGTGAATTTCTAGGTGTATTTCGACCCGCTGAATCCGAAAATCAAACCTCTGATGACCAAAAATATGCTTGGAAAAAAGTTATTTCGCATGGTACGACAAAGAGATGATCGAAAATATCTGTCTCCAGAATCGGAATCGAACTTTGATGGGTGGGTTTATAGGTGTATTTTGACGCGCTGAATCCGAAAATCTAACCTTTGTTACACGAAAATACACCTGGAACGAAGTTATTTCGCATGGTACGAAAAAGAGATGATCGAAAATTTTTTTTTTCAGAATCAATATCGGACTTTAATGGGTGAGTTCCAAGGTGTATTTCGACCCGCCGAATCCGAAAATCCAACCTCTGATGACCAAAAATATGCTTGGAAAAAAGTTATTTCGCTTGGTACGAAAAAGAGATGATCGAAAATATTTTTGTCAGAATCAAAATCGGACTTTGATGGGTGAGTTTCTAGGTGTATTTCGACCCGCTGAATCTGAAAATCCGAACTTTGATGACCAAAAATATGCTTGGAACAAAGTTATTTCGCATGGTGCGAAAAAGAGATGATCGAAAATATCTGTCTCCAGAATCGGAATCGAACTTTGATGGGTGGGTTTATAGGTGTATTTTGACCCGCTGAATCCAAAAATCCAACCTTTGTTACACGAAAATACACCTGGAAAGAAGTTAATACGCATGGTACGAAAAAGAGATGATCGAAAATATTGTTTTTCAGAATCAAAATCGGACTTTAATGGGTGAGTTTCTAGGTGTATTTCGACCCGCTGAATCCGAAAATCCAACCTCTGATGACCAAAAATATGCTTGGAAAAAAGTTATTTCGCATGGTACGACAAAGAGATGATCGAAAATATCTGTCTCCAGAATCGGAATCGAACTTTGATGGGTGGGTTTATAGGTGTATTTTGACCCGCTGAATCCACAAATCCAACCTTTGTTACACGAAAATACACCTGGAACGAAGTTATTTCGCATGGTACGAAAAAGAGATGATCGAAAATTTTTTTTTTCAGAATCAATATCGGACTTCAATAGGTGAGTTTCTAGGTGTATTTCGACCCGCTGAATCTGAAAATCCAAACTTTGATGACCAAAAATATGCTTGGAAAAAAGTTATTTCGCATGGTACGAAAAAGAGATGATCGAAATATCTGTTTCCAGAATTGAAATCGAACTTTGATGGGTGGGTTTATAGGTGTATTTTGACCCGCTGAATCCACAAATCCAACCTTTGTTACACGAAAATACACCTGGAACGAAGTTATTTCGCATGGTACGAAAAAGTGATGATCGAAAATTTTTTTTTTCAGAATCAATATCGGACTTTAATGGGTGAGTTCCTAGGTGTATTTCGACCCGCCGAATCCGGAAATCCAACCTCTGATGACCAAAAATATGCTTGGAAAAAAGTTATTTCGCATGGTACGAAAAAGAGATGATCGAAAATATTTTTGTCAGAATCAAAATCGGACTTTGATGGGTGAGTTTCTAGGTGTATTTCGACCCGCTGAATCTGAAAGTCCAAACTTTGATGACCAAAAATATGCTTGGAAAAAAGTTATATCGCATGGTACGAAAAAGAGATGATCGAAATATCTGTTTCCAGAATTGAAATCGAACTTTGATGGGTGGGTTTATAGGTGTATTTTGACCCGCTGAATCCAAAAATCCAACCTTCGTTACACGAAAATACACCTGGAAAGAAGTTATTTCGCATGGTACGAAAAAGAGATGATCGAAAATATCTGTCTTCAGACTCGAACTCGAACTTTGATGGGTGGGTTTATAGGTGTATTTTGACCCGCTGAATCCAAAAATCCAACCTTTGTTACACGAAAATACACCTGGAAAGAAGTTATTTCGCATGGTACGAAAAAGAGATGATCGAAAATATTTTTGTTCAGAATCAAAATCGGACTTTGATGGGTGAGTTTCTAGGTGTATTTCGACCCGCTGAATCCGAAAATCCAACCTCTGATGACCAAAAATATGCTTGGAAAAAAGTTATTTCGCATGGTACGACAAAGAGATGATCGAAAATATCTGTCTCCAGAATCGGAATCGAACTTTGATGGGTGGGTTTATAGGTGTATTTTGACCGGCTGAATCCACAAATCCAACCTTTGTTACACGAAAATACACCTGGAACGATCTTATTTCGCATGGTACGAAAAAGAGATGATCGAAAATATTTTTTTTCAGAATCAAAATCGGACTTCGATGGGTGAGTTTCTAGGTGTATTTCGACCCGCTGAATCCGGAAATCCAACCTTCGATGACCAAAAATATGCTTGGAAAAAAGTTATTTCGCAGCGTACGAAAAAGAGATGATCGAAAATATCTGTCTCCAGAATCGAAATCGAACTTTGATGGGTGGGTTTATAGGTTTATTTCGACCCGCTGAATCCGACAATTCAAGCTTTGATGACCAAAAATATGCTTGGAAAAAAGTTATTTCGCATGGTACGAAAAAGAGATGATCGAAAATATTTTTTTTCAGAATCAAAATCGGACTTTCATGGGTGAGTTTCTAGGTGTATTTCGACCCGCTGAATCCAAAAATCCAACCTGTGTCACACGAAAATACACCTGCAAAGAAGTTATTTCGCATGGTACGAAAAAGAGATGATCGAAAATATTTTTTTTCAGAATCAAAATCGGACTTTAATGGGTGAATTTCTAGGTGTATTTCGACCCGCTGGATCCGAAAATCCAACCTCTGATGACCAAAAATATGCTTGGAAAAAAGTTATTTCGCATGGTACGACAAAGAGATGATCGAAAATATCTGTCTCCAGAATCGGAATCGAACTTTGATGGGTGGGTTTATAGGTGTATTTTGACGCGCTGAATCCGAAAATCTAACCTTTGTTACACGAAAATACACCTGGAACGAAGTTATTTCGCATGGTACGAAAAAGAGATGATCGAAAATTTTTTTTTTCAGAATCAATATCGGACTTTAATGGGTGAGTTCCAAGGTGTATTTCGACCCGCCGAATCCGAAAATCCAACCTCTGATGACCAAAAATATGCTTGGAAAAAAGTTATTTCGCTTGGTACGAAAAAGAGATGATCGAAAATATTTTTGTCAGAATCAAAATCGGACTTTGATGGGTGAGTTTCTAGGTGTATTTCGACCCGCTGAATCTGAAAATCCGAACTTTGATGACCAAAAATATGCTTGGAACAAAGTTATTTCGCATGGTACGAAAAAGAGATGATCGAAAATATCTGTCTCCAGAATCGGAATCGAACTTTGATGGGTGGGTTTATAGGTGTATTTTGACCCGCTGAATCCAAAAATCCAACCTTTGTTACACGAAAATACACCTGGAAAGAAGTTAATACGCATGGTACGAAAAAGAGATGATCGAAAATATTGTTTTTCAGAATCAAAATCGGACTTTAATGGGTGAGTTTCTAGGTGTATTTCGACCCGCTGAATCCGAAAATCCAACCTCTGATGACCAAAAATATGCTTGGAAAAAAGTTATTTCGCATGGTACGACAAAGAGATGATCGAAAATATCTGTCTCCAGAATCGGAATCGAACTTTGATGGGTGGGTTTATAGGTGTATTTTGACCCGCTGAATCCACAAATCCAACCTTTGTTACACGAAAATACACCTGGAACGAAGTTATTTCGCATGGTACGAAAAAGAGATGATCGAAAATTTTTTTTTTCAGAATCAATATCGGACTTCAATAGGTGAGTTTCTAGGTGTATTTCGACCCGCTGAATCTGAAAATCCAAACTTTGATGACCAAAAATATGCTTGGAAAAAAGTTATTTCGCATGGTACGAAAAAGAGATGATCGAAATATCTGTTTCCAGAATTGAAATCGAACTTTGATGGGTGGGTTTATAGGTGTATTTTGACCCGCTGAATCCACAAATCCAACCTTTGTTACACGAAAATACACCTGGAACGAAGTTATTTCGCATGGTACGAAAAAGTGATGATCGAAAATTTTTTTTTTCAGAATCAATATCGGACTTTAATGGGTGAGTTCCTAGGTGTATTTCGACCCGCCGAATCCGGAAATCCAACCTCTGATGACCAAAAATATGCTTGGAAAAAAGTTATTTCGCATGGTACGAAAAAGAGATGATCGAAAATATTTTTGTCAGAATCAAAATCGGACTTTGATGGGTGAGTTTCTAGGTGTATTTCGACCCGCTGAATCTGAAAGTCCAAACTTTGATGACCAAAAATATGCTTGGAAAAAAGTTATATCGCATGGTACGAAAAAGAGATGATCGAAATATCTGTTTCCAGAATTGAAATCGAACTTTGATGGGTGGGTTTATAGGTGTATTTTGACCCGCTGAATCCAAAAATCCAACCTTCGTTACACGAAAATACACCTGGAAAGAAGTTATTTCGCATGGTACGAAAAAGAGATGATCGAAAATATCTGTCTTCAGACTCGAACTCGAACTTTGATGGGTGGGTTTATAGGTGTATTTTGACCCGCTGAATCCAAAAATCCAACCTTTGTTACACGAAAATACACCTGGAAAGAAGTTATTTCGCATGGTACGAAAAAGAGATGATCGAAAATATTTTTGTTCAGAATCAAAGTCGGACTTTAATGGGTGAGTTTCTAGGTGTATTTCGACCCGCTGAATCCGAAAATCCAACCTCTGATGACCAAAAATATGCTTGGAAAAAAGTTATTTCGCATGGTACGACAAAGAGATGATCGAAAATATCTGTCTCCAGAATCGGAATCGAACTTTGATGGGTGGGTTTATAGGTGTATTTTGACCGGCTGAATCCACAAATCCAACCTTTGTTACACGAAAATACACCTGGAACGAACTTATTTCGCATGGTACGAAAAAGAGATGATCGAAAATATTTTTTTTCAGAATCAAAATCGGACTTCGATGGGTGAGTTTCTAGGTGTATTTCGACCCGCTGAATCCGGAAATCCAACCTTCGATGACCAAAAATATGCTTGGAAAAAAGTTATTTCGCAGCGTACGAAAAAGAGATGATCGAAAATATCTGTCTCCAGAATCGAAATCGAACTTTGATGGGTGGGTTTATAGGTTTATTTCGACCCGCTGAATCCGACAATTCAAGCTTTGATGACCAAAAATATGCTTGGAAAAAAGTTATTTCGCATGGTACGAAAAAGAGATGATCGAAAATATTTTTTTTCAGAATCAAAATCGGACTTTCATGGGTGAGTTTCTAGGTGTATTTCGACCCGCTGAATCCAAAAATCCAACCTGTGTCACACGAAAATACACCTGCAAAGAAGTTATTTCGCATGGTACGAAAAAGAGATGATCGAAAATATTTTTTTTCAGAATCAAAATCGGACTTTAATGGGTGAATTTCTAGGTGTATTTCGACCCGCTGAATCCGAAAATCCAACCTCTGATGACCAAAAATATGCTTGGAAAAAAGTTATTTCGCATGGTACGTCAAAGAGATGATCGAAAATATCTGTCTCCAGAATCGGAATCGAACTTTGATGGGTGGGTTTATAGGTGTATTTTGACGCGCTGAATCCGAAAATCTAACCTTTGTTACACGAAAATACACCTGGAACGAAGTTATTTCGCATGGTACGAAAAAGAGATGATCGAAAATTTTTTTTTTCAGAATCAATATCGGACTTTAATGGGTGAGTTCCTAGGTGTATTTCGACCCGCCGAATCCGAAAATCCAACCTCTGATGACCAAAAATATGCTTGGAAAAAAGTTATTTCGCTTGGTACGAAAAAGAGATGATCGAAAATATTTTTGTCAGAATCAAAATCGGACTTTGATGGGTGAGTTTCTAGGTGTATTTCGACCCGCTGAATCTAAAAATCCGAACTTTGATGACCAAAAATATGCTTGGAACAAAGTTATTTCGCATGGTACGAAAAAGAGATGATCGAAAATATCTGTCTCCAGAATCGGAATCGAACTTTGATGGGTGGGTTTATAGGTGTATTTTGACCCGCTGAATCCAAAAATCCAACCTTTGTTACACGAAAATACACCTGGAAAGAAGTTAATACGCATGGTACGAAAAAGAGATGATCGAAAATATTGTTTTTCAGAATCAAAATCGGACTTTAATGGGTGAGTTTCTAGGTGTATTTCGACCCGCTGAATCCGAAAATCCAACCTCTGATGACCAAAAATATGCTTGGAAAAAAGTTATTTCGCATGGTACGACAAAGAGATGATCGAAAATATCTGTCTCCAGAATCGGAATCGAACTTTGATGGGTGGGTTTATAGGTGTATTTTGACCCGCTGAATCCACAAATCCAACCTTTGTTACACGAAAATACACCTGGAACGAAGTTATTTCGCATGGTACGAAAAAGAGATGATCGAAAATTTTTTTTTTCAGAATCAATATCGGACTTCAATAGGTGAGTTTCTAGGTGTATTTCGACCCGCTGAATCTGAAAATCCAAACTTTGATGACCAAAAATATGCTTGGAAAAAAGTTATTTCGCATGGTACGAAAAAGAGATGATCGAAATATCTGTTTCCAGAATTGAAATCGAACTTTGATGGGTGGGTTTATAAGTGTATTTTGACCCGCTGAATCCACAAATCCAACCTTTGTTACACGAAAATACACCTGGAACGAAGTTATTTCGCATGGTACGAAAAAGTGATGATCGAAAATTTTTTTTTTCAGAATCAATATCGGACTTTAATGGGTGAGTTCCTAGGTGTATTTCGACCCGCCGAATCCGGAAATCCAACCTCTGATGACCAAAAATATGCTTGGAAAAAAGTTATTTCGCATGGTACGAAAAAGAGATGATCGAAAATATTTTTGTCAGAATCAAAATCGGACTTTGATGGGTGAGTTTCTAGGTGTATTTCGACCCGCTGAATCTGAAAGTCCAAACTTTGATGACCAAAAATATGCTTGGAAAAAAGTTATATCGCATGGTACGGAAAAGAGATGATCGAAATATCTGTTTCCAGAATTGAAATCGAACTTTGATGGGTGGGTTTATAGGTGTATTTTGACCCGCTGAATCCAAAAATCCAACCTTCGTTACACGAAAATACACCTGGAAAGAAGTTATTTCGCATGGTACGAAAAAGAGATGATCGAAAATATCTGTCTTCAGACTCGAACTCGAACTTTGATGGGTGGGTTTATAGGTGTATTTTGACCCGCTGAATCCAAAAATCCAACCTTTGTTACACGAAAATACACCTGGAAAGAAGTTATTTCGCATGGTACGAAAAAGAGATGATCGAAAATATTTTTGTTCAGAATCAAAATCGGACTTTAATGGGTGAGTTTCTAGGTGTATTTCGACCCGCTGAATCCGAAAATCCAACCTCTGATGACCAAAAATATGCTTGGAAAAAAGTTATTTCGCATGGTACGACAAAGAGATGATCGAAAATATCTGTCTCCAGAATCGGAATCGAACTTTGATGGGTGGGTTTATAGGTGTATTTTGACCGGCTGAATCCACAAATCCAACCTTTGTTACACGAAAATACACCTGGAACGAACTTATTTCGCATGGTACGAAAAAGAGATGATCGAAAATATTTTTTTTCAGAATCAAAATCGGACTTCGATGGGTGAGTTTCTAGGTGTATTTCGACCCGCTGAATCCGGAAATCCAACCTTCGATGACCAAAAATATGCTTGGAAAAAAGTTATTTCGCAGCGTACGAAAAAGAGATGATCGAAAATATCTGTCTCCAGAATCGAAATCGAACTTTGATGGGTGGGTTTATAGGTTTATTTCGACCCGCTGAATCCGACAATTCAAGCTTTGATGACCAAAAATATGCTTGGAAAAAAGTTATTTCGCATGGTACGAAAAAGAGATGATCGAAAATATTTTTTTTCAGAATCAAAATCGGACTTTCATGGGTGAGTTTCTAGGTGTATTTCGACCCGCTGAATCCAAAAATCCAACCTGTGTCACACGAAAATACACCTGCAAAGAAGTTATTTCGCATGGTACGAAAAAGAGATGATCGAAAATATTTTTTTTCAGAATCAAAATCGGACTTTAATGGGTGAATTTCTAGGTGTATTTCGACCCGCTGGATCCGAAAATCCAACCTCTGATGACCAAAAATATGCTTGGAACAAAGTTATTTCGCATGGTACGACAAAGAGATGATCGAAAATATCTGTCTCCAGAATCGGAATCGAACTTTGATGGGTGGGTTTATAGGTGTATTTTGACGCGCTGAATCCGAAAATCTAACCTTTGTTACACGAAAATACACCTGGAACGAAGTTATTTCGCATGGTACGAAAAAGAGATGATCGAAAATTTTTTTTTTCAGAATCAATATCGGACTTTAATGGGTGAGTTCCTAGGTGTATTTCGACCCGCCGAATCCGAAAATCCAACCTCTGATGACCAAAAATATGCTTGGAAAAAAGTTATTTCGCTTGGTACGAAAAAGAGATGATCGAAAATATTTTTGTCAGAATCAAAATCGGACTTTGATGGGTGAGTTTCTAGGTGTATTTCGACCCGCTGAATCTAAAAATCCGAACTTTGATGACCAAAAATATGCTTGGAACAAAGTTATTTCGCATGGTACGAAAAAGAGATGATCGAAAATATCTGTCTCCAGAATCGGAATCGAACTTTGATGGGTGGGTTTATAGGTGTATTTTGACCCGCTGAATCCAAAAATCCAACCTTTGTTACACGAAAATACACCTGGAAAGAAGTTATTCCGCATGGTACGAAAAAGAGATGATCGAAAATATTGTTTTTCAGAATCAAAATCGGACTTTAATGGGTGAGTTTCTAGGTGTATTTCGACCCGCTGAATCCGAAAATCCAACCTCTGATGACCAAAAATATGCTTGGAAAAAAGTTATTTCGCATGGTACGACAAAGAGATGATCGAAAATATCTGTCTCCAGAATCGAAATCGAACTTTGATGGGTGGGTTTATAGGTGTATTTTGACCCACTAAATCCACAAATCCATCCTTTGTTACACGAAAATACACCTGGAACGAAGTTATTTCGCATGGTACGAAAAAGAGATGATCGAAAATTTTTTTTTTCAGAATCAATATCGGACTTTAATGGGTGAGTTCCTAGGTGTATTTCGACCCGCCGAATCCGAAAATCCAACCTCTGATGACCAAAAATATGCTTGGAAAAAAGTTATTTCGCATGGTACGAAAAAGAGATGATCGAAAATATTTTTGTCAGAATCAAAATCGGACTTTGATGGGTGAGTTTCTAGGTGTATTTCGACCCGCTGAATCTGAAAATCCAAACTTTGATGACCAAAAATATGCTTGGAAAAAAGTTATTTCGCATGGTACGAAAAAGAGATGATCGAAATATCTGTTTCCAGAATTGAAATCGAACTTTGATGGGTGGGTTTATAGGTGTATTTTGACCCGCTGAATCCAAAAATCCAACCTTCGTTACACGAAAATACACCTGGAAAGAAGTTATTTCGCATGGTACGAAAAAGAGATGATCGAAAATATCTGTCTTCAGACTCGAACTCGAACTTTGATGGGTGGGTTTATAGGTGTATTTTGACCCGCTGAATCCAAAAATCCAACCTTTGTTAAACGAAAGTACACCTGGAAAGAAGTTATTTCGCATGGTACGAAAAAGAGATGATCGAAAATATTTTTGTTCAGAATCAAAATCGGACTTTAATGGGTGAGTTTCTAGGTGTATTTCGACCCGCTGAATCCGAAAATCCAACCTCTGATGACCAAAAATATGCTTGGAAAAAAGTTATTTCGCATGGTACGACAAAGAGATGATCGAAAATATCTGTCTCCAGAATCGGAATCGAACTTTGATGGGTGGGTTTATAGGTGTATTTTGACCCGCTGAATCCACAAATCCAACCTTTGTTACACGAAAATACACCTCGAACGAACTTATTTCGCATGGTACGAAAAAGAGATGATCGAAAATATTTTTTTTCAGAATCAAAATCGGACTTCGATGGGTGAGTTTCTAGGTGTATTTCGACCCGCTGAATCCGGAAATCCAACCTTCGATGACCAAAAATATGCTTGGAAAAAAGTTATTTCGCATGGTACGAAAAAGAGATGATCGAAAATATCTGTCTCCAGAATCGAAATCGAACTTTGATGGGTGGGTTTATAGGTTTATTTCGACCCGCTGAATCCGACAATTCAAGCTTTGATGACCAAAAATATGCTTGGAAAAAAGTTATTTCGCATGGTACGAAAAAGAGATGATCGAAAATATTTTTTTTCAGAATCAAAATCGGACTTTCATGGGTGAGTTTCTAGGTGTATTTCGACCCGCTGAATCCAAAAATCCAACCTGTGTCACACGAAAATACACCTGCAAAGAAGTTATTTCGCATGGTACGAAAAAAAGATGATCGAAAATATTTTTTTTCAGAATCAAAATCGGACTTTAATGGGTGAATTTCTAGGTGTATTTCGACCCGCTGGATCCGAAAATCCAACCTCCGATGACCAAAAATATGCTTGGAAAAAAGTTATTTCGCATGGTACGACAAAGAGATGATCGAAAATATCTGTCTCCAGAATCGGAATCGAACTTTGATGGGTGGGTTTATAGGTGTATTTTGACGCGCTGAATCCGAAAATCTAACCTTTGTTACACGGAAATACACCTGGAACGAAGTTATTTCGCATGGTACGAAAAAGAGATGATCGAAAATATCTGTCTTCAGACTCCAACTCGAACTTTGATGGGTGGGTTTATAGGTGTATTTTGACCCGCTGAATCCAAAAATCCAACCTTTGTTACACGAAAATACACCTGGAAAGAAGTTATTTCGCATGGTACGAAAAAGAGATGATCGAAAATATTTTTGTTCAGAATCAAAATCGGACTTTAATGGGCGAGTTTCTAGGTGTATTTCGACCCGCTGAATCCGAAAATCCAACCTCTGATGACCAAAGATATGCTTGGAAAAAAGTTATTTCGCATGGTACGACAAAGAGATGATCGAAAATATCTGTCTCCAGAATCGGAATCGAACTTTGATGGGTGGGTTTATAGGTGTATTTTGACGCGCTGAATCCGAAAATCTAACCTTTGTTACACGGAAATACACCTGGAACGAAGTTATTTCGCATGGTACGAAAAAGAGATGATCGAAAATTTTTTCTTTCAGAATCAATATCGGACTTTAATGGGTGAGTTCCTAGGTGTATTTCGACCCGCCGAATCCGAAAATCCAACCTCTGATGACCAAAAATATGCTTGGAAAAAAGTTATTTCGCTTGGTACGAAAAAGAGATGATCGAAAATATTTTTGTCAGAATCAAAATCGGACTTTGATGGGTGAGTTTCTAGGTGTATTTCGACCCGCTGAATCTAAAAATCCGAACTTTGATGACCAAAAATATGCTTGGAACAAAGTTATTTCGCATGGTACGAAAAAGAGATGATCGAAAATATCTGTCTCCAGAATCGGAATCGAACTTTGATGGGTGGGTTTATAGGTGTATTTTGACCCGCTGAATCCGAAAATCCAACCTTTGTTACACGAAAATACACCTGGAAAGAAGTTATTCCGCATGGTACGAAAAAGAGATGATCGAAAATATTGTTTTTCAGAATCAAAATCGGACTTTAATGGGTGAGTTTCTAGGTGTATTTCGACCCGCTGAATTCGGAAATCCAACCTCTGATGACCAAAAATATGCTTGGAAAAAAGTTATTTCGCATGGTACGACAAAGAGATGATCGAAAATATCTGTCTCCAGAATCGGAATCGAACTTTGATGGGTGGGTTTATAGGTGTATTTTGACCCGCTGAATCCACAAATCCATCCTTTGTTACACGAAAATACACCTGGAACGAAGTTATTTCGCATGGTACGAAAAAGAGATGATCGAAAATTTTTTTTTTCAGAATCAATATCGGACTTTAATGGGTGAGTTCCTAGGTGTATTTCGACCCGCCGAATCCGAAAATCCAACCTCTGATGACCAAAAATATGCTTGGAAAAAAGTTATTTCGCATGGTACGAAAAAGAGATGATCGAAAATATTTTTGTCAGAATCAAAATCGGACTTTGATGGGTGAGTTTCTAGGTGTATTTCGACCCGCTGAATCTGAGAATCCAAACTTTGATGACCAAAAATATGCTTGGAAAAAAGTTATTTCGCATGGTACGAAAAAGAGATGATCGAAATATCTGTTTCCAGAATTGAAATCGAACTTTGATGGGTGGGTTCATAGGTGTATTTTGACCCGCTGAATCCAAAAATCCAACCTTCGTTACACGAAAATACACCTGGAAAGAAGTTATTTCGCATGGTACGAAAAAGAGATGATCGAAAATATCTGTCTTCAGACTCCAACTCGAACTTTGATGGGTGGGTTTATAGGTGTATTTTGACCCGCTGAATCCAAAAATCCAACCTTTGTTACACGAAAATACACCTGGAAAGAAGTTATTTCGCATGGTACGAAAAAGAGATGATCGAAAATATTTTTGTTCAGAATCAAAATCGGACTTTAATGGGCGAGTTTCTAGGTGTATTTCGACCCGCTGAATCCGAAAATCCAACCTCTGATGACCAAAAATATGCTTGGAAAAAAGTTATTTCGCATGGTACGACAAAGAGATGATCGAAAATATCTGTCTCCAGAATCGGAATCGAACTTTGATGGGTGGGTTTATAGGTGTATTTTGACGCGCTGAATCCGAAAATCTAACCTTTGTTACACGGAAATACACCTGGAACGAAGTTATTTCGCATGGTACGAAAAAGAGATGATTGAAAATTTTTTTTTTCAGAATCAATATCGGACTTTAATGGGTGAGTTCCTAGGTGTATTTCGACCCGCCGAATCCGAAAATCCAACCTCTGATGACCAAAAATATGCTTGGAAAAAAGTTATTTCGCTTGGTACGAAAAAGAGATGATCGAAAATATTTTTGTCAGAATCAAAATCGGACTTTGATGGGTGAGTTTCTAGGTGTATTTCGACCCGCTGAATCTAAAAATCCGAACTTTGATGACCAAAAATATGCTTGGAACAAAGTTATTTCGCATGGTACGAAAAAGAGATGATCGAAAATATCTGTCTCCAGAATCGGAATCGAACTTTGATGGGTGGGTTTATAGGTGTATTTTGACCCGCTGAATCCAAAAATCCAACCTTTGTTACACGAAAATACACCTGGAAAGAAGTTATTCCGCATGGTACGAAAAAGAGATGATCGAAAATATTGTTTTTCAGAATCAAAATCGGACTTTAATGGGTGAGTTTCTAGGTGTATTTCGACCCGCTGAATTCGAAAATCCAACCTCTGATGACCAAAAATATGCTTGGAAAAAAGTTATTTCGCATGGTACGACAAAGAGATGATCGAAAATATCTGTCTCCAGAATCGGAATCGAACTTTGATGGGTGGGTTTATAGGTGTATTTTGACCCGCTGAATCCACAAATCCATCCTTTGTTACACGGAAATACACCTGGAACGAAGTTATTTCGCATGGTACGAAAAAGAGATGATCGAAAATTTTTTTTTTCAGAATCAATATCGGACTTTAATGGGTGAGTTCCTAGGTGTATTTCGACCCGCCGAATCCGAAAATCCAACCTCTGATGACCAAAAATATGCTTGGAAAAAAGTTATTTCGCTTGGTACGAAAAAGAGATGATCGAAAATATTTTTGTCAGAATCAAAATCGGACTTTGATGGGTGAGTTTCTAGGTGTATTTCGACCCGCTGAATCTAAAAATCCGAACTTTGATGACCAAAAATATGCTTGGAACAAAGTTATTTCGCATGGTACGAAAAAGAGATGATCGAAAATATCTGTCTCCAGAATCGGAATCGAACTTTGATGGGTGGGTTTATAGGTGTATTTTGACCCGCTGAATCCAAAAATCCAACCTTTGTTACACGAAAATACACCTGGAAAGAAGTTATTCCGCATGGTACGAAAAAGAGATGATCGAAAATATTGTTTTTCAGAATCAAAATCGGACTTTAATGGGTGAGTTTCTAGGTGTATTTCGACCCGCTGAATTCGAAAATCCAACCTCTGATGACCAAAAATATGCTTGGAAAAAAGTTATTTCGCATGGTACGACAAAGAGATGATCGAAAATATCTGTCTCCAGAATCGGAATCGAACTTTGATGGGTGGGTTTATAGGTGTATTTTGACCCGCTGAATCCACAAATCCATCCTTTGTTACACGAAAATACACCTGGAACGAAGTTATTTCGCATGGTACGAAAAAGAGATGATCGAAAATTTTTTTTTTCAGAATCAATATCGGACTTTAATGGGTGAGTTCCTAGGTGTATTTCGACCCGCCGAATCCGAAAATCCAACCTCTGATGACCAAAAATATGCTTGGAAAAAAGTTATTTCGCATGGTACGAAAAAGAGATGATCGAAAATATTTTTGTCAGAATCAAAATCGGACTTTGATGGGTGAGTTTCTAGGTGTATTTCGACCCGCTGAATCTGAGAATCCAAACTTTGATGACCAGAAATATGCTTGGAAAAAAGTTATTTCGCATGGTACGAAAAAGAGATGATCGAAATATCTGTTTCCAGAATTGAAATCGAACTTTGATGGGTGGGTTTATAGGTGTATTTTGACCCGCTGAATCCAAAAATCCAACCTTCGTTACACGAAAATACACCTGGAAAGAAGTTATTTCGCATGGTACGAAAAAGAGATGATCGAAAATATCTGTCTTCAGACTCCAACTCGAACTTTGATGGGTGGGTTTATAGGTGTATTTTGACCCGCTGAATCCAAAAATCCAACCTTTGTTACACGAAAATACACCTGGAAAGAAGTTATTTCGCATGGTACGAAAAAGAGATGATCGAAAATATTTTTGTTCAGAATCAAAATCGGACTTTAATGGGCGAGTTTCTAGGTGTATTTCGACCCGCTGAATCCGAAAATCCAACCTCTGATGACCAAAAATATGCTTGGAAAAAAGTTATTTCGCATGGTACGACAAAGAGATGATCGAAAATATCTGTCTCCAGAATCGGAATCGAACTTTGATGGGTGGGTTTATAGGTGTATTTTGACCCGCTGAATCCACAAATCCAACCTTTGTTACACGAAAATACACCTCGAACGAACTTATTTCGCATGGTACGAAAAAGAGATGATCGAAAATATTTTTTTTCAGAATCAAAATCGGACTTCGATGGGTGAGTTTCTAGGTGTATTTCGACCCGCTGAATCCGGAAATCCAACCTTCGATGACCAAAAATATGCTTGGAAAAAAGTTATTTCGCATGGTACGAAAAAGAGATGATCGAAAATATCTGTCTCCAGAATCGAAATCGAACTTTGATGGGTGGGTTTATAGGTTTATTTCGACCCGCTGAATCCGACAATTCAAGCTTTGATGACCAAAAATATGCTTGGAGAAAAGTTATTTCGCATGGTACGAAAAAGAGATGATCGAAAATATTTTTTTTCAGAATCAAAATCGGACTTTCATGGGTGAGTTTCTAGGTGTATTTCGACCCGCTGAATCCAAAAATCCAACCTGTGTCACACGAAAATACACCTGCAAAGAAGTTATTTCGCATGGTACGAAAAAGAGATGATCGAAAATATTTTTTTTCAGAATCAAAATCGGACTTTAATGGGTGAATTTCTAGGTGTATTTCGACCCGCTGGATCCGGAAATCCAACCTCCGATGACCAAAAATATGCTTGGAAAAAAGTTATTTCGCATGGTACGACAAAGAGATGATCGAAAATATCTGTCTCCAGAATCGGAATCGAACTTTGATGGGTGGGTTTATAGGTGTATTTTGACGCGCTGAATCCGAAAATCTAACCTTTGTTACACGGAAATACACCTGGAACGAAGTTATTTCGCATGGTACGAAAAAGAGATCATCGAAAATTTTTTTTTTCAGAATCAATATCGGACTTTAATGGGTGAGTTCCTAGGTGTATTTCGACCCGCCGAATCCGAAAATCCAACCTCTGATGACCAAAAATATGCTTGGAAAAAAGTTATTTCGCTTGGTACGAAAAAGAGATGATCGAAAATATTTTTGTCAGAATCAAAATCGGACTTTGATGAGTGAGTTTCTAGGTGTATTTCGACCCGCTGAATCTAAAAATCCGAACTTTGATGACCAAAAATATGCTTGGAACAAAGTTATTTCGCATGGTACGAAAAAGAGATGATCGAAAATATCTGTCTCCAGAATCGGAATCGAACTTTGATGGGTGGGTTTATAGGTGTATTTTGACCCGCTGAATCCAAAAATCCAACCTTTGTTACACGAAAATACACCTGGAAAGAAGTTATTCCGCATGGTACGAAAAAGAGATGATCGAAAATATTGTTTTTCAGAATCAAAATCGGACTTTAATGGGTGAGTTTCTAGGTGTATTTCGACCCGCTGAATTCGAAAATCCAACCTCTGATGACCAAAAATATGCTTGGAAAAAAGTTATTTCGCATGGTACGACAAAGAGATGATCGAAAATATCTGTCTCCAGAATCGGAATCGAACTTTGATGGGTGGGTTTATAGGTGTATTTTGACCCGCTGAATCCACAAATCCATCCTTTGTTACACGAAAATACACCTGGAACGAAGTTATTTCGCATGGTACGAAAAAGAGATGATCGAAAATTTTTTTTTTCAGAATCAATATCGGACTTTAATGGGTGAGTTCCTAGGTGTATTTCGACCCGCCGAATCCGAAAATCCAACCTCTGATGACCAAAAATATGCTTGGAAAAAAGTTATTTCGCATGGTACGAAAAAGAGATGATCGAAAATATTTTTGTCAGAATCAAAATCGGACTTTGATGGGTGAGTTTCTAGGTGTATTTCGACCCGCTGAATCTGAGAATCCAAACTTTGATGACCAAAAATATGCTTGGAAAAAAGTTATTTCGCATGGTACGAAAAAGAGATGATCGAAATATCTGTTTCCAGAATTGAAATCGAACTTTGATGGGTGGGTTTATAGGTGTATTTTGACCCGCTGAATCCAAAAATCCAACCTTCGTTACACGAAAATACACCTGGAAAGAAGTTATTTCGCATGGTACGAAAAAGAGATGATCGAAAATATCTGTCTTCAGACTCCAACTCGAACTTTGATGGGTGGGTTTATAGGTGTATTTTGACCCGCTGAATCCAAAAATCCAACCTTTGTTACACGAAAATACACCTGGAAAGAAGTTATTTCGCATGGTACGAAAAAGAGATGATCGAAAATATTTTTGTTCAGAATCAAAATCGGACTTTAATGGGCGAGTTTCTAGGTGTATTTCGACCCGCTGAATCCGAAAATCCAACCTCTGATGGCCAAAAATATGCTTGGAAAAAAGTTATTTCGCATGGTACGACAAAGAGATGATCGAAAATATCTGTCTCCAGAATCGGAATCGAACTTTGATGGGTGGGTTTATAGGTGTATTTTGACCCGCTGAATCCACAAATCCAACCTTTGTTACACGAAAATACACCTCGAACGAACTTATTTCGCATGGTACGAAAAAGAGATGATCGAAAATATTTTTTTTCAGAATCAAAATCGGACTTCGATGGGTGAGTTTCTAGGTGTATTTCGACCCGCTGAATCCGGAAATCCAACCTTCGATGACCAAAAATATGCTTGGAAAAAAGTTATTTCGCATGGTACGAAAAAGAGATGATCGAAAATATCTGTCTCCAGAATCGAAATCGAACTTTGATGGGTGGGTTTATAGGTTTATTTCGACCCGCTGAATCCGACAATTCAAGCTTTGATGACCAAAAATATGCTTGGAAAAAAGTTATTTCGCATGGTACGAAAAAGAGATGATCGAAAATATTTTTTTTCAGAATCAAAATCGGACTTTCATGGGTGAGTTTCTAGGTGTATTTCGACCCGCTGAATCCAAAAATCCAACCTGTGTCACACGAAAATACACCTGCAAAGAAGTTATTTCGCATGGTACGAAAAAGAGATGATCGAAAATATTTTTTTTCAGAATCAAAATCGGACTTTAATGGGTGAATTTCTAGGTGTATTTCGACCCGCTGGATCCGAAAATCCAACCTCTGATGACCAAAAATATGTTCGGAAAAAAGTTATTTCGCATGGTACGACAAAGATATGATCGAAAATATCTGTCTCCAGAATCGGAATCGAACTTTGATGGGTGGGTTTATAGGTGTATTTTGACGCGCTGAATCCGAAAATCTAACCTTTGTTACACGAAAATACACCTGGAACGAAGATATTTCGCATGGTACGAAAAAGAGATGATCGAAAATTTTTTTTGTCAGAATCAATATCGGACTTTAATGGGTGAGTTCCTAGGTGTATTTCGACCCGCTGAATCTAAAAATCCGAACTTTGATGACCAAAAATATGCTTGGAACAAAGTTATTTCGCATGGTACGAAAAAGAGATGATCGGAAATATCTGTCTCCAGAATCGGAATCGAACTTTGATGGGTGGGTTTATAGGTGTATTTTGACCCGCTGAATCCAAAAATCCAACCTTTGTTACACGAAAATACACCTGGAAAGAAGTTATTTCGCATGGTACGAAAAAGAGATGATCGAAAATATTGTTTTTCAGAATCAAAATCGGACTTTAATGGGTGAGTTTCTAGGTGTATTTCGACCCGCAGAATCCGAAAATCCAACCTCTGATGACCAAAAATATGCTTGGAAAAAAGTTATTTCGCATGGTACGACAAAGAGATGATCGAAAATATCTGTCTCCAGAATCGGAATCGAACTTTGATGGGTGGGTTTATAGGTGTATTTTGACCCGCTGAATCCACAAATCCATCCTTTGTTACACGAAAATACACCTGGAACGAAGTTATTTCGCATGGTACGAAAAAGAGATGATCGAAAATTTTTTTTTTCAGAATCAATATCGGACTTCAATGGGTGAGTTCCTAGGTGTATTTCGACCCGCCGAATCCGAAAATCCAATCTCTGATGACCAAAAATATGCTTGGAAAAAAGTTATTTCGCATGGTACGAAAAAGAGATGATCGAAAATATTTTTGTCAGAATCAAAATCGGACTTTGATGGGTGGGTTTATAGGTGTATTTTGACCCGATGAATCCAAAAATCCAACCTTTGTTACACGAAAATACACCTGGAAAGAAGTTATTTCGCATGGTACGAAAAAGAGATGATCGAAAATATCTGTTTCCAGAATTGAAATCGAACCTTGATGGGTGGGTTTATAGGTGTATTTTGACCCGCTGAATCCACAAATCCAACCTTTGTTACACGAAAATACACCTGGAACGAAGTTATTCCGCATGGTACGAAAAAGAGATGATCGAAAATTTTTTGTTTCAGAATCAATATCGGACTTCAATGGGTGAGTTCCTAAGTGTATTTCGACCCGCCGAATCCGAAAATCCAACCTCTGATGACCAAAAATATGCTTGGAAAAAAGTTATTTCGCATGGTACGAAAAAGAGATGATCGAAAATATTTTTGTCAGAATCAAAATCGGACTTTGATGGGTGAGTTTCTAGGTGTATTTCGACCCGCTGAATCTGAAAATCCAAACTTTGATGACCAAAAATATGCTTGGAAAAAAGTTATTTCGCATGGTACGAAAAAGAGATGATCGAAAATTTTTTTTTTCAGAATCAATATCGGACTTTAATGGGTGAGTTCCTAGGTGTATTTCGACCCGCCGAATCCGAAAATCCAACCTCTGATGACCAAAAATATGCTTGGAAAAAAGTTATTTCGCTTGGTACGAAAAAGAGATGATCGAAAATATTTTTGTCAGAATCAAAATCGGACTTTGATGGGTGAGTTTCTAGGTGTATTTCGACCCGCTGAATCTAAAAATCCGAACTTTGATGACCAAAAATATGCTTGGAACAAAGTTATTTCGCATGGTACGAAAAAGAGATGATCGAAAATATCTGTCTCCAGAATCGGAATCGAACTTTGATGGGTGGGCTTATAGGTGTATTTTGACCCGCTGAATCCAAAAATTCAACCTTTGTTACACGAAAATACACCTGGAAAGAAGTTATTTCGCATGGTACGAAAAAGAGATGATCGAAAATATTGTTTTTCAGAATCAAAATCGGACTTTAATGGGTGAGTTTCTAGGTGTATTCCGACCCGCTGAATCCGAAAATCCAACCTCTGATGACCAAAAATATGCTTGGAAAAAAGTTATTTCGCATGGTACGACAAAGAGATGATCGAAAATATCTGTCTCCAGAATCGGAATCGAACTTTGATGGGTGGGTTTATAGGTGTATTGTGACCCGCTGAATCCACAAATTCATCCTTTGTTACACGAAAATACACCTGGAACGAAGTTATTTCGCATGGTACGAAAAAGAGATGATCGAAAATTTTTTTTTTCAGAATCAATATCGGACTCCAATGGGTGAGTTCCTAGGTGTATTTCGACCCGCCGAATCCGAAAATCCAATCTCTGATGACCAAAAATATGCTTGGAAAAAAGTTATTTCGCATGGTACGAAAAAGAGATGATCGAAAATATTTTTGTCAGAATCAAAATCGGACTTTGATGGGTGGGTTTATAGGTGTATTTTGACCCGATGAATTCAAAAATCCAACCTTTGTTACACGAAAATACACCTGGAAAGAAGTTATTTCGCATGGTACGAAAAAGAGATGATCGAAAATATCTGTTTCCAGAATTGAAATCGAACTTTGATGGGTGGGTTTATAGGTGTATCTTGACCCGCTGAATCCACAAATCCAACCTATGTTACACGAAAATACACCTGGAACGAAGTTATTTCGCATGGTACGAAAAAGAGATGATCGAAAATTTTTTTTTTCAGAATCAATATCGGACTTCAATGGGTGAGTTCCTAGGTGTATTTCGACCCGCCGAATCCGAAAATCCAACCTCTGATGACCAAAAATATGCTCGGAAAAAAGTTATTTCGCATGGTACGAAAAAGAGATGATCGAAAATATTTTTGTCAGAATCAGAATCGGACTTTGATGGGTGAGTTTCTAGGTGTATTTCGACCCGCTGAATCTGAAAATCCAAACTTTGATGACCAAAAATATGCTTGGAAAAAAGTTATTTCGCATGGTACGAAAAAGAGATGATCGAAATATCTGTTTCCAGAATTGAAATCGAACTTTGATGGGTGGGTTTATAGGTGTATTTTGACCCGCTGAATCCAAAAATCCAACCTTCGTTACACGAAAATACACCTGGAAAGAAGTTATTTCGCATGGTACGAAAAAGAGATGATCGAAAATATTTTTGTCAGAATCAAAATCGGACTTTGATGGGTGGGTTTATAGGTGTATTTTGACCCGATGAATCCAAAAATCCAACCTTTGTTACACGAAAATACACCTGGAAAGAAGTTATTTCGCATGGTACGAAAAAGAGATGATCGAAAATATCTGTTTCCAGAATTGAAATCGAACTTTGATGGGTGGGTTTATAGGTGTATTTTGACCCGCTGAATCCACAAATCCAACCTTTGTTACACGAAAATACACCTGGAACGAAGTTATTTCGCATGGTACGAAAAAGAGATGATCGAAAATTTTTTGTTTCAGAATCAATATCGGACTTCAATGGGTGAGTTCCTAAGTGTATTTCGACCCGCCGAATCCGAAAATCCAACCTCTGATGACCAAAAATATGCTTGGAAAAAAGTTATTTCGCATGGTACGAAAAAGAGATGATCGAAAATATTTTTGTCAGAATCAAAATCGGACTTTGATGGGTGAGTTTCTAGGTGTGTTTCGACCCGCTGAATCTGAAAATCCAAACTTTGATGACCAAAAATATGCTTGGAAAAAAGTTATTTCGCATGGTACGAAAAAGAGATGATCGAAAATTTTTTTTTTCAGAATCAATATCGGACTTTAATGGGTGAGTTCCTAGGTGTATTTCGACCAGCCGAATCCGAAAATCCAACCTCTGATGACCAAAAATATGCTTGGAAAAAAGTTATTTCGCTTGGTACGAAAAAGAGATGATCGAAAATATTTTTGTCAGAATCAAAATCGGACTTTGATGGGTGAGTTTCTAGGTGTATTTCGACCCGCTGAATCTAAAAATCCGAACTTTGATGACCAAAAATATGCTTGGAACAAAGTTATTTCGCATGGTACGAAAAAGAGATGATCGAAAATATCTGTCTCCAGAATCGGAATCGAACTTTGATGGGTGGGCTTATAGGTGTATTTTGACCCGCTGAATCCAAAAATTCAACTTTTGTTACACGAAAATACACCTGGAAAGAAGTTATTTCGCATGGTACGAAAAAGAGATGATCGAAAATATTGTTTTTCAGAATCAAAATCGGACTTTAATGGGTGAGTTTCTAGGTGTATTTCGACCCGCTGAATCCGAAAATCCAACCTCTGATGACCAAAAATATGCTTGGAAAAAAGTTATTTCGCATGGTACGACAAAGAGATGATCGAAAATATCTGTCTCCAGAATCGGAATCGAACTTTGATGGGCGGGTTTATAGGTGTATTTTGACCCGCTGAATCCACAAATCCAACCTTTGTTACACGAAAATACACCTCGAACGAACTTATTTCGCATGGTACGAAAAAGAGATGATCGAAAATATTTTTTTTCAGAATCAAAATCGGACTTCGATGGGTGAGTTTCTAGGTGTATTTCGACCCGCTGAATCCGGAAATCCAACCTTCGATGACCAAAAATATGCTTGGAAAAAAGTTATTTCGCATGGTACGAAAAAGAGATGATCGAAAATATCTGTCTCCAGAATCGAAATCGAACTTTGATGGGTGGGTTTATAGGTTTATTTCGACCCGCTGAATCCGACAATTCAAGCTTTGATGACCAAAAATATGCTTGGAAAAAAGTTATTTCGCATGGTACGAAAAAGAGATGATCGAAAATATTTTTTTTCAGAATCAAAATCGGACTTTCATGGGTGAGTTTCTAGGTGTATTTCGACCCGCTGAATCCAAAAATCTAACCTGTGTCACACGAAAATACACCTGCAAAGAAGTTATTTCGCATGGTACGAAAAAGAGATGATCGAAAATATTTTTTTTCAGAATCAAAATCGGACTTTAATGGGTGAATTTCTAGGTGTATTTCGACCCGCTGGATCCGAAAATCCAACCTCTGATGACCAAAAATATGCTTGGAAAAAAGTTATTTCGCATGGTACGACAAAGAGATGATCGAAAATATCTGTCTCCAGAATCGGAATCGAACTTTGATGGGTGGGTTTATAGGTGTATTTTGACGCGCTGAATCCGAAAATCTAACCTTTGTTACACGAAAATACACCTGGAACGAAGATATTTCGCATGGTACGAAAAAGAGATGATCGAAAATTTTTTTTGTCAGAATCAATATCGGACTTTAATGGGTGAGTTCCTAGGTGTATTTCGACCCGCTGAATCTAAAAATCCGAACTTTGATGACCAAAAATATGCTTGGAACAAAGTTATTTCGCATGGTACGAAAAAGAGATGATCGGAAATATCTGTCTCCAGAATCGGAATCGAACTTTGATGGGTGGGTTTATAGGTGTATTTTGACCCGCTGAATCCAAAAATCCAACCTTTGTTACACGAAAATACACCTGGAAAGAAGTTATTTCGCATGGTACGAAAAAGAGATGATCGAAAATATTGTTTTTCAGAATCAAAATCGGACTTTAATGGGTGAGTTTCTAGGTGTATTTCGACCCGCAGAATCCGAAAATCCAACCTCTGATGACCAAAAATATGCTTGGAAAAAAGTTATTTCGCATGGTACGACAAAGAGATGATCGAAAATATCTGTCTCCAGAATCGGAATCGAACTTTGATGGGTGGGTTTATAGGTGTATTTTGACCCGCTGAATCCACAAATCCATCCTTTGTTACACGAAAATACACCTGGAACGAAGTTATTTCGCATGGTACGAAAAAGAGATGATCGAAAATTTTTTTTTTCAGAATCAATATCGGACTTCAATGGGTGAGTTCCTAGGTGTATTTCGACCCGCCGAATCCGAAAATCCAATCTCTGATGACCAAAAATATGCTTGGAAAAAAGTTATTTCGCATGGTACGACAAAGAGATGATCGAAAATATTTTTGTCAGAATCAAAATCGGACTTTGATGGGTGGGTTTATAGGTGTATTTTGACCCGATGAATCCAAAAATCCAACCTTTGTTACACGAAAATACACCTGGAAAGAAGTTATTTCGCATGGTACGAAAAAGAGATGATCGAAAATATCTGTTTCCAGAATTGAAATCGAACCTTGATGGGTGGGTTTATAGGTGTATTTTGACCCGCTGAATCCACAAATCCAACCTTTGTTACACGAAAATACACCTGGAACGAAGTTATTTCGCATGGTACGAAAAAGAGATGATCGAAAATTTTTTGTTTCAGAATCAATATCGGACTTCAATGGGTGAGTTCCTAAGTGTATTTCGACCCGCCGAATCCGAAAATCCAACCTCTGATGACCAAAAATATGCTTGGAAAAAAGTTATTTCGCATGGTACGAAAAAGAGATGATCGAAAATATTTTTGTCAGAATCAAAATCGGACTTTGATGGGTGAGTTTCTAGGTGTATTTCGACCCGCTGAATCTGAAAATCCAAACTTTGATGACCAAAAATATGCTTGGAAAAAAGTTATTTCGCATGGTACGAAAAAGAGATGATCGAAAATTTTTTTTTTCAGAATCAATATCGGACTTTAATGGGTGAGTTCCTAGGTGTATTTCGACCCGCCGAATCCGAAAATCCAACCTCTGATGACCAAAAATATGCTTGGAAAAAAGTTATTTCGCTTGGTACGAAAAAGAGATGATCGAAAATATTTTTGTCAGAATCAAAATCGGACTTTGATGGGTGAGTTTCTAGGTGTATTTCGACCCGCTGAATCTAAAAATCCGAACTTTGATGACCAAAAATATGCTTGGAACAAAGTTATTTCGCATGGTACGAAAAAGAGATGATCGAAAATATCTGTCTCCAGAATCGGAATCGAACTTTGATGGGTGGGCTTATAGGTGTATTTTGACCCGCTGAATCCAAAAATTCAACCTTTGTTACACGAAAATACACCTGGAAAGAAGTTATTTCGCATGGTACGAAAAAGAGATGATCGAAAATATTGTTTTTCAGAATCAAAATCGGACTTTAATGGGTGAGTTTCTAGGTGTATTCCGACCCGCTGAATCCGAAAATCCAACCTCTGATGACCAAAAATATGCTTGGAAAAAAGTTATTTCGCATGAAACGACAAAGAGATGATCGAAAATATCTGTCTCCAGAATCGGAATCGAACTTTGATGGGTGGGTTTATAGGTGTATTGTGACCCGCTGAATCCACAAATCCATCCTTTGTTACACGAAAATACACCTGGAACGAAGTTATTTCGCATGGTACGAAAAAGAGATGATCGAAAATTTTTTTTTTCAGAATCAATATCGGACTCCAATGGGTGAGTTCCTAGGTGTATTTCGACCCGCCGAATCCGAAAATCCAATCTCTGATGACCAAAAATATGCTTGGAAAAAAGTTATTTCGCATGGTACGAAAAAGAGATGATCGAAAATATTTTTGTCAGAATCAAAATCGGACTTTGATGGGTGGGTTTATAGGTGTATTTTGACCCGATGAATCCAAAAATCCAACCTTTGTTACACGAAAATACACCTGGAAAGAAGTTATTTCGCATGGTACGAAAAAGAGATGATCGAAAATATCTGTTTCCAGAATTGAAATCGAACTTTGATGGGTGGGTTTATAGGTGTATCTTGACCCGCTGAATCCACAAATCCAACCTATGTTACACGAAAATACACCTGGAACGAAGTTATTTCGCATGGTACGAAAAAGAGATGATCGAAAATTTTTTTTTTCAGAATCAATATCGGACTTCAAT
This sequence comes from Phymatocera aterrima, assembly GCA_963170745.1. Taxonomy (NCBI): domain Eukaryota; kingdom Metazoa; phylum Arthropoda; class Insecta; order Hymenoptera; family Tenthredinidae; genus Phymatocera; species Phymatocera aterrima. The sequence goes on along the minus strand of CAUJGY010000138.1, from coordinate 1,169,155 downwards.
GGGTGAGTTCCTAGGTGTATTTCGACCCGCCGAATCCGAAAATCCAACCTCTGATGACCAAAAATATGCTCGGAAAAAAGTTATTTCGCATGGTACGAAAAAGAGATGATCGAAAATATTTTTGTCAGAATCAGAATCGGACTTTGATGGGTGAGTTTCTAGGTGTATTTCGACCCGCTGAATCTGAAAATCCAAACTTTGATGACCAAAAATATGCTTGGAAAAAAGTTATTTCGCATGGTACGAAAAAGAGATGATCGAAATATCTGTTTCCAGAATTGAAATCGAACTTTGATGGGTGGGTTTATAGGTGTATTTTGACCCGCTGAATCCAAAAATCCAACCTTCGTTACACGAAAATACACCTGGAAAGAAGTTATTTCGCATGGTACGAAAAAGAGATGATCGAAAATATTTTTGTCAGAATCAAAATCGGACTTTGATGGGTGGGTTTATAGGTGTATTTTGACCCGATGAATCCAAAAATCCAACCTTTGTTACACGAAAATACACCTGGAAAGAAGTTATTTCGCATGGTACGAAAAAGAGATGATCGAAAATATCTGTTTCCAGAATTGAAATCGAACTTTGATGTGTGGGTTTATAGGTGTATTTTGACCCGCTGAATCCACAAATCCAACCTTTGTTACACGAAAATACACCTGGAACGAAGTTATTTCGCATGGTACGAAAAAGAGATGATCGAAAATTTTTTGTTTCAGAATCAATATCGGACTTCAATGGGTGAGTTCCTAAGTGTATTTCGACCCGCCGAATCCGAAAATCCAACCTCTGATGACCAAAAATATGCTTGGAAAAAAGTTATTTCGCATGGTACGAAAAAGAGATGATCGAAAATATTTTTGTCAGAATCAAAATCGGACTTTGATGGGTGAGTTTCTAGGTGTATTTCGACCCGCTGAATCTGAAAATCCAAACTTTGATGACCAAAAATATGCTTGGAAAAAAGTTATTTCGCATGGTACGAAAAAGAGATGATCGAAAATTTTTTTTTTCAGAATCAATATCGGACTTTAATGGGTGAGTTCCTAGGTGTATTTCGACCCGCCGAATCCGAAAATCCAACCTCTGATGACCAAAAATATGCTTGGAAAAAAGTTATTTCGCTTGGTACGAAAAAGAGATGATCGAAAATATTTTTGTCAGAATCAAAATCGGACTTTGATGGGTGAGTTTCTAGGTGTATTTCGACCCGCTGAATCTAAAAATCCGAACTTTGATGACCAAAAATATGCTTGGAACAAAGTTATTTCGCATGGTACGAAAAAGAGATGATCGAAAATATCTGTCTCCAGAATCGGAATCGAACTTTGATGGGTGGGCTTATAGGTGTATTTTGACCCGCTGAATCCAAAAATTCAACCTTTGTTACACGAAAATACACCTGGAAAGAAGTTATTTCGCATGGTACGAAAAAGAGATGATCGAAAATATTGTTTTTCAGAATCAAAATCGGACTTTAATGGGTGAGTTTCTAGGAGTATTTCGACCCACTGAATCCGAAAATCCAACCTCTGATGACCAAAAATATTCTTGGGAAAAAGTTATTTCGCATGGTACGACAAAGAGATGATCGAAAATATCTGTCTCCAGAATCGGAATCGAACTTTGATGGGTGGGTTTATAGGTGTATTTTGACCCGCTGAATCCACAAATCCAACCTTTGTTACACGAAAATACACCTGGAAAGAAGTTATTTCGCATGGTACGAAAAAGAGATGATCGAAAATATTGTTTTTCAGAATCAAAATCGGACTTTAATGGGTGAGTTTCTAGGTGTATTTCGACCCGCTGAATCCGAAAATCCAACCTCTGATGACCAAAAATATGCTTGGAAAAAAGTTATTTCGCATGGTACGACAAAGAGATGATCGAAAATATCTGTCTCCAGAATCGGAATCGAACTTTGATGGGTGGGTTTATAGGTGTATTTTGACCCGCTGAATCCACAAATCCAACCTTTGTTACACGAAAATACACCTCGAACGAACTTATTTCGCATGGTACGAAAAAGAGATGATCGAAAATATTTTTTTTCAGAATCAAAATCGGACTTCGATGGGTGAGTTTCTAGGTGTATTTCGACCCGCTGAATCCGGAAATCCAACCTTCGATGACCAAAAATATGCTTGGAAAAAAGTTATTTCGCATGGTACGAAAAAGAGATGATCGAAAATATCTGTCTCCAGAATCGAAATCGAACTTTGATGGGTGGGTTTATAGGTTTATTTCGACCCGCTGAATCCGACAATTCAAGCTTTGATGACCAAAAATATGCTTGGAAAAAAGTTATTTCGCATGGTACGAAAAAGAGATGATCGAAAATATTTTTTTTCAGAATCAAAATCGGACTTTCATGGGTGAGTTTCTAGGTGTATTTCGACCCGCTGAATCCAAAAATCCAACCTGTGTCACACGAAAATACACCTGCAAAGAAGTTATTTCGCATGGTACGAAAAAGAGATGATCGAAAATATTTTTTTTCAGAATCAAAATCGGACTTTAATGGGTGAATTTCTAGGTGTATTTCGACCCGCTGGATCCGAAAATCCAACCTCTGATGACCAAAAATATGCTTGGAAAAAAGTTATTTCGCATGGTACGACAAAGAGATGATCGAAAATATCTGTCTCCAGAATCGGAATCGAACTTTGATGGGTGGGTTTATAGGTGTATTTTGACGCGCTGAATCCGAAAATCTAACCTTTGTTACACGAAAATACACCTGGAACGAAGATATTTCGCATGGTACGAAAAAGAGATGATCGAAAATTTTTTTTGTCAGAATCAATATCGGACTTTAATGGGTGAGTTCCTAGGTGTATTTCGACCCGCTGAATCTAAAAATCCGAACTTTGATGACCAAAAATATGCTTGGAACAAAGTTATTTCGCATGGTACGAAAAAGAGATGATCGGAAATATCTGTCTCCAGAATCGGAATCGAACTTTGATGGGTGGGTTTATAGGTGTATTTTGACCCGCTGAATCCAAAAATCCAACCTTTGTTACACGAAAATACACCTGGAAAGAAGTTATTTCGCATGGTACGAAAAAGAGATGATCGAAAATATTGTTTTTCAGAATCAAAATCGGACTTTAATGGGTGAGTTTCTAGGTGTATTTCGACCCGCAGAATCCGAAAATCCAACCTCTGATGACCAAAAATATGCTTGGAAAAAAGTTATTTCGCATGGTACGACAAAGAGATGATCGAAAATATCTGTCTCCAGAATCGGAATCGAACTTTGATGGGTGGGTTTATAGGTGTATTTTGACCCGCTGAATCCACAAATCCATCCTTTGTTACACGAAAATACACCTGGAACGAAGTTATTTCGCATGGTACGAAAAAGAGATGATCGAAAATTTTTTTTTTCAGAATCAATATCGGACTTCAATGGGTGAGTTCCTAGGTGTATTTCGACCCGCCGAATCCGAAAATCCAATCTCTGATGACCAAAAATATGCTTGGAAAAAAGTTATTTCGCATGGTACGACAAAGAGATGATCGAAAATATTTTTGTCAGAATCAAAATCGGACTTTGATGGGTGGGTTTATAGGTGTATTTTGACCCGATGAATCCAAAAATCCAACCTTTGTTACACGAAAATACACCTGGAAAGAAGTTATTTCGCATGGTACGAAAAAGAGATGATCGAAAATATCTGTTTCCAGAATTGAAATCGAACCTTGATGGGTGGGTTTATAGGTGTATTTTGACCCGCTGAATCCACAAATCCAACCTTTGTTACACGAAAATACACCTGGAACGAAGTTATTTCGCATGGTACGAAAAAGAGATGATCGAAAATTTTTTGTTTCAGAATCAATATCGGACTTCAATGGGTGAGTTCCTAAGTGTATTTCGACCCGCCGAATCCGAAAATCCAACCTCTGATGACCAAAAATATGCTTGGAAAAAAGTTATTTCGCATGGTACGAAAAAGAGATGATCGAAAATATTTTTGTCAGAATCAAAATCGGACTTTGATGGGTGAGTTTCTAGGTGTATTTCGACCCGCTGAATCTGAAAATCCAAACTTTGATGACCAAAAATATGCTTGGAAAAAAGTTATTTCGCATGGTACGAAAAAGAGATGATCGAAAATTTTTTTTTTCAGAATCAATATCGGACTTTAATGGGTGAGTTCCTAGGTGTATTTCGACCCGCCGAATCCGAAAATCCAACCTCTGATGACCAAAAATATGCTTGGAAAAAAGTTATTTCGCTTGGTACGAAAAAGAGATGATCGAAAATATTTTTGTCAGAATCAAAATCGGACTTTGATGGGTGAGTTTCTAGGTGTATTTCGACCCGCTGAATCTAAAAATCCGAACTTTGATGACCAAAAATATGCTTGGAACAAAGTTATTTCGCATGGTACGAAAAAGAGATGATCGAAAATATCTGTCTCCAGAATCGGAATCGAACTTTGATGGGTGGGCTTATAGGTGTATTTTGACCCGCTGAATCCAAAAATTCAACCTTTGTTACACGAAAATACACCTGGAAAGAAGTTATTTCGCATGGTACGAAAAAGAGATGATCGAAAATATTGTTTTTCAGAATCAAAATCGGACTTTAATGGGTGAGTTTCTAGGTGTATTCCGACCCGCTGAATCCGAAAATCCAACCTCTGATGACCAAAAATATGCTTGGAAAAAAGTTATTTCGCATGAAACGACAAAGAGATGATCGAAAATATCTGTCTCCAGAATCGGAATCGAACTTTGATGGGTGGGTTTATAGGTGTATTGTGACCCGCTGAATCCACAAATCCATCCTTTGTTACACGAAAATACACCTGGAACGAAGTTATTTCGCATGGTACGAAAAAGAGATGATCGAAAATTTTTTTTTTCAGAATCAATATCGGACTCCAATGGGTGAGTTCCTAGGTGTATTTCGACCCGCCGAATCCGAAAATCCAATCTCTGATGACCAAAAATATGCTTGGAAAAAAGTTATTTCGCATGGTACGAAAAAGAGATGATCGAAAATATTTTTGTCAGAATCAAAATCGGACTTTGATGGGTGGGTTTATAGGTGTATTTTGACCCGATGAATCCAAAAATCCAACCTTTGTTACACGAAAATACACCTGGAAAGAAGTTATTTCGCATGGTACGAAAAAGAGATGATCGAAAATATCTGTTTCCAGAATTGAAATCGAACCTTGATGGGTGGGTTTATAGGTGTATTTTGACCCGCTGAATCCACAAATCCAACCTTTGTTACACGAAAATACACCTGGAACGAAGTTATTTCGCATGGTACGAAAAAGAGATGATCGAAAATTTTTTGTTTCAGAATCAATATCGGACTTCAATGGGTGAGTTCCTAAGTGTATTTCGACCCGCCGAATCCGAAAATCCAACCTCTGATGACCAAAAATATGCTTGGAAAAAAGTTATTTCGCATGGTACGAAAAAGAGATGATCGAAAATATTTTTGTCAGAATCAAAATCGGACTTTGATGGGTGAGTTTCTAGGTGTATTTCGACCCGCTGAATCTGAAAATCCAAACTTTGATGACCAAAAATATGCTTGGAAAAAAGTTATTTCGCATGGTACGAAAAAGAGATGATCGAAAATTTTTTTTTTCAGAATCAATATCGGACTTTAATGGGTGAGTTCCTAGGTGTATTTCGACCCGCCGAATCCGAAAATCCAACCTCTGATGACCAAAAATATGCTTGGAAAAAAGTTATTTCGCTTGGTACGAAAAAGAGATGATCGAAAATATTTTTGTCAGAATCAAAATCGGACTTTGATGGGTGAGTTTCTAGGTGTATTTCGACCCGCTGAATCTAAAAATCCGAACTTTGATGACCAAAAATATGCTTGGAACAAAGTTATTTCGCATGGTACGAAAAAGAGATGATCGAAAATATCTGTCTCCAGAATCGGAATCGAACTTTGATGGGTGGGCTTATAGGTGTATTTTGACCCGCTGAATCCAAAAATTCAACCTTTGTTACACGAAAATACACCTGGAAAGAAGTTATTTCGCATGGTACGAAAAAGAGATGATCGAAAATATTGTTTTTCAGAATCAAAATCGGACTTTAATGGGTGAGTTTCTAGGTGTATTCCGACCCGCTGAATCCGAAAATCCAACCTCTGATGACCAAAAATATGCTTGGAAAAAAGTTATTTCGCATGAAACGACAAAGAGATGATCGAAAATATCTGTCTCCAGAATCGGAATCGAACTTTGATGGGTGGGTTTATAGGTGTATTGTGACCCGCTGAATCCACAAATCCATCCTTTGTTACACGAAAATACACCTGGAACGAAGTTATTTCGCATGGTACGAAAAAGAGATGATCGAAAATTTTTTTTTTCAGAATCAATATCGGACTCCAATGGGTGAGTTCCTAGGTGTATTTCGACCCGCCGAATCCGAAAATCCAATCTCTGATGACCAAAAATATGCTTGGAAAAAAGTTATTTCGCATGGTACGAAAAAGAGATGATCGAAAATATTTTTGTCAGAATCAAAATCGGACTTTGATGGGTGGGTTTATAGGTGTATTTTGACCCGATGAATCCAAAAATCCAACCTTTGTTACACGAAAATACACCTGGAAAGAAGTTATTTCGCATGGTACGAAAAAGAGATGATCGAAAATATCTGTTTCCAGAATTGAAATCGAACTTTGATGGGTGGGTTTATAGGTGTATCTTGACCCGCTGAATCCACAAATCCAACCTATGTTACACGAAAATACACCTGGAACGAAGTTATTTCGCATGGTACGAAAAAGAGATGATCGAAAATTTTTTTTTTCAGAATCAATATCGGACTTCAATGGGTGAGTTCCTAGGTGTATTTCGACCCGCCGAATCCGAAAATCCAACCTCTGATGACCAAAAATATGCTCGGAAAAAAGTTATTTCGCATGGTACGAAAAAGAGATGATCGAAAATATTTTTGTCAGAATCAGAATCGGACTTTGATGGGTGAGTTTCTAGGTGTATTTCGACCCGCTGAATCTGAAAATCCAAACTTTGATGACCAAAAATATGCTTGGAAAAAAGTTATTTCGCATGGTACGAAAAAGAGATGATCGAAATATCTGTTTCCAGAATTGAAATCGAACTTTGATGGGTGGGTTTATAGGTGTATTTTGACCCGCTGAATCCAAAAATCCAACCTTCGTTACACGAAAATACACCTGGAAAGAAGTTATTTCGCATGGTACGAAAAAGAGATGATCGAAAATATTTTTGTCAGAATCAAAATCGGACTTTGATGGGTGGGTTTATAGGTGTATTTTGACCCGATGAATCCAAAAATCCAACCTTTGTTACACGAAAATACACCTGGAAAGAAGTTATTTCGCATGGTACGAAAAAGAGATGATCGAAAATATCTGTTTCCAGAATTGAAATCGAACTTTGATGGGTGGGTTTATAGGTGTATTTTGACCCGCTGAATCCACAAATCCAACCTTTGTTACACGAAAATACACCTGGAACGAAGTTATTTCGCATGGTACGAAAAAGAGATGATCGAAAATTTTTTGTTTCAGAATCAATATCGGACTTCAATGGGTGAGTTCCTAAGTGTATTTCGACCCGCCGAATCCGAAAATCCAACCTCTGATGACCAAAAATATGCTTGGAAAAAAGTTATTTCGCATGGTACGAAAAAGAGATGATCGAAAATATTTTTGTCAGAATCAAAATCGGACTTTGATGGGTGAGTTTCTAGGTGTATTTCGACCCGCTGAATCTGAAAATCCAAACTTTGATGACCAAAAATATGCTTGGAAAAAAGTTATTTCGCATGGTACGAAAAAGAGATGATCGAAAATTTTTTTTTTCAGAATCAATATCGGACTTTAATGGGTGAGTTCCTAGGTGTATTTCGACCCGCCGAATCCGAAAATCCAACCTCTGATGACCAAAAATATGCTTGGAAAAAAGTTATTTCGCTTGGTACGAAAAAGAGATGATCGAAAATATTTTTGTCAGAATCAAAATCGGACTTTGATGGGTGAGTTTCTAGGTGTATTTCGACCCGCTGAATCTAAAAATCCGAACTTTGATGACCAAAAATATGCTTGGAACAAAGTTATTTCGCATGGTACGAAAAAGAGATGATCGAAAATATCTGTCTCCAGAATCGGAATCGAACTTTGATGGGTGGGCTTATAGGTGTATTTTGACCCGCTGAATCCAAAAATTCAACCTTTGTTACACGAAAATACACCTGGAAAGAAGTTATTTCGCATGGTACGAAAAAGAGATGATCGAAAATATTGTTTTTCAGAATCAAAATCGGACTTTAATGGGTGAGTTTCTAGGTGTATTTCGACCCGCTGAATCCGAAAATCCAACCTCTGATGACCAAAAATATGCTTGGAAAAAAGTTATTTCGCATGGTACGACAAAGAGATGATCGAAAATATCTGTCTCCAGAATCGGAATCGAACTTTGATGGGTGGGTTTATAGGTGTATTTTGACCCGCTGAATCCACAAATCCATCCTTTGTTACACGAAAATACACCTGGAACGAAGTTATTTCGCATGGTACGAAAAAGAGATGATCGAAAATTTTTTTTTTCAGAATCAATATCGGACTTCAATGGGTGAGTTCCTAGGTGTATTTCGACCCGCCGAATCCGAAAATCCAATCTCTGATGACCAAAAATATGCTTGGAAAAAAGTTATTTCGCATGGTACGAAAAAGAGATGATCGAAAATATTTTTGTCAGAATCAAAATCGGACTTTGATGGGTGGGTTTATAGGTGTATTTTGACCCGATGAATCCAAAAATCCAACCTTTGTTACACGAAAATACACCTGGAAAGAAGTTATTTCGCATGGTACGAAAAAGAGATGATCGAAAATATCTGTTTCCAGAATTGAAATCGAACTTTGATGGGTGGGTTTATAGGTGTATCTTGACCCGCTGAATCCACAAATCCAACCTATGTTACACGAAAATACACCTGGAACGAAGTTATTTCGCATGGTACGAAAAAGAGATGATCGAAAATTTTTTTTTTCAGAATCAATATCGGACTTCAATGGGTGAGTTCCTAGGTGTATTTCGACCCGCCGAATCCGAAAATCCAACCTCTGATGACCAAAAATATGCTCGGAAAAAAGTTATTTCGCATGGTACGAAAAAGAGATGATCGAAAATATTTTTGTCAGAATCAGAATCGGACTTTGATGGGTGAGTTTCTAGGTGTATTTCGACCCGCTGAATCTGAAAATCCAAACTTTGATGACCAAAAATATGCTTGGAAAAAAGTTATTTCGCATGGTACGAAAAAGAGATGATCGAAATATCTGTTTCCAGAATTGAAATCGAACTTTGATGGGTGGGTTTATAGGTGTATTTTGACCCGCTGAATCCAAAAATCCAACCTTCGTTACACGAAAATACACCTGGAAAGAAGTTATTTCGCATGGTACGAAAAAGAGATGATCGAAAATATTTTTTTTCAGAATCAAAATCGGACTTTAATGGGTGAGTTTCTAGGTGTATTTCGACCCGCTGAATCCGAAAATCCAACCTCTGATGACCAAAAATATGCTTGGAAAATAGTTATTTCGCATGGTACGACAAAGAGATGATCGAAAATATCTGTCTCCAGAATCGGAATCGAACTTTGATGGGTGGGTTTATAGGTGTATTTTGACCCGCTGAATCCACAAATCCAACCTTTGTTACACGAAAATACACCTGGAACGAACTTATTTCGCATGGTACGAAAAAGAGATGATCGAAAAAATCTGTCTCCAGAATCGAAATCGAACTTTGATGGGTGGGTTTATAGGTTTATTTCGACCCGCTGAATCCGACAATTCAAGCTTTGATGACCAAAAATATGCTTGGAAAAAAGTTATTTCGCATGGTACGAAAAAGAGATGATCGAAAATATTTTTTTTCAGAATCAAAATCGGACTTTCATGGGTGAGTTTCTAGGTGTATTTCGACCCGCTGAATCCAAAAATCCAACCTGTGTCACACGAAAATACACCTGCAAAGAAGTTATTTCGCATGGTACGAAAAAGAGATGATCGAAAATATTTTTTTTCAGAATCAAAATCGGACTTTAATGGGTGAATTTCTAGGTGTATTTCGACCCGCTTAATCCAGAAATCCAACCTTCGTTACACGAAAATACACCTGGAAAGAAGTTATTTCGCATGGTCCGACAAAGAGATGATCGAAAATATTTTTTTTCAGAATCAAAATCGGACTTCGATGGGTGAGTTTCTAGGTGTATTCCGACCCGCTGAATCCGAAAATCCGAACTTTGATGACCAAAAATATGCTTGGAAAAAAGTTATTTCGCATGGTACGAAAAAGAGATGATCGAAAATATCTGTCTCCAGAATCGAAATCGAACTTTGATGGGTGGGTTTATAGGTGTATTTTGACCCGCTGAATCCAAAAATCCAACCTCTGATGACCAAAAATATGCTTGGAAAAAAGTTATTTCGCACGCTACGAAAAAGAGATGATCGAAAATATTTTTTTTCAGAATCAAAATCGGACTTTGATGGGTGAATTTCTAGGTGTATTCCGACCCGCTGAATCCGAAAATCCGAACTTTGATGACCAAAAATATGCTTGGAAAAAAGTTATTTCGCATGGTACGAAAAAGAGATGATCGAAAATATCTGTCTCCAGAATCAAAATCGGACTTTAATGGGTGAGTTTCTAGGTGTATTTCGACCCGCTGAATCCGAAAATCCAACCTCTGATGACCAAAAATATGCTTGGAAAAAAGTTATTTCGCATGGTACGACAAAGAGATGATCGAAAATATCTGTCTCCAGAATCGCAATCGAACTTTGATGGGTGGGTTTATAGGTGTATTTTGACCCGCTGAATCCACAAATCCAACCTTTGTTACACGAAAATACACCTGGAACGAAGTTATTTCGCATGGTACGAAAAAGAGATGATCGAAAATTTTTTTTTTCAGAATCAATATCGGACTATAATGGGTGAGTTCCTAGGTGTATTTCGACCCACCGAATCTGAAAATCCAACCTCTGATGACCAAAAATATGCTTGGAAAAAAGTTATTCCGCATGGTACGAAAAAGAGATGATCGAAAATATTTTTGTCAGAATCAAAATCGGACTTTGATGGGTGAGTTTCTAGGTGTATTTCGACCCGCTGAATCTGAAAATCCAAACTTTGATGACCAAAAATATGCTTGGAACAAAGTTATTTCGCATGGTACGAAAAAGAGATGATCGAAATATCTGTTTCCAGAATTGAAATCGAACTTTGATGGGTGGGTTTATAGGTGTATTTTGACCCGCTGAATCCACAAATCCAACCTTTGTTACACGAAAATACACCTGGAACGAAGTTATTTCGCATGGTACGAAAAAGAGATGATCGAAAATTTTTTTTTTCAGAATCAATATCGGACTTTAATGGGTGAGTTCCTAGGTGTATTTCGACCCGCCGAATCCGGAAATCCAACCTCTGATGACCAAAAATATGCTTGGAAAAAAGTTATTTCGCATGGTACGAAAAAGAGATGATCGAAAATATTTTTGTCAGAATCAAAATCGGACTTTGATGGGTGAGTTTCTAGGTGTATTTCGACCCGCTGAATCTGAGAATCCAAACTTTGATGACCAAAAATATGCTTGGAAAAAAGTTATATCGCATGGTACGAAAAAGAGATGATCGAAATATCTGTTTCCAGAATTGAAATCGAACTTTGATGGGTGGGTTTATAGGTGTATTTTGACCCGCTGAATCCAAAAATCCAACCTTGGTTACACGAAAATACACCTGGAAAGAAGTTATTTCGCATGGTACGAAAAAGAGATGATCGAAAATATCTGTCTTCAGACTCGAACTCGAACTTTGATGGGTGGGTTTATAGGTGTATTTTGACCCGCTGAATCCAAAAATCCAACCTTTGTTACACGAAAATACACCTGGAAAGAAGTTATTTCGCATGGTACGAAAAAGAGATGATCGAAAATATTTTTGTTCAGAATCAAAATCGGACTTTAATGGGTGAGTTTCTAGGTGTATTTCGACCCGCTGAATCCGAAAATTCAACCTCTGATGACCAAAAATATGCTTGGAAAAAAGTTATTTCGCATGGTACGACAAAGAGATGATCGAAAATATCTGTCTCCAGAATCGGAATCGAACTTTGATGGGTGGGTTTATAGGTGTATTTTGACCGGCTGAATCCACAAATCCAACCTTTGTTACACGAAAATACACCTGGAACGAACTTATTTCGCATGGTACGAAAAAGAGATGATCGAAAATATTTTTTTTCAGAATCAAAATCGGACTTCGATGGGTGAGTTTCTAGGTGTATTTCGACCCGCTGAATCCGGAAATCCAACCTTCGATGACCAAAAATATGCTTGGAAAAAAGTTATTTCGCAGCGTACGAAAAAGAGATGATCGAAAATATCTGTCTCCAGAATCGAAATCGAACTTTGATCGGTGGGTTTATAGGTTTATTTCGACCCGCTGAATCCGACAATTCAAGCTTTGATGACCAGAAATATGCTTGGAAAAAAGTTATTTCGCATGGTACGAAAAAGAGATGATCGAAAATATTTTTTTTCAGAATCAAAATCGGACTTTCATGGGTGAGTTTCTAGGTGTATTTCGACCCGCTGAATCCAAAAATCCAACCTGTGTCACACGAAAATACACCTGCAAAGAAGTTATTTCGCATGGTACGAAAAAGAGATGATCGAAAATATTTTTTTTCAGAATCAAAATCGGACTTCGATGGGTGAGTTTCTAGGTGTATTTCGACCCGCTGAATCCGGAAATCCAACCTTCGATGACCAAAAATATGCTTGGAAAAAAGTTATTTCGCATGGTACGAAAAAGAGATGATCGAAAATATTTTTTTTCAGAATCAAAATCGGACTTCGATGGGTGGGTTTATAGGTGTATTTTGACCCGCTGAATCCACAAATCCAACCTATGTTACACGAAAATACACCTGGAACGAACTTATTTCGCATGGTACGAAAAAGAGATGATCGAAAATATCTGTCTCCAGAATCGAAATCGAACTTTGATGGGTGGGTTTATAGGTTTATTTCGACCCGCTGAATCCGACAATTCAAGCTTTGATGACCAAAAATATGCTTGGAAAAAAGTTATTTCGCATGGTACGAAAAAGAGATGATCGAAAATATTTTTTTTCAGAATCAAAATCGGACTTTCATGGGTGAGTTTCTAGGTGTATTTCGACCCGCTGAATCCAAAAATCCAACCTGTGTCACACGAAAATACACCTGCAAAGAAGTTATTTCGCATGGTACGAAAAAGAGATGATCGAAAATATTTTTTTTCAGAATCAAAATCGGACTTTAATGGGTGAATTTCTAGGTGTATTTCGACCCGCTTAATCCAGAAATCCAACCTTCGTTACACGAAAATACACCTGGAAAGAAGTTATTTCGCATGGTCCGACAAAGAGATGATCGAAAATATTTTTTTTCAGAATCAAAATCGGACTTCGATGGGTGAGTTTCTAGGTGTATTCCGACCCGCTGAATCCGAAAATCCGAACTTTGATGACCAAAAATATGCTTGGAAAAAAGTTATTTCGCATGGTACGAAAAAGAGATGATCGAAAATATCTGTCTCCAGAATCGAAATCGAACTTTGATGGGTGGGTTTATAGGTGTATTTTGACCCGCTGAATCCAAAAATCCAACCTCTGATGACCAAAAATATGCTTGGAAAAAAGTTATTTCGCACGGTACGAAAAAGAGATGATCGAAAATATTTTTTTTCAGAATCAAAATCGGACTTTGATGGGTGAATTTCTAGGTGTATTCCGACCCGCTGAATCCGAAAATCCGAACTTTGATGACCAAAAATATGCTTGGAAAAAAGTTATTTCGCATGGTACGAAAAAGAGATGATCGAAAATATCTGTCTCCAGAATCAAAATCGGACTTTAATGGGTGAGTTTCTAGGTGTATTTCGACCCGCTGAATCCGAAAATCCAACCTCTGATGACCAAAAATATGCTTGGAAAAAAGTTATTTCGCATGGTACGACAAAGAGATGATCGAAAATATCTGTCTCCAGAATCGCAATCGAACTTTGATGGGTGGGTTTATAGGTGTATTTTGAACCGCTGAATCCACAAATCCGACCTTTGTTACACGAAAATACACCTGGAACGAAGTTATTTCGCATGGTACGAAAAAGAGATGATCGAAAATTTTTTTTTTCAGAATCAATATCGGACTATAATGGGTGAGTTCCTAGGTGTATTTCGACCCGCCGAATCTGAAAATCCAACCTCTGATGACCAAAAATATGCTTGGAAAAAAGTTATTCCGCATGGTACGAAAAAGAGATGATCGAAAATATTTTTGTCAGAATCAAAATCGGACTTTGATGGGTGAGTTTCTAGGTGTATTTCGACCCGCTGAATCTGAAAATCCAAACTTTGATGACCAAAAATATGCTTGGAAAAAAGTTATTTCGCATGGTACGAAAAAGAGATGATCGAAATATCTGTTTCCAGAATTGAAATCGAACTTTGATGGGTGGGTTTATAGGTGTATTTTGACCCGCTGAATCCACAAATCCAACCTTTGTTACACGAAAATACACCTGGAACGAAGTTATTTCGCATGGTACGAAAAAGAGATGATCGAAAATTTTTTTTTTCAGAATCAATATCGGACTTTAATGGGTGAGTTCCTAGGTGTATTTCGACCCGCCGAATCCGGAAATCCAACCTCTGATGACCAAAAATATGCTTGGAAAAAAGTTATTTCGCATGGTACGAAAAAGAGATGATCGAAAATATTTTTGTCAGAATCAAAATCGGACTTTGATGGGTGAGTTTCTAGGTGTATTTCGACCCGCTGAATCTGAGAATCCAAACTTTGATGACCAAAAATATGCTTGGAAAAAAGTTATATCGCATGGTACGAAAAAGAGATGATCGAAATATCTGTTTCCAGAATTGAAATCGAACTTTGATGGGTGGGTTTATAGGTGTATTTTGACCCGCTGAATCCAAAAATCCAACCTTGGTTACACGAAAATACACCTGGAAAGAAGTTATTTCGCATGGTACGAAAAAGAGATGATCGAAAATATCTGTCTTCAGACTCGAACTCGAACTTTGATGGGTGGGTTTATAGGTGTATTTTGACCCGCTGAATCCAAAAATCCAACCTTTGTTACACGAAAATACACCTGGAAAGAAGTTATTTCGCATGGTACGAAAAAGAGATGATCGAAAATATTTTTGTTCAGAATCAAAATCGGACTTTAATGGGTGAGTTTCTAGGTGTATTTCGACCCGCTGAATCCGAAAATCCAACCTCTGATGACCAAAAATATGCCTTGGAAAAAAGTTATTTCGCATGGTACGACAAAGAGATGATCGAAAATATCTGTCTCCAGAATCGGAATCGAACTTTGATGGGTGGGTTTATAGGTGTATTTTGACCGGCTGAATCCACAAATCCAACCTTTGTTACACGAAAATACACCTGGAACGAACTTATTTCGCATGGTACGAAAAAGAGATGATCGAAAATATTTTTTTTCAGAATCAAAATCGGACTTCGATGGGTGAGTTTCTAGGTGTATTTCGACCCGCTGAATCCGGAAATCCAACCTTCGATGACCAAAAATATGCTTGGAAAAAAGTTATTTCGCAGCGTACGAAAAAGAGATGATCGAAAATATCTGTCTCCAGAATCGAAATCGAACTTTGATCGGTGGGTTTATAGGTTTATTTCGACCCGCTGAATCCGACAATTCAAGCTTTGATGACCAGAAATATGCTTGGAAAAAAGTTATTTCGCATGGTACGAAAAAGAGATGATCGAAAATATTTTTTTTCAGAATCAAAATCGGACTTTCATGGGTGAGTTTCTAGGTGTATTTCGACCCGCTGAATCCAAAAATCCAACCTGTGTCACACGAAAATACACCTGCAAAGAAGTTATTTCGCATGGTACGAAAAAGAGATGATCGAAAATATTTTTTTTCAGAATCAAAATCGGACTTCGATGGGTGAGTTTCTAGGTGTATTTCGACCCGCTGAATCCGGAAATCCAACCTTCGATGACCAAAAATATGCTTGGAAACAAGTTATTTCGCATGGTACGAAAAAGAGATGATCGAAAATATCTGTCTCCAGAATCGAAATCGAACTTTGATGGGTGGGTTTATAGGTTTATTTCGACCCGCTGAATCCGACAATTCAAGCTTTGATGACCAAAAATATGCTTGGAAAAAAGTTATTTCGCATGGTACGAAAAAGAGATGATCGAAAATATTTTTTTTCAGAATCAAAATCGGACTTTCATGGGTGAGTTTCTAAGTGTATTTCGACCCGCTGAATCCAAAAATCCAACCTGTGTCACACGAAAATACACCTGCAAAGAAGTTATTTCGCATGGTACGAAAAAGAGATGATCGAAAATATTTTTTTTCAGAATCAAAATCGGACTTTAATGGGTGAATTTCTAGGTGTATTTCGACCCGCTGGATCCGAAAATCCAACCTCTGATGACCAAAAATATGCTTGGAAAAAAGTTATTTCGCATGGTACGACAAAGAGATGATCGAAAATATCTGTCTCCAGAATCGGAATCGAACTTTGATGGGTGGGTTTATAGGTGTATTTTGACGCGCTGAATCCGAAAATCTAACCTTCGTTACACGAAAATACACCTGGAACGAAGATATTTCGCATGGTCCGAAAAAGAGATGATCGAAAATTTTTTTTGTCAGAATCAATATCGGACTTTAATGGGTGAGTTCCTAGGTGTATTTCGACCCGCTGAATCTAAAAATCCGAACTTCGATGACCAAAAATATGCTTGGAACAAAGTTATTTCGCATGGTACGAAAAAGAGATGATCGGAAATATCTGTCTCCAGAATCGGAATCGAACTTTGATGGGTGGGTTTATAGGTGTATTTTGACCCGCTGAATCCAAAAATCCAACCTTTGTTACACGAAAATACACCTGGAAAGAAGTTATTTCGCATGGTACGAAAAAGAGATGATCGAAAATATTGTTTTTCAGAATCAAAATCGGACTTTAATGGGTGAGTTTCTAGGTGTATTTCGACCCGCAGAATCCGAAAATCCAACCTCTGATGACCAAAAATATGCTTGGAAAAAAGTTATTTCGCATGGTACGACAAAGAGATGATCGAAAATATCTGTCTCCAGAATCGGAATCGAACTTTGATGGGTGGGTTTATAGGTGTATTTTGACCCGCTGAATCCACAAATCCATCCTTTGTTACACGAAAATACACCTGGAACGAAGTTATTTCGCATGGTACGAAAAAGAGATGATCGAAAATTTTTTTTTTCAGAATCAATATCGGACTTCAATGGGTGAGTTCCTAGGTGTATTTCGACCCGCCGAATCCGAAAATCCAATCTCTGATGACCAAAAATATGCTTGGAAAAAAGTTATTTCGCATGGTACGAAAAAGAGATGATCGAAAATATTTTTGTCAGAATCAAAATCGGACTTTGATGGGTGGGTTTATAGGTGTATTTTGACCCGATGAATCCAAAAATCCAACCTTTGTTACACGAAAATACACCTGGAAAGAAGTTATTTCGCATGGTACGAAAAAGAGATGATCGAAATATCTGTTTCCAGAATTGAAATCGAACTTTGATGGGTGGGTTTATAGGTGTATTTTGACCCGCTGAATCCAAAAATCCAACCTTCGTTACACGAAAATACACCTGGAAAGAAGTTATTTCGCATGGTACGAAAAAGAGATGATCGAAAATATTTTTTTTCAGAATCAAAATCGGACTTTAATGGGTGAGTTTCTAGGTGTATTTCGACCCGCTGAATCCGAAAATCCAACCTCTGATGACCAAAAATATGCTTGGAAAATAGTTATTTCGCATGGTACGACAAAGAGATGATCGAAAATATCTGTCTCCAGAATCGGAATCGAACTTTGATGGGTGGGTTTATAGGTGTATTTTGACCCGCTGAATCCACAAATCCAACCTTTGTTACACGAAAATACACCTGGAACGAACTTATTTCGCATGGTACGAAAAAGAGATGATCGAAAATATCTGTCTCCAGAATCGAAATCGAACTTTGATGGGTGGGTTAATAGGTTTATTTCGACCCGCTGAATCCGACAATTCAAGCTTTGATGACCAAAAATATGCTTGGAAAAAAGTTATTTCGCATGGTACGAAAAAGAGATGATCGAAAATATTTTTCTTCAGAATCAAAATCGGACTTTCATGGGTGAGTTTCTAGGTGTATTTCGACCCGCTGAATCCAAAAATCCAACCTGTGTCACACGAAAATACACCTGCAAAGAAGTTATTTCGCATGGTACGAAAAAAAAATGATCGAAAATATTTTTTTTCAGAATCAAAATCGGACTTTAATGGGTGAATTTCTAGGTGTATTTCGACCCGCTTAATCCAGAAATCCAACCTTCGTTACACGAAAATACACCTGGAAAGAAGTTATTTCGCATGGTCCGACAAAGAGATGATCGAAAATATTTTTTTTCAGAATCAAAATCGGACTTCGATGGGTGAGTTTCTAGGTGTATTCCGACCCGCAGAATCCGAAAATCCAACCTCTGATGACCAAAAATATGCTTGGAAAAAAGTTATTTCGCATGGTACGACAAAGAGATGATCGAAAATATCTGTCTCCAGAATCGGAATCGAACTTTGATGGGTGGGTTTATAGGTGTATTTTGACCCGCTGAATCCACAAATCCATCCTTTGTTACACGAAAATACACCTGGAACGAAGTTATTTCGCATGGTACGAAAAAGAGATGATCGAAAATTTTTTTTTTCAGAATCAATATCGGACTTCAATGGGTGAGTTCCTAGGTGTATTTCGACCCGCCGAATCCGAAAATCCAATCTCTGATGACCAAAAATATGCTTGGAAAAAAGTTATTTCGCATGGTACGAAAAAGAGATGATCGAAAATATTTTTGTCAGAATCAAAATCGGACTTTGATGGGTGGGTTTATAGGTGTATTTTGACCCGATGAATCTAAAAATCCAACCTTTGTTACACGAAAATACACCTGGAAAGAAGTTATTTCGCATGGTACGAAAAAGAGATGATCGGAAATATCTGTTTCCAGAATTGAAATCGAACTTTGATGGGTGGGTTTATAGGTGTATTTTGACCCGCTGAATCCACAAATCCAACCTTTGTTACACGAAAATACACCTGGAACGAAGTTATTTCGCATGGTACGAAAAAGAGATGATCGAAAATTTTTTGTTTCAGAATCAATATCGGACTTCAATGGGTGAGTTTCTAGGTGTATTTCGACCCGCCGAATCCGAAAATCCAACCTCTGATGACCAAAAATATGCTTGGAAAAAAGTTATTTCGCATGGTACGAAAAAGAGATGATCGAAAATATTTTTGTCAGAATCAAAATCGGACTTTGATGGGTGAGTTTCTAGGTGTATTTCGACCCGCTGAATCTGAAAATCCAAACTTTGATGACCAAAAATATGCGTGGAAAAAAGTTATTTCGCATGGTACGAAAAAGAGATGATCGAAAATTTTTTTTTTCAGAATCAATATCGGACTTTAATGGGTGAGTTCCTAGGTGTATTTCGACCCGCCGAATCCGAAAATCCAACCTCTGATGACCAAAAATATGCTTGGAAAAAAGTTATTTCGCTTGGTACGAAAAAGAGATGATCGAAAATATTTTTGTCAGAATCAAAATCGGACTTTGATGGGTGAGTTTCTAGGTGTATTTCGACCCGCTGAATCTAAAAATCCGAACTTTGATGACCAAAAATATGCTTGGAAAAAAGTTATTTCGCATGGTACGAAAAAGAGATGATCGAAATATCTGTTTCCAGAATTGAAATCGAACTTTGATGGGTGGGTTTATAGGTGTATTTTGACCCGCTGAATCCAAAAATCCAACCTTCGTTACACGAAAATACACCTGGAAAGAAGTTATTTCGCATGGTACGAAAAAGAGATGATCGAAAATATTTTTTTTCAGAATCAAAATCGGACTTTAATGGGTGAGTTTCTAGGTGTATTTCGACCCGCTGAATCCGAAAATCCAACCTCTGATGACCAAAAATATGCTTGGAAAATAGTTATTTCGCATGGTACGACAAAGAGATGATCGAAAATATCTGTCTCCAGAATCGGAATCGAACTTTGATGGGTGGGTTTATAGGTGTATTTTGACCCGCTGAATCCACAAATCCAACCTTTGTTACACGAAAATACACCTGGAACGAACTTATTTCGCATGGTACGAAAAAGAGATGATCGAAAATATCTGTCTCCAGAATCGAAATCGAACTTTGATGGGTGGGTTTATAGGTTTATTTCGACCCGCTGAATCCGACAATTCAAGCTTTGATGACCAAAAATATGCTTGGAAAAAAGTTATTTCGCATGGTACGAAAAAGAGATGATCGAAAATATTTTTCTTCAGAATCAAAATCGGACTTTCATGGGTGAGTTTCTAGGTGTATTCCGACCCGCTGAATCCAAAAATCCAACCTGTGTCACACGAAAATACACCTGCAAAGAAGTTATTTCGCATGGTACGAAAAAAAAATGATCGAAAATATTTTTTTTCAGAATCAAAATCGGACTTTAATGGGTGAATTTCTAGGTGTATTTCGACTAGCTTAATCCAGAAATCCAACCTTCGTTACACGAAAATACACCTGGAAAGAAGTTATTTCGCATGGTCCGACAAAGAGATGATCGAAAATATTTTTTTTCAGAATCAAAATCGGACTTCGATGGGTGAGTTTCTAGGTGTATTCCGACCCGCTGAATCCGAAAATCCGAACTTTGATGACCAAAAATATGCTTGGAAAAAAGTTATTTCGCATGGTACGAAAAAGAGATGATCGAAAATATCTGTCTCCAGAATCGAAATCGAACTTTGATGGGTGGGTTTATAGGTGTATTTTGACCCGCTGAATCCAAAAATCCAACCTCTGATGACCAAAAATATGCTTGGAAAAAAGTTATTTCGCACGGTACGAAAAAGAGATGATCGAAAATATTTTTTTTCAGAATCAAAATCGGACTTTGATGGGTGAATTTCTAGGTGTATTCCGACCCGCTGAATCCGAAAATCCGAACTTTGATGACCAAAAATATGCTTGGAAAAAAGTTATTTCGCATGGTACGAAAAAGAGATGATCGAAAATATCTGTCTCCAGAATCAAAATCGGACTTTAATGGGTGAGTTTCTAGGTGTATTTCGACCCGCTGAATCCGAAAATCCAACCTCTGATGACCAAAAATATGCTTGGAAAAAAGTTATTTCGCATGGTACGACAAAGAGATGATCGAAAATATCTGTCTCCAGAATCGCAATCGAACTTTGATGGGTGGGTTTATAGGTGTATTTTGACCCGCTGAATCCACAAATCCAACCTTTGTTACACGAAAATACACCTGGAACGAAGTTATTTCGCATGGTACGAAAAAGAGATGATCGAAAATTTTTTTTTTCAGAATCAATATCGGACTATAATGGGTGAGTTCCTAGGTGTATTTCGACCCGCCGAATCTGAAAATCCAACCTCTGATGACCAAAAATATGCTTGGAAAAAAGTTATTCCGCATGGTACGAAAAAGAGATGATCGAAAATATTTTTGTCAGAATCAAAATCGGACTTTGATGGGTGAGTTTCTAGGTGTATTTCGACCCGCTGAATCTGAAAATCCAAACTTTGATGACCAAAAATATGCTTGGAAAAAAGTTATTTCGCATGGTACGAAAAAGAGATGATCGAAATATCTGTTTCCAGAATTGAAATCGAACTTTGATGGGTGGGTTTATAGGTTTATTTCGACCCGCTGAATCCGACAATTCAAGCTTTGATGACCAAAAATATGCTTGGAAAAAAGTTATTTCGCATGGTACGAAAAAGAGATGATCGAAAATATTTTTTTTCAGAATCAAAATCGGACTTTCATGGGTGAGTTTCTAAGTGTATTTCGACCCGCTGAATCCAAAAATCCAACCTGTGTCACACGAAAATACACCTGCAAAGAAGTTATTTCGCATGGTACGAAAAAGAGATGATCGAAAATATTTTTTTTCAGAATCAAAATCGGACTTTAATGGGTGAATTTCTAGGTGTATTTCGACCCGCTGGATCCGAAAATCCGAACTTTGATGACCAAAAATATGCTTGGAAAAAAGTTATTTCGCATGGTACGACAAAGAGATGATCGAAAATATCTGTCTCCAGAATCGGAATCGAACTTTGATGGGTGGGTTTATAGGTGTATTTTGACGCGCTGAATCCGAAAATCTAACCTTCGTTACACGAAAATACACCTGGAACGAAGATATTTCGCATGGTACGAAAAAGAGATGATCGAAAATTTTTTTTGTCAGAATCAATATCGGACTTTAATGGGTGAGTTCCTAGGTGTATTTCGACCCGCTGAATCTAAAAATCCAACCTCTGATGACCAAAAATATGTTCGGAAAAAAGTTATTTCGCTTGGTACGAAAAAGAGATGATCGAAAATATTTTTGTCAGAATCAAATTCGGACTTTGATGGGTGAGTTTCTAGGTGTATTTCGACCCGCTGAATCTAAAAATCCGAACTTTGATGACCAAAAATATGCTTGGAAAAAAGTTATTTCGCATGGTACGACAAAGAGATGATCGAAAATATCTGTCTCCAGAATCGGAATCGAACTTTGATGGGTGGGTTTATAGGTGTATTTTGACGCGCTGAATCCGAAAATCTAACCTTCGTTACACGAAAATACACCTGGAACGAAGATATTTCGCATGGTACGAAAAAGAGATGATCGAAAATTTTTTTTGTCAGAATCAATATCGGACTTTAATGGGTGAGTTCCTAGGTGTATTTCGACCCGCTGAATCTAAAAATCCGAACTTTGATGACCAAAAATATGCTTGGAACAAAGTTATTTCGCATGGTACGAAAAAGAGATGATCGGAAATATCTGTCTCCAGAATCGGAATCGAACTTTGATGGGTGGGTTTATAGGTGTATTTTGACCCGCTGAATCCAAAAATCCAACCTTTGTTACACGAAAATACACCTGGAAAGAAGTTATTTCGCATGGTACGAAAAAGAGATGATCGAAAATATTGTTTTTCAGAATCAAAATCGGACTTTAATGGGTGAGTTTCTAGGTGTATTTCGACCCGCAGAATCCGAAAATCCAACCTCTGATGACCAAAAATATGCTTGGAAAAAAGTTATTTCGCATGGTACGACAAAGAGATGATCGAAAATATCTGTCTCCAGAATCGGAATCGAACTTTGATGGGTGGGTTTATAGGTGTATTTTGACCCGCTGAATCCACAAATCCATCCTTTGTTACACGAAAATACACCTGGAACGAAGTTATTTCGCATGGTACGAAAAAGAGATGATCGAAAATTTTTTTTTTCAGAATCAATATCGGACTTCAATGGGTGAGTTCCTAGGTGTATTTCGACCCGCCGAATCCGAAAATCCAATCTCTGATGACCAAAAATATGCTTGGAAAAAAGTTATTTCGCATGGTACGAAAAAGAGATGATCGAAAATATTTTTGTCAGAATCAAAATCGGACTTTGATGGGTGGGTTTATAGGTGTATTTTGACCCGATGAATCCAAAAATCCAACCTTTGTTACACGAAAATACACCTGGAAAGAAGTTATTTCGCATGGTACGAAAAAGAGATGATCGAAAATATCTGTTTCCAGAATTGAAATCAAACTTTGATGGGTGGGTTTATAGGTGTATTTTGACCCGCTGAATCCACAAATCCAACCTTTGTTACACGAAAATACACCTGGAACGAAGTTATTTCGCATGGTACGAAAAAGAGATGATCGAAAATTTTTTGTTTCAGAATCAATATCGGACTTCAATGGGTGAGTTTCTAGGTGTATTTCGACCCGCCGAATCCGAAAATCCAACCTCTGATGACCAAAAATATGCTTGGAAAAAAGTTATTTCGCATGGTACGAAAAAGAGATGATCGAAAATATTTTTGTCAGAATCAAAATCGGACTTTGATGGGTGAGTTTCTAGGTGTATTTCGACCCGCTGAATCTGAAAATCCAAACTTTGATGACCAAAAATATGCTTGGAAAAAAGTTATTTCGCATGGTACGAAAAAGAGATGATCGAAAATTTTTTTTTTCAGAATCAATATCGGACTTTAATGGGTGAGTTCCTAGGTGTATTTCGACCCGCCGAATCCGAAAATCCAACCTCTGATGACCAAAAATATGCTTGGAAAAAAGTTATTTCGCTTGGTACGAAAAAGAGATGATCGAAAATATTTTTGTCAGAATCAAAATCGGACTTTGATGGGTGAGTTTCTAGGTGTATTTCGACCCGCTGAATCTAAAAATCCGAACTTTGATGACCAAAAATATGCTTGGAAAAAAGTTATTTCGCATGGTACGAAAAAGAGATGATCGAAATATCTGTTTCCAGAATTGAAATCGAACTTTGATGGGTGGGTTTATAGGTGTATTTTGACCCGCTGAATCCAAAAATCCAACCTTCGTTACACGAAAATACACCTGGAAAGAAGTTATTTCGCATGGTACGAAAAAGAGATGATCGAAAATATTTTTTTTCAGAATCAAAATCGGACTTTAATGGGTGAGTTTCTAGGTGTATTTCGACCCGCTGAATCCGAAAATCCAACCTCTGATGACCAAAAATATGCTTGGAAAATAGTTATTTCGCATGGTACGACAAAGAGATGATCGAAAATATCTGTCTCCAGAATCGGAATCGAACTTTGATGGGTGGGTTTATAGGTGTATTTTGACCCGCTGAATCCACAAATCCAACCTTTGTTACACGAAAATACACCTGGAACGAACTTATTTCGCATGGTACGAAAAAGAGATGATCGAAAATATCTGTCTCCAGAATCGAAATCGAACTTTGATGGGTGGGTTTATAGGTTTATTTCGACCCGCTGAATCCGACAATTCAAGCTTTGATGACCAAAAATATGCTTGGAAAAAAGTTATTTCGCATGGTACGAAAAAGAGATTATCGAAAATATTTTTTTTCAGAATCAAAATCGGACTTTCATGGGTGAGTTTCTAGGTGTATTTCGACCCGCTGAATCCAAAAATCCAACCTGTGTCACACGAAAATACACCTGCAAAGAAGTTATTTCGCATGGTACGAAAAAAAAATGATCGAAAATATTTTTTTTCAGAATCAAAATCGGACTTTAATGGGTGAATTTCTAGGTGTATTTCGACCCGCTTAATCCAGAAATCCAACCTTCGTTACACGAAAATACACCTGGAAAGAAGTTATTTCGCATGGTCCGACAAAGAGATGATCGAAAATATTTTTTTTCAGAATCAAAATCGGACTTCGATGGGTGAGTTTCTAGGTGTATTCCGACCCGCTGAATCCGAAAATCCGAACTTTGATGACCAAAAATATGCTTGGAAAAAAGTTATTTCGCATGGTACGAAAAAGAGATGATCGAAAATATCTGTCTCCAGAATCGAAATCGAACTTTGATGGGTGGGTTTATAGGTGTATTTTGACCCGCTGAATCCAAAAATCCAACCTCTGATGACCAAAAATATGCTTGGAAAAAAGTTATTTCGCACGGTACGAAAAAGAGATGATCGAAAATATTTTTTTTCAGAATCAAAATCGGACTTTGATGGGTGAATTTCTAGGTGTATTCCGACCCGCTGAATCCGAAAATCCGAACTTTGATGACCAAAAATATGCTTGGAAAAAAGTTATTTCGCATGGTACGAAAAAGAGATGATCGAAAATATCTGTCTCCAGAATCAAAATCGGACTTTAATGGGTGAGTTTCTAGGTGTATTTCGACCCGCTGAATCCGAAAATCCAACCTCTGATGACCAAAAATATGCTTGGAAAAAAGTTATTTCGCATGGTACGACAAAGAGATGATCGAAAATATCTGTCTCCAGAATCGCAATCGAACTTTGATGGGTGGGTTTATAGGTGTATTTTGACCCGCTGAATCCACAAATCCAACCTTTGTTACACGAAAATACACCTGGAACGAAGTTATTTCGCATGGTACGAAAAAGAGATGATCGAAAATTTTTTGTTTCAGAATCAATATCGGACTTCAATGGGTGAGTTTCTAGGTGTATTTCGACCCGCCGAATCCGAAAATCCAACCTCTGATGACCAAAAATATGCTTGGAAAAAAGTTATTTCGCATGGTACGAAAAAGAGATGATCGAAAATATTTTTGTCAGAATCAAAATCGGACTTTGATGGGTGAGTTTCTAGGTGTATTTCGACGCGCTGAATCTGAAAATCCAAACTTTGATGACCAAAAATATGCTTGGAAAAAAGTTATTTCGCATGGTACGAAAAAGAGATGATCGAAAATATTTTTTTTCAGAATCAAAATCGGACTTCGATGGGTGAGTTTCTAGGTGTATTTCGACCCGCTGAATCCGGAAATCCAACCTTCGATGACCAAAAATATGCTTGGAAAAAAGTTATTTCGCAGCGTACGAAAAAGAGATGATCGAAAATATCTGTCTCCAGAATCGAAATCGAACTTTGATCGGTGGGTTTATAGGTTTATTTCGACCCGCTGAATCCGACAATTCAAGCTTTGATGACCAGAAATATGCTTGGAAAAAAGTTATTTCGCATGGTACGAAAAAGAGATGATCGAAATATCTGTTTCCAGAATTGAAATCGAACTTTGATGGGTGGGTTTATAAGTGTATTTTGACCCGCTGAATCCAAAAATCCAACCTTCGTTACACGAAAATACACCTGGAAAGAAGTTATTTCGCATGGTACGAAAAAGAGATGATCGAAAATATTTTTGTCAGAATCAAAATCGGACTTTGATGGGTGAGTTTCTAGGTGTATTTCGACCCGCTGAATCTAAAAATCCGAACTTTGATGACCAAAAATATGCTTGGAACAAAGTTATTTCGCATGGTTCGAAAAAGAGATGATCGAAAATATCTGTCTCCAGAATCGGAATCGAACTTTGATGGGTGGGCTTATAGGTGTATTTTGACCCGCTGAATCCAAAAATCCAACCTTTGTTACACGAAAATACACCTGGAAAGAAGTTATTTCGCATGGTACGAAAAAGAGATGATCGAAAATATTGTTTTTCAGAATCAAAATCGGACTTTAATGGGTGAGTTTCTAGGTGTATTTCGACCCGCTGAATCCGAAAATCCAACCTCTGATGACCAAAAATATGCTTGGAAAAAAGTTATTTCGCATGGTACGACAAAGAGATGATCGAAAATATCTGTCTCCAGAATCGGAATCGAACTTTGATGGGTGGGTTTATAGGTGTATTTTGACCCGCTGAATCCACAAATCCATCCTTTGTTACACGAAAATACACCTGGAACGAAGTTATTTCGCATGGTACGAAAAAGAGATGATCGAAAATTTTTTTTTTCAGAATCAATATCGGACTTCAATGGGTGAGTTCCTAGGTGTATTTCGACCCGCCGAATCCGGAAATCCAATCTCTGATGACCAAAAATATGCTTGGAAAAAAGTTATTTCGCATGGTACGAAAAAGAGATGATCGAAAATATCTGTTTCCAGAATTGAAATCGAACTTTGATGGGTGGGTTTATAGGTGTATCTTGACCCGCTGAATCCACAAATCCAACCTATGTTACACGAAAATACACCTGGAACGAAGTTATTTCGCATGGTACGAAAAAGAGATGATCGAAAATTTTTTTTTTCAGAATCAATATCGGACTTCAATGGGTGAGTTCCTAGGTGTATTTCGACCCGCCGAATCCGAAAATCCAACCTCTGATGACCAAAAATATGCTCGGAAAAAAGTTATTTCGCATGGTACGAAAAAGAGATGATCGAAAATATTTTTGTCAGAATCAGAATCGGACTTTGATGGGTGAGTTTCTAGGTGTATTTCGACCCGCTGAATCTGAAAATCCAAACTTTGATGACCAAAAATATGCTTGGAAAAAAGTTATTTCGCATGGTACGAAAAAGAGATGATCGAAATATCTGTTTCCAGAATTGAAATCGAACTTTGATGGGTGGGTTTATAGGTGTATTTTGACCCGCTGAATCCAAAAATCCAACCTTCGTTACACGAAAATACACCTGGAAAGAAGTTATTTCGCATGGTACGAAAAAGAGATGATCGAAAATATCTGTCTCCAGACTCGAACTCGAACTTTGATGGGTGGGTTTATAGGTGTATTTTGACCCGCTGAATCCAAAAATCCAACCTTTGTTACACGAAAATACACCTGGAAAGAAGTTATTTCGCATGGTACGAAAAAGAGATGATCGAAAATATTTTTTTTCAGAATCAAAATCGGACTTTAATGGGTGAGTTTCTAGGTGTATTTCGACCCGCTGAATCCGAAAATCCAACCTCTGATGACCAAAAATATGCTTGGAAAATAGTTATTTCGCATGGTACGACAAAGAGATGATCGAAAATATCTGTCTCCAGAATCGGAATCGAACTTTGATGGGTGGGTTTATAGGTGTATTTTGACCCGCTGAATCCACAAATCCAACCTTTGTTACACGAAAATACACCTGGAACGAACTTATTTCGCATGGTACGAAAAAGAGATGATCGAAAATATCTGTCTCCAGAATCGAAATCGAACTTTGATGGGTGGGTTTATAGGTTTATTTCGACCCGCTGAATCCGACAAATCCAGCTTTGATGACCAAAAATATGCTTGGAAAAAAGTTATTTCGCATGGTACGAAAAAGAGATGATCGAAAATATTTTTTTTCAGAATCAAAATCGGACTTTCATGGGTGAGTTTCTAGGTGTATTTCGACCCGCTGAATCCAAAAATCCAACCTGTGTCACACGAAAATACACCTGCAAAGAAGTTATTTCGCATGGTACGAAAAAGAGATGATCGAAAATATTTTTTTTCAGAATCAAAATCGGACTTTAATGGGTGAATTTCTAGGTGTATTTCGACCCGCTTAATCCAGAAATCCAACCTTCGTTACACGAAAATACACCTGGAAAGAAGTTATTTCGCATGGTCCGACAAAGAGATGATCGAAAATATTTTTTTTCAGAATCAAAATCGGACTTCGATGGGTGAGTTTCTAGGTGTATTCCGACCCGCTGAATCCGAAAATCCGAACTTTGATGACCAAAAATATGCTTGGAAAAAAGTTATTTCGCATGGTACGAAAAAGAGATGATCGAAAATATCTGTCTCCAGAATCGAAATCGAACTTTGATGGGTGGGTTTATAGGTGTATTTTGACCCGCTGAATCCAAAAATCCAACCTCTGATGACCAAAAATATGCTTGGAAAAAAGTTATTTCGCACGGTACGAAAAAGAGATGATCGAAAATATTTTTTTTCAGAATCAGAATGGGACTTTGATGGGTGAATTTCTAGGTGTATTCCGACCCGCTGAATCCGAAAATCCGAACTTTGATGACCAAAAATATGCTTGGAAAAAAGTTATTTCGCATGGTACGAAAAAGAGATGATCGAAAATATCTGTCTCCAGAATCAAAATCGGACTTTAATGGGTGAGTTTCTAGGTGTATTTCGACCCGCTGAATCCGAAAATCCAACCTCTGATGACCACAAATATGCTTGGAAAAAAGTTATTTCGCATGGTACGACAAAGAGATGATCGAAAATATCTGTCTCCAGAATCGCAATCGAACTTTGATGGGTGGGTTTATAGGTGTATTTTGACCCGCTGAATCCACAAATCCAACCTTTGTTACACGAAAATACACCTGGAACGAAGTTATTTCGCATGGTACGAAAAAGAGATGATCGAAAATTTTTTTTTTCAGAATCAATATCGGACTATAATGGGTGAGTTCCTAGGTGTATTTCGACCCGCCGAATCTGAAAATCCAACCTCTGATGACCAAAAATATGCTTGGAAAAAAGTTATTCCGCATGGTACGAAAAAGAGATGATCGAAAATATTTTTGTCAGAATCAAAATCGGACTTTGATGGGTGAGTTTCTAGGTGTATTTCGACCCGCTGAATCTGAAAATCCAAACTTTGATGACCAAAAATATGCTTGGAAAAAAGTTATTTCGCATGGTACGAAAAAGAGATGATCGAAATATCTGTTTCCAGAATTGAAATCGAACTTTGATGGGTGGGTTTATAGGTGTATTTTGAACCGCTGAATCCACAAATCCAACCGTTGTTACACGAAAATACACCTGGAACGAAGTTATTTCGCATGGTACGAAAAAGAGATGATCGAAAATTTTTTTTTTCAGAATCAATATCGGACTTTAATGGGTGAGTTCCTAGGTGTATTTCGACCCGCCGAATCCGGAAATCCAACCTCTGATGACCAAAAATATGCTTGGAAAAAAGTTATTTCACATGGTACGAAAAAGAGATGATCGAAAATATTTTTGTCAGAATCAAAATCGGACTTTGATGGGTGAGTTTCTAGGTGTATTTCGACCCGCTGAATCTGAAAATCCAAACTTTGATGACCAAAAATATGCTTGGAAAAAAGTTATATCGCATGGTACGAAAAAGAGATGATCGAAATATCTGTTTCCAGAATTGAAATCGAACTTTGATGGGTGGGTTTATAGGTGTATTTTGACCCGCTGAATCCAAAAATCCAACCTTGGTTACACGAAAATACACCTGGAAAGAAGTTATTTCGCATGGTACGAAAAAGAGATGATCGAAAATATCTGTCTTCAGACTCGAACTCGAAATTTGATGGGTGGGTTTATAGGTGTATTTTGACCCGCTGAATCCAAAAATCCAACCTTTGTTACACGAAAATACACCTGGAAAGAAGTTATTTCGCATGGTACGAAAAAGAGATGATCGAAAATATTTTTTTTCAGAATCAAAATCGGACTTCGATGGGTGAGTTTCTAGGTGTATTTCGACCCGCTGAATCCGGAAATCCAACCTTCGATGACCAAAAATATGCTTGGAAAAAAGTTATTTCGCAGCGTACGAAAAAGAGATGATCGAAAATATCTGTCTCCAGAATCGAAATCGAACTTTGATCGGTGGGTTTATAGGTTTATTTCGACCCGCTGAATCCGACAATTCAAGCTTTGATGACCAGAAATATGCTTGGAAAAAAGTTATTTCGCATGGTACGAAAAAGAGATGATCGAAAATATTTTTTTTCAGAATCAAAATCGGACTTTCATGGGTGAGTTTCTAGGTGTATTTCGACCCGCTGAATCCAAAAATCCAACCTGTGTCACTCGAAAATACACCTGCAAAGAAGTTATTTCGCATGGTACGAAAAAGAGATGATCGAAAATATTTTTTTTCAGAATCAAAATCGGACTTTAATGGGTGAATTTCTAGGTGTATTTCGACCCGCTGGATCCGAAAATCCAACCTCTGATGACCAAAAATATGCTTGGAAAAAAGTTATTTCGCATGGTACGACAAAGAGATGATCGAAAATATCTGTCTCCAGAATCGGAATCGAACTTTGATGGGTGGGTTTATAGGTGTATTTTGACGCGCTGAATCCGAAAATCTAACCTTTGTTACACGAAAATACACCTGGAACGAAGTTATTTCGCATGGTACGAAAAAGAGATGATCGAAAAATTTTTTTTTCAGAATCAATATCGGACTTTAATGGGTGAGTTCCTAGGTGTATTTCGACCCGCCGAATCCGAAAATCCAACCTCTGATGACCAAAAATATGCTTGGAAAAAAGTTATTTCGCTTGGTACGAAAAAGAGATGATCGAAAATATTTTTGTCAGAATCAAAATCGGACTTTGATGGGTGAGTTTCTAGGTGTATTTCGACCCGCTGAATCTAAAAATCCGAACTTTGATGACCAAAAATATGCTTGGAACAAAGTTATTTCGCATGGTACGAAAAAGAGATGATCGAAAATATCTGTCTCCAGAATCGGAATCGAACTTCGATGGGTGGGTTTATAGGTGTATTTTGACCCGCTGAATCCAAAAATCCAACCTTTGTTACACGAAAATACACCTGGAAAGAAGTTATTCCGCATGGTACGAAAAAGAGATGATCGAAAATATTGTTTTTCAGAATCAAAATCGGACTTTAATGGGTGAGTTTCTAGGTGTATTTCGACCCGCTGAATCCGAAAATCCAACCTCTGATGACCAAAAATATGCTTGGAAAAAAGTTATTTCGCATGGTACGACAAAGAGATGATCGAAAATATCTGTCTCCAGAATCGGAATCGAACTTTGATGGGTGGGTTTATAGGTGTATTTTGACCCGCTGAATCCACAAATCCATCCTTTGTTACACGAAAATACACCTGGAACGAAGTTATTTCGCATGGTACGAAAAAGAGATGATCGAAAATTTTTTTTTTCAGAATCAATATCGGACTTTAATGGGTGAGTTCCTAGGTGTATTTCGACCCGCCGAATCCGAAAATCCAACCTCTGATGACTAAAAATATGCTTGGAAAAAAGTTATTTCGCATGGTACGAAAAAGAGATGATCGAAAATATTTTTTTTCAGAATCAAAATCGGACTTTAATGGGTGAATTTCTAGGTGTATTTCGACCCGCTGGATCCGGAAATCCAACCTCTGATGACCAAAAATATGCTTGGAAAAAAGTTATTTCGCATGGTACGACAAAGAGATGATCGAAAATATCTGTCTCCAGAATCGGAATCGAACTTTGATGGGTGGGTTTATAGGTGTATTTTGACCCGCTGAATCCACAAATCCATCCTTTGTTACACGAAAATACACCTGGAACGAAGTTATTTCGCATGGTACGAAAAAGAGATGATCGAAAATTTTTTTTTTCAGAATCAATATCGGACTTTAATGGGTGAGTTCCTAGGTGTATTTCGACCCGCCGAATCCGAAAATCCAACCTCTGATGACTAAAAATATGCTTGGAAAAAAGTTATTTCGCATGGTACGAAAAAGAGATGATCGAAAATATTTTTGTCAGAATCAAAATCGGACTTTGATGGGTGAGTTTCTAGGTGTATTTCGACCCGCTGAATCTGAAAATCCAAACTTTGATGACCAAAAATATGCTTGGAAAAAAGTTATTTCGCATGGTACGAAAAAGAGATGATCGAAATATCTGTTTCCAGAATTGAAATCGAACTTTGATGGGTGGGTTTATAGGTGTATTTTGACCCGCTGAATCCAAAAATCCAACCTTCGTTACACGAAAATACACCTGGAAAGAAGTTATTTCGCATGGTACGAAAAAGAGATGATCGAAAATATCTGTCTTCAGACTCGAACTCGAACTTTGATGGGTGGGTTTATGGGTGTATTTTGACCCGCTGAATCCAAAAATCCAACCTTTGTTACACGAAAATACACCTGGAAAGAAGTTATTTCGCATGGTACGAAAAACAGATGATCGAAAATATTTTTGTTCAGAATCAAAATCGGACTTTGATGGGTGAGTTTCTAGGTCTATTTCGACCCGCTGAATCCGAAAATCCAACCTCTGATGACCAAAAATATGCTTGGAAAAAAGTTATTTCGCATGGTACGACAAAGAGATGATCGAAAATATCTGTCTCCAGAATCGGAATCGAACTTTGATGGGTGGGTTTATAGGTGTACTTTGACCCGCTGAATCCACAAATCCAACCTTTGTTACACGAAAATACACCTCGAACGAACTTATTTCGCATGGTACGAAAAAGAGATGATCGAAAATATTTTTTTTCAGAATCAAAATCGGACTTCGATGGGTGAGTTTCTAGGTGTATTTCGACCCGCTGAATCCAAAAATCCAACCTGTGTCACACGAAAATACACCTGCAAAGAAGTTATTTCGCATGGTACGAAAAAGAGATGATCGAAAATATTTTTTTTCAGAATCAAAATCGGACTTTAATGGGTGAATTTCTAGGTGTATTTCGACCCGCTGGATCCGAAAATCCAACCTCTGATGACCAAAAATATGCTTGGAAAAAAGTTATTTCGCATGGTACGAAAAAGAGATGATCGAAAATATTTTTTTTCAGAATCAAAATCGGACTTTCATGGGTGAGTTTCTAGGTGTATTTCGACCCGCTGAATCCAAAAATCCAACCTGTGTCACACGAAAATACACCTGGAACGAAGTTATTTCGCATGGTACGAAAAAGAGATGATCGAAAATTTTTTTTTTCAGAATCAATATCGGACTTTAATGGGTGAGTTCCTAGGTGTATTTCGACCCGCCGAATCCGAAAATCCAACCTCTGATGACCAAAAATATGCTTGGAAAAAAGTTATTTCGCTTGGTACGAAAAAGAGATGATCGAAAATATTTTTGTCAGAATCAAAATCGGACTTTGATGGGTGAGTTTCTAGGTGTATTTCGACCCGCTGAATCTAAAAATCCGAACTTTGATGACCAAAAATATGCTTGGAACAAAGTTATTTCGCATGGTACGAAAAAGAGATGATCGAAAATATCTGTCTCCAGAATCGGAATCGAACTTTGATGGGTGGGTTTGTAGGTGTATTTTGACCCGCTGAATCCAAAAATCCAACCATTGTTACACGAAAATACACCTGGAAAGAAGTTATTCCGCATGGTACGAAAAAGAGATGATCGAAAATATTGTTTTTCAGAATCAAAATCGGACTTTAATGGGTGAGTTTCTAGGTGTATTTCGACCCGCTGAATCCGAAAATCCAACCTTTGTTACACGAAAATACACCTGGAACGAAGTTATTTCGCATGGTACGAAAAAGAGATGATCGAAAATATTTTTGTTCAGAATCAAAATCGGACTTTAATTGGTGAGTTTCTAGGTGTATTTCGACCCGCTGAATCCGAAAATCCAACCTCTGATGACCAACAAGATGCTTGGAAAAAAGTTATTTCGCATGGTACGACAAAGAGATGATCGAAAATATCTGTCTCCAGAATCGGAATCGAACTTTGATGGGTGGGTTTATAGGTGTATTTTGACCCGCTGAATCCACAAATCCAACCTTTGTTACACGAAAATACACCTCGAACGAACTTATTTCGCATGGTACGAAAAAGAGATGATCGAAAATATTTTTTTTCAGAATCAAAATCGGACTTCGATGGGTGAGTTTCTAGGTGTATTTCGACCCGCTGAATCCGGAAATCCAACCTTCGATGACCAAAAATATGCTTGGAATAAAGTTATTTCGCATGGTACGAAAAAGAGATGATCGAAAATATCTGTCTCCAGAATCGAAATCGAACTTTGATGGGTGGGTTTATAGGTTTATTTCGACCCGCTGAATCCGACAATTCAAGCTTTGATGACCAAAAATATGCTTGGAAAAAAGTTATTTCGCATGGTACGAAAAAGAGATGATCGAAAATATTTTTTTTCAGAATCAAAATCGGACTTTCATGGGTGAGTTTCTAGGTGTATTCCGACCCGCTGAATCCAAAAATCTAACCTGTGTCACACGAAAATACACCTGCAAAGAAGTTATTCCGCATGGTACGAAAAAGAGATGATCGAAAATATCTTTTTTCAGAATCAAAATCGGACTTTAATGGGTGAATTTCTAGGTGTATTTCGACCCGCTGGATCCGAAAATCCAACCTCTGATGACCAAAAATATGCTTGGAAAAAAGTTATTTCGCATGGTACGACAAAGAGATGATCGAAAATATCTGTCTCCAGAATCGGAATCGAACTTTGATGGGTGGGTTTATAGGTGTATTTTGACGCGCTGAATCCGAAAATCTAACCTTTGTAACACGAAAATACACCTGGAACGAAGTTATTTCGCATGGTACGAAAAAGAGATGATCGAAAAATTTTTTTCTCAGAATCAATATCGGACTTTAATGGGTGAGTTCCTAGGTGTATTCCGACCCGCCGAATCCGAAAATCCAACCTCTGATGACCAAAAATATGCTTGGAAAAAAGTTATTTCGCTTGGTACGAAAAAGAGATGATCGAAAATATTTTTGTCAGAATCAAAATCGGACTTTGATGGGTGAGTTTCTAGGTGTATTTCGACCCGCTGAATCTAAAAATCTGAACTTTGATGACCAAAAATATGCTTGGAACAAAGTTATTTCGCATGGTACGAAAAAGAGATGATCGAAAATATCTGTCTCCAGAATCGGAATCGAACTTTGATGGGTGGGTTTATAGGTGTACTTTGACCCGCTGAATCCAAAAATCCAACCTTTGTTACACGAAAATACACCTGGAAAGAAGTTATTCCGCATGGTACGAAAAAGAGATGATCGAAAATATTGTTTTTCAGAATCAAAATCGGACTTTAATGGGTGAGTTTCTAGGTGTATTTCGACCCGCTGAATCCGAAAATCCAACCTCTGATGACCAAAAATATGCTTGGAAAAAAGTTATTTCGCATGGTACGACAAAGAGATGATCGAAAATATCT
The DNA here is from genome assembly GCA_963170745.1 of Phymatocera aterrima. Lineage (NCBI taxonomy): Eukaryota > Metazoa > Arthropoda > Insecta > Hymenoptera > Tenthredinidae > Phymatocera > Phymatocera aterrima. The sequence goes on along the minus strand of CAUJGY010000138.1, from coordinate 1,132,732 downwards.
GTCTCCAGAATCGGAATCGAACTTTGATGGGTGGGTTTATAGGTGTATTTTGACCCGCTGAATCCACAAATCCATCCTTTGTTACACGAAAATACACCTGGAACGAAGTTATTTCGCATGGTACGAAAAAGAGATGATCGAAGATTTTTTTTTTCAGAATCAATATCGGACTTTAATGGGTGAGTTCCTAGGTGTATTTCGACCCGCCGAATCCGAAAATCCAACCTCTGATGACCAAAAATATGCTTGGAAAAAAGTTATTTCGCATGGTACGAAAAAGAGATGATCGAAAATATTTTTGTCAGAATCAAAATCGGACTTGGATGGGTGAGTTTCTAGGTGTATTTCGACCCGCTGAATCTGAAAATCCAAACTTTGATGACCAAAAATATGCTTGGAAAAAAGTTATTTCGCATGGTACGAAAAAGAGATGATCGAAATATCTGTTTCCAGAATTGAAATCGAACTTTGATGGGTGGGTTTATAGGTGTATTTTGACCCGCTGAATCCAAAAATCCAACCTTCGTTACACGAAAATACACCTGAAAAGAAGTTATTTCGCATGGTACGAAAAAGAGATGATCGAAAATATCTGTCTTCAGACTCGAACTCGAACTTTGATGGGTGGGTTTATAGGTGTATTTTGACCCGCTGAATCCAAAAATCCAACCTTTGTTACACGAAAATACACCTGGAAAGAAGTTATTTCGCATGGTACGAAAAAGAGATGATCGAAAATATTTTTGTTCAGAATCAAAATCGGACTTTAATGGGTGAGTTTCTAGGTGTATTTCGACCCGCTGAATCCGAAAATCCAACCTCTGATGACCAAAAATATGCTTTGAAAAAAGTTATTTCGCATGGTACGACAAAGAGATGATCGAAAATATCTGTCTCCAGAATCGGAATCGAACTTTGATGGGTGGGTTTATAGGTGTATTTTGACCCGCTGAATCCACAAATCCAACCTTTGTTACACGAAAATACACCTCGAACGAACTTATTTCGCATGGTACGAAAAAGAGATGATCGAAAATATTTTTTTTCAGAATCAAAATCGGACTTCGATGGGTGAGTTTCTAGGTGTATTTCGACCCGCTGAATCCGGAAATCCAACCTTCGATGACCAAAAATATGCTTGGAAAAAAGTTATTTCGCATGGTACGAAAAAGAGATGATCGAAAATATCTGTCTCCAGAATCGAAATCGAACTTTGATGGGTGGGTTTATAGGTTTATTTCGACCCGCTGAATCCGACAATTCAAGCTTTGATGATCAAAAATATGCTTGGAAAAAAGTTATTTCGCATGGTACGAAAAAGAGATGATCGAAAATATTTTTTTCAGAATCAAAATCGGACTTTCATGGGTGAGTTTCTAGGTGTATTTCGACCCGCTGAATCCAAAAATCCAACCTGTGTCACACGAAAATACACCTGCAAAGAAGTTATTTCGCATGGTACGAAAAAGAGATGATCGAAAATATTTTTTTTCAGAATCAAAATCGGACTTTAATGGGTGAATTTCTAGGTGTATTTCGACCCGCTGGATACGAAAATCCAACCTCTGATGACCAAAAATATGCTCGGAAAAAAGTTATTTCGCATGGTACGACAAAGAGATGATCGAAAATATCTGTCTCCAGAATCGGAATCGAACTTTGATGGGTGGGTTTATAGGTGTATTTTGACCCGCTGAATCCAAAAATCCAACCTTTGTTACACGAAAATACACCTGGAAAGAAGTTATTTCGCATGGTACGAAAAAGAGATGATCGAAAATATTTTTTTTCAGAATCAAAATCGGACTTTAATGGGTGAGTTTCTAGGTGTATTTCGACCCGCTGAATCCGAAAATCCAACCTCTGATGACCAAAAATATGCTTGGGAAAAAGTTATTTCGCATGGTACGACAAAGAGATGATCGAAAATATCTGTCTCCAGAATCGGAATCGAACTTTGATGGGTGGGTTTATAGGTGTATTTTGACCCGCTGAATCCACAAATCCAACCTTTGTTACACGAAAATACACCTGGAACGAACTTATTTCGCATGGTACGAAAAAGAGATGATCGAAAATATTTTTTTTCAGAATCAAAATCGGACTTTCATGGGTGAGTTTCTAGGTGTATTTCAACCCGCTGAATCCAAAAATCCAACCTGTGTCACACGAAAATACACCTGCAAAGAAGTTATTTCGCATGGTACGAAAAAGAGATGATCGAAAATATTTTTTTTCAGAATCAAAATCGGACTTTAATGGGTGAATTTCTAGGTGTAATTCGACCCGCTGAATCCGAAAATCCAACCTCTGATGGCCAAAAATATGCTTGGAAAAAAGTTATTTCGCATGGTACGACAAAGAGATGATCGAAAATATCTGTCTCCAGAATCGGAATCGAACTTTGATGGGTGGGTTTATAGGTGTATTTTGACGCGCTGAATCCGAAAATCTAACCTTTGTTACACGAAAATACACCTGGAACGAAGTTATTTCGCATGGTACGAAAAAGAGATGATCGAAAATTTTTTTTTTCAGAATCAATATCGGACTTTAATGGGTGAGTTCCTAGGTGTATTTCGACCCACCGAATCCGAAAATCCAACCTCTGATGACCAAAAATATGCTTGGAAAAAAGTTATTTCGCTTGGTACGAAAAAGAGATGATCGAAAATATTTTTGTCAGAATCAAAATCGGACTTTGATGGGTGAGTTTCTAGGTGTATTTCGACCAGCTGAATCTGAAGATACAAACTTTGATGACCAAAAATATGCTTGGAAAAAAGTTATTTCGCATGGTACGAAAAAGAGATGATCGAAATATCTGTTTCCAGAATTGAAATCGAACTTTGATGGGTGGGTTTATAGGTGTATTTTGACCCGCTGAATCCAAAAATCCAACCTTCGTTACACGAAAATACACCTGAAAAGAAGTTATTTCGCATGGTACGAAAAAGAGATGATCGAAAATATCTGTCTTCAGACTCGAACTCGAACTTTGATGGGTGGATTTATAGGTGTATTTTGACCCGCTGAATCCAAAAATCCAACCTTTGTTACACGAAAATACACCTGGAAAGAAGTTATGTCGCATGGTACGAAAAAGAGATGATCGAAAATATTTTTGTTCAGAATCAAAATCGGACTTTAATGGGTGAGTTTCTAGGTGTATTTCGACCCGCTGAATCCGAAAATCCAACCTCTGATGACCAAAAATATGCTTGGAAAAAAGTTATTTCGCATGGTACGACAAAGAGATGATCGAAAATATCTGTCTCCAGAATCGGAATCGAACTTTGATGGGTGGGTTTATAGGTGTATTTTGACCCGCTGAATCCACAAATCCAACCTTTGTTACACGAAAATACACCTGGAAAGAAGTTATTTCGCATGGTCCGACAAAGAGATGATCGAAAATATTTTTTTTCAGAATCAAATTCGGACTTCGATGGGTGAGTTTCTAGGTGTATTCCGACCTGCTGAATCCGAAAATCCGAACTTTGATGACCAAAAATATGCTTGGAAAAAAGTTATTTCGCATGGTACGAAAAAGAGATGATCGAAAATATCTGTCTCCAGAATCGAAATCGAACTTTGATGGGTGGGTTTATAGGTGTATTTTGACCCGCTGAATCCAAAAATCCAACCTTTGTTACACGAAAATACACCTGGAAAGAAGTTATTTCGCATGGTACGAAAAAGAGATGATCGGAAATATTTTTTTTCAGAATCAAAATCGGACTTTAATGGGTGAGTTTCTAGGTGTATTTCGACCCGCTGAATCCGAAAATCCAACCTCTGATGACCAAAAATATGCTTGGAAAAAAGTTATTTCGCACGGTACGAAAAAGAGATGATCGAAAATATTTTTTTTCAGAATCAAAATCGGACTTTGATGGGTGAATTTCTAGGTGTATTTCGACCCGCTGAATCCGACAATTCAAGCTTTGATGACCAAAAATATGCTTGGAAAAAAGTTATTTCGCATGGTACGAAAAAGAGATGATCGAAAATATTTTTTTTCAGAATCAAAATCGGACTTTGATGGGTGAGTTTCTAGGTGTATTTCGACCCGCTGAATCCAAAAATCCAACCTGTGTCACACGAAAATACACCTTGAAAGAAGTTATTTCGCATGGTACGAAAAAGAGATGATCGAAAATATTTTTTTTCAGAATCAAAATCGGACTTTAATGGGTGAATTTCTAGGTGTATTTCGACCCGCTGAATCCGAAAATCCAACCTCTGATGACCAAAAATATGCTTGGAAAAAAGTTATTTCGCATGGTACGACAAAGAGATGATCGAAAATATCTGTCTCCAGAATCGGAATCGAACTTTGATGGGTGGGTTTATAGGTGTATTTTGACGCGCTGAATCCGAAAATCTAACCTTTGTTACACGAAAATACACCTGGAACGAAGTTATTTCGCATGGTACGACAAAGAGATGATCGAAAATATCTGTCTCCAGAATCGGAATCGAACTTTGATGGGTGGGTTTATAGGTGTATTTTGACCCGCTGAATCCAAAAATCCAACCTTTGTTACACGAAAATACACCTGGAAAGAAGTTATTTCGCATGGTACGAAAAAGAGATGATCGAAAATATTGTTTTTCAGAATCAAAATCGGACTTCGATGGGTGAGTTTCTAGGTGTATTCCGACCTGCTGAATCCGAAAATCCGAACTTTGATGACCAAAAATATGCTTGGAAAAAAGTTATTTCGCATGGTACGAAAAAGAGATGATCGAAAATATCTGTCTCCAGAATCGAAATCGAACTTTGATGGGTGGGTTTATAGGTGTATTTTGACCCGCTGAATCCAAAAATCCAACCTTTGTTACACGAAAATACACCTGGAAAGAAGTTATTTCGCATGGTACGAAAAAGAGATGATCGGAAATATTTTTTTTCAGAATCAAAATCGGACTTTAATGGGTGAGTTTCTAGGTGTATTTCGACCCGCTGAATCCGAAAATCCAACCTCTGATGACCAAAAATATGCTTGGAAAAAAGTTATTTCGCACGGTACGAAAAAGAGATGATCGAAAATATTTTTTTTCAGAATCAAAATCGGACTTTGATGGGTGAATTTCTAGGTGTATTTCGACCCGCTGAATCCGACAATTCAAGCTTTGATGACCAAAAATATGCTTGGAAAAAAGTTATTTCGCATGGTACGAAAAAGAGATGATCGAAAATATTTTTTTTCAGAATCAAAATCGGACTTTAATGGGTGAGTTTCTAGGTGTATTTCGACCCGCTGAATCCGAAAATCCAACCTCTGATGACCAAAAATATGCTTGGAAAAAAGTTATTTCGCATGGTACGACAAAGAGATGATCGAAAATATCTGTCTCCAGAATCGGAATCGAACTTTGATGGGTGGGTTTATAGGTGTATTTCGACCCGCCGAATCCGAAAATCCAACCTCTGATGACCAAAAATATGCTTGGAAAAAAGTTATTTCGCTTGGTACGAAAAAGAGATGATCGAAAATATTTTTGTCAGAATCAAAATCGGACTTTGATGGGTGAGTTTCTAGGTGTATTTCGACCCGCTGAATCTAAAAATCCAAACTTTGATGACCAAAAATATGCCTGGAAAAAAGTTATTTCGCATGGTACGACAAAGAGATGATCGAAAATATCTGTCTCCAGAATCGGAATCGAACTTTGATGGGTTGGTTTATAGGTGTATTTTGACGCGCTGAATCCGAAAATCTAACCTCTGTTACACGAAAATACACCTGGAACGAAGTTATTTCGCATGGTACGAAAAAGAGATGATCGAAAATTTTTTTTTTCAGAATCAATATCGGACTTTAATGTGTGAGTTCCTAGGTGTATTTCGGCCCGCCGAATCCGAAAATCCAACCTTTGTTACACGACAATACACCTGGAAAGAAGTTATTTCGCATGGTACGAAAAAGAGATGATCGAAAATATTGTTTCTCAGAATCAAAATCGGACTTTAATGGGTGAGTTTCTAGGTGTATTTCGACCCGCTGAATCCGAAAATCCAACCTCTGATGACCAAAAATATGCTTGGAAAAAAGTTATTTCGCATGGTACGACAAAGAGATGATCGAAAATATCTGTCTCCAGAATCGGAATCGAACTTTGATGGGTGGGTTTATAGGTGTATTTTGACCCGCTGAATCCACAAATCCAACCTTTGTTACACGAAAATACACCTGGAACGAAGTTATTTCGCATGGTACGAAAAAGAGATGATCGAAAATTTTTTTTTTCAGAATCAATATCGGACCTCAATGGGTGAGTTCCTAGGTGTATTTCGACCCGCCGAATCCGAAAATCCAACGTCTGATGACCAAAAATATGCTTGAAAAAAAGTTATTTCGCATGGTACGAAAAAGAGATGATCGAAAATATTTTTGTCAGAATCAAAATCGGACTTTGATGGGTGAGTTTCTAGGTGTATTTCGACCCGCTGAATCTGAAAATCCAAACTGTGATGACCAGAAATATGCTTGGAAAAAAGTTATTTCGCATGGTACGAAAAAGAGATGATCGAAATATCTGTTTCCAGAATTGAAATCGAACTTTGATGGGTGGGTTTATAGGTGTATTTTGACCCGCTGAATCCAGAAATCCAACCTTCGTTACACGAAAATACACCTGGAAAGAAGTTATTTCGCATGGTCCGACAAAGAGATGATCGAAAATATTTTTTTTCAGAATCAAATTCGGACTTCGATGGGTGAGTTTCTAGGTGTATTCCGACCTGCTGAATCCGAAAATCCGAACTTTGATGACCAAAAATATGCTTGGAAAAAAGTTATTTCGCATGGTACGAAAAAGAGATGATCGAAAATATCTGTCTCCAGAATCGAAATCGAACTTTGATGGGTGGGTTTATAGGTGTATTTTGACCCGCTGAATCCAAAAATCCAACCTTTGTTACACGAAAATACACCTGGAAAGAAGTTATTTCGCATGGTACGAAAAAGAGATGATCGGAAATATTTTTTTTCAGAATCAAAATCGGACTTTAATGGGTGAGTTCCTAGGTGTATTTCGACCCGCTGAATCCGAAAATCCAACCTCTGATGACCAAAAATATGCTTGGAAAAAAGTTATTTCGCACGGTACGAAAAAGAGATGATCGAAAATATTTTTTTTCAGAATCAAAATCGGACTTTGATGGGTGAATTTCTAGGTGTATTTCGACCCGCTGAATCCGACAATTCAAGCTTTGATGACCAAAAATATGCTTGGAAAAAAGTTATTTCGCATGGTACGAAAAAGAGATGATCGAAAATATTTTTTTTCAGAATCAAAATCGGACTTTGATGGGTGAGTTTCTAGGTGTATTTCGACCCGCTGAATCCAAAAATCCAACCTGTGTCACACGAAAATACACCTGGAAAGAAGTTATTTCGCATGGTACGAAAAAGAGATGATCGAAAATATTTTTTTTCAGAATCAAAATCGGACTTTAATGGGTGAATTTCTAGGTGTATTTCGACCCGCTGAATCCGAAAATCCAACCTCTGATGACCAAAAATATGCTTGGAAAAAAGTTATTTCGCATGGTACGACAAAGAGATGATCGAAAATATCTGTCTCCAGAATCGGAATCGAACTTTGATGGGTGGGTTTATAGGTGTATTTTGACCCGCTGAATCCACAAATCCAACCTTTAATACACGAAAATACACCTGGAACGAAGTTATTTCGCATGGTACGAAAAAGAGATGATCGAAAATTTTTTTTTTCAGAATCAATATCGGACCTCAATGGGTGAGTTCCTAGGTGTATTTCGACCCGCCGAATCCGAAAATCCAACCTCTGATGACCAAAAATATGCTTGAAAAAAAGTTATTTCGCATGGTACGAAAAAGAGATGATCGAAAATATTTTTGTCAGAATCAAAATCGGACTTTGATGGGTGAGTTTCTAGGTGTATTTCGACCCGCTGAATCTGAAAATCCAAACTTTGATGACCAGAAATATGCTTGGAAAAAAGTTATTTCGCATGGTACGAAAAAGAGATGATCGAAATATCTGTTTCCAGAATTGAAATCGAACTTTGATGGGTGGGTTTATAGGTGTATTTTGACCCGCTGAATCCAGAAATCCAACCTTCGTTACACGAAAATACACCTGGAAAGAAGTTATTTCGCATGGTCCGACAAAGAGATGATCGAAAATATTTTTTTTCAGAATCAAAATCGGACTTCGATGGGTGAGTTTCTAGGTGTATTCCGACCTGCTGAATCCGAAAATCCGAACTTTGATGACCAAAAATATGCTTGGAAAAAAGTTATTTCGCATGGTACGAAAAAGAGATGATCGAAAATATCTGTCTCCAGAATCGAAATCGAACTTTGATGGGTGGGTTTATAGGTGTATTTTGACCCGCTGAATCCAAAAATCCAACCTTTGTTACACGAAAATACACCTGGAAAGAAGTTATTTCGCATGGTACGAAAAAGAGATGATCGGAAATATTTTTTTTCAGAATCAAAATCGGACTTTAATGGGTGAGTTTCTAGGTGTATTTCGACCCGCTGAATCCGAAAATCCAACCTCTGATGACCAAAAATATGCTTGGAAAAAAGTTATTTCGCACGGTACGAAAAAGAGATGATCGAAAATATTTTTTTTCAGAATCAAAATCGGACTTTGATGGGTGAATTTCTAGGTGTATTTCGACCCGCTGAATCCGACAATTCAAGCTTTGATGACCAAAAATATGCTTGGAAAAAAGTTATTTCGCATGGTACGAAAAAGAGATGATCGAAAATATTTTTTTTCAGAATCAAAATCGGACTTTAATGGGTGAGTTTCTAGGTGTATTTCGACCCGCTGAATCCGAAAATCCAACCTCTGATGACCAAAAATATGCTTGGAAAAAAGTTATTTCGCATGGTACGACAAAGAGATGATCGAAAATATCTGTCTCCAGAATCGGAATCGAACTTTGATGGGTGGGTTTATAGGTGTATTTCGACCCGCCGAATCCGAAAATCCAACCTCTGATGACCAAAAATATGCTTGGAAAAAAGTTATTTCGCTTGGTACGAAAAAGAGATGATCGAAAATATTTTTGTCAGAATCAAAATCGGACTTTGATGGGTGAGTTTCTAGGTGTATTTCGACCCGCTGAATCTAAAAATCCAAACTTTGATGACCAAAAATATGCCTGGAAAAAAGTTATTTCGCATGGTACGACAAAGAGATGATCGAAAATATCTGTCTCCAGAATCGGAATCGAACTTTGATGGGTTGGTTTATAGGTGTATTTTGACGCGCTGAATCCGAAAATCTAACCTCTGTTACACGAAAATACACCTGGAACGAAGTTATTTCGCATGGTACGAAAAAGAGATGATCGAAAATTTTTTTTTTCAGAATCAATATCGGACTTTAATGTGTGAGTTCCTAGGTGTATTTCGGCCCGCCGAATCCAAAAATCCAACCTTTGTTACACGACAATACACCTGGAAAGAAGTTATTTCGCATGGTACGAAAAAGAGATGATCGAAAATATTGTTTCTCAGAATCAAAATCGGACTTTAATGGGTGAGTTTCTAGGTGTATTTCGACCCGCTGAATCCGAAAATCCAACCTCTGATGACCAAAAATATGCTTGGAAAAAAGTTATTTCGCATGGTACGACAAAGAGATGATCGAAAATATCTGTCTCCAGAATCGGAATCGAACTTTGATGGGTGGGTTTATAGGTGTATTTTGACCCGCTGAATCCACAAATCCAACCTTTGTTACACGAAAATACACCTGGAACGAAGTTATTTCGCATGGTACGAAAAAGAGATGATCGAAAATTTTTTTTTTCAGAATCAATATCGGACCTCAATGGGTGAGTTCCTAGGTGTATTTTGACCCGCCGAATCCGAAAATCCAACCTCTGATGACCAAAAATATGCTTGAAAAAAAGTTATTTCGCATGGTACGAAAAAGAGATGATCGAAAATATTTTTGTCAGAATCAAAATCGGACTTTGATGGGTGAGTTTCTAGGTGTATTTCGACCCGCTGAATCTGAAAATCCAAACTTTGATGACCAGAAATATGCTTGGAAAAAAGTTATTTCGCATGGTACGAAAAAGAGATGATCGAAATATCTGTTTCCAGAATTGAAATCGAACTTTGATGGGTGGGTTTATAGGTGTATTTTGACCCGCTGAATCCAGAAATCCAACCTTCGTTACACGAAAATACACCTGGAAAGAAGTTATTTCGCATGGTCCGACAAAGAGATGATCGAAAATATTTTTTTTCAGAATCAAATTCGGACTTCGATGGGTGAGTTTCTAGGTGTATTCCGACCTGCTGAATCCGAAAATCCGAACTTTGATGACCAAAAATATGCTTGGAAAAAAGTTATTTCGCATGGTACGAAAAAGAGATGATCGAAAATATCTGTCTCCAGAATCGAAATCGAACTTTGATGGGTGGGTTTATAGGTGTATTTTGACCCGCTGAATCCAAAAATCCAACCTTTGTTACACGAAAATACACCTGGAAAGAAGTTATTTCGCATGGTACGAAAAAGAGATGATCGGAAATATTTTTTTTCAGAATCAAAATCGGACTTTAATGGGTGAGTTTATAGGTGTATTTTGACCCGCTGAATCCAAAAATCCAACCTTTGTTACACGAAAATACACCTGGAAAGAAGTTATTCCGCATGGTACGAAAAAGAGATGATCGGAAATATTTTTTTTCAGAATCAAAATCGGACTTTAATGGGTGAGTTTCTAGGTGTATTTCGACCCGCTGAATCCGAAAATCCAACCTCTGATGACCAAAAATATGCTTGGAAAAAAGTTATTTCGCACGGTACGAAAAAGAGATGATCGAAAATATTTTTTTTCAGAATCAAAATCGGACTTTGATGGGTGAATTTCTAGGTGTATTTCGACCCGCTGAATCCGACAATTCAAGCTTTGATGACCAAAAATATGCTTGGAAAAAAGTTATTTCGCATGGTACGAAAAAGAGATGATCGAAAATATTTTTTTTCAGAATCAAAATCGGACTTTAATGGGTGAGTTTCTAGGTGTATTCCGACCCGCTGAATCCGAAAATCCAACCTCTGATGACCAAAAATATGCTTGGAAAAAAGTTATTTCGCATGGTACGACAAAGAGATGATCGAAAATATCTGTCTCCAGAATCGGAATCGAACTTTGATGGGTGGGTTTATAGGTGTATTTCGACCCGCCGAATCCGAAAATCCAACCTCTGATGACCAAAAATATGCTTGGAAAAAAGTTATTTCGCTTGGTACGAAAAAGAGATGATCGAAAATATTTTTGTCAGAATCAAAATCGGACTTTGATGGGTGAGTTTCTAGGTGTATTTCGACCCGCTGAATCTAAAAATCCAAACTTTGATGACCAAAAATATGCCTGGAAAAAAGTTATTTCGCATGGTACGACAAAGAGATGATCGAAAATATCTGTCTCCAGAATCGGAATCGAACTTTGATGGGTTGGTTTATAGGTGTATTTTGACGCGCTGAATCCGAAAATCTAACCTCTGTTACACGAAAATACACCTGGAACGAAGTTATTTCGCATGGTACGAAAAAGAGATGATCGAAAATTTTTTTTTTCAGAATCAATATCGGACTTTAATGTGTGAGTTCCTAGGTGTATTTCGGCCCGCCGAATCCGAAAATCCAACCTTTGTTACACGACAATACACCTGGAAAGAAGTTATTTCGCATGGTACGAAAAAGAGATGATCGAAAATATTGTTTCTCAGAATCAAAATCGGACTTTAATGGGTGAGTTTCTAGGTGTATTTCGACCCGCTGAATCCGAAAATCCAACCTCTGATGACCAAAAATATGCTTGGAAAAAAGTTATTTCGCATGGTACGACAAAGAGATGATCGAAAATATCTGTCTCCAGAATCGGAATCGAACTTTGATGGGTGGGTTTATAGGTGTATTTTGACCCGCTGAATCCACAAATCCAACCTTTGTTACACGAAAATACACCTGGAACGAAGTTATTTCGCATGGTACGAAAAAGAGATGATCGAAAATTTTTTTTTTCAGAATCAATATCGGACCTCAATGGGTGAGTTCCTAGGTGTATTTCGACCCGCCGAATCCGAAAATCCAACCTCTGATGACCAAAAATATGCTTGAAAAAAAGTTATTTCGCATGGTACGAAAAAGAGATGATCGAAAATATTTTTGTCAGAATCAAAATCGGACTTTGATGGGTGAGTTTCTAGGTGTATTTCGACCCGCTGAATCTGAAAATCCAAACTTTGATGACCAGAAATATGCTTGGAAAAAAGTTATTTCGCATGGTACGAAAAAGAGATGATCGAAATATCTGTTTCCAGAATTGAAATCGAACTTTGATCGGTGGGTTTATAGGTGTATTTTGACCCGCTGAATCCAGAAATCCAACCTTCGTTACACGAAAATACACCTGGAAAGAAGTTATTTCGCATGGTCCGACAAAGAGATGATCGAAAATATTTTTTTTCAGAATCAAATTCGGACTTCGATGGGTGAGTTTCTAGGTGTATTCCGACCTGCTGAATCCGAAAATCCGAACTTTGATGACCAAAAATATGCTTGGAAAAAAGTTATTTCGCATGGTACGAAAAAGAGATGATCGAAAATATCTGTCTCCAGAATCGAAATCGAACTTTGATGGGTGGGTTTATAGGTGTATTTTGACCCGCTGAATCCAAAAATCCAACCTTTGTTACACGAAAATACACCTGGAAAGAAGTTATTTCGCATGGTACGAAAAAGAGATGATCGGAAATATTTTTTTTCAGAATCAAAATCGGACTTTAATGGGTGAGTTTCTAGGTGTATTTCGACCCGCTGAATCCGAAAATCCAACCTCTGATGACCAAAAATATGCTTGGAAAAAAGTTATTTCGCACGGTACGAAAAAGAGATGATCGAAAATATTTTTTTTCAGAATCAAAATCGGACTTTGATGGGTGAATTTCTAGGTGTATTTCGACCCGCTGAATCCGACAATTCAAGCTTTGATGACCAAAAATATGCTTGGAAAAAAGTTATTTCGCATGGTACGAAAAAGAGATGATCGAAAATATTTTTTTTCAGAATCAAAATCGGACTTTGATGGGTGAGTTTCTAGGTGTATTTCGACCCGCTGAATCCAAAAATCCAACCTGTGTCACACGAAAATACACCTTGAAAGAAGTTATTTCGCATGGTACGAAAAAGAGATGATCGAAAATATTTTTTTTCAGAATCAAAATCGGACTTTAATGGGTGAATTTCTAGGTGTATTTCGACCCGCTGAATCCGAAAATCCAACCTCTGATGACCAAAAATATGCTTGGAAAAAAGTTATTTCGCATGGTACGACAAAGAGATGATCGAAAATATCTGTCTCCAGAATCGGAATCGAACTTTGATGGGTGGGTTTATAGGTGTATTTTGACGCGCTGAATCCGAAAATCTAACCTTTGTTACACGAAAATACACCTGGAACGAAGTTATTTCGCATGGTACGACAAAGAGATGATCGAAAATATCTGTCTCCAGAATCGGAATCGAACTTTGATGGGTGGGTTTATAGGTGTATTTTGACCCGCTGAATCCAAAAATCCAACCTTTGTTACACGAAAATACACCTGGAAAGAAGTTATTTCGCATGGTACGAAAAAGAGATGATCGAAAATATTGTTTTTCAGAATCAAAATCGGACTTCGATGGGTGAGTTTCTAGGTGTATTCCGACCTGCTGAATCCGAAAATCCGAACTTTGATGACCAAAAATATGCTTGGAAAAAAGTTATTTCGCATGGTACGAAAAAGAGATGATCGAAAATATCTGTCTCCAGAATCGAAATCGAACTTTGATGGGTGGGTTTATAGGTGTATTTTGACCCGCTGAATCCAAAAATCCAACCTTTGTTACACGAAAATACACCTGGAAAGAAGTTATTTCGCATGGTACGAAAAAGAGATGATCGGAAATATTTTTTTTCAGAATCAAAATCGGACTTTAATGGGTGAGTTTCTAGGTGTATTTCGACCCGCTGAATCCGAAAATCCAACCTCTGATGACCAAAAATATGCTTGGAAAAAAGTTATTTCGCACGGTACGAAAAAGAGATGATCGAAAATATTTTTTTTCAGAATCAAAATCGGACTTTGATGGGTGAATTTCTAGGTGTATTTCGACCCGCTGAATCCGACAATTCAAGCTTTGATGACCAAAAATATGCTTGGAAAAAAGTTATTTCGCATGGTACGAAAAAGAGATGATCGAAAATATTTTTTTTCAGAATCAAAATCGGACTTTAATGGGTGAGTTTCTAGGTGTATTTCGACCCGCTGAATCCGAAAATCCAACCTCTGATGACCAAAAATATGCTTGGAAAAAAGTTATTTCGCATGGTACGACAAAGAGATGATCGAAAATATCTGTCTCCAGAATCGGAATCGAACTTTGATGGGTGGGTTTATAGGTGTATTTCGACCCGCCGAATCCGAAAATCCAACCTCTGATGACCAAAAATATGCTTGGAAAAAAGTTATTTCGCTTGGTACGAAAAAGAGATGATCGAAAATATTTTTGTCAGAATCAAAATCGGACTTTGATGGGTGAGTTTCTAGGTGTATTTCGACCCGCTGAATCTAAAAATCCAAACTTTGATGACCAAAAATATGCCTGGAAAAAAGTTATTTCGCATGGTACGACAAAGAGATGATCGAAAATATCTGTCTCCAGAATCGGAATCGAACTTTGATGGGTTGGTTTATAGGTGTATTTTGACGCGCTGAATCCGAAAATCTAACCTCTGTTACACGAAAATACACCTGGAACGAAGTTATTTCGCATGGTACGAAAAAGAGATGATCGAAAATTTTTTTTTTCAGAATCAATATCGGACTTTAATGTGTGAGTTCCTAGGTGTATTTCGGCCCGCCGAATCCGAAAATCCAACCTTTGTTACACGACAATACACCTGGAAAGAAGTTATTTCGCATGGTACGAAAAAGAGATGATCGAAAATATTGTTTCTCAGAATCAAAATCGGACTTTAATGGGTGAGTTTCTAGGTGTATTTCGACCCGCTGAATCCGAAAATCCAACCTCTGATGACCAAAAATATGCTTGGAAAAAAGTTATTTCGCATGGTACGACAAAGAGATGATCGAAAATATCTGTCTCCAGAATCGGAATCGAACTTTGATGGGTGGGTTTATAGGTGTATTTTGACCCGCTGAATCCACAAATCCAACCTTTGTTACACGAAAATACACCTGGAACGAAGTTATTTCGCATGGTACGAAAAAGAGATGATCGAAAATTTTTTTTTTCAGAATCAATATCGGACCTCAATGGGTGAGTTCCTAGGTGTATTTCGACCCGCCGAATCCGAAAATCCAACCTCTGATGACCAAAAATATGCTTGAAAAAAAGTTATTTCGCATGGTACGAAAAAGAGATGATCGAAAATATTTTTGTCAGAATCAAAATCGGACTTTGATGGGTGAGTTTCTAGGTGTATTTCGACCCGCTGAATCTGAAAATCCAAACTGTGATGACCAGAAATATGCTTGGAAAAAAGTTATTTCGCATGGTACGAAAAAGAGATGATCGAAATATCTGTTTCCAGAATTGAAATCGAACTTTGATGGGTGGGTTTATAGGTGTATTTTGACCCGCTGAATCCAGAAATCCAACCTTCGTTACACGAAAATACACCTGGAAAGAAGTTATTTCGCATGGTCCGACAAAGAGATGATCGAAAATATTTTTTTTCAGAATCAAATTCGGACTTCGATGGGTGAGTTTCTAGGTGTATTCCGACCTGCTGAATCCGAAAATCCGAACTTTGATGACCAAAAATATGCTTGGAAAAAAGTTATTTCGCATGGTACGAAAAAGAGATGATCGAAAATATCTGTCTCCAGAATCGAAATCGAACTTTGATGGGTGGGTTTATAGGTGTATTTTGACCCGCTGAATCCAAAAATCCAACCTTTGTTACACGAAAATACACCTGGAAAGAAGTTATTTCGCATGGTACGAAAAAGAGATGATCGGAAATATTTTTTTTCAGAATCAAAATCGGACTTTAATGGGTGAGTTCCTAGGTGTATTTCGACCCGCTGAATCCGAAAATCCAACCTCTGATGACCAAAAATATGCTTGGAAAAAAGTTATTTCGCACGGTACGAAAAAGAGATGATCGAAAATATTTTTTTTCAGAATCAAAATCGGACTTTGATGGGTGAATTTCTAGGTGTATTTCGACCCGCTGAATCCGACAATTCAAGCTTTGATGACCAAAAATATGCTTGGAAAAAAGTTATTTCGCATGGTACGAAAAAGAGATGATCGAAAATATTTTTTTTCAGAATCAAAATCGGACTTTGATGGGTGAGTTTCTAGGTGTATTTCGACCCGCTGAATCCAAAAATCCAACCTGTGTCACACGAAAATACACCTGGAAAGAAGTTATTTCGCATGGTACGAAAAAGAGATGATCGAAAATATTTTTTTTCAGAATCAAAATCGGACTTTAATGGGTGAATTTCTAGGTGTATTTCGACCCGCTGAATCCGAAAATCCAACCTCTGATGACCAAAAATATGCTTGGAAAAAAGTTATTTCGCATGGTACGACAAAGAGATGATCGAAAATATCTGTCTCCAGAATCGGAATCGAACTTTGATGGGTGGGTTTATAGGTGTATTTTGACCCGCTGAATCCACAAATCCAACCTTTGTTACACGAAAATACACCTGGAACGAAGTTATTTCGCATGGTACGAAAAAGAGATGATCGAAAATTTTTTTTTTCAGAATCAATATCGGACCTCAATGGGTGAGTTCCTAGGTGTATTTCGACCCGCCGAATCCGAAAATCCAACCTCTGATGACCAAAAATATGCTTGAAAAAAAGTTATTTCGCATGGTACGAAAAAGAGATGATCGAAAATATTTTTGTCAGAATCAAAATCGGACTTTGATGGGTGAGTTTCTAGGTGTATTTCGACCCGCTGAATCTGAAAATCCAAACTTTGATGACCAGAAATATGCTTGGAAAAAAGTTATTTCGCATGGTACGAAAAAGAGATGATCGAAATATCTGTTTCCAGAATTGAAATCGAACTTTGATGGGTGGGTTTATAGGTGTATTTTGACCCGCTGAATCCAGAAATCCAACCTTCGTTACACGAAAATACACCTGGAAAGAAGTTATTTCGCATGGTCCGACAAAGAGATGATCGAAAATATTTTTTTTCAGAATCAAAATCGGACTTCGATGGGTGAGTTTCTAGGTGTATTCCGACCTGCTGAATCCGAAAATCCGAACTTTGATGACCAAAAATATGCTTGGAAAAAAGTTATTTCGCATGGTACGAAAAAGAGATGATCGAAAATATCTGTCTCCAGAATCGAAATCGAACTTTGATGGGTGGGTTTATAGGTGTATTTTGACCCGCTGAATCCAAAAATCCAACCTTTGTTACACGAAAATACACCTGGAAAGAAGTTATTTCGCATGGTACGAAAAAGAGATGATCGGAAATATTTTTTTTCAGAATCAAAATCGGACTTTAATGGGTGAGTTTCTAGGTGTATTTCGACCCGCTGAATCCGAAAATCCAACCTCTGATGACCAAAAATATGCTTGGAAAAAAGTTATTTCGCACGGTACGAAAAAGAGATGATCGAAAATATTTTTTTTCAGAATCAAAATCGGACTTTGATGGGTGAATTTCTAGGTGTATTTCGACCCGCTGAATCCGACAATTCAAGCTTTGATGACCAAAAATATGCTTGGAAAAAAGTTATTTCGCATGGTACGAAAAAGAGATGATCGAAAATATTTTTTTTCAGAATCAAAATCGGACTTTAATGGGTGAGTTTCTAGGTGTATTTCGACCCGCTGAATCCGAAAATCCAACCTCTGATGACCAAAAATATGCTTGGAAAAAAGTTATTTCGCATGGTACGACAAAGAGATGATCGAAAATATCTGTCTCCAGAATCGGAATCGAACTTTGATGGGTGGGTTTATAGGTGTATTTCGACCCGCCGAATCCGAAAATCCAACCTCTGATGACCAAAAATATGCTTGGAAAAAAGTTATTTCGCTTGGTACGAAAAAGAGATGATCGAAAATATTTTTGTCAGAATCAAAATCGGACTTTGATGGGTGAGTTTCTAGGTGTATTTCGACCCGCTGAATCTAAAAATCCAAACTTTGATGACCAAAAATATGCCTGGAAAAAAGTTATTTCGCATGGTACGACAAAGAGATGATCGAAAATATCTGTCTCCAGAATCGGAATCGAACTTTGATGGGTTGGTTTATAGGTGTATTTTGACGCGCTGAATCCGAAAATCTAACCTCTGTTACACGAAAATACACCTGGAACGAAGTTATTTCGCATGGTACGAAAAAGAGATGATCGAAAATTTTTTTTTTCAGAATCAATATCGGACTTTAATGTGTGAGTTCCTAGGTGTATTTCGGCCCGCCGAATCCGAAAATCCAACCTTTGTTACACGACAATACACCTGGAAAGAAGTTATTTCGCATGGTACGAAAAAGAGATGATCGAAAATATTGTTTCTCAGAATCAAAATCGGACTTTAATGGGTGAGTTTCTAGGTGTATTTCGACCCGCTGAATCCGAAAATCCAACCTCTGATGACCAAAAATATGCTTGGAAAAAAGTTATTTCGCATGGTACGACAAAGAGATGATCGAAAATATCTGTCTCCAGAATCGGAATCGAACTTTGATGGGTGGGTTTATAGGTGTATTTTGACCCGCTGAATCCACAAATCCAACCTTTGTTACACGAAAATACACCTGGAACGAAGTTATTTCGCATGGTACGAAAAAGAGATGATCGAAAATTTTTTTTTTCAGAATCAATATCGGACCTCAATGGGTGAGTTCCTAGGTGTATTTCGACCCGCCGAATCCGAAAATCCAACCTCTGATGACCAAAAATATGCTTGAAAAAAAGTTATTTCGCATGGTACGAAAAAGAGATGATCGAAAATATTTTTGTCAGAATCAAAATCGGACTTTGATGGGTGAGTTTCTAGGTGTATTTCGACCCGCTGAATCTGAAAATCCAAACTTTGATGACCAGAAATATGCTTGGAAAAAAGTTATTTCGCATGGTACGAAAAAGAGATGATCGAAATATCTGTTTCCAGAATTGAAATCGAACTTTGATGGGTGGGTTTATAGGTGTATTTTGACCCGCTGAATCCAGAAATCCAACCTTCGTTACACGAAAATACACCTGGAAAGAAGTTATTTCGCATGGTCCGACAAAGAGATGATCGAAAATATTTTTTTTCAGAATCAAATTCGGACTTCGATGGGTGAGTTTCTAGGTGTATTCCGACCTGCTGAATCCGAAAATCCGAACTTTGATGACCAAAAATATGCTTGGAAAAAAGTTATTTCGCATGGTACGAAAAAGAGATGATCGAAAATATCTGTCTCCAGAATCGAAATCGAACTTTGATGGGTGGGTTTATAGGTGTATTTTGACCCGCTGAATCCAAAAATCCAACCTTTGTTACACGAAAATACACCTGGAAAGAAGTTATTTCGCATGGTACGAAAAAGAGATGATCGGAAATATTTTTTTTCAGAATCAAAATCGGACTTTAATGGGTGAGTTTCTAGGTGTATTTCGACCCGCTGAATCCGAAAATCCAACCTCTGATGACCAAAAATATGCTTGGAAAAAAGTTATTTCGCACGGTACGAAAAAGAGATGATCGAAAATATTTTTTTTCAGAATCAAAATCGGACTTTGATGGGTGAATTTCTAGGTGTATTTCGACCCGCTGAATCCGACAATTCAAGCTTTGATGACCAAAAATATGCTTGGAAAAAAGTTATTTCGCATGGTACGAAAAAGAGATGATCGAAAATATTTTTTTTCAGAATCAAAATCGGACTTTGATGGGTGAGTTTCTAGGTGTATTTCGACCCGCTGAATCCAAAAATCCAACCTGTGTCACACGAAAATACACCTGGAAAGAAGTTATTTCGCATGGTACGAAAAAGAGATGATCGAAAATATTTTTTTTCAGAATCAAAATCGGACTTTAATGGGTGAATTTCTAGGTGTATTTCGACCCGCTGAATCCGAAAATCCAACCTCTGATGACCAAAAATATGCTTGGAAAAAAGTTATTTCGCATGGTACGACAAAGAGATGATCGAAAATATCTGTCTCCAGAATCGGAATCGAACTTTGATGGGTGGGTTTATAGGTGTATTTTGACGCGCTGAATCCGAAAATCTAACCTTTGTTACACGAAAATACACCTGGAACGAAGTTATTTCGCATGGTACGACAAAGAGATGATCGAAAATATCTGTCTCCAGAATCGGAATCGAACTTTGATGGGTGGGTTTATAGGTGTATTTTGACCCGCTGAATCCAAAAATCCAACCTTTGTTACACGAAAATACACCTGGAAAGAAGTTATTTCGCATGGTACGAAAAAGAGATGATCGAAAATATTGTTTTTCAGAATCAAAATCGGACTTCGATGGGTGAGTTTCTAGGTGTATTCCGACCTGCTGAATCCGAAAATATGAACTTTGATGACCAAAAATATGCTTGGAAAAAAGTTATTTCGCATGGTACGAAAAAGAGATGATCGAAAATATCTGTCTCCAGAATCGAAATCGAACTTTGATGGGTGGGTTTATAGGTGTATTTTGACCCGCTGAATCCAAAAATCCAACCTTTGTTACACGAAAATACACCTGGAAAGAAGTTATTTCGCATGGTACGAAAAAGAGATGATCGGAAATATTTTTTTTCAGAATCAAAATCGGACTTTAATGGGTGAGTTTCTAGGTGTATTTCGACCCGCTGAATCCGAAAATCCAACCTCTGATGACCAAAAATATGCTTGGAAAAAAGTTATTTCGCACGGTACGAAAAAGAGATGATCGAAAATATTTTTTTTCAGAATCAAAATCGGACTTTGATGGGTGAATTTCTAGGTGTATTTCGACCCGCTGAATCCGACAATTCAAGCTTTGATGACCAAAAATATGCTTGGAAAAAAGTTATTTCGCATGGTACGAAAAAGAGATGATCGAAAATATTTTTTTTCAGAATCAAAATCGGACTTTAATGGGTGAGTTTCTAGGTGTATTTCGACCCGCTGAATCCGAAAATCCAACCTCTGATGACCAAAAATATGCTTGGAAAAAAGTTATTTCGCATGGTACGACAAAGAGATGATCGAAAATATCTGTCTCCAGAATCGGAATCGAACTTTGATGGGTGGGTTTATAGGTGTATTTCGACCCGCCGAATCCGAAAATCCAACCTCTGATGACCAAAAATATGCTTGGAAAAAAGTTATTTCGCTTGGTACGAAAAAGAGATGATCGAAAATATTTTTGTCAGAATCAAAATCGGACTTTGATGGGTGAGTTTCTAGGTGTATTTCGACCCGCTGAATCTAAAAATCCAAACTTTGATGACCAAAAATATGCCTGGAAAAAAGTTATTTCGCATGGTACGACAAAGAGATGATCGAAAATATCTGTCTCCAGAATCGGAATCGAACTTTGATGGGTTGGTTTATAGGTGTATTTTGACGCGCTGAATCCGAAAATCTAACCTCTGTTACACGAAAATACACCTGGAACGAAGTTATTTCGCATGGTACGAAAAAGAGATGATCGAAAATTTTTTTTTTCAGAATCAATATCGGACTTTAATGTGTGAGTTCCTAGGTGTATTTCGGCCCGCCGAATCCGAAAATCCAACCTTTGTTACACGACAATACACCTGGAAAGAAGTTATTTCGCATGGTACGAAAAAGAGATGATCGAAAATATTGTTTCTCAGAATCAAAATCGGACTTTAATGGGTGAGTTTCTAGGTGTATTTCGACCCGCTGAATCCGAAAATCCAACCTCTGATGACCAAAAATATGCTTGGAAAAAAGTTATTTCGCATGGTACGACAAAGAGATGATCGAAAATATCTGTCTCCAGAATCGGAATCGAACTTTGATGGGTGGGTTTATAGGTGTATTTTGACCCGCTGAATCCACAAATCCAACCTTTGTTACACGAAAATACACCTGGAACGAAGTTATTTCGCATGGTACGAAAAAGAGATGATCGAAAATTTTTTTTTTCAGAATCAATATCGGACCTCAATGGGTGAGTTCCTAGGTGTATTTCGACCCCCCGAATCCGAAAATCCAACCTCTGATGACCAAAAATATGCTTGAAAAAAAGTTATTTCGCATGGTACGAAAAAGAGATGATCGAAAATATTTTTGTCAGAATCAAAATCGGACTTTGATGGGTGAGTTTCTAGGTGTATTTCGACCCGCTGAATCTGAAAATCCAAACTTTGATCACCAGAAATATGCTTGGAAAAAAGTTATTTCGCATGGTACGAAAAAGAGATGATCGAAATATCTGTTTCCAGAATTGAAATCGAACTTTGATGGGTGGGTTTATAGGTGTATTTTGACCCGCTGAATCCAGAAATCCAACCTTCGTTACACGAAAATACACCTGGAAAGAAGTTATTTCGCATGGTCCGACAAAGAGATGATCGAAAATATTTTTTTTCAGAATCAAATTCGGACTTCGATGGGTGAGTTTCTAGGTGTATTCCGACCTGCTGATTCCGAAAATCCGAACTTTGATGACCAAAAATATGCTTGGAAAAAAGTTATTTCGCATGGTACGAAAAAGAGATGATCGAAAATATCTGTCTCCAGAATCGAAATCGAACTTTGATGGGTGGGTTTATAGGTGTATTTTGACCCGCTGAATCCAAAAATCCAACCTTTGTTACACGAAAATACACCTGGAAAGAAGTTATTCCGCATGGTACGAAAAAGAGATGATCGGAAATATTTTTTTTCAGAATCAAAATCGGACTTTAATGGGTGAGTTTCTAGGTGTATTTCGACCCGCTGAATCCGAAAATCCAACCTCTGATGACCAAAAATATGCTTGGAAAAAAGTTATTTCGCACGGTACGAAAAAGAGATGATCGAAAATATTTTTTTTCAGAATCAAAATCGGACTTTGATGGGTGAATTTCTAGGTGTATTTCGACCCGCTGAATCCGACAATTCAAGCTTTGATGACCAAAAATATGCTTGGAAAAAAGTTATTTCGCATGGTACGAAAAAGAGATGATCGAAAATATTTTTTTTCAGAATCAAAATCGGACTTTGATGGGTGAGTTTCTAGGTGTATTTTGACCCGCTGAATCCAAAAATCCAACCTGTGTCACACGAAAATACACCTGGAAAGAAGTTATTTCGCATGGTACGAAAAAGAGATGATCGAAAATATTTTTTTTCAGAATCAAAATCGGACTTTAATGGGTGAATTTCTAGGTGTATTTCGACCCGCTGAATCCGAAAATCCAACCTCTGATGACCAAAAATATGCTTGGAAAAAAGTTATTTCGCATGGTACGACAAAGAGATGATCGAAAATATCTGTCTCCAGAATCGGAATCGAACTTTGATGGGTGGGTTTATAGGTGTATTTTGACGCGCTGAATCCGAAAATCTAACCTTTGTTACACGAAAATACACCTGGAACGAAGTTATTTCGCATGGTACGACAAAGAGATGATCGAAAATATCTGTCTCCAGAATCGGAATCGAACTTTGATGGGTGGGTTTATAGGTGTATTTTGACCCGCTGAATCCAAAAATCCAACCTTTGTTACACGAAAATACACCTGGAAAGAAGTTATTTCGCATGGTACGAAAAAGAGATGATCGAAAATATTGTTTTTCAGAATCAAAATCGGACTTTAATGGGTGAGTTTCTAGGTGTATTTCGACCCGCTGAATCCGAAAATCCAACCTCTGATGACCAAAAATATGCTTGGAAAAAAGTTATTTCGCATGGTACGACAAAGAGATGATCGAAAATATCTGTTTCCAGAATCGGAATCGAACTTTGATGGGTGAGTTTATAGGTGTATTTTGACCCGCTGAATCCACAAATCCAACCTTTGTTACACGAAAATACACCTGGAACGAAGTTATTTCGCATGGTACGAAAAAGAGATGATCGAAAATTTTTTTTTTCAGAATCAATATCGGACTTTAATGAATGAGTTCCTAGGTGTATTTCGACCCGCCGAATCCGAAAATCCAACCTGTGATGACCAAAAATATGCTTGGAAAAAAGTTATTTCGCTTGGTACGAAAAAGAGATGATCGAAAATATTTTTGTCAGAATCAAAATCGGACTTTGATGGGTGAGTTTCTAGGTGTATTTCGACCCGCTGAATCTGAAAATCCAAACTTTGATGACCAAAAATATGCTTGGAAAAAAGTTATTTCGCATGGTACGAAAAAGAGATGATCGAAAATATCTGTCTCCAGAATCGGAATCGAACTTTGATGGGTGGGTTTATAGGTGTATTTTGACCCGCTGAATCCAAAAATCCAACCTTTGTTACACGAAAATACACCTGGAAAGAAGTTATTTCGCATGGTACGAAAAAGAGATGATCGAAAATATTGTTTTTCAGAATCAAAATCGGACTTTAATGGGTGAGTTTCTAGGTGTATTTCGAACCGCTGAATCCGAAAATCCAACCTCTGATGACCAAAAATATGCTTGGAAAAAAGTTATTTCGCATGGTACGACAAAGAGATGATCGAAAATATCTATCTCCAGAATCGGAATCGAACTTTGATGGGTGAGTTTATAGGTGTATTTTGACCCGCTGAATCCACAAATCCAACCTTTGTTACACGAAAATACACCTGGAACGAAGTTATTTCGCATGGTACGAAAAAGAGATGATCGAAAATTTTTTTTTTCAGAATCAATATCGAACTTTAATGGGTGAGTTCCTAGGTGTATTTCGACCCGCCGAATCCGAAAATCCAACCTCTGATGACCAAAAATATGCTTGGAAAAAAGTTATTTCGCATGGTACGAAAAAGAGATGATCGAAATATCTGTTTCCAGAATTGAAATCGAACTTTGATGGGTGAGTTATAGGTGTATTTTGACCCGCTGAATCCAAAAAGCCAACCTCCGTTACACGAAAATACACCTGGAAAGAAGTTATTTCGCATGGTCCGACAAAGAGATGATCGAAAATATTTGTTTCCAGAATCAAAATCGGACTTCGATGGGTGAGTTTCTAGGTGTATTCCGACCCGCTGAATCCGAAAATCCGAACTTTGATAACCAAAAATATGTTCGGAAAAAAGTTATTTCGCATGGTACGAAAAAGAGATGATCGAAAATATCTGTCTCCAGGATCGGAATCGAACTTTGATGGGTGGGTTTATAGGTGTATTTCGACCCGCTGAATCCGACAATCCAAGCTTTGATGACCAAAAATATGCTTGGAAAAAAGTTATTTCGCATGGTACGAAAAAGAGATGATCGAAAATATTTTTTTTCAGACTCAAAATCGGACTTTGATGGGTGAGTTTCTAGGTGTATTTCGACCCGTTGAATCTGAAAATCCAAACTTTGATGACCAAAAATATGCTTGGAAAAAAGTTATTTCGCATGGTACGAAAAAGAGATGATCGAAAATATCTGTCTCCAGAATTGAAATCGAACTTTGATGGGTGGGTTTATAGGTGTATTTTGACCCGCTGAATCCGAGAATCCAAGCGTCGATGACCAAAAACATGCTTGGAACAAAGTTATTTCGCATGGTACGAAAAAGAGATGATCGGAAATATCTTTCTCCAGAATCGAAGTCGAACTTTGATGGGTGGGTTCATAGGTGTATTTTGACCCGCTGAATCCAAAAATCCAACCTCCGGTACACGAAAATACACCTGGAAAGAAGTTATTCCGCATGGTACGAAAAAGAGATGATCGAAAATATTTTTTTTCAGAATCGGATCGGACTTTGATGGGTGAGTTTCTAGGTGTATTTCGACCCGCTGAATCCGAAAATCCAACCTTTGATGACCAAAAATATGCTTGGAAAAAAGTTACTTCGCATGGTTCGAAAAAGAGATGATCGAAAATATCTGTCTCCAGAATCAAAATCGAACTTTGATGGGTGGGTTCATAGGTGTACTTTGACCCGCTGAATCAAAAAATCCAATTTTTGTTACACGAAAATACACCTGGAAAGAAGTTATTCCGCATGGTACGAAAAAGAGATGATCGAAAATATTTTTTTTCAGAATCGGATCGGACTTTGATGGGTGAGTTTCTAGGTGTATTTCGACCCGCTGAATCCGGAAATCCAAACTTTGATGACCAAAAATATGCTTGGAAAAAAGTTATTCCGCATGGTACGAAAAATAGATGATCATAAATATTTTTTTTCAGAATCAAAATCGGACTTTGATGGGTGAGCTTCTAGGTGTATTCCGACCCGCTGAATCCGAAAATCCGAACTTTGATGACCAAAAATATGCTTGGAAAAAAGTTATTTCGCATGGTACGAAAAAGAGATGATCGAAAATATCTGTCTCCAGAATCGAAATCGAACTTTGATGGGTGGGTTTATAGGTGTATTTTGACGCGCTGAATCCGAAAATCTAACCTTTGTTACACAAAAATACACCTGGAACGAAGTTATTTCGCATGGTACGAAAAAGAGATGATCGAAAATTTTTTTTTGCAGAATCAATATCGGACTTTGATGGGTGAGTTTCTAGGTGTATTTCGACCCGCTGAATCCAAAAATCCAACCTGTGTCACACGAAAATACACCTGGAAAGAAGTTATTTCGCATGGTACGAAAAAGAGATGATCGAAAATATTTTTTTTCAGAATCAAAATCGGACTTTAATGCGTGAGTTTCTAGGTGTATTTCGAACCGCTGAATCCGAAAATCCAACCTCTGATGACCAAAAATATGCTTGGAAAAAAGTTATTTCGCATGGTACGACAAAGAGATGATCGAAAATATCTATCTCCAGAATCGGAATCGAACTTTGATGGGTGAGTTTATAGGTGTATTTTGACCCGCTGAATCCACAAATCCAACCTTTGTTACACGAAAATACACCTGGAACGAAGTTATTTCGCATGGTACGAAAAAGAGATGATCGAAAGATTTTTTTTTCAGAATCAATATCGAACTTTAATGGGTGAGTTTCTAGGTGTATTTCGACCCGCCGAATCTGAAAATCCAACCTCTGATGACCAAAAATATGCTTGGAAAAAAGTTATTTCGCATGGTACGAAAAAGAGATGATCGAAAATATTTTTGTCAGAATCAAAATCGGACTTTGATGGGTGAGTTTCTAGGTGTATTTCGACCCGCTGAATCTGAAAATCCAAACTTTGATGACCAAAAATATGCTTGGAAAAAAGTTATTTCGCATGGTACGAAAAAGAGATGATCGAAATATCTGTTTCCAGAATTGAAATCGAACTTTGATGGGTGAGTTATAGGTGTATTTTGACCCGCTGAATCCAAAAATCCAACCTCCGTTACACGAAAATACACCTGGAAAGAAGTTATTTCGCATGGTCCGACAAAGAGATGATCGAAAATATTTGTTTCCAGAATCAAAATCGGACTTCGATGGGTGAGTTTCTAGGTGTATTCCGACCCGCTGAATCCGAAAATCCGAACTTTGATAACCAAAAATATGCTTGGAAAAAAGTTATTTCGCATGGTACGAAAAAGAGATGATCGAAAATATCTGTCTCCAGGATCGAAATCGAACTTTGATGGGTGGGTTTATAGGTGTATTTCGACCCGCTGAATCCGACAATCCAAGCTTTGATGACCAAAAATATGCTTGGAAAAAAGTTATTTCGCATGGTACGAAAAAGAGATGATCGAAAATATTTTTTTTCAGACTCAAAATCGGACTTTGATGGGTGAGTTTCTAGGTGTATTTCGACCCGTTGAATCTGAAAATCCAAACTTTGATGACCAAAAATATGCTTGGAAAAAAGTTATTTCGCATGGTACGAAAAAGAGATGATCGAAAATATCTGTCTCCAGAATTGAAATCGAACTTTGATGGGTGGGTTTATAGGTGTATTTTGACCCGCTGAATCCGAGAATCCAAGCGTCGATGACCATAAACATGCTTGGAACAAAGTTATTTCGCATGGTACGAAAAAGAGATGATCGGAAATATCTTTCTCCAGAATCGAAGTCGAACTTTGATGGGTGGGTTCATAGGTGTATTTTGACCCGCTGAATCTAAAAATCCAACCTCCGGTACACGAAAATACACCTGGAAAGAAGTTATTCCGCATGGTACGAAAAAGAGATGATCGAAAATATTTTTTTTCAGAATCGGATCGGACTTTGATGGGTGAGTTTCTAGGTGTATTTCGACCCGCTGAATCCGAAAATCCAACCTTTGATGACCAAAAATATGCTTGGAAAAAAGTTACTTCGCATGGTTCGAAAAAGAGATGATCGAAAATATCTGTCTCCAGAATCAAAATCGAACTTTGATGGGTGGGTTCATAGGTGTACTTTGACCCGCTGAATCAAAAAATCCAATTTTTGTTACACGAAAATACACCTGGAAAGAAGTTATTCTGCATGGTACGAAAAAGAGATGATCGAAAATATTTTTCTTCAGAATCAAAATCGGACTTTAATGGGTGAGTTTCTAGGTGTATTTCGACCCGCTGAATCCGAAAATCCGAACTTTGATGACCAAAAATATGCTTGGTAAAAAGTTATTTCGCATGGTACGAAAAAGAGATGATCGAAAATATCTGTGTCCAGAATCGGAATCGAACTTTGATGGGTGGGTTCATAGGTGTATTTTGACCCGCTGAATCCGAAAATCCAACCTTTGTTCAACGAAAATACACCTGGAAAGAAGTTATTTCGCATGGTACGAAAAAGAGATGATCGAAAATATTTTTTTTCAGAATCAAAATCGGACTTTGATGGGTGAGTTTCTAGGTGTATTGCGACCCGCTGAATCCAAAAATCCAACCTCTGATGACCAAAAATATGCTTGGAAAAAAGTTATTTCGCATGGTACGACAAAGAGATGATCGAAGATATCTGTCTCCAGAATCGGAATCGAACTTTGATGGGTGGGTTTATAGGTGTATTCCGACCCGCTGAATCCGAAAATCCGAACTTTGATGACCAAAAATATGCTTGGAAAAAAGTTATTTCGCATGGTACGAAAAAGAGATGATCGAAAATATCTGTCTCCAGAATCGAAATCGAACTTTGATGGGTGGGTTTATAGGTGTATTTTGACGCGCTGAATCCGAAAATCTAACCGTTGTTACACAAAAATACACCTGGAACGAAGTTATTTCGCATGGTACGAGAAAGAGATGATCGAAAATTTTTTTTTGCAGAATCAATATCGGACTTTGACGGGTGAGTTTCTAGATGTATTTCGACCCGCTGAATCCAAAAATCCAACCTGTGTCACACGAAAATACACCTGGAAAGAAGTTATTTCGCATGGTACGAAAAAGAGATGATCGAAAATATTTTTTTTCAGAATCAAAATCGGACTTTAATGGGTGAGTTTCTAGGTGTATTCCGACCCGCTGAATCTGAAAATCCAAACTTTGATGACCAAAAATATGCTTGGAAAAAAGTTATTTCGCTTAGTACGAAAAAGAGATGATCGAAAATATTTTTGTCAGAATCAAAATCGGACTTTGATGGGTGAGTTTCTAGGTGTATTCCGACCCGCTGAATCTGAAAATCCAAACTTTGATGACCAAAAATATGCTTGGAAAAAAGTTATTTCGCATGGTACGAAAAAGAGATGATCGAAAATATCTGTCTCCAGAATCGGAATCGAACTTTGATGGGTGTGTTTATAGGTGTATTTTGACCCGCTGAATCCAAAAATCCAACCTTTGTTACACGAAAATACACCTGGAAAGAAATTATTTCGCATGGTACGAAAAAGAGATGATCGAAAATATTGTTTTTCAGAATCAAAATCGGACTTTAATGGGTGAGTTTCTAGGTGTATTTCGAACCGCTGAATCCGAAAATCCAACCTCTGATGACCAAAAATATGCTTGGAAAAAAGTTATTTCGCATGGTACGACAAAGAGATGATCGAAAATTTTGTTTTTCAGAATCAATATCCAACTTTAATGCGTGAGTTCCTAGGTGTATTTCGACCCGCCGAATCCGAAAATCCAACCTCTGATGACCAAAAATATGC
This sequence comes from Phymatocera aterrima, assembly GCA_963170745.1. Lineage (NCBI taxonomy): Eukaryota > Metazoa > Arthropoda > Insecta > Hymenoptera > Tenthredinidae > Phymatocera > Phymatocera aterrima. The sequence goes on along the minus strand of CAUJGY010000138.1, from coordinate 1,102,574 downwards.
TTGGAAAAAAGTTATTTCGCATGGTACGAAAAAGAGATGATCGAAAATATTTTTGTCAGAATCAAAATCGGACTTTGATGGGTGAGTTTCTAGGTGTATTTCGACCCGCTGAATCTGAAAATCCAAACTTTGATGACCAAAAATATGCTTGGAAAAAAGTTATTTCGCATGGTACGAAAAAGAGATGATCGAAATATCTGTTTCCAGAATTGTAATCGAACTTTGATGGGTGAGTTATAGGTGTATTTTGACCCGCTGAATCTAAAAATCCAACCTTCGTTACACGAAAATACACCTGGAAAGAAGTTATTTCGCATGGTCCGACAAAGAGATGATCGAAAATATTTTTTTTCAGAATCAAAATCGGACTTCGATGGGTGAGTTTCTAGGTGTATTCCGACCCGCTGAATCCGAAAATCCGAACTTTGATAACCAAAAATATGCTTGGAAAAAAGTTATTTCGCATGGTACGAAAAAGAGATGATCGAAAATATCTGTCTCCAGGATCGAAATCGAACTTTGATGGGTGGGTTTATAGGTGTATTTCGACCCGCTGAATCCGACAATCCAAGCTTTGATGACCAAAAATATGCTTGGAAAAAAGTTATTTCGCATGGTACGAAAAAGAGATGATCGAAAATATTTTTTTTCAGACTCAAAATCGGACTTTGATGGGTGAGTTTCTAGGTGTATTTCGACCCGCTGAATCTGAAAATCCAAACTTTGATGACCAAAAATATGCTTGGAAAAAAGTTATTTCGCATGGTACGAAAAAGAGATGATCGAAAATATCTGTCTCCAGAATTGAAATCGAACTTTGATGGGTGGGTTTATAGGTGTATTTTGACCCGCTGAATCCGAGAATCCAAGCTTCGATGACCAAAAACATGCTTGGAACAAAGTTATTTCGCATGGTACGAAAAAGAGATGATCGGAAATATCTTTCTCCAGAATCGAAGTCGAACTTTGATGGGTGGGTTCATAGGTGTATTTTGACCCGCTGAATCCAAAAATCCAACCTCCGGTACACGAAAATACACCTGGAAAGAAGTTATTCCGCATGGTACGAAAAAGAGATGATCGAAAATATTTTTTTTCCGAATCGGATCAGACTTTGATGGGTGAGTTTCTAGGTGTATTTCGACCCGCTGAATCCGAAAATCCAACCTTTGATGACCAAAAATATGCTTGGAAAAAAGTTACTTCGCATGGTTCGAAAAAGAGATGATCGAAAATATCTGTCTCCAGAATCAAAATCGAACTTTGATGGGTGGGTTCATAGGTGTACTTTGACCCGCTGAATCAAAAAATCCAATTTTTGTTACACGAAAATACACCTGGGAAGAAGTTATGCCGCATGGTACGAAAAAGAGATGATCGAAAATATTTTTCTTCAGAATCAAAATCGGACTTTAATGGGTGAGTTTCTAGGTGTATTCCGACCCGCTGAATCCGAAAATCCGAACTTTGATGACCAAAAATATGCTTGGAAAAAAGTTATTTCGCATGGTACGAAAAAGAGATGATCGAAAATATCTGTCTCCAGAATCGAAATCGAACTTTGATGGGTGGGTTTATAGGTGTATTTTGACGCGCTGAATCCGAAAATCTAACCGTTGTTACACAAAAATACACCTGGAACGAAGTTATTTCGCATGGTACGAAAAAGAGATGATAGAAAATTTTTTTTTGCAGAATCAATATCGGACTTTGATGGGTGAGTTTCTAGATGTATTTCGACCCGCTGAATCCAAAAATCCAACCTGTGTCACACGAAAATACACCTGGAAAGAAGTTATTTCGCATGGTACGAAAAAGAGATGATCGAAAATATTTTTTTTCAGAATCAAAATCGGACTTTAATGGGTGAGTTTCTAGGTGTATTCCGACCCGCTGAATCCGAAAATCCGAACTTTGATAACCAAAAATATGCTTGGAAAAAAGTTATTTCGCATGGTACGAAAAAGAGATGATCGAAAATATCTGTCTCCAGGATCGAAATCGAACTTTGATGGGTGGGTTTATAGGTGTATTTCGACCCGCTGAATCCGACAATCCAAGCTTTGATGACCAAAAATATGCTTGGAAAAAAGTTATTTCGCATGGTACGAAAAAGAGATGATCGAAAATATTTTTTTTCAGACTCAAAATCGGACTTTGATGGGTGAGTTTCTAGGTGTATTTCGACCCGCTGAATCTGAAAATCCAAACTTTGATGACCAAAAATATGCTTGGAAAAAAGTTATTTCGCATGGTACGAAAAAGAGATGATCGAAAATATCTGTCTCCAGAATTGAAATCGAACTTTGATGGGTGGGTTTATAGGTGTATTTTGACCCGCTGAATCCGAGAATCCAAGCTTCGATGACCAAAAACATGCTTGGAACAAAGTTATTTCGCATGGTACGAAAAAGAGATGATCGGAAATATCTTTCTCCAGAATCGAAGTCGAACTTTGATGGGTGGGTTCATAGGTGTATTTTGACCCGCTGAATCCAAAAATCCAACCTCCGGTACACGAAAATACACCTGGAAAGAAGTTATTCCGCATGGTACGAAAAAGAGATGATCGAAAATATTTTTTTTCCGAATCGGATCAGACTTTGATGGGTGAGTTTCTAGGTGTATTTCGACCCGCTGAATCCGAAAATCCAACCTTTGATGACCAAAAATATGCTTGGAAAAAAGTTACTTCGCATGGTTCGAAAAAGAGATGATCGAAAATATCTGTCTCCAGAATCAAAATCGAACTTTGATGGGTGGGTTCATAGGTGTACTTTGACCCGCTGAATCAAAAAATCCAATTTTTGTTACACGAAAATACACCTGGGAAGAAGTTATGCCGCATGGTACGAAAAAGAGATGATCGAAAATATTTTTCTTCAGAATCAAAATCGGACTTTAATGGGTGAGTTTCTAGGTGTATTCCGACCCGCTGAATCCGAAAATCCGAACTTTGATGACCAAAAATATGCTTGGAAAAAAGTTATTTCGCATGGTACGAAAAAGAGATGATCGAAAATATCTGTCTCCAGAATCGAAATCGAACTTTGATGGGTGGGTTTATAGGTGTATTTTGACGCGCTGAATCCGAAAATCTAACCGTTGTTACACAAAAATACACCTGGAACGAAGTTATTTCGCATGGTACGAAAAAGAGATGATAGAAAATTTTTTTTTGCAGAATCAATATCGGACTTTGATGGGTGAGTTTCTAGATGTATTTCGACCCGCTGAATCCAAAAATCCAACCTGTGTCACACGAAAATACACCTGGAAAGAAGTTATTTCGCATGGTACGAAAAAGAGATGATCGAAAATATTTTTTTTCAGAATCAAAATCGGACTTTAATGGGTGAGTTTCTAGGTGTATTCCGACCCGCTGAATCTGAAAATCCAAACTTTGATGACCAAAAATATGCTTGGAAAAAAGTTATTTCGCTTGGTACGAAAAAGAGATGATCGAAAATATTTTTGTCAGAATCAAAATCGGACTTTGATGGGTGAGTTTCTAGGTGTATTCCGACCCGCTGAATCTGAAAATCCAAACTTTGATGACCAAAAATATGCTTGGAAAAAAGTTATTTCGCATGGTACGAAAAAGAGATGATCGAAAATATCTGTCTCCAGAATCGGAATCGAACTTTGATGGGTGTGTTTATAGGTGTATTTTGACCCGCTGAATCCAAAAATCCAACCTTTGTTACACGAAAATACACCTGGAAAGAAATTATTTCGCATGGTACGAAAAAGAGATGATCGAAAATATTGTTTTTCAGAATCAAAATCGGACTTTAATGGGTGAGTTTCTAGGTGTATTTCGAACCGCTGAATCCGAAAATCCAACCTCTGATGACCAAAAATATGCTTGGAAAAAAGTTATTTCGCATGGTACGACAAAGAGATGATCGAAAATATCTATCTCCAGAATCGGAATCGAACTTTGATGGGTGAGTTTATAGGTGTATTTTGACCCGCTGAATCCACAAATCCAACCTTTGTTACACGAAAATACACCTGGAACGAAGTTATTTCGCATGGTACGAAAAAGAGATGATCGAAAATTTTGTTTTTCAGAATCAATATCGAACTTTAATGCGTGAGTTCCTAGGTGTATTTCGACCCGCCGAATCCGAAAATCCAACCTCTGATGACCAAAAATATGCTTGGAAAAAAGTTATTTCGCATGGTACGAAAAAGAGATGATCGAAAATATTTTTGTCAGAATCAAAATCGGACTTTGATGGGTGAGTTTCTAGGTGTATTTCGAGCCGCTGAATCTGAAAATCCAAACTTTGATGACCAAAAATATGCTTGGAAAAAAGTTATTTCGCATGGTACGAAAAAGAGATGATCGAAATATCTGTTTCCAGAATTGTAATCGAACTTTGATGGGTGAGTTATAGGTGTATTTTGACCCGCTGAATCCAAAAATCCAACCTTCGTTACACGAAAATACACCTGGAAAGAAGTTATTTCGCATGGTCCGACAAAGAGATGATCGAAAATATTTTTTTTCAGAATCAAAATCGGACTTCGATGGGTGAGTTTCTAGGTGTATTCCGACCCGCTGAATCCGAAAATCCGAACTTTGATAACCAAAAATATGCTTGGAAAAAAGTTATTTCGCATGGTACGAAAGAGAGATGATCGAAAATATCTGTCTCCAGGATCGAAATCGAACTTTGATGGGTGGGTTTATAGGTGTATTTCGACCCGCTGAATCCGACAATCCAAGCTTTGATGACCAAAAATATGCTTGGAAAAAAGTTATTTCGCATGGTACGAAAAAGAGATGATCGAAAATATTTTTTATCAGACTCAAAATCGGACTTTGATGGGTGAGTTTCTAGGTGTATTTCGACCCGCTGAATCTGAAAATCCAAACTTTGATGACCAAAAATATGCTTGGAAAAAAGTTATTTCGCATGGTACGAAAAAGAGATGATCGAAAATATCTGTCTCCAGAATTGAAATTGAACTTTGATGGGTGGGTTTATAGGTGTATTTTGATCCGCTGAATCCGAGAATCCAAGCTTCGATGACCAAAAACATGCTTGGAACAAAGTTATTTCGCATGGTACGAAAAAGAGATGATCGGAAATATCTTTCTCCAGAATCGAAGTCGAACTTTGATGGGTGGGTTCATAGGTGTATTTTGACCCGCTGAATCCAAAAATCCAACCTCCGGTACACGAAAATACACCTGGAAAGAAGTTATTCCGCATGGTACGAAAAAGAGATGATCGAAAATATTTTTTTTCCGAATCGGATCGGACTTTGATGGGTGAGTTTCTAGGTGTATTTCGACCCGCTGAATCCGAAAATCCAACCTTTGATGACCAAAAATATGCTTGGAAAAAAGTTACTTCGCATGGTTCGAAAAAGAGATGATCGAAAATATCTGTCTCCAGAATCAAAATCGAACTTTGATGGGTGGGTTCATAGGTGTACTTTGACCCGCTGAATCAAAAAATCCAATTTTTGTTACACGAAAATACACCTGGAAAGAAGTTATGCCGCATGGTACGAAAAAGAGATGATCGAAAATATTTTTCTTCAGAATCAAAATCGGACTTTAATGGGTGAGTTTCTAGGTGTATTCCGACCCGCTGAATCCGAAAATCCGAACTTTGATGACCAAAAATATGCTTGGAAAAAAGTTATTTCGCATGGTACGAAAAAGAGATGATCGAAAATATCTGTCTCCAGAATCGGAATCGAACTTTGATGGGTGGGTTCATAGGTGTATTTTGACCCGCTGAATCCAAAAATCCAACCTTTGTTCAACGAAAATACACCTGGAAAGAAGTTATTTCGCATGGTACGAAAAAGAGATGATCGAAAATATTTTTTTTCAGAATCAAATTCGGACTTTAATGGGTGAGTTTCTAGGTGTATTTCGACCCACTGAATCCGAAAATCCAACCTCTGATGACCAAAAATATGCTTGGAAAAAAGTTATGTCGCACGGTACGAAAAAGAGATGATCGAATATTTTTTTGTTCAGAATCAAAATCGGACTTCGATGGGTGAGTTTCTAGGTGTATTTCGACCCGCTGAATCCGAAAATCCAACCTTTGATGACCAAAAATATGCTTGGAAAAAAGTTATTTCGCATGGTACGAAAAAGAGATGATCGAAAATATCTGTCTCCAGGATCGAAATCGATCTTTGATGGGTGGGTTTATAGGTGTATTTCGACCCGCTGAATCCGACAATCCAAGCTTTGATGACCAAAAATATGCTTGGAAAAAAGTTATTTCGCATGGTACGAAAAAGAGATGATCGAAAATATTTTTTTTCAGACTCAAAATCGGACTTTGATGGGTGAGTTTCTAGGTGTATTTCGACCCGCTGAATCTGAAAATCCAAACTGTGATGACCAAAAATATGCTTGGAAAAAAGTTATTTCGCATGGTACGAAAAATAGATGATCATAAATATTTTTTTTCAGAATCAAAATCGGACTTTGATGGGTGAGCTTCTAGGTGTATTCCGACCCGCTGAATCCGAAAATCCGAACTTTGATGACCAAAAATATGCTTGGAAAAAAGGTATTTCGCATGGTACAAAAAAGAGATGATCGAAAATGTCTGTCTCCAGAATCGGAATCGAACTTTGATGGGTGGGTTCATAGGTGTATTTTGACCCGCTGAATCCAAAAATCCAACCTTTGTTCAACGAAAATACACCTGGAAAGAAGTTATTTCGCATGGTACGAAAAAGAGATGATCGAAAATTTTGTTTTTCCGAATCAAAATCGGACTTTAATGGGTGAGTTTCTAGGTGTATTTCGACCCACTGAATCCGAAAATCCAACCTCTGCTGACCAAAAATATGCTTGGAAAAAAGTTATGTCGCACGGTACGAAAAAGAGATGATCGAAAATTTTTTTTTTCAGAATCAAAATTGGACTTTCATGGGTGAGTTTCTAGGTGTATTTCGACCCACTGATTCTGAAAATCCAACCTCTGATGACCAAAAATATGCTTGGAAAAAAGTTATTTCGCACGGTACGAAAAAGAGATGATCGAAAATATTTTTTTTCCGAATCGGAATCGGACTTTAATGGGTGAGTTTCTAGGTGTATTTTGACCCGCTGAATCCGAAAATCCAACCTCTGATGACCAAAAATATGCTTGGAAAAAAGTTATTTCGCATGGTACGACAATGAGATGATCGAAAATATCTGTCTCCAGAATCGCAATCGAACTTTGATGGGTGGGTTTATAGGTGTATTTTGACCCGCTGAATCCGAGAATCCAAGCTTCGATGACCAAAAACATGCTTGGAACAAAGTTATTTCGCATGGTACGAAAAAGAGATGATCGGAAATATCTTTCTCCAGAATCGAAGTCGAACTTTGATGGGTGGGTTCATAGGTGTATTTTGACCCGCTGAATCCAAAAATCCAACCTCCGGTACACGAAAATACACCTGGAAAGAAGTTATTCCGCATGGTACGAAAAAGAGATGATCGAAAATATTTTTTTTCCGAATCGGATCGGACTTTGATGGGTGAGTTTCTAGGTGTATTTCGACCCGCTGAATCCGAAAATCCAACCTTTGATGACCAAAAATATGCTTGGAAAAAAGTTACTTCGCATGGTTCGAAAAAGAGATGATCGAAAATATCTGTCTCCAGAATCAAAATCGAACTTTGATGGGTGGGTTCATAGGTGTACTTTGACCCGCTGAATCAAAAAATCCAATTTTTGTTACACGAAAATACACCTGGAAAGAAGTTATGCCGCATGGTACGAAAAAGAGATGATCGAAAATATTTTTCTTCAGAATCAAAATCGGACTTTAATGGGTGAGTTTCTAGGTGTATTCCGACCCGCTGAATCCGAAAATCCAAACTTTGATGACAAAAAATATGCTTGGAAAAAAGTTATTTCGCATGGTACAAAAAATGGATGATCATAAATATTTTTTTTCAGAATCAAAATCGGACTTTGATGGGTGAGCTTCTAGGTGTATTCCGACACGCTGAATCCGAAAATCCGAACTTTGATGACCAAAAATATGCTTGGAAAAAAGTTATTTCGCATGGTACGAAAAAGAGATGATCGAAAATATCTGTCTCCAGAATCGGAATCGAACTTTGATGGGTGGGTTCATAGGTGTATTTTGACCCGCTGAATCAAAAAATCCAACCATTGTTCAACGAAAATACACCTGGAAAGAAGTTATTTCGCATGGTACGAAAAAGAGATGATCGAAAACATTTTTTTTCAGAATCAAATTCGGACTTTAATGGGTGAGTTTCTAGGTGTATTTCGACCCACTGAATCCGAAAATCCAACCTCTGATGACCAAAAATATGCTCGGAAAAAAGTTATGTCGCACGGTACGAAAAAGAGATGATCGGAAATATCTTTCTCCAGAATCGAAGTCGAACTTTGATGGGTGGGTTCATAGGTGTATTTTGACCCGCTGAATCCAAAAATCCAACCTCCGGTACACGAAAATACACCTGGAAAGAAGTTATTCCGCATGGTACGAAAAAGAGATGATCGAAAATATTTTTTTTCCGAATCGGATCGGACTTTGATGGGTGAGTTTCTAGGTGTATTTCGACCCGCTGAATCCGAAAATCCAACCTTTGATGACCAAAAATATGCTTGGAAAAAAGTTACTTCGCATGGTTCGAAAAAGAGATGATCGAAAATATCTGTCTCCAGAATCAAAATCGAACTTTGATGGGTGGGTTCATAGGTGTACTTTGACCCGCTGAATCAAAAAATCCAATTTGTGTTACACGAAAATACACCTGGGAAGAAGTTATGCCGCATGGTACGAAAAAGAGATGATCGAAAATATTTTTCTTCAGAATCAAAATCGGACTTTAATGGGTGAGTTTCTAGGTGTATTCCGACCCGCTGAATCCGAAAATCCGAACTTTGATGACCAAAAATATGCTTGGAAAAAAGTTATTTCGCATGGTACGAAAAAGAGATGATCGAAAATATCTGTCTCCAGAATCGAAATCGAACTTTGATGGGTGGGTTTATAGGTGTATTTTGACGCGCTGAATCCGAAAATCTAACCGTTGTTACACAAAAATACACCTGGAACGAAGTTATTTCGCATGGTACGAAAAAGAGATGATAGAAAATTTTTTTTTGCAGAATCAATATCGGACTTTGATGGGTGAGTTTCTAGATGTATTTCGACCCGCTGAATCCAAAAATCCAACCTGTGTCACACGAAAATACACCTGGAAAGAAGTTATTTCGCATGGTACGAAAAAGAGATGATCGAAAATATTTTTTTTCAGAATCAAAATCGGACTTTAATGGGTGAGTTTCTAGGTGTATTCCGACCCGCTGAATCTGAAAATCCAAACTTTGATGACCAAAAATATGCTTGGAAAAAAGTTATTTCGCTTGGTACGAAAAAGAGATGATCGAAAATATTTTTGTCAGAATCAAAATCGGACTTTGATGGGTGAGTTTCTAGGTGTATTCCGACCCGCTGAATCTGAAAATCCAAACTTTGATGACCAAAAATATGCTTGGAAAAAAGTTATTTCGCATGGTACGAAAAAGAGATGATCGAAAATATCTGTCTCCAGAATCGGAATCGAACTTTGATGGGTGTGTTTATAGGTGTATTTTGACCCGCTGAATCCAAAAATCCAACCTTTGTTACACGAAAATACACCTGGAAAGAAATTATTTCGCATGGTACGAAAAAGAGATGATCGAAAATATTGTTTTTCAGAATCAAAATCGGACTTTAATGGGTGAGTTTCTAGGTGTATTTCGAACCGCTGAATCCGAAAATCCAACCTCTGATGACCAAAAATATGCTTGGAAAAAAGTTATTTCGCATGGTACGACAAAGAGATGATCGAAAATATCTATCTCCAGAATCGGAATCGAACTTTGATGGGTGAGTTTATAGGTGTATTTTGACCCGCTGAATCCACAAATCCAACCTTTGTTACACGAAAATACACCTGGAACGAAGTTATTTCGCATGGTACGAAAAAGAGATGATCGAAAATTTTGTTTTTCAGAATCAATATCGAACTTTAATGCGTGAGTTCCTAGGTGTATTTCGACCCGCCGAAACCGAAAATCCAACCTCTGATGACCAAAAATATGCTTGGAAAAAAGTTATTTCGCATGGTACGAAAAAGAGATGATCGAAAATATTTTTGTCAGAATCAAAATCGGACTTTGATGGGTGAGTTTCTAGGTGTATTTCGAGCCGCTGAATCTGAAAATCCAAACTTTGATGACCAAAAATATGCTTGGAAAAAAGTTATTTCGCATGGTACGAAAAAGAGATGATCGAAATATCTGTTTCCAGAATTGTAATCGAACTTTGATGGGTGAGTTATAGGTGTATTTTGACCCGCTGAATCCAAAAATCCAACCTTCGTTACACGAAAATACACCTGGAAAGAAGTTATTTCGCATGGTCCGACAAAGAGATGATCGAAAATATTTTTTTTCAGAATCAAAATCGGACTTCGATGGGTGAGTTTCTAGGTGTATTCCGACCCGCTGAATCCGAAAATCCGAACTTTGATAACCAAAAATATGCTTGGAAAAAAGTTATTTCGCATGGTACGAAAGAGAGATGATCGAAAATATCTGTCTCCAGGATCGAAATCGAACTTTGATGGGTGGGTTTATAGGTGTATTTCGACCCGCTGAATCCGACAATCCAAGCTTTGATGACCAAAAATATGCTTGGAAAAAAGTTATTTCGCATGGTACGAAAAAGAGATGATCGAAAATATTTTTTATCAGACTCAAAATCGGACTTTGATGGGTGAGTTTCTAGGTGTATTTCGACCCGCTGAATCTGAAAATCCAAACTTTGATGACCAAAAATATGCTTGGAAAAAAGTTATTTCGCATGGTACGAAAAAGAGATGATCGAAAATATCTGTCTCCAGAATTGAAATTGAACTTTGATGGGTGGGTTTATAGGTGTATTTTGACCCGCTGAATCCGAGAATCCAAGCTTCGATGACCAAAAACATGCTTGGAACAAAGTTATTTCGCATGGTACGAAAAAGAGATGATCGGAAATATCTTTCTCCAGAATCGAAGTCGAACTTTGATGGGTGGGTTCATAGGTGTATTTTGACCCGCTGAATCCAAAAATCCAACCTCCGGTACACGAAAATACACCTGGAAAGAAGTTATTCCGCATGGTACGAAAAAGAGATGATCGAAAATATTTTTTTTCCGAATCGGATCGGACTTTGATGGGTGAGTTTCTAGGTGTATTTCGACCCGCTGAATCCGAAAATCCAAACGTTGATGACCAAAAATATGCTTGGAAAAAAGTTACTTCGCATGGTTCGAAAAAGAGATGATCGAAAATATCTGTCTCCAGAATCAAAATCGAACTTTGATGGGTGGGTTCATAGGTGTACTTTGACCCGCTGAATCAAAAAATCCAATTTTTGTTACACGAAAATACACCTGGAAAGAAGTTATGCCGCATGGTACGAAAAAGAGATGATCGAAAATATTTTTCTTCAGAATCAAAATCGGACTTTAATGGGTGAGTTTCTAGGTGTATTCCGACCCGCTGAATCCGAAAATCCGAACTTTGATGACCAAAAATATGCTTGGAAAAAAGTTATTTCGCATGGTACGAAAAAGAGATGATCGAAAATATCTGTCTCCAGAATCGGAATCGAACTTTGATGGGTGGGTTCATAGGTGTATTTTGACCCGCTGAATCCAAAAATCCAACCTTTGTTCAACGAAAATACACCTGGAAAGAAGTTATTTCGCATGGTACGAAAAAGAGATGATCGAAAATATTTTTTTTCAGAATCAAATTCGGACTTTAATGGGTGAGTTTCTAGGTGTATTTCGACCCACTGAATCCGAAAATCCAACCTCTGATGACCAAAAATATGCTTGGAAAAAAGTTATGTCGCACGGTACGAAAAAGAGATGATCGAATATTTTTTTGTTCAGAATCAAAATCGGACTTCGATGGGTGAGTTTCTAGGTGTATTTCGACCCGCTGAATCCGAAAATCCAACCTTTGATGACCAAAAATATGCTTGGAAAAAAGTTATTTCGCATGGTACGAAAAAGAGATGATCGAAAATATCTGTCTCCAGGATCGAAATCGATCTTTGATGGGTGGGTTTATAGGTGTATTTCGACCCGCTGAATCCGACAATCCAAGCTTTGATGACCAAAAATATGCTTGGAAAAAAGTTATTTCGCATGGTACGAAAAAGAGATGATCGAAAATATTTTTTTTCAGACTCAAAATCGGACTTTGATGGGTGAGTTTCTAGGTGTATTTCGACCCGCTGAATCTGAAAATCCAAACTGTGATGACCAAAAATATGCTTGGAAAAAAGTTATTTCGCATGGTACGAAAAATAGATGATCATAAATATTTTTTTTCAGAATCAAAATCGGACTTTGATGGGTGAGCTTCTAGGTGTATTCCGACCCGCTGAATCCGAAAATCCGAACTTTGATGACCAAAAATATGCTTGGAAAAAAGGTATTTCGCATGGTACAAAAAAGAGATGATCGAAAATGTCTGTCTCCAGAATCGGAATCGAACTTTGATGGGTGGGTTCATAGGTGTATTTTGACCCGCTGAATCCAAAAATCCAACCTTTGTTCAACGAAAATACACCTGGAAAGAAGTTATTTCGCATGGTACGAAAAAGAGATGATCGAAAATTTTGTTTTTCCGAATCAAAATCGGACTTTAATGGGTGAGTTTCTAGGTGTATTTCGACCCACTGAATCCGAAAATCCAACCTCTGCTGACCAAAAATATGCTTGGAAAAAAGTTATGTCGCACGGTACGAAAAAGAGATGATCGAAAATTTTTTTTTTCAGAATCAAAATTGGACTTTCATGGGTGAGTTTCTAGGTGTATTTCGACCCACTGATTCTGAAAATCCAACCTCTGATGACCAAAAATATGCTTGGAAAAAAGTTATTTCGCACGGTACGAAAAAGAGATGATCGAAAATATTTTTTTTCCGAATCGGAATCGGACTTTAATGGGTGAGTTTCTAGGTGTATTTTGACCCGCTGAATCCGAAAATCCAACCTCTGATGACCAAAAATATGCTTGGAAAAAAGTTATTTCGCATGGTACGACAATGAGATGATCGAAAATATCTGTCTCCAGAATCGCAATCGAACTTTGATGGGTGGGTTTATAGGTGTATTTTGACCCGCTGAATCCGAGAATCCAAGCTTCGATGACCAAAAACATGCTTGGAACAAAGTTATTTCGCATGGTACGAAAAAGAGATGATCGGAAATATCTTTCTCCAGAATCGAAGTCGAACTTTGATGGGTGGGTTCATAGGTGTATTTTGACCCGCTGAATCCAAAAATCCAACCTCCGGTACACGAAAATACACCTGGAAAGAAGTTATTCCGCATGGTACGAAAAAGAGATGATCGAAAATATTTTTTTTCCGAATCGGATCGGACTTTGATGGGTGAGTTTCTAGGTGTATTTCGACCCGCTGAATCCGAAAATCCAACCTTTGATGACCAAAAATATGCTTGGAAAAAAGTTACTTCGCATGGTTCGAAAAAGAGATGATCGAAAATATCTGTCTCCAGAATCAAAATCGAACTTTGATGGGTGGGTTCATAGGTGTACTTTGACCCGCTGAATCAAAAAATCCAATTTTTGTTACACGAAAATACACCTGGAAAGAAGTTATGCCGCATGGTACGAAAAAGAGATGATCGAAAATATTTTTCTTCAGAATCAAAATCGGACTTTAATGGGTGAGTTTCTAGGTGTATTCCGACCCGCTGAATCCGAAAATCCAAACTTTGATGACAAAAAATATGCTTGGAAAAAAGTTATTTCGCATGGTACAAAAAATGGATGATCATAAATATTTTTTTTCAGAATCAAAATCGGACTTTGATGGGTGAGCTTCTAGGTGTATTCCGACACGCTGAATCCGAAAATCCGAACTTTGATGACCAAAAATATGCTTGGAAAAAAGTTATTTCGCATGGTACGAAAAAGAGATGATCGAAAATATCTGTCTCCAGAATCGGAATCGAACTTTGATGGGTGGGTTCATAGGTGTATTTTGACCCGCTGAATCAAAAAATCCAACCTTTGTTCAACGAAAATACACCTGGAAAGAAGTTATTTCGCATGGTACGAAAAAGAGATGATCGAAAATATTTTTTTTCAGAATCAAATTCGGACTTTAATGGGTGAGTTTCTAGGTGTATTTCGACCCACTGAATCCGAAAATCCAACCTCTGATGACCAAAAATATGCTCGGAAAAAAGTTATGTCGCACGGTACGAAAAAGAGATGATCGAATATTTTTTTGTTCAGAATCAAAATCGGACTTCGATGGGTGAGTTTCTAGGTGTATTTCGACCCGCTGAATCCGAAAATCCAACCTTTGATGACCAAAAATATGCTTGGAAAAAAGTTATTTCGCATGGTACGAAAAAGAGATGATCGAAAATATCTGTCTCCAGGATCGAAATCGAACTTTGATGGGTGGGTTTATAGGTGTATTTCGACCCGCTGAATCCGACAATCCAAGCTTTGATGACCAAAAATATGCTTGGAAAAAAGTTATTTCGCATGGTACGAAAAAGAGATGATCGAAAATATTTTTTTTCAGACTCAAAATCGGACTTTGATGGGTGAGTTTCTAGGTGTATTTCGACCCGCTGAATCTGAAAATCCAAACTTTGATGACAAAAAATATGCTTGGAAAAAAGTTATTTCGCATGGTACGAAAAAGAGATGATCGAAAATATCTGTCTCCAGGATCGAAATCGAACTTTGATGGGTGGGTTTATAGGTGTATTTCGACCCGCTGAATCCGACAATCCAAGCTTTGATGACCAAAAATATGCTTGGAAAAAAGTTATTTCGCATGGTACAAAAAATGGATGATCATAAATATTTTTTTTCAGAATCAAAATCGGACTTTGATGGGTGAGCTTCTAGGTGTATTCCGACACGCTGAATCCGAAAATCCGAACTTTGATGACCAAAAATATGCTTGGAAAAAAGTTATTTCGCATGGTACGAAAAAGAGATGATCGAAAATATCTGTCTCCAGAATCGGAATCGAACTTTGATGGGTGGGTTCATAGGTGTATTTTGACCCGCTGAATCAAAAAATCCAACCTTTGTTCAACGAAAATACACCTGGAAAGAAGTTATTTCGCATGGTACGAAAAAGAGATGATCGAAAACATTTTTTTTCAGAATCAAATTCGGACTTTAATGGGTGAGTTTCTAGGTGTATTTCGACCCACTGAATCCGAAAATCCAACCTCTGATGACCAAAAATATGCTCGGAAAAAAGTTATGTCGCACGGTACGAAAAAGAGATGATCGGAAATATCTTTCTCCAGAATCGAAGTCGAACTTTGATGGGTGGGTTCATAGGTGTATTTTGACCCGCTGAATCCAAAAATCCAACCTCCGGTACACGAAAATACACCTGGAAAGAAGTTATTCCGCATGGTACGAAAAAGAGATGATCGAAAATATTTTTTTTCCGAATCGGATCGGACTTTGATGGGTGAGTTTCTAGGTGTATTTCGACCCGCTGAATCCGAAAATCCAACCTTTGATGACCAAAAATATGCTTGGAAAAAAGTTACTTCGCATGGTTCGAAAAAGAGATGATCGAAAATATCTGTCTCCAGAATCAAAATCGAACTTTGATGGGTGGGTTCATAGGTGTACTTTGACCCGCTGAATCAAAAAATCCAATTTGTGTTACACGAAAATACACCTGGGAAGAAGTTATGCCGCATGGTACGAAAAAGAGATGATCGAAAATATTTTTCTTCAGAATCAAAATCGGACTTTAATGGGTGAGTTTCTAGGTGTATTCCGACCCGCTGAATCCGAAAATCCGAACTTTGATGACCAAAAATATGCTTGGAAAAAAGTTATTTCGCATGGTACGAAAAAGAGATGATCGAAAATATCTGTCTCCAGAATCGAAATCGAACTTTGATGGGTGGGTTTATAGGTGTATTTTGACGCGCTGAATCCGAAAATCTAACCGTTGTTACACAAAAATACACCTGGAACGAAGTTATTTCGCATGGTACGAAAAAGAGATGATAGAAAATTTTTTTTTGCAGAATCAATATCGGACTTTGATGGGTGAGTTTCTAGATGTATTTCGACCCGCTGAATCCAAAAATCCAACCTGTGTCACACGAAAATACACCTGGAAAGAAGTTATTTCGCATGGTACGAAAAAGAGATGATCGAAAATATTTTTTTTCAGAATCAAAATCGGACTTTAATGGGTGAGTTTCTAGGTGTATTCCGACCCGCTGAATCTGAAAATCCAAACTTTGATGACCAAAAATATGCTTGGAAAAAAGTTATTTCGCTTGGTACGAAAAAGAGATGATCGAAAATATTTTTGTCAGAATCAAAATCGGACTTTGATGGGTGAGTTTCTAGGTGTATTCCGACCCGCTGAATCTGAAAATCCAAACTTTGATGACCAAAAATATGCTTGGAAAAAAGTTATTTCGCATGGTACGAAAAAGAGATGATCGACAATATCTGTCTCCAGAATCGGAATCGAACTTTGATGGGTGTGTTTATAGGTGTATTTTGACCCGCTGAATCCAAAAATCCAACCTTTGTTACACGAAAATACACCTGGAAAGAAATTATTTCGCATGGTACGAAAAAGAGATGATCGAAAATATTGTTTTTCAGAATCAAAATCGGACTTTAATGGGTGAGTTTCTAGGTGTATTTCGAACCGCTGAATCCGAAAATCCAACCTCTGATGACCAAAAATATGCTTGGAAAAAAGTTATTTCGCATGGTACGACAAAGAGATGATCGAAAATATCTATCTCCAGAATCGGAATCGAACTTTGATGGGTGAGTTTATAGGTGTATTTTGACCCGCTGAATCCACAAATCCAACCTTTGTTACACGAAAATACACCTGGAACGAAGTTATTTCGCATGGTACGAAAAAGAGATGATCGAAAATTTTGTTTTTCAGAATCAATATCGAACTTTAATGCGTGAGTTCCTAGGTGTATTTCGACCCGCCGAAACCGAAAATCCAACCTCTGATGACCAAAAATATGCTTGGAAAAAAGTTATTTCGCATGGTACGAAAAAGAGATGATCGAAAATATTTTTGTCAGAATCAAAATCGGACTTTGATGGGTGAGTTTCTAGGTGTATTTCGAGCCGCTGAATCTGAAAATCCAAACTTTGATGACCAAAAATATGCTTGGAAAAAAGTTATTTCGCATGGTACGAAAAAGAGATGATCGAAATATCTGTTTCCAGAATTGTAATCGAACTTTGATGGGTGAGTTATAGGTGTATTTTGACCCGCTGAATCCAAAAATCCAACCTTCGTTACACGAAAATACACCTGGAAAGAAGTTATTTCGCATGGTCCGACAAAGAGATGATCGAAAATATTTTTTTTCAGAATCAAAATCGGACTTCGATGGGTGAGTTTCTAGGTGTATTCCGACCCGCTGAATCCGAAAATCCGAACTTTGATAACCAAAAATATGCTTGGAAAAAAGTTATTTCGCATGGTACGAAAGAGAGATGATCGAAAATATCTGTCTCCAGGATCGAAATCGAACTTTGATGGGTGGGTTTATAGGTGTATTTCGACCCGCTGAATCCGACAATCCAAGCTTTGATGACCAAAAATATGCTTGGAAAAAAGTTATTTCGCATGGTACGAAAAAGAGATGATCGAAAATATTTTTTATCAGACTCAAAATCGGACTTTGATGGGTGAGTTTCTAGGTGTATTTCGACCCGCTGAATCTGAAAATCCAAACTTTGATGACCAAAAATATGCTTGGAAAAAAGTTATTTCGCATGGTACGAAAAAGAGATGATCGAAAATATCTGTCTCCAGAATTGAAATTGAACTTTGATGGGTGGGTTTATAGGTGTATTTTGACCCGCTGAATCCGAGAATCCAAGCTTCGATGACCAAAAACATGCTTGGAACAAAGTTATTTCGCATGGTACGAAAAAGAGATGATCGGAAATATCTTTCTCCAGAATCGAAGTCGAACTTTGATGGGTGGGTTCATAGGTGTATTTTGACCCGCTGAATCCAAAAATCCAACCTCCGGTACACGAAAATACACCTGGAAAGAAGTTATTCCGCATGGTACGAAAAAGAGATGATCGAAAATATTTTTTTTCCGAATCGGATCGGACTTTGATGGGTGAGTTTCTAGGTGTATTTCGACCCGCTGAATCCGAAAATCCAAACGTTGATGACCAAAAATATGCTTGGAAAAAAGTTACTTCGCATGGTTCGAAAAAGAGATGATCGAAAATATCTGTCTCCAGAATCAAAATCGAACTTTGATGGGTGGGTTCATAGGTGTACTTTGACCCGCTGAATCAAAAAATCCAATTTTTGTTACACGAAAATACACCTGGAAAGAAGTTATTTCGCATGGTACGAAAAAGAGATGATCGAAAATATTTTTTTTCAGAATCAAATTCGGACTTTAATGGGTGAGTTTCTAGGTGTATTTCGACCCACTGAATCCGAAAATCCAACCTCTGATGACCAAAAATATGCTCGGAAAAAAGTTATGTCGCACGGTACGAAAAAGAGATGATCGAATATTTTTTTGTTCAGAATCAAAATCGGACTTCGATGGGTGAGTTTCTAGGTGTATTTCGACCCGCTGAATCCGAAAATCCAACCTTTGATGACCAAAAATATGCTTGGAAAAAAGTTATTTCGCATGGTACGAAAAAGAGATGATCGAAAATATCTGTCTCCAGGATCGAAATCGAACTTTGATGGGTGGGTTTATAGGTGTATTTCGACCCGCTGAATCCGACAATCCAAGCTTTGATGACCAAAAATATGCTTGGAAAAAAGTTATTTCGCATGGTACGAAAAAGAGATGATCGAAAATATTTTTTTTCAGACTCAAAATCGGACTTTGATGGGTGAGTTTCTAGGTGTATTTCGACCCGCTGAATCTGAAAATCCAAACTTTGATGACAAAAAATATGCTTGGAAAAAAGTTATTTCGCATGGTACGAAAAAGAGATGATCGAAAATATCTGTCTCCAGGATCGAAATCGAACTTTGATGGGTGGGTTTATAGGTGTATTTCGACCCGCTGAATCCGACAATCCAAGCTTTGATGACCAAAAATATGCTTGGAAAAAAGTTATTTCGCATGGTACAAAAAATGGATGATCATAAATATTTTTTTTCAGAATCAAAATCGGACTTTGATGGGTGAGCTTCTAGGTGTATTCCGACACGCTGAATCCGAAAATCCGAACTTTGATGACCAAAAATATGCTTGGAAAAAAGTTATTTCGCATGGTACGAAAAAGAGATGATCGAAAATATCTGTCTCCAGAATCGGAATCGAACTTTGATGGGTGGGTTCATAGGTGTATTTTGACCCGCTGAATCAAAAAATCCAACCTTTGTTCAACGAAAATACACCTGGAAAGAAGTTATTTCGCATGGTACGAAAAAGAGATGATCGAAAACATTTTTTTTCAGAATCAAATTCGGACTTTAATGGGTGAGTTTCTAGGTGTATTTCGACCCACTGAATCCGAAAATCCAACCTCTGATGACCAAAAATATGCTCGGAAAAAAGTTATGTCGCACGGTACGAAAAAGAGATGATCGGAAATATCTTTCTCCAGAATCGAAGTCGAACTTTGATGGGTGGGTTCATAGGTGTATTTTGACCCGCTGAATCCAAAAATCCAACCTCCGGTACACGAAAATACACCTGGAAAGAAGTTATTCCGCATGGTACGAAAAAGAGATGATCGAAAATATTTTTTTTCCGAATCGGATCGGACTTTGATGGGTGAGTTTCTAGGTGTATTTCGACCCGCTGAATCCGAAAATCCAACCTTTGATGACCAAAAATATGCTTGGAAAAAAGTTACTTCGCATGGTTCGAAAAAGAGATGATCGAAAATATCTGTCTCCAGAATCAAAATCGAACTTTGATGGGTGGGTTCATAGGTGTACTTTGACCCGCTGAATCAAAAAATCCAATTTGTGTTACACGAAAATACACCTGGGAAGAAGTTATGCCGCATGGTACGAAAAAGAGATGATCGAAAATATTTTTCTTCAGAATCAAAATCGGACTTTAATGGGTGAGTTTCTAGGTGTATTCCGACCCGCTGAATCCGAAAATCCGAACTTTGATGACCAAAAATATGCTTGGAAAAAAGTTATTTCGCATGGTACGAAAAAGAGATGATCGAAAATATCTGTCTCCAGAATCGAAATCGAACTTTGATGGGTGGGTTTATAGGTGTATTTTGACGCGCTGAATCCGAAAATCTAACCGTTGTTACACAAAAATACACCTGGAACGAAGTTATTTCGCATGGTACGAAAAAGAGATGATAGAAAATTTTTTTTTGCAGAATCAATATCGGACTTTGATGGGTGAGTTTCTAGATGTATTTCGACCCGCTGAATCCAAAAATCCAACCTGTGTCACACGAAAATACACCTGGAAAGAAGTTATTTCGCATGGTACGAAAAAGAGATGATCGAAAATATTTTTTTTCAGAATCAAAATCGGACTTTAATGGGTGAGTTTCTAGGTGTATTCCGACCCGCTGAATCTGAAAATCCAAACTTTGATGACCAAAAATATGCTTGGAAAAAAGTTATTTCGCTTGGTACGAAAAAGAGATGATCGAAAATATTTTTGTCAGAATCAAAATCGGACTTTGATGGGTGAGTTTCTAGGTGTATTCCGACCCGCTGAATCTGAAAATCCAAACTTTGATGACCAAAAATATGCTTGGAAAAAAGTTATTTCGCATGGTACGAAAAAGAGATGATCGACAATATCTGTCTCCAGAATCGGAATCGAACTTTGATGGGTGTGTTTATAGGTGTATTTTGACCCGCTGAATCCAAAAATCCAACCTTTGTTACACGAAAATACACCTGGAAAGAAATTATTTCGCATGGTACGAAAAAGAGATGATCGAAAATATTGTTTTTCAGAATCAAAATCGGACTTTAATGGGTGAGTTTCTAGGTGTATTTCGAACCGCTGAATCCGAAAATCCAACCTCTGATGACCAAAAATATGCTTGGAAAAAAGTTATTTCGCATGGTACGACAAAGAGATGATCGAAAATATCTATCTCCAGAATCGGAATCGAACTTTGATGGGTGAGTTTATAGGTGTATTTTGACCCGCTGAATCCACAAATCCAACCTTTGTTACACGAAAATACACCTGGAACGAAGTTATTTCGCATGGTACGAAAAAGAGATGATCGAAAATTTTGTTTTTCAGAATCAATATCGAACTTTAATGCGTGAGTTCCTAGGTGTATTTCGACCCGCCGAAACCGAAAATCCAACCTCTGATGACCAAAAATATGCTTGGAAAAAAGTTATTTCGCATGGTACGAAAAAGAGATGATCGAAAATATTTTTGTCAGAATCAAAATCGGACTTTGATGGGTGAGTTTCTAGGTGTATTTCGAGCCGCTGAATCTGAAAATCCAAACTTTGATGACCAAAAATATGCTTGGAAAAAAGTTATTTCGCATGGTACGAAAAAGAGATGATCGAAATATCTGTTTCCAGAATTGTAATCGAACTTTGATGGGTGAGTTATAGGTGTATTTTGACCCGCTGAATCCAAAAATCCAACCTTCGTTACACGAAAATACACCTGGAAAGAAGTTATTTCGCATGGTCCGACAAAGAGATGATCGAAAATATTTTTTTTCAGAATCAAAATCGGACTTCGATGGGTGAGTTTCTAGGTGTATTCCGACCCGCTGAATCCGAAAATCCGAACTTTGATAACCAAAAATATGCTTGGAAAAAAGTTATTTCGCATGGTACGAAAGAGAGATGATCGAAAATATCTGTCTCCAGGATCGAAATCGAACTTTGATGGGTGGGTTTATAGGTGTATTTCGACCCGCTGAATCCGACAATCCAAGCTTTGATGACCAAAAATATGCTTGGAAAAAAGTTATTTCGCATGGTACGAAAAAGAGATGATCGAAAATATTTTTTATCAGACTCAAAATCGGACTTTGATGGGTGAGTTTCTAGGTGTATTTCGACCCGCTGAATCTGAAAATCCAAACTTTGATGACCAAAAATATGCTTGGAAAAAAGTTATTTCGCATGGTACGAAAAAGAGATGATCGAAAATATCTGTCTCCAGAATTGAAATTGAACTTTGATGGGTGGGTTTATAGGTGTATTTTGACCCGCTGAATCCGAGAATCCAAGCTTCGATGACCAAAAACATGCTTGGAACAAAGTTATTTCGCATGGTACGAAAAAGAGATGATCGGAAATATCTTTCTCCAGAATCGAAGTCGAACTTTGATGGGTGGGTTCATAGGTGTATTTTGACCCGCTGAATCCAAAAATCCAACCTCCGGTACACGAAAATACACCTGGAAAGAAGTTATTCCGCATGGTACGAAAAAGAGATGATCGAAAATATTTTTTTTCCGAATCGGATCGGACTTTGATGGGTGAGTTTCTAGGTGTATTTCGACCCGCTGAATCCGAAAATCCAAACGTTGATGACCAAAAATATGCTTGGAAAAAAGTTACTTCGCATGGTTCGAAAAAGAGATGATCGAAAATATCTGTCTCCAGAATCAAAATCGAACTTTGATGGGTGGGTTCATAGGTGTACTTTGACCCGCTGAATCAAAAAATCCAATTTTTGTTACACGAAAATACACCTGGAAAGAAGTTATGCCGCATGGTACGAAAAAGAGATGATCGAAAATATTTTTCTTCAGAATCAAAATCGGACTTTAATGGGTGAGTTTCTAGGTGTATTCCGACCCGCTGAATCCGAAAATCCGAACTTTGATGACCAAAAATATGCTTGGAAAAAAGTTATTTCGCATGGTACGAAAAAGAGATGATCGAAAATATCTGTCTCCAGAATCGGAATCGAACTTTGATGGGTGGGTTCATAGGTGTATTTTGACCCGCTGAATCCAAAAATCCAACCTTTGTTCAACGAAAATACACCTGGAAAGAAGTTATTTCGCATGGTACGAAAAAGAGATGATCGAAAATATTTTTTTTCAGAATCAAATTCGGACTTTAATGGGTGAGTTTCTAGGTGTATTTCGACCCACTGAATCCGAAAATCCAACCTCTGATGACCAAAAATATGCTTGGAAAAAAGTTATGTCGCACGGTACGAAAAAGAGATGATCGAATATTTTTTTGTTCAGAATCAAAATCGGACTTCGATGGGTGAGTTTCTAGGTGTATTTCGACCCGCTGAATCCGAAAATCCAACCTTTGATGACCAAAAATATGCTTGGAAAAAAGTTATTTCGCATGGTACGAAAAAGAGATGATCGAAAATATCTGTCTCCAGGATCGAAATCGATCTTTGATGGGTGGGTTTATAGGTGTATTTCGACCCGCTGAATCCGACAATCCAAGCTTTGATGACCAAAAATATGCTTGGAAAAAAGTTATTTCGCATGGTACGAAAAAGAGATGATCGAAAATATTTTTTTTCAGACTCAAAATCGGACTTTGATGGGTGAGTTTCTAGGTGTATTTCGACCCGCTGAATCTGAAAATCCGAACTGTGATGACCAAAAATATGCTTGGAAAAAAGTTATTTCGCATGGTACGAAAAATAGATGATCATAAATATTTTTTTTCAGAATCAAAATCGGACTTTGATGGGTGAGCTTCTAGGTGTATTCCGACCCGCTGAATCCGAAAATCCGAACTTTGATGACCAAAAATATGCTTGGAAAAAAGGTATTTCGCATGGTACAAAAAAGAGATGATCGAAAATGTCTGTCTCCAGAATCGGAATCGAACTTTGATGGGTGGGTTCATAGGTGTATTTTGACCCGCTGAATCCAAAAATCCAACCTTTGTTCAACGAAAATACACCTGGAAAGAAGTTATTTCGCATGGTACGAAAAAGAGATGATCGAAAATTTTGTTTTTCCGAATCAAAATCGGACTTTAATGGGTGAGTTTCTAGGTGTATTTCGACCCACTGAATCCGAAAATCCAACCTCTGCTGACCAAAAATATGCTTGGAAAAAAGTTATGTCGCACGGTACGAAAAAGAGATGATCGAAAATTTTTTTTTTCAGAATCAAAATTGGACTTTCATGGGTGAGTTTCTAGGTGTATTTCGACCCACTGATTCTGAAAATCCAACCTCTGATGACCAAAAATATGCTTGGAAAAAAGTTATTTCGCACGGTACGAAAAAGAGATGATCGAAAATATTTTTTTTCCGAATCGGAATCGGACTTTAATGGGTGAGTTTCTAGGTGTATTTTGACCCGCTGAATCCGAAAATCCAACCTCTGATGACCAAAAATATGCTTGGAAAAAAGTTATTTCGCATGGTACGACAATGAGATGATCGAAAATATCTGTCTCCAGAATCGCAATCGAACTTTGATGGGTGGGTTTATAGGTGTATTTTGACCCGCTGAATCCGAGAATCCAAGCTTCGATGACCAAAAACATGCTTGGAACAAAGTTATTTCGCATGGTACGAAAAAGAGATGATCGGAAATATCTTTCTCCAGAATCGAAGTCGAACTTTGATGGGTGGGTTCATAGGTGTATTTTGACCCGCTGAATCCAAAAATCCAACCTCCGGTACACGAAAATACACCTGGAAAGAAGTTATTCCGCATGGTACGAAAAAGAGATGATCGAAAATATTTTTTTTCCGAATCGGATCGGACTTTGATGGGTGAGTTTCTAGGTGTATTTCGACCCGCTGAATCCGAAAATCCAACCTTTGATGACCAAAAATATGCTTGGAAAAAAGTTACTTCGCATGGTTCGAAAAAGAGATGATCGAAAATATCTGTCTCCAGAATCAAAATCGAACTTTGATGGGTGGGTTCATAGGTGTACTTTGACCCGCTGAATCAAAAAATCCAATTTTTGTTACACGAAAATACACCTGGAAAGAAGTTATGCCGCATGGTACGAAAAAGAGATGATCGAAAATATTTTTCTTCAGAATCAAAATCGGACTTTAATGGGTGAGTTTCTAGGTGTATTCCGACCCGCTGAATCCGAAAATCCAAACTTTGATGACAAAAAATATGCTTGGAAAAAAGTTATTTCGCATGGTACAAAAAATGGATGATCATAAATATTTTTTTTCAGAATCAAAATCGGACTTTGATGGGTGAGCTTCTAGGTGTATTCCGACACGCTGAATCCGAAAATCCGAACTTTGATGACCAAAAATATGCTTGGAAAAAAGTTATTTCGCATGGTACGAAAAAGAGATGATCGAAAATATCTGTCTCCAGAATCGGAATCGAACTTTGATGGGTGGGTTCATAGGTGTATTTTGACCCGCTGAATCAAAAAATCCAACCTTTGTTCAACGAAAATACACCTGGAAAGAAGTTATTTCGCATGGTACGAAAAAGAGATGATCGAAAATATTTTTTTTCAGAATCAAATTCGGACTTTAATGGGTGAGTTTCTAGGTGTATTTCGACCCACTGAATCCGAAAATCCAACCTCTGATGACCAAAAATATGCTCGGAAAAAAGTTATGTCGCACGGTACGAAAAAGAGATGATCGAATATTTTTTTGTTCAGAATCAAAATCGGACTTCGATGGGTGAGTTTCTAGGTGTATTTCGACCCGCTGAATCCGAAAATCCAACCTTTGATGACCAAAAATATGCTTGGAAAAAAGTATTTCGCATGGTACGAAAAAGAGATGATCGAAAATATCTGTCTCCAGGATCGAAATCGAACTTTGATGGGTGGGTTTATAGGTGTATTTCGACCCGCTGAATCCGACAATCCAAGCTTTGATGACCAAAAATATGCTTGGAAAAAAGTTATTTCGCATGGTACGAAAAAGAGATGATCGAAAATATTTTTTTTCAGACTCAAAATCGGACTTTGATGGGTGAGTTTCTAGGTGTATTTCGACCCGCTGAATCTGAAAATCCAACTGTGATGACCAAAAATATGCTTGGAAAAAAGTTATTTCGCATGGTACGAAAAATAGATGATCATAAATATTTTTTTTCAGAATCAAAATCGGACTTTGATGGGTGAGCTTCTAGGTGTATTCCGACCCGCTGAATCCGAAAATCCGAACTTTGATGACCAAAAATATGCTTGGAAAAAAGGTATTTCGCATGGTACAAAAAAGAGATGATCGAAAATGTCTGTCTCCAGAATCGGAATCGGACTTTGATGGGTGAGTTTCTAGGTGTATTTTGACCCGCTGAATCCGAAAATCCAACCTCTGATGACCAAAAATATGCTTGGAAAAAAGTTATTTCGCATGGTACGACAATGAGATGATCGAAAATATCTGTCTCCAGAATCGCAATCGAACTTTGATGGGTGGGTTTATAGGTGTATTTTGACCCGCTGAATCCGAAAATCCAACCTTTGTAACACGAAAATATACCTGGAACGAAGTTATTTCGCATGGTACGAAAAAGAGATGATCGAAAATATTTTTTTTCAGAATCAAAATCGGACTTCGATGGGTGAGTTTCTAGGTGTATTTCGACCCGCTGAATCCGAAAATCCAACCTTTGATGACCGAAAATATGCTTGGAAAAAAGTTATTTCGCATGGTACGAAAAAGAGATGATCGAAAATATCTGTCTCCAGGATCGAAATCGAACTTTGATGGGTGGGTTTATAGGTGTATTTCGACCCGCTGAATCCGAAAATCCAACCTCTGATGACCAAAAATATGCTTGGAAAAAAGTTATTTCGCACGGTACGAAAAAGAGATGATCGAAAATATCTGTCTCCAGAATCGGAATCGAACTTTGATGGGTGAGTTTCTAGGTGTATTCCGACCCGCTGAATCCGAAAATCCAAACTTTGATGACCAAAAATATGCTTGGAAAAAAGTTATTTCGCATGGTACGAAAAATAGATGATCATAAATATTTTTTTTCAGAATCAAAATCGGACTTTGATGGGTGAGCTTCTAGGTGTATTTCGACCCGCTGAATCCGAAAATCCGAACTTCGATGACCAAAAATATGCTTGGAAAAAAGTTATTTCGCATGGTACGAAAAAGAGATGATCGAAAATATCTGTGTCCAGAATCGGAATCGAACTTTGATGGGTGGGTTCATAGGTGTATTTTGACCCGCTGAATCCGAAAATCCAACCTTTGTTCAACGAAAATACACCTGGAAAGAAGTTATTTCGCATGGTACGAAAAAGAGATGATCGAAAATATTTTTTTTCAGAATCAAAATCGGACTTTGATGGGTGAGTTTCTAGGTGTATTGCGACCCGCTGAATCCAAAAATCCAACCTCTGATGACCAAAAATATGCTTGGAAAAAAGTTATTTCGCATGGTACGACAAAGAGATGATCGAAAATATCTGTCTCCAGAATCGGAATCGAACTTTGATGGGTGGGTTTATAGGTGTATTCCGACCCGCTGAATCCGAAAATCCGAACTTTGATGACCAAAAATATGCTTGGAAAAAAGTTATTTCGCATGGTACGAAAAAGAGATGATCGAAAATATCTGTCTCCAGAATCGAAATCGAACTTTGATGGGTGGGTTTATAGGTGTATTTTGACGCGCTGAATCCGAAAATCTAACCGTTGTTACACAAAAATACACCTGGAACGAAGTTATTTCGCATGGTACGAAAAAGAGATGATCGAAAATTTTTTTTTGCAGAATCAATATCGGACTTTGATGGGTGAGTTTCTAGGTGTATTTCGACCCGCTGAATCCAAAAATCCAACCTGTGTCACACGAAAATACACCTGGAAAGAAGTTATTTCGCATGGTACGAAAAAGAGATGATCGAAAATATTTTTTTTCAGAATCAAAATCGGACTTTAATGGGTGAATTTCTAGGTGTATTTCGACCCGCTGAATCCAAAAATCCAACCTCTGATGACCAAAAATATGCTTGGAAAAAAGTTATTTCGCATGGTACGACAAAGAGATGATCGAAAATATCTGTCTCCAGAATCGGAATCGAACTTTGATGGGTGGGTTTATAGGTGTATTTTGACGCGCTGAATCCGGAAATCTAACCTTTGTTACACGAAAATACACCTGGAACGAAGTTATTTCGCATGGTACGAAAAAGAGATGATCGAAAATTTTTTTTTTCAGAATCAATATCGGACTTTGATGGGTGAGTTTCTAGGTGTATTCCGACCCGCTGAATCTGAAAATCCAAACTTTGATGACCAAAAATATGCTTGGAAAAAAGTTATTTCGCTTGGTACGAAAAAGAGATGATCGAAAATATTTTTGTCAGAATCAAAATCGGACTTTGATGGGTGAGTTTCTAGGTGTATTCCGACCCGCTGAATCTGAAAATCCAAACTTTGATGACCAAAAATATGCTTGGAAAAAAGTTATTTCGCATGGTACGAAAAAGAGATGATCGAAAATATCTGTCTCCAGAATCGGAATCGAACTTTGATGGGTGTGTTTATAGGTGTATTTTGACCCGCTGAATCCAAAAATCCAACCTTTGTTACACGAAAATACACCTGGAAAGAAATTATTTCGCATGGTACGAAAAAGAGATGATCGAAAATATTGTTTTTCAGACTCAAAATCGGACTTTAATGGGTGAGTTTCTAGGTGTATTTCGAACCGCTGAATCCGGATATCCAACCTCTGATGACCAAAAATATGCTTGGAAAAAAGTTATTTCGCATGGTACGACAAAGAGATGATCGAAAATATCTATCTCCAGAATCGGAATCGAACTTTGATGGGTGAGTTTATAGGTGTATTTTGACCCGCTGAATCCACAAATCCAACCTTTGTTACACGAAAATACACCTGGAACGAAGTTATTTCGCATGGTACGAAAAAGAGATGATCGAAAATTTTGTTTTTCAGAATCAATATCGAACTTTAATGGGTGAGTTCCTAGGTGTATTTCGACCCGCCGAATCCGAAAATCCAACCTCTGATGACCAAAAATATGCTTGGAAAAAAGTTATTTCGCATGGTACGAAAAAGAGATGATCGAAAATATTTTTGTCAGAATCAAAATCGGACTTTGATGGGTGAGTTTCTAGGTGTATTTCGACCCGCTGAATCTGAAAATCCAAACTTTGATGACCAAAAATATGCTTGGAAAAAAGTTATTTCGCATGGTACGAAAAAGAGATGATCGAAATATCTGTTTCCAGAATTGTAATCGAACTTTGATGGGTGAGTTATAGGTGTATTTTGACCCGCTGAATCCAAAAATCCAACCTTCGTTACACGAAAATACACCTGGAAAGAAGTTATTTCGCATGGTCCGACAAAGAGATGATCGAAAATATTTTTTTTCAGAATCAAAATCGGACTTCGATGGGTGAGTTTCTAGGTGTATTCCGACCCGCTGAATCCGAAAATCCGAACTTTGATAACCAAAAATATGCTTGGAAAAAAGTTATTTCGCATGGTACGAAAAAGAGATGATCGAAAATATCTGTCTCCAGGATCGAAATCGAACTTTGATGGGTGGGTTTATAGGTGTATTTCGACCCGCTGAATCCGACATTCCAAGCTTTGATGACCAAAAATATGCTTGGAAAAAAGTTATTTCGCATGGTA
Organism: Phymatocera aterrima; assembly: GCA_963170745.1. NCBI lineage: Eukaryota > Metazoa > Arthropoda > Insecta > Hymenoptera > Tenthredinidae > Phymatocera > Phymatocera aterrima. Next base: position 1,072,934 of record CAUJGY010000138.1, on the reverse strand, counting down.
CGAAAAAGAGATGATCGAAAATATTTTTTTTCAGACTCAAAATCGGACTTTGATGGGTGAGTTTCTAGGTGTATTTCGACCCGCTGAATCTGAAAATCCAAACTTTGATGACCAAAAATATGCTTGGAAAAAAGTTATTTCGCATGGTACGAAAAAGAGATGATTGAAAATATCTGTCTCCAGAATTGAAATCGAACTTTGATGGGTGGGTTTATAGGTGTATTTTGACCCGCTGAATCCGAGAATCCAAGCTTCGATGACCAAAAACATGCTTGGAACAAAGTTATTTCGCATGGTACGAAAAAGAGATGATCGGAAATATCTTTCTCCAGAATCGAAGTCGAACTTTGATGGGTGGGTTCATAGGTGTATTTTGACCCGCTGAATCCAAAAATCCAACCTCCGGTACACGAAAATACACCTGGAAAGAAGTTATTCCGCATGGTACGAAAAAGAGATGATCGAAAATATTTTTTTTCCGAATCGGATCGGACTTTGATGGGTGAGTTTCTAGGTGTATTTCGACCCACTGAATCCGAAAATCCAAACTCTGATGACCTAAAATATGCTTGGAAAAACGTTATGTCGCACGGTACGAAAAAGAGATGATCGAAAATATTTTTTTTCCGAATCAAAATCGGACTTTAATGGGTGAGTTTCTAGGTGTATTTCGACCCACTGAATCCGAAAATCCAACCTCTGATTACCAAAAATATGCTTGGAAAAAAGTTATTTCGCATGGTACGACAATGAGATGATCGAAAATATCTGTCTCCAGAATCGCAATCGAACTTTGATGGGTGGGTTTATAGGTGTATTTTGACCCGCTGAATCCGAAAATCCAACCTTTGTAACACGAAAATATACCTGGAACGAAGTTATTTCGCATGGTACGAAAAAGAGATGATCGAAAATATTTTTTTTCAGAATCAAAATCGGAATTCGATGGGTGAGTTTCTAGGTGTATTTCGACCCACTGAATCCGAAAATCCAAACTCTGATGACCTAAAATATGCTTGGAAAAACGTTATGTCGCACGGTACGAAAAAGAGATGATCGAAAATATTTTTTTTCCGAATCAAAATCGGACTTTAATGGGTGAGTTTCTAGGTGTATTTCGACCCACTGAATCCGAAAATCCAACCTCTGATGACCAAAAATATGCTTGGAAAAAAGTTATGTCGCACGGTACGAAAAAGAGATGATCGAAAATATTTTTTTTCCGAATCAAAATCGGACTTTAATGGGTGGGTTTATAGGTGTATTTCGACCCGCTGAATCCGACAATCCAAGCTTTGATGACCAAAAATATGCTTGGAAAAAAGTTATTTCGCATGGTACGAAAAAGAGATGATCGAAATTTTTTTTTCTCAGAATCAAAATCGGACTTTAATGGGTGAGTTTCTAGGTGTATTTCGACCCACTGAATTCGAAAATCCAAACTCTGATGACCTAAAATATGCTTGGAAAAACGTTATGTCGCACGGTACGAAAAAGAGATGATCGAAAATATTTTTTTTCCGAATCAAAATCGGACTTTAATGGGTGAGTTTCTAGGTGTATTTCGACCCACTGAATCCGAAAATCCAACCTCTGATGACCAAAAATATGCTTGGAAAAAAGTTATGTCGCACGGTACGAAAAAGAGATGATCGAAAGCTTTTTTTTACAGAATCAAAATCGGACTTTCATGCGTGAGTTTCTAGGTGTATTGCGACCCACTGAATCCGAGAATCCAACCTCTGATGACCAAAAATATGCTTGGAAAAAAGTTATTTCGCACGGTACGAAAAAGAGATGATCGAAAATATCTGTCTCCAGGACCGAAATCGAACTTTAATGGGTGGGTTTATAGGTGTATTTCGACCCGCTGAATCCGACAATCCAAGCTTTGATGACCAAAAATATGCTTGGAAAAAAGTTATTTCGCGAGGTACGAAAAAGAGATGATCGAAAATATTTTTTTTCAGACTCAAAATCGGACTTTGATGGGTGAGTTTCCAGGTGTATTTCGACCCGCTGAATCTGAAAATCCAAACTGTGATGACCAAAAATATGCTTGGAAAAAAGTTATTTCGCATGGTACGAAAAATAGATGATCATAAATATTTTTTTTCAGAATCAAAATCGGCCTTTGATGGGTGAGCTTCTAGGTGTATTCCGACCCGCTGAATCCGAAAATCCGAACTTTGATGACCAAAAATATGCTTGGAAAAAAGGTATTTCGCATGGTACAAAAAACAGATGATCGAAAATGTCTGTCTCCAGAATCGGAATCGAACTTTGATGGGTGGGTTCATAGGTGTAATTTGACCCGCTGAATCCAAAAATCCAACCTTTGTTCAACGAAAATACACCTGGAAAGAAGTTATTTCGCATGGTACGAAAAAGAGATGATCGAAAATATTTTGTTTCAGAATCAAAATCGGACTTTAATGGGTGAGTTTCTAGGTGTATTTCGACCCACTGAATCCGAAAATCCGAACTCTGATGACCAAAAATATGCTTGGAAAAAAGTTATGTCGCACGGTACGAAAAAGAGATGATCGAAAATATTTTTTTTCCGAATCAAAATCGGACTTTAATGGGTGAGTTTCTAGGTGTATTTCGACCCACTGAATCCGAAAATCCAACCTCTGCTGACCAAAAATATGCTTGGAAAAAAGTTATGTCGCACGGTACGAAAAAGAGATGATCGAAAATTTTTTTTTCCAGAATCAAAATCGGACTTTCATGGGTGAGTTTCTAGGTGTATTTCGACCCACTGAATCCGAAAATCCAACCTCTGATGACCAAAAATATGCTTGGAAAAAAGTTATTTCGCACGGTACGAAAACGAGATGATCGAAAATATTTTTTTTCCGAATCGGAATCGGACTTTAATGGGTGAGTTTCTAGGTGTATTTTGACCCGCTGAATCCGAAAATCCAACCTCTGATGACCAAAAATATGCTTGGAAAAAAGTTATTTCGCATGGTACGACATTGAGATGATCGAAAATATCTGTCCCCAGAATCGGAATCGAACTTTGATGGGTGGGTTTATAGGTGTATTTTGACCCGCTGAATCCAAAAATCCAACCTTCGTTACACGAAAATACACCTGGAAAGAAGTTATTCCGCATGGTACGAAAAAGAGATGATCGAAAATATTTTTTTCCAGAATCGGAATCGGACTTTGATGGGTGAGTTTCTAGGTGTATTTCGACCCGATGAATCTGAAAATCCAAACTTTGATGACCAAAAATATGCTTGGAAAAAAGTTATTTCGCATGAAACGAAAAAGAGATGATCGAAAATATTTTTTTTCAGAATCAAAATCGGACTTTAATGGGTGGGTTTATAGGTGTATTTCGACGCGCTGAATCCGACAATCCAAGCTTTGATGACCAAAAATATGCTTGGAAAAAAGTTATGTCGCACGGTACGAAAAAGAGATGATCGAAAATATTTTTTTTCCGAATCAAAATCGGACTTTAATGGGTGGGTTTATAGGTGTATTTCGACGCGCTGAATCCGACAATCCAAGCTTTGATGACCAAAAATATGCTTGGAAAAAAGTTATTTCGCATGGTACGAAAAAGAGATGATCGAAAATATCTGTCTCCAGGATCGAAATCGAACTTTGATGGGTGGGTTTATAGGTGTATTTCGACCCGCTGAATCCGACAATCCAAGCTTTGATGACCAAAAATATGCTTGGAAAAAAGTTATTTCGCATGGTACGAAAAAGAGATGATCGAAAATTTTTTTTCTCAGAATCAAAATCGGACTTTAATGGGTGAGTTTCTAGGTGTATTTCGACCCACTGAATCCGAAAATCCAAACTCTGATGACCTAAAATATGCTTGGAAAAACGTTATGTCGCACGGTACGAAAAAGAGATGATCGAAAATATTTTTTTTCCGAATCAAAATCGGACTTTAATGGGTGAGTTTCTAGGTGTATTTCGACCCACTGAATCCGAAAATCCAACCTCTGATGACCAAAAATATGCTTGGAAACAAGTTATGTCGCACGGTACGAAAAAGAGATGATCGAAAACTTTTTTTTTCAGAATCAAAATCGGACTTTCATGGGTGAGTTTCTAGGTGTATTTCGACCCACTGAATCCGAGAATCCAACCTCTGATGACCAAAAATATGCTTGGAAAAAAGTTATTTCGCACGGTACGAAAAAGAGATGATCGAAAATATCTGTCTCCAGGATCGAAATCGAACTTTGATGGGTGTGTTTATAGGTGTATTTCGACCCGCTGAATCTGAAAATCCAAACTTTGATGACCAAAAATATGCTTGGAAAAAAGTTATTTCGCTTGGTACGAAAAAGAGATGATCGAAAATATTTTTGTCAGAATCAAAATCGGACTTTGATGGGTGAGTTTCTAGGTGTATTCCGACCCGCTGAATCTGAAAATCCGAACTTTGATGACCAAAAATATGCTTGGAAAAAAGTTATTTCGCATGGTACGAAAAAGAGATGATCGAAAATATCTGTCTCCAGAATCGGAATCGAACTTTGATGGGTGTGTTTATAGGTGTATTTTGACCCGCTGAATCCAAAAATCCAACCTTTGTTACACGAAAATACACCTGGAAAGAAATTATTTCGCATGGTACGAAAAAGAGATGATCGAAAATATTGTTGTTCAGAATCAAAATCGGACTTTAATGGGTGAGTTTCTAGGTGTATTTCGAACCGCTGAATCCGAAAATCCAACCTCTGATGACCAAAAATATGCTTGGAAAAAAGTTATTTCGCATGGTACGACAAAGAGATGATCGAAAATATCTATCTCCAGAATCGGAATCGAACTTTGATGGGTGAGTTTATAGGTGTATTTTGACCCGCTGAATCCACAAATCCAACCTTTGTTACACGAAAATACACCTGGAACGAAGTTATTTCGCATGGTACGAAAAAGAGATGATCGAAAATTTTGTTTTTCAGAATCAATATCGAACTTTAATGCGTGAGTTCCTAGGTGTATTTCGACCCGCCGAATCCGAAAATCCAACCTCTGATGACCAAAAATATGCTTGGAAAAAAGTTATTTCGCATGGTACGAAAAAGAGATGATCGAAAATATTTTTGTCAGAATCAAAATCGGACTTTGATGGGTGAGTTTCTAGGTGTATTTCGACCCGCTGAATCTGAAAATCCAAACTTTGATGACCAAAAATATGCTTGGAAAATTGTTATTTCGCATGGTACGAAAAAGAGATGATCGAAATATCTGTTTCCAGAATTGTAATCGAACTTTGATGGGTGAGTTATAGGTGTATTTTGACCCGCTGAATCCAAAAATCCAACCTTCGTTACACGAAAATACACCTGGAAAGAAGTTATTTCGCATGGTCCGACAAAGAGATGATCGAAAATATTTTTTTTCAGAATCACAATCGGACTTCGATGGGTGAGTTTCTAGGTGTATTCCGACCCGCTGAATCCGAAAATCCGAACTTTGATAACCAAAAATATGCTTGGAAAAAAGTTATTTCGCATGGTACGAAAAAGAGATGATCGAAAATATCTGTCTCCAGGATCGAAATCGAACTTTGATGGGTGGGTTTATAGGTGTATTTCGACCCGCTGAATCCGACAATCCAAGCTTTGATGACCAAAAATATGCTTGGAAAAAAGTTATTTCGCATGGTACGAAAAAGAGATGATCGAAAATATTTTTTTTCAGACTCAAAATCGGACTTTGATGGGTGAGTTTCTAGGTGTATTTCGACCCGCTGAATCTGAAAATCCAAACTTTGATGACCAAAAATATGCTTGGAAAAAAGTTATTTCGCATGGTACGAAAAAGAGATGATCGAAAATATCTGTCTCCAGAATTGAAATCGAACTTTGATGGGTGGGTTTATAGGTGTATTTTGACCCGCTGAATCCGAGAATCCAAGCTTCGATGACCAAAAACATGCTTGGAACAAAGTTATTTCGCATGGTACGAAAAAGAGATGATCGGAAATATCTTTCTCCAGAATCGAAGTCGAACTTTGATGGGTGGGTTCATAGGTGTATTTTGACCCGCTGAATCCAAAAATCCAACCTCCGGTACACGGAAATACACCTGGAAAGAAGTTATTCCGCATGGTACGAAAAAGAGATGATCGAAAATATTTTTTTTCCGAATCGGATCGGACTTTGATGGGTGAGTTTCTAGGTGTATTTCGACCCGCTGAATCCGAAAATCCAACCTTTGATGACCAAAAATATGCTTGGAAAAAAGTTACTTCGCATGGTTCGAAAAAGAGATGATCGAAAATATCTGTCTCCAGAATCAAAATCGAACTTTGATGGGTGGGTTCATAGGTGTACTTTGACCCGCTGAATCAAAAAATCCAATTTTTGTTACACGAAAATACACCTGGAAAGAAGTTATGCCGCATGGTACGAAAAAGAGATGATCGAAAATATTTTTCCTCAGAATCAAAATCGGACTTTAATGGGTGAGTTTCTAGGTGTATTCCGACCCGCTGAATCCGAAAATCCGAACTTTGATGACCAAAAATATGCTTGGAAAAAAGTTATTTCGCATGGTACGAAAAAGAGATGATCGAAAATATCTGTCTCCAGAATCGGAATCGAACTTTGATGGGTGGGTTCATAGGTGTATTTTGACCCGCTGAATCCAAAAATCCAACCTTTGTTCAACGAAAATACACCTGGAAAGAAGTTATTTCGCATGGTACGAAAAAGAGATGATCGAAAATATTTTTTTTCAGAATCAAATTCGGACTTTAATGGGTGAGTTTCTAGGTGTATTTCGACCCACTGAATCCGAAAATCCAACCTCTGATGACCAAAAATATGCTTGGAAAAAAGTTATGTCGCACGGTACGAAAAAGAGATGATCGAATATTTTTTTGTTCAGAATCAAAATCGGACTTCGATGGGTGAGTTTCTAGGTGTATTTCGACCCGCTGAATCCGAAAATCCAACCTTTGATGACCAAAAATATGCTTGGAAAAAAGTTATTTCGCATGGTACGAAAAAGAGATGATCGAAAATATCTGTCTCCAGGATCGAAATCGAACTTTGATGGGTGGGTTTATAGGTGTATTTCGACCCGCTGAATCCGACAATCCAAGCTTTGATGACCAAAAATATGCTTGGAAAAAAGTTATTTCGCATGGTACGAAAAAGAGATGATCGAAAATATTTTTTTTCAGACTCAAAATCGGACTTTGATGGGTGAGTTTCTAGGTGTATTTCGACCCGCTGAATCTGAAAATCCAAACTGTGATGACCAAAAATATGCTTGGAAAAAAGTTATTTCGCATGGTACGAAAAATAGATGATCATAAATATTTTTTTTCAGAATCAAAATCGGACTTTGATGGGTGAGCTTCTAGGTGTATTCCGACCCGCTGAATCCGAAAATCCGAACTTTGATGACCAAAAATATGCTTGGAAAAAAGGTATTTCGCATGGTACAAAAAAGAGATGATCGAAAATGTCTGTCTCCAGAATCGGAATCAAACTTTGATGGGTGGGTTCATAGGTGTATTTTGACCCGCTGAATCCAAAAATCCAACCTTTGTTCAACGAAAATACACCTGGAAAGAAGTTATTTCGCATGGTACGAAAAAGAGATGATCGAAAATTTTTTTTTTCAGAATCAAAATTGGACTTTCATGGGTGAGTTTCTAGGTGTATTTCGACCCACTGATTCTGAAAATCCAACCTCTGATGACCAAAAATATGCTTGGAAAAAAGTTATTTCGCACGGTACGAAAAAGAGATGATCGAAAATATTTTTTTTCCGAATCGGAATCGGACTTTAATGGGTGAGTTTCTAGGTGTATTTTGACCCGCTGAATCCGAAAATCCAACCTCTGATGACCAAAAATATGCTTGGAAAAAAGTTATTTCGCATGGTACGACAATGAGATGATCGAAAATATCTGTCTCCAGAATCGCAATCGAACTTTGATGGGTGGGTTTATAGGTGTATTTTGACCCGCTGAATCCGAGAATCCAAGCTTCGATGACCAAAAACATGCTTGGAACAAAGTTATTTCGCATGGTACGAAAAAGAGATGATCGGAAATATCTTTCTCCAGAATCGAAGTCGATATTTGATGGGTGGGTTCATAGGTGTATTTTGACCCGCTGAATCCAAAAATCCAACCTCCGGTACACGAAAATACACCTGGAAAGAAGTTATTCCGCATGGTACGAAAAAGAGATGATCGAAAATATTTTTTTTCCGAATCGGATCGGACTTTGATGGGTGAGTTTCTAGGTGTATTTCGACCCGCTGAATCCGAAAATCGAACCTTTGATGACCAAAAATATGCTTGGAAAAAAGTTACTTCGCATGGTTCGAAAAAGAGATGATCGAAAATATCTGTCTCCAGAATCAAAATCGAACTTTGATGGGTGGGTTCATAGGTGTACTTTGACCCGCTGAATCAAAAAATCCAATTTTTGTTACACGAAAATACACCTGGAAAGAAGTTATGCCGCATGGTACGAAAAAGAGATGATCGAAAATATTTTTCTTCAGAATCAAAATCGGACTTTAATGGGTGAGTTTCTAGGTGTATTCCGACCCGCTGAATCCGAAAATCCAAACTTTGATGACAAAAAATATGCTTGGAAAAAAGTTATTTCGCATGGTACAAAAAATGGATGATCATAAATATTTTTTTTCAGAATCAAAATCGGACTTTGATGGGTGAGCTTCTAGGTGTATTCCGACACGCTGAATCCGAAAATCCGAACTTTGATGACCAAAAATATGCTTGGAAAAAAGTTATTTCGCATGGTACGAAAAAGAGATCATCGAAAATATCTGTCTCCAGAATCGGAATCGAACTTTGATGGGTGGGTTCATAGGTGTATTTTGACCCGCTGAATCAAAAAATCCAACCTTTGTTCAACGAAAATACACCTGGAAAGAAGTTATTTCGCATGGTACGAAAAAGAGATGATCGAAAATATTTTTCTTCAGAATCAAATTCGGACTTTAATGGGTGAGTTTCTAGGTGTATTTCGACCCACTGAATCCGAAAATCCAACCTCTGATGACCAAAAATATGCTCGGAAAAAAGTTATGTCGCACGGTACGAAAAAGAGATGATCGAATATTTTTTTGTTCAGAATCAAAATCGGACTTCGATGGGTGAGTTTCTAGGTGTATTTCGACCCGCTGAATCCGAAAATCCAACCTCTGCTGACCAAAAATATGCTTGGAAAAAAGTTATGTCGCACGGTACGAAAAAGAGATGATCGAAAATTTTTTTTTTCAGAATCAAAATTGGACTTTCATGGGTGAGTTTCTAGGTGTATTTCGACCCACTGATTCCGAAAATCCAACCTCTGATGACCAAAAATATGCTTGGAAAAAAGTTATTTCGCACGGTACGAAAAAGAGATGATCGAAAATATTTTTTTTCCGAATCGGAATCGGACTTTAATGGGTGAGTTTCTAGGTGTATTTTGACCCGCTGAATCCGAAAATCCAACCTCTGATGACCAAAAATATGCTTGGAAAAAAGTTATTTCGCATGGTACGACAATGAGATGATCGAAAATATCTGTCTCCAGAATCGCAATCGAACTTTGATGGGTGGGTTTATAGGTGTATTTTGACCCGCTGAATCCGAAAATCCAACCTTTGTAACACGAAAATATACCTGGAACGAAGTTATTTCGCATGGTACGAAAAAGAGATGATCGAAAATATTTTTTTTCAGAATCAAAATCGGAATTCGATGGGTGAGTTTCTAGGTGTATTTCGACCCACTGAATCCGAAAATCCAAACTCTGATGACCTAAAATATGCTTGGAAAAACGTTATGTCGCACGGTACGAAAAAGAGATGATCGAAAATATTTTTTTTCCGAATCAAAATCGGACTTTAATGGGTGAGTTTCTAGGTGTATTTCGACCCACTGAATCCGAAAATCCAACCTCTGATGACCAAAAATATGCTTGGAAAAAAGTTATGTCGCACGGTACGAAAAAGAGATGATCGAAAATATTTTTTTTCCGAATCAAAATCGGACTTTAATGGGTGGGTTTATAGGTGTATTTCGACCCGCTGAATCCGACAATCCAAGCTTTGATGACCAAAAATATGCTTGGAAAAAAGTTATTTCGCATGGTACGAAAAAGAGATGATCGAAAATATCTGTCTCCAGGATCGAAATCGAACTTTGATGGGTGGGTTTATAGGGGTATTTCGACCCGCTGAATCCGACAATCCAAGCTTTGATGACCAAAAATATGCTTGGAAAAAAGTTATTTCGCATGGTACGAAAAAGAGATGATCGAAAATTTTTTTTCTCAGAATCAAAATCGGACTTTAATGGGTGAGTTTCTAGGTGTATTTCGACCCACTGAATTCGAAAATCCAAACTCTGATGACCTAAAATATGCTTGAAAAAACGTTATGTCGCACGGTACGAAAAAGAGATGATCGAAAATATTTTTTTTCCGAATCAAAATCGGACTTTAATGGGTGAGTTTCTAGGTGTATTTCGACCCACTGAATCCGAAAATCCAACCTCTGATGACCAAAAATATGCTTGGAAAAAAGTTATGTCGCACGGTACGAAAAAGAGATGATCGAAAGCTTTTTTTTTCAGAATCAAAATCGGACTTTCATGCGTGAGTTTCTAGGTGTATTCCGACCCACTGAATCCGAGAATCCAACCTCTGATGACCAAAAATATGCTTGGAAAAAAGTTATTTCGCACGGTACGAAAAAGAGATGATCGAAAATATCTGTCTCCAGGACCGAAATCGAACTTTAATGGGTGGGTTTATAGGTGTATTTCGACCCGCTGAATCCGACAATCCAAGCTTTGATGACCAAAAATATGCTTGGAAAAAAGTTATTTCGCGAGGTACGAAAAAGAGATGATCGAAAATATTTTTTTTCAGACTCAAAATCGGACTTTGATGGGTGAGTTTCCAGGTGTATTTCGACCCGCTGAATCTGAAAATCCAAACTGTGATGACCAAAAATATGCTTGGAAAAAAGTTATTTCGCATGGTACGAAAAATAGATGATCATAAATATTTTTTTTCAGAATCAAAATCGGCCTTTGATGGGTGAGCTTCTAGGTGTATTCCGACCCGCTGAATCCGAAAATCCGAACTTTGATGACCAAAAATATGCTTGGAAAAAAGGTATTTCGCATGGTACAAAAAACAGATGATCGAAAATGTCTGTCTCCAGAATCGGAATCGAACTTTGATGGGTGGGTTCATAGGTGTAATTTGACCCGCTGAATCCAAAAATCCAACCTTTGTTCAACGAAAATACACCTGGAAAGAAGTTATTTCGCATGGTACGAAAAAGAGATGATCGAAAATATTTTTTTTCAGAATCAAAATCGGACTTTAATGGGTGAGTTTCTAGGTGTATTTCGACCCACTGAATCCGACAATCCGAACTCTGATGACCAAAAATATGCTTGGAAAAAAGTTATGTCGCACGGTACGAAAAAGAGATGATCGAAAATATTTTTTTTCCGAATCAAAATCGGACTTTAATGGGTGAGTTTCTAGGTGTATTTCGACCCACTGAATCCGAAAATCCAACCTCTGCTGACCAAAAATATGCTTGGAAAAAAGTTATGTCGCACGGTACGAAAAAGAGATGATCGAAAATTTTTTTTTCCAGAATCAAAATCGGACTTTCATGGGTGAGTTTCTAGGTGTATTTCGACCCACTGAATCCGAAAATCCAACCTCTGATGACCAAAAATATGCTTGGAAAAAAGTTATTTCGCACGGTACGAAAACGAGATGATCGAAAATATTTTTTTTCCGAATCGGAATCGGACTTTAATGGGTGAGTTTCTAGGTGTATTTTGACCCGCTGAATCCGAAAATCCAACCTCTGATGACCAAAAATATGCTTGGAAAAAAGTTATTTCGCATGGTACGACATTGAGATGATCGAAAATATCTGTCCCCAGAATCGGAATCGAACTTTGATGGGTGTGTTTATAGGTGTATTTTGACCCGCTGAATCCAAAAATCCAACCTTTGTTACACGAAAATACACCTGGAAAGAAATTATTTCGCATGGTACGAAAAAGAGATGATCGAAAATATTGTTTTTCAGAATCAAAATCGGACTTTAATGGGTGAGTTTCTAGGTGTATTTCGACCCACTGAATCCGAAAATCCAAACTCTGATGACCTAAAATATGCTTGGAAAAACGTTATGTCGCACGGTACGAAAAAGAGATGATCGAAAATATTTTTTTCCAGAATCGGAATCGGACTTTGATGGGTGAGTTTCTAGGTGTATTTCGAACCGATGAATCTGAAAATCCAAACTTTGATGACCAAAAATATGCTTGGAAAAAAGTTATTTCGCATGAAACGAAAAAGAGATGATCGAAAATATTTTTTTTCAGAATCAAAATCGGACTTTAATGGGTGAGTTTCTAGGTGTATTTCGACCCACTGAATCCGAAAATCCAAACTCTGATGACCTAAAATATGCTTGGAAAAACGTTATGTCGCACGGTACGAAAAAGAGATGATCGAAAATATTTTTTTTCCGAATCAAAATCGGACTTTAATGGGTGAGTTTCTAGGTGTATTTCGACCCACTGAATCCGAAAATCCAACCTCTGATGACCAAAAATATGCTTGGAAAAAAGTTATGTCGCACGGTACGAAAAAGAGATGATCGAAAATATTTTTTTTCCGAATCAAAATCGGACTTTAATGGGTGGGTTTATAGGTGTATTTCGACCCGCTGAATCCGACAATCCAAGCTTTGATGACCAAAAATATGCTTGGAAAAAAGTTATTTCGCATGGTACGAAAAAGAGATGATCGAAAATATCTGTCTCCAGGATCGAAATCGAACTTTGATGGGTGGGTTTATAGGTGTATTTCGACCCGCTGAATCCGACAATCCAAGCTTTGATGACCAAAAATATGCTTGGAAAAAAGTTATTTCGCATGGTACGAAAAAGAGATGATCGAAAATTTTTTTTCTCAGAATCAAAATCGGACTTTAATGGGTGAGTTTCTAGGTGTATTTCGACCCACTGAATCCGAAAATCCAAACTCTGATGACCTAAAATATGCTTGGAAAAACGTTATGTCGCACGGTACGAAAAAGAGATGATCGAAAATATTTTTTTTCCGAATCAAAATCGGACTTTAATGGGTGAGTTTCTAGGTGTATTTCGACCCACTGAATCCGAAAATCCAACCTCTGATGACCAAAAATATGCTTGGAAAAAAGTTATGTCGCACGGTACGAAAAAGAGATGATCGAAAACTTTTTTTTTCAGAATCAAAATCGGACTTTCATGGGTGAGTTTCTAGGTGTATTTCGACCCACTGAATCCGAGAATCCAACCTCTGATGACCAAAAATATGCTTGGAAAAAAGTTATTTCGCACGGTACGAAAAAGAGATGATCGAAAATATCTGTCTCCAGGATCGAAATCGAACTTTGATGGGTGTGTTTATAGGTGTATTTCGACCCGCTGAATCTGAAAATCCAAACTTTGATGACCAAAAATATGCTTGGAAAAAAGTTATTTCGCTTGGTACGAAAAAGAGATGATCGAAAATATTTTTGTCAGAATCAAAATCGGACTTTGATGGGTGAGTTTCTAGGTGTATTCCGACCCGCTGAATCTGAAAATCCGAACTTTGATGACCAAAAATATGCTTGGAAAAAAGTTATTTCGCATGGTACGAAAAAGAGATGATCGAAAATATCTGTCTCCAGAATCGAAATCGAACTTTGATGGGTGTGTTTATAGGTGTATTTTGACCCGCTGAATCCAAAAATCCAACCTTTGTTACACGAAAATACACCTGGAAAGAAATTATTTCGCATGGTACGAAAAAGAGATGATCGAAAATATTGTTTTTCAGAATCAAAATCGGACTTTAATGGGTGAGTTTCTAGGTGTATTTCGAACCGCTGAATCCGAAAATCCAACCTCTGATGACCAAAAATATGCTTGGAAACAAGTTATTTCGCATGGTACGACAAAGAGATGATCGAAAATATCTATCTCCAGAATCGGAATCGAACTTTGATGGGTGAGTTTATAGGTGTATTTTGACCCGCTGAATCCACAAATCCAACCTTTGTTACACGACAATACACCTGGAACGAAGTTATTTCGCATGGTACGAAAAAGAGATGATCGAAAATTTTGTTTTTCAGAATCAATATCGAACTTTAATGCGTGAGTTCCTAGGTGTATTTCGACCCGCCGAATCCGAAAATCCAACCACTGATGACCAAAAATATGCTTGGAAAAAAGTTATTTCGCATGGTACGAAAAAGAGATGATCGAAAATATTTTTGTCAGAATCAAAATCGGACTTTGATGGATGAGTTTCTAGGTGTATTTCGACCCGCTGAATCTGAAAATCCAAACTTTGATGACCAAAAATATGCTTGGAAAAAAGTTATTTCGCATGGTACGAAAAAGAGATGATCGAAATATCTGTTTCCAGAATTGTAATCGAACTTTGATGGGTGAGTTATAGGTGTATTTTGACCCGCTGAATCCAAAAATCCAACCTTCGTTACACGAAAATACACCTGGAAAGAAGTTATTTCGCATGGTCCGACAAAGAGATGATCGAAAATATTTTTTTTCAGAATCACAATCGGACTTCGATGGGTGAGTTTCTAGGTGTATTCCGACCCGCTGAATCCGAAAATCCGAACTTTGATAACCAAAAATATGCTTGGAAAAAAGTTATTTCGCATGGTACGAAAAAGAGATGATCGAAAATATCTGTCTCCAGGATCGAAATCGAACTTTGATGGGTGGGTTTATAGGTGTATTTCGACCCGCTGAATCCGACAATCCAAGCTTTGATGACCAAAAATATGCTTGGAAAAAAGTTATTTCGCATGGTACGAAAAAGAGATGATCGAAAATATTTTTTTTCAGACTCAAAATCGGACTTTGATGGGTGAGTTTCTAGGTGTATTTCGACCCGCTGAATCTGAAAATCCAAACTTTGATGACCAAAAATATGCTTGGAAAAAAGTTATTTCGCATGGTACGAAAAAGAGATGATCGAAAATATCTGTCTCCAGAATTGAAATCGAACTTTGATGGGTGGGTTTATAGGTGTATTTTGACCCGCTGAATCCGAGAATCCAAGCTTCGATGACCAAAAACATGCTTGGAACAAAGTTATTTCGCATGGTACGAAAAAGAGATGATCGGAAATATCTTTCTCCAGAATCGAAGTCGAACTTTGATGGGTGGGTTCATAGGTGTATTTTGACCCGCTGAATCCAAAAATCCAACCTCGGGTACACGAAAATACACCTGGAAAGAAGTTATTCCGCATGGTACGAAAAAGAGATGATCGAAAATATTTTTTTTCCGAATCGGATCGGACTTTAATGGGTGAGTTTCTAGGTGTATTTCGACCCACTGAATCCGAAAATCCAAACTCTGATGACCAAAAATATGCTTGGAAAAAAGTTATTTCGCATGGTACGAAAAATAGATGATCATAAATATTTTGTTTCAGAATCAAAATCGGACTTTGATGGTTGAGCTTCTAGGTGTATTCCGACCCGCTGAATCCGAAAATCCGAACTTTGATGACCAAAAATATGCTTGGAAAGAAGGTATTTCGCATGGTACAAAAAAGAGATGATCGAAAATGTCTGTCTCCAGAATCGGAATCAAACTTTGATGGGTGGGTTCATAGGTGTATTTTGACCCGCTGAATCCAAAAATCCAACCTTTGTTCAACGAAAATACACCTGGAAAGAAGTTATTTCGCATGGTACGAAAAAGAGATGATCGAAAATATTTTTTTTCAGAATCAAAATCGGACTTTAATGGGTGAGTTTCTAGGTGTATTTCGACCCACTGAATCCGAAAATCCAAACTCTGATGACCAAAAATATGCTTGGAAAAAAGTTATGTCGCACGGTACGAAAAAGAGATGATCGAAAATATTTTTTTTCCGAATCAAAATCGGACTTTAATGGGTGAGTTTCTAGGTGTATTTCGACCCACTGAATCCGAAAATCCAACCTCTGCTGACCAAAAATATGCTTGGAAAAAAGTTATGTCGCACGGTACGAAAAAGAGATGATCGAAAATTTTTTTTTTCAGAATCAAAATTGGACTTTCATGGGTGAGTTTCTAGGTGTATTTCGACCCACTGATTCTGAAAATCCAACCTCTGATGACCAAAAATATGCTTGGAAAAAAGTTATTTCGCACGGTACGAAAAAGAGATGATCGAAAATATTTTTTTTCCGAATCGGAATCGGACTTTAATGGGTGAGTTTCTAGGTGTATTTTGACCCGCTGAATCCGAAAATCCAACCTCTGATGACCAAAAATATGCTTGGAAAAAAGTTATTTCGCATGGTACGACAATGAGATGATCGAAAATATCTGTCTCCAGAATCGCAATCGAACTTTGATGGGTGGGTTTATAGGTGTATTTTGACCCGCTGAATCCGAGAATCCAAGCTTCGATGACCAAAAACATGCTTGGAACAAAGTTATTTCGCATGGTACGAAAAAGAGATGATCGGAAATATCTTTCTCCAGAATCGAAGTCGAACTTTGATGGGTGGGTTCATAGGTGTATTTTGACCCGCTGAATCCAAAAATCCAACCTCCGGTACACGAAAATACACCTGGAAAGAAGTTATTCCGCATGGTACGAAAAAGAGATGATCGAAAATATTTTTTTTCCGAATCGGATCGGACTTTGATGGGTGAGTTTCTAGGTGTATTTCGACCCGCTGAATCCGAAAATCCAACCTTTGATGACCAAAAATATGCTTGGAAAAAAGTTACTTCGCATGGTTCGAAAAAGAGATGATCGAAAATATCTGTCTCCAGAATCAAAATCGAACTTTGATGGGTGGGTTCATAGGTGTACTTTGACCCGCTGAATCAAAAAATCCAATTTTTGTTACACGAAAATACACCTGGAAAGAAGTTATGCCGCATGGTACGAAAAAGAGATGATCGAAAATATTTTTCTTCAGAATCAAAATCGGACTTTAATGGGTGAGTTTCTAGGTGTATTCCGACCCGCTGAATCCGAAAATCCAAACTTTGATGACAAAAAATATGCTTGGAAAAAAGTTATTTCGCATGGTACAAAAAATGGATGATCATAAATATTTTTTTTCAGAATCAAAATCGGACTTTGATGGGTGAGCTTCTAGGTGTATTCCGACACGCTGAATCCGAAAATCCGAACTTTGATGACCAAAAATATGCTTGGAAAAAAGTTATTTCGCATGGTACGAAAAAGAGATGATCGAAAATATCTGTCTCCAGAATCGGAATCGAACTTTGATGGGTGGGTTCATAGGTGTATTTTGACCCGCTGAATCAAAAAATCCAACCTTTGTTCAACGAAAATACACCTGGAAAGAAGTTATTTCGCATGGTACGAAAAAGAGATGATCGAAAATATTTTTCTTCAGAATCAAATTCGGACTTTAATGGGTGAGTTTCTAGGTGTATTTCGACCCACTGAATCCGAAAATCCAACCTCTGATGACCAAAAATATGCGCGGAAAAAAGTTATGTCGCACGGTACGAAAAAGAGATGATCGAATATTTTTTTGTTCAGAATCAAAATCGGACTTCGATGGGTGAGTTTCTAGGTGTATTTCGACCCGCTGAATCCGAAAATCCAACCTTTGATGACCAAAAATATGCTTGGAAAAAAGTTATTTCGCATGGTACGAAAAAGAGATGATCGAAAATATCTGTCTCCAGGATCGAAATCGAACTTTGATGGGTGGGTTTATAGGTGTATTTCGACCCGCTGAATCCGACAATCCAAGCTTTGATGACCAAAAATATGCTTGGAAAAAAGTTATTTCGCATGGTACGAAAAAGAGATGATCGAAAATATTTTTTTTCAGGCTCAAAATCGGACTTTGATGGGTGAGTTTCTAGGTGTATTTCGACCCGCTGAATCTGAAAATCCAAACTGTGATGACCAAAAATATGCTTGGAAAAAAGTTATTTCGCATGGTACGAAAAATAGATGATCATAAATATTTTTTTTCAGAATCAAAATCGGACTTTGATGGGTGAGCTTCTAGGTGTATTCCGACCCGCTGAATCCGAAAATCCGAACTTTGATGATCAAAAATATGCTTGGAAAAAAGGTATTTCGCATGGTACAAAAAAGAGATGATCGAAAATGTCTGTCTCCAGAATCGGAATCGGACTTTGATGGGTGAGTTTCTAGGTGTATTTTGACCCGCTGAATCCGAAAATCCAACCTCTGATGGCCAAAAATATGCTTGGAAAAAAGTTATTTCGCATGGTACGACAATGAGATGATCGAAAATATCTGTCTCCAGAATCGCAATCGAACTTTGATGGGTGGGTTTATAGGTGTATTTTGACCCGCTGAATCCGAAAATCCAACCTTTGTAACACGAAAATATACCTGGAACGAAGTTATTTCGCATGGTACGAAAAAGAGATGATCGAAAATATTTTTTTTCAGAATCAAAATCGGACTTCGATGGGTGAGTTTCTAGGTGTATTTCGACCCGCTGAATCCGAAAATCCAACCTTTGATGACCGAAAATATGCTTGGAAAAAAGTTATTTCGCATGGTACGAAAAAGAGATGATCGAAAATATCTGTCTCCAGGATCGAAATCGAACTTTGATGGGTGGGTTTATAGGTGTATTTCGACCCGCTGAATCCGAAAATCCAACCTCTGATGACCAAAAATATGCTTGGAAAAAAGTTATTTCGCACGGTACGAAAAAGAGATGATCGAAAATATCTGTCTCCAGAATCGGAATCGAACTTTGATGGGTGAGTTTCTAGGTGTATTCCGACCCGCTGAATCCGAAAATCCAAACTTTGATGACCAAAAATATGCTTGGAAAAAAGTTATTTCGCATGGTACGAAAAATAGATGATCATAAATATTTTTTTTCAGAATCAAAATCGGACTTTGATGGGTGAGCTTCTAGGTGTATTTCGACCCGCTGAATCCGAAAATCCGAACTTTGATGACCAAAAATATGCTTGGAAAAAAGTTATTTCGCATGGTACGAAAAAGAGATGATCGAAAATATCTGTGTCCAGAATCGGAATCGAACTTTGATGGGTGGGTTCATAGGTGTATTTTGACCCGCTGAATCCGAAAATCCAACCTTTGTTCAACGAAAATACACCTGGAAAGAAGTTATTTCGCATGGTACGAAAAAGAGATGATCGAAAATATTTTTTTTCAGAATCAAAATCGGACTTTGATGGGTGAGTTTCTAGGTGTATTGCGACCCGCTGAATCCAAAAATCCAACCTCTGATGACCAAAAATATGCTTGGAAAAAAGTTATTTTGCATGGTACGACAAAGAGATGATCGAAAATATCTGTCTCCAGAATCGGAATCGAACTTTGATGGGTGGGTTTATAGGTGTATTCCGACCCGCTGAATCCGAAAATCCGAACTTTGATGACCAAAAATATGCTTGGAAAAAAGTTATTTCGCATGGTACGAAAAAGAGATGATCGAAAATATCTGTCTCCAGAATCGAAATCGAACTTTGATGGGTGGGTTTATAGGTGTATTTTGACGCGCTGAATCCGAAAATCTAACCGTTGTTACACAAAAATACACCTGGAACGAAGTTATTTCGCATGGTACGAAAAAGAGATGATCGAAAATTTTTTTTTGCAGAATCAATATCGGACTTTGATGGGTGAGTTTCTAGGTGTATTTCGACCCGCTGAATCCAAAAATCCAACCTGTGTCACACGAAAATACACCTGGAAAGAAGTTATTTCGCATGGTACGAAAAAGAGATGATCGAAAATATTTTTTTTCAGAATCAAAATCGGACTTTAATGGGTGAATTTCTAGGTGTATTTCGACCCGCTGAATCCAAAAATCCAACCTCTGATGACCAAAAATATGCTTGGAAAAAAGTTATTTCGCATGGTACGACAAAGAGATGATCGAAAATATCTGTCTCCAGAATCGGAATCGAACTTTGATGGGTGGGTTTATAGGTGTATTTTGACGCGCTGAATCCGTTAATCTAACCTTTGTTACACGA
The DNA here is from genome assembly GCA_963170745.1 of Phymatocera aterrima. NCBI lineage: Eukaryota > Metazoa > Arthropoda > Insecta > Hymenoptera > Tenthredinidae > Phymatocera > Phymatocera aterrima. The sequence continues at coordinate 1,052,866 of CAUJGY010000138.1, read as the reverse complement.
AAATACACCTGGAACGAAGTTATTTCGCATGGTACGAAAAAGAGATGATCGAAAATTTTTTTTTTCAGAATCAATATCGGACTTTGATGGGTGAGTTTCTAGGTGTATTCCGACCCGCTGAATCTGAAAATCCAAACTTTGATGACCAAAAATATGCTTGGAAAAAAGTTATTTCGCTTGGTACGAAAAAGAGATGATCGAAAATATTTTTTTTCCGAATCGGATCGGACTTTGATGGGTGAGTTTCTAGGTGTATTTCGACCCGCTGAATCCGAAAATCCAACCTTTGATGACCAAAAATATGCTTGGAAAAAAGTTACTTCGCATGGTTCGAAAAAGAGATGATCGAAAATATCTGTCTCCAGAATCAAAATCGAACTTTGATGGGTGGGTTCATAGGTGTACTTTGACCCGCTGAATCAAAAAATCCAATTTTTGTTACACGAAAATACACCTGGAAAGAAGTTATGCCGCATGGTACGAAAAAGAGATGATCGAAAATATTTTTCCTCAGAATCAAAATCGGACTTTAATGGGTGAGTTTCTAGGTGTATTCCGACCCGCTGAATCCGAAAATCCGAACTTTGATGACCAAAAATATGCTTGGAAAAAAGTTATTTCGCATGGTACGAAAAAGAGATGATCGAAAATATCTGTCTCCAGAATCGGAATCGAACTTTGATGGGTGGGTTCATAGGTGTATTTTGACCCGCTGAATCCAAAAATCCAACCTTTGTTCAACGAAAATACACCTGGAAAGAAGTTATTTCGCATGGTACGAAAAAGAGATGATCGAAAATATTTTTTTTCAGAATCAAATTCGGACTTTAATGGGTGAGTTTCTAGGTGTATTTCGACCCACTGAATCCGAAAATCCAACCTCTGATGACCAAAAATATGCTTGGAAAAAAGTTATGTCGCACGGTACGAAAAAGAGATGATCGAATATTTTTTTGTTCAGAATCAAAATCGGACTTCGATGGGTGAGTTTCTAGGTGTATTTCGACCCGCTGAATCCGAAAATCCAACCTTTGATGACCAAAAATATGCTTGGAAAAAAGTTATTTCGCATGGTACGAAAAAGAGATGATCGAAAATATCTGTCTCCAGGATCGAAATCGAACTTTGATGGGTGGGTTTATAGGTGTATTTCGACCCGCTGAATCCGACAATCCAAGCTTTGATGACCAAAAATATGCTTGGAAAAAAGTTATTTCGCATGGTACGAAAAAGAGATGATCGAAAATATTTTTTTCCAGAATCGGAATCGGACTTTGATGGGTGAGTTTCTAGGTGTATTTCGACCCGATGAATCTGAAAATCCAAACTTTGATGACCAAAAATATGCTTGGAAAAAAGTTATTTCGCATGAAACGAAAAAGAGATGATCGAAAATATTTTTTTTCAGAATCAAAATCGGACTTTAATGGGTGAGTTTCTAGGTGTATTTCGACCCACTGAATCCGAAAATCCAAACTCTGATGACCTAAAATATGCTTGGAAAAACGTTATGTCGCACGGTACGAAAAAGAGATGATCGAAAATATTTTTTTTCCGAATCAAAATCGGACTTTAATGGGTGGGTTTATAGGTGTATTTCGACCCGCTGAATCCGACAATCCAAGCTTTGATGACCAAAAATATGCTTGGAAAAAAGTTATTTCGCATGGTACGAAAAAGAGATGATCGAAAATATCTGTCTCCAGGATCGAAATCGAACTTTGATGGGTGGGTTTATAGGTGTATTTCGACCCGCTGAATCCGACAATCCAAGCTTTGATGACCAAAAATATGCTTGGAAAAAAGTTATTTCGCATGGTACGAAAAAGAGATGATCGAAAATTTTTTTTCTCAGAATCAAAATCGGACTTTAATGGGTGAGTTTCTAGGTGTATTTCGACCCACTGAATCCGAAAATCCAAACTCTGATGACCTAAAATATGCTTGGAAAAACGTTATGTCGCACGGTACGAAAAAGAGATGATCGAAAATATTTTTTTTCCGAATCAAAATCGGACTTTAATGGGTGAGTTTCTAGGTGTATTTCGACCCACTGAATCCGAAAATCCAACCTCTGATGACCAAAAATATGCTTGGAAAAAAGTTATGTCGCACGGTACGAAAAAGAGATGATCGAAAACTTTTTTTTTCAGAATCAAAATCGGACTTTCATGGGTGAGTTTCTAGGTGTATTTCGACCCACTGAATCCGAGAATCCAACCTCTGATGACCAAAAATATGCTTGGAAAAAAGTTATTTCGCACGGTACGAAAAAGAGATGATCGAAAATATCTGTCTCCAGGATCGAAATCGAACTTTGATGGGTGTGTTTATAGGTGTATTTCGACCCGCTGAATCTGAAAATCCAAACTTTGATGACCAAAAATATGCTTGGAAAAAAGTTATTTCGCTTGGTACGAAGAAGAGATGATCGAAAATATTTTTGTCAGAATCAAAATCGGACTTTGATGGGTGAGTTTCTAGGTGTATTCCGACCCGCTGAATCTGAAAATCCGAACTTTGATGACCAAAAATATGCTTGGAAAAAAGTTATTTCGCATGGTACGAAAAAGAGATGATCGAAAATATCTGTCTCCAGAATCGGAATCGAACTTTGATGGGTGTGTTTATAGGTGTATTTTGACCCGCTGAATCCAAAAATCCAACCTTTGTTACACGAAAATACACCTGGAAAGAAATTATTTCGCATGGTACGAAAAAGAGATGATCGAAAATATTGTTTTTCAGAATCAAAATCGGACTTTAATGGGTGAGTTTCTAGGTGTATTTCGAACCGCTGAATCCGAAAATCCAACCTCTGATGACCAAAAATATGCTTGGAAAAAAGTTATTTCGCATGGTACGACAAAGAGATGATCGAAAATATCTATCTCCAGAATCGGAATCGAACTTTGATGGCTGAGTTTATAGGTGTATTTTGACCCGCTGAATCCACAAATCCAACCTTTGTTACACGACAATACACCTGGAACGAAGTTATTTCGCATGGTACGAAAAAGAGATGATCGAAAATTTTGTTTTTCAGAATCAATATCGAACTTTAATGCGTGAGTTCCTAGGTGTATTTCGACCCGCCGAATCCGAAAATCCAACCACTGATGACCAAAAATATGCTTGGAAAAAAGTTATTTCGCATGGTACGAAAAAGAGATGATCGAAAATATTTTTGTCAGAATCAAAATCGGACTTTGATGGATGAGTTTCTAGGTGTATTTCGACCCGCTGAATCTGAAAATCCAAACTTTGATGACCAAAAATATGCTTGGAAAAAAGTTATTTCGCATGGTACGAAAAAGAGATGATCGAAATATCTGTTTCCAGAATTGTAATCGAACTTTGATGGGTGAGTTATAGGTGTATTTTGACCCGCTGAATCCAAAAATCCAACCTTCGTTACACGAAAATACACCTGGAAAGAAGTTATTTCGCATGGTCCGACAAAGAGATGATCGAAAATATTTTTTTTCAGAATCACAATCGGACTTCGATGGGTGAGTTTCTAGGTGTATTCCGACCCGCTGAATCCGAAAATCCGAACTTTGATAACCAAAAATATGCTTGGAAAAAAGTTATTTCGCATGGTACGAAAAAGAGATGATCGAAAATATCTGTCTCCAGGATCGAAATCGAACTTTGATGGGTGGGTTTATAGGTGTATTTCGACCCGCTGAATCCGACAATCCAAGCTTTGATGACCAAAAATATGCTTGGAAAAAAGTTATTTCGCATGGTACGAAAAAGAGATGATCGAAAATATTTTTTTTCAGACTCAAAATCGGACTTTGATGGGTGAGTTTCTAGGTGTATTTCGACCCGCTGAATCTGAAAATCCAAACTTTGATGACCAAAAATATGCTTGGAAAAAAGTTATTTCGCATGGTACGAAAAAGAGATGATCGAAAATATCTGTCTCCAGAATTGAAATCGAACTTTGATGGGTGGGTTTATAGGTGTATTTTGACCCGCTGAATCCGAGAATCCAAGCTTCGATGACCAAAAACATGCTTGGAACAAAGTTATTTCGCATGGTACGAAAAAGAGATGATCGGAAATATCTTTCTCCAGAATCGAAGTCGAACTTTGATGGGTGGGTTCATAGGTGTATTTTGACCCGCTGAATCCAAAAATCCAACCTCCGGTACACGAAAATACACCTGGAAAGAAGTTATTCCGCATGGTACGAAAAAGAGATGATCGAAAATATTTTTTTTCCGAATCGGATCGGACTTTGATGGGTGAGTTTCTAGGTGTATTTCGACCCGCTGAATCCGAAAATCCAACCTTTGATGACCAAAAATATGCTTGGAAAAAAGTTACTTCGCATGGTTCGAAAAAGAGATGATCGAAAATATCTGTCTCCAGAATCAAAATCGAACTTTGATGGGTGGGTTCATAGGTGTACTTTGACCCGCTGAATCAAAAAATCCAATTTTTGTTACACGAAAATACACCTGGAAAGAAGTTATGCCGCATGGTACGAAAAAGAGATGATCGAAAATATTTTTCCTCAGAATCAAAATCGGACTTTAATGGGTGAGTTTCTAGGTGTATTCCGACCCGCTGAATCCGAAAATCCGAACTTTGATGACCAAAAATATGCTTGGAAAAAAGTTATTTCGCATGGTACGAAAAAGAGATGATCGAAAATATCTGTCTCCAGAATCGGAATCGAACTTTGATGGGTGGGTTCATAGGTGTATTTTGACCCGCTGAATCCAAAAATCCAACCTTTGTTCAACGAAAATACACCTGGAAAGAAGTTATTTCGCATGGTACGAAAAAGAGATGATCGAAAATATTTTTTTTCAGAATCAAATTCGGACTTTAATGGGTGAGTTTCTAGGTGTATTTCGACCCACTGAATCCGAAAATCCAACCTCTGATGACCAAAAATATGCTTGGAAAAAAGTTATGTCGCACGGTACGAAAAAGAGATGATCGAATATTTTTTTGTTCAGAATCAAAATCGGACTTCGATGGGTGAGTTTCTAGGTGTATTTCGACCCGCTGAATCCGAAAATCCAACCTTTGATGACCAAAAATATGCTTGGAAAAAAGTTATTTCGCATGGTACGAAAAAGAGATGATCGAAAATATCTGTCTCCAGGATCGAAATCGAACTTTGATGGGTGGGTTTATAGGTGTATTTCGACCCGCTGAATCCGACAATTCAAGCTTTGATGACCAAAAATATGCTTGGAAAAAAGTTATTTCGCATGGTACGAAAAAGAGATGATCGAAAATATTTTTTTTCAGACTCAAAATCGGACTTTGATGGGTGAGTTTCTAGGTGTATTTCGACCCGCTGAATCTGAAAATCCAAACTGTGATGACCAAAAATATGCTTGGAAAAAAGTTATTTCGCATGGTACGAAAAATAGATGATCATAAATATTTTTTTTCAGAATCAAAATCGGACTTTGATGGGTGAGCTTCTAGGTGTATTCCGACCCGCTGAATCCGAAAATCCGAACTTTGATGACCAAAAATATGCTTGGAAAAAAGGTATTTCGCATGGTACAAAAAAGAGATGATCGAAAATGTCTGTCTCCAGAATCGGAATCAAACTTTGATGGGTGGGTTCATAGGTGTATTTTGACCCGCTGAATCCAAAAATCCAACCTTTGTTCAACGAAAATACACCTGGAAAGAAGTTATTTCGCATGGTACGAAAAAGAGATGATCGAAAATATTTTTTTTCAGAATCAAAATCGGACTTTAATGGGTGAGTTTCTAGGTGTATTTCGACCCACTGAATCCGAAAATCCAAACTCTGATGACCAAAAATATGCTTGGAAAAAAGTTATGTCGCACGGTACGAAAAAGAGATGATCGAAAATATTTTTTTTCCGAATCAAAATCGGACTTTAATGGGTGAGTTTCTAGGTGTATTTCGACCCACTGAATCCGAAAATCCAACCTCTGCTGACCAAAAATATGCTTGGAAAAAAGTTATGTCGCACGGTACGAAAAAGAGATGATCGAAAATTTTTTTTTTCAGAATCAAAATTGGACTTTCATGGGTGAGTTTCTAGGTGTATTTCGACCCACTGATTCTGAAAATCCAACCTCCGATGACCAAAAATATGCTTGGAAAAAAGTTATTTCGCACGGTACGAAAAAGAGATGATCGAAAATATTTTTTTTCCGAATCGGAATCGGACTTTAATGGGTGAGTTTCTAGGTGTATTTTGACCCGCTGAATCCGAAAATCCAACCTCTGATGACCAAAAATATGCTTGGAAAAAAGTTATTTCGCATGGTACGACAATGAGATGATCGAAAATATCTGTCTCCAGAATCGCAATCGAACTTTGATGGGTGGGTTTATAGGTGTATTTTGACCCGCTGAATCCGAGAATCCAAGCTTCGATGACCAAAAACATGCTTGGAACAAAGTTATTTCGCATGGTACGAAAAAGAGATGATCGGAAATATCTTTCTCCAGAATCGAAGTCGAACTTTGATGGGTGGGTTCATAGGTGTATTTTGACCCGCTGAATCCAAAAATCCAACCTCCGGTACACGAAAATACACCTGGAAAGAAGTTCTTCCGCATGGTACGAAAAAGAGATGATCGAAAATATTTTTTTTCCGAATCGGATCGGACTTTGATGGGTGAGTTTCTAGGTGTATTTCGACCCGCTGAATCCGAAAATCCAACCTTTGATGACCAAAAATATGCTTGGAAAAAAGTTACTTCGCATGGTTCGAAAAAGAGATGATCGAAAATATCTGTCTCCAGAATCAAAATCGAACTTTGATGGGTGGGTTCATAGGTGTACTTTGACCCGCTGAATCAAAAAATCCAATTTTTGTTACACGAAAATACACCTGGAAAGAAGTTATGCCGCATGGTACGAAAAAGAGATGATCGAAAATATTTTTCTTCAGAATCAAAATCGGACTTTAATGGGTGAGTTTCTAGGTGTATTCCGACCCGCTGAATCCGAAAATCCAAACTTTGATGACAAAAAATATGCTTGGAAAAAAGTTATTTCGCATGGTACAAAAAATGGATGATCATAAATATTTTTTTTCAGAATCAAAATCGGACTTTGATGGGTGAGCTTCTAGGTGTATTCCGACACGCTGAATCCGAAAATCCGAACTTTGATGACCAAAAATATGCTTGGAAAAAAGTTATTTCGCATGGTACGAAAAAGAGATGATCGAAAATATCTGTCTCCAGAATCGGAATCGAACTTTGATGGGTGGGTTCATAGGTGTATTTTGACCCGCTGAATCAAAAAATCCAACCTTTGTTCAACGAAAATACACCTGGAAAGAAGTTATTTCGCATGGTACGAAAAAGAGATGATCGAAAATATTTTTCTTCAGAATCAAATTCGGACTTTAATGGGTGAGTTTCTAGGTGTATTTCGACCCACTGAATCCGAAAATCCAACCTCTGATGACCAAAAATATGCTCGGAAAAAAGTTATGTCGCACGGTACGAAAAAGAGAAGATCGAATATTTTTTTGTTCAGAATCAAAATCGGACTTCGATGGGTGAGTTTCTAGGTGTATTTCGACCCGCTGAATCCGAAAATCCAACCTTTGATGACCAAAAATATGCTTGGAAAAAAGTTATTTCGCATGGTACGAAAAAGAGATGATCGAAAATATCTGTCTCCAGGATCGAAATCGAACTTTGATGGGTGGGTTTATAGGTGTATTTCGACCCGCTGAATCCGACAATCCAAGCTTTGATGACCAAAAATATGCTTGGAAAAAAGTTATTTCGCATGGTACGAAAAAGAGATGATCGAAAATATTTTTTTTCAGACTCAAAATCGGACTTTGATGGGTGAGTTTCTAGGTGTATTTCGACCCGCTGAATCTGAAAATCCAAACTGTGATGACCAAAAATATGCTTGGAAAAAAGTTATTTCGCATGGTACGAAAAATAGATGATCATAAATATTTTTTTTCAGAATCAAAATCGGACTTTGATGGGTGAGCTTCTAGGTGTATTCCGACCCGCTGAATCCGAAAATCCGAACTTTGATGATCAAAAATATGCTTGGAAAAAAGGTATTTCGCATGGTACAAAAAAGAGATGATCGAAAATGTCTGTCTCCAGAATCGGAATCGGACTTTGATGGGTGAGTTTCTAGGTGTATTTTGACCCGCTGAATCCGAAAATCCAACCTCTGATGGCCAAAAATATGCTTGGAAAAAAGTTATTTCGCATGGTACGACAATGAGATGATCGAAAATATCTGTCTCCAGAATCGCAATCGAACTTTGATGGGTGGGTTTATAGGTGTATTTTGACCCGCTGAATCCGAAAATCCAACCTTTGTAACACGAAAATATACCTGGAACGAAGTTATTTCGCATGGTACGAAAAAGAGATGATCGAAAATATTTTTTTTCAGAATCAAAATCGGACTTCGATGGGTGAGTTTCTAGGTGTATTTCGACCCGCTGAATCCGAAAATCCAACCTTTGATGACCGAAAATATGCTTGGAAAAAAGTTATTTCGCATGGTACGAAAAAGAGATGATCGAAAATATCTGTCTCCAGGATCGAAATCGAACTTTGATGGGTGGGTTTATAGGTGTATTTCGACCCGCTGAATCCGAAAATCCAACCTCTGATGACCAAAAATATGCTTGGAAAAAAGTTATTTCGCACGGTACGAAAAAGAGATGATCGAAAATATCTGTCTCCAGAATCGGAATCGAACTTTGATGGGTGAGTTTCTAGGTGTATTCCGACCCGCTGAATCCGAAAATCCAAACTTTGATGACCAAAAATATGCTTGGAAAAAAGTTATTTCGCATGGTACGAAAAATAGATGATCATAAATATTTTTTTTCAGAATCAAAATCGGACTTTGATGGGTGAGCTTCTAGGTGTATTTCGACCCGCTGAATCCGAAAATCCGAACTTTGATGACCAAAAATATGCTTGGAAAAAAGTTATTTCGCATGGTACGAAAAAGAGATGATCGAAAATATCTGTGTCCAGAATCGGAATCGAACTTTGATGGGTGGGTTCATAGGTGTATTTTGACCCGCTGAATCCGAAAATCCAACCTTTGTTCAACGAAAATACACCTGGAAAGAAGTTATTTCGCATGGTACGAAAAAGAGATGATCGAAAATATTTTTTTTCAGAATCAAAATCGGACTTTGATGGGTGAGTTTCTAGGTGTATTGCGACCCGCTGAATCCAAAAATCCAACCTCTGATGACCAAAAATATGCTTGGAAAAAAGTTATTTTGCATGGTACGACAAAGAGATGATCGAAAATATCTGTCTCCAGAATCGGAATCGAACTTTGATGGGTGGGTTTATAGGTGTATTCCGACCCGCTGAATCCGAAAATCCGAACTTTGATGACCAAAAATATGCTTGGAAAAAAGTTATTTCGCATGGTACGAAAAAGAGATGATCGAAAATATCTGTCTCCAGAATCGAAATCGAACTTTGATGGGTGGGTTTATAGGTGTATTTTGACGCGCTGAATCCGAAAATCTAACCGTTGTTACACAAAAATACACCTGGAACGAAGTTATTTCGCATGGTACGAAAAAGAGATGATCGAAAATTTTTTTTTGCAGAATCAATATCGGACTTTGATGGGTGAGTTTCTAGGTGTATTTCGACCCGCTGAATCCAAAAATCCAACCTGTGTCACACGAAAATACACCTGGAAAGAAGTTATTTCGCATGGTACGAAAAAGAGATGATCGAAAATATTTTTTTTCAGAATCAAAATCGGACTTTAATGGGTGAATTTCTAGGTGTATTTCGACCCGCTGAATCCAAAAATCCAACCTCTGATGACCAAAAATATGCTTGGAAAAAAGTTATTTCGCATGGTACGACAAAGAGATGATCGAAAATATCTGTCTCCAGAATCGGAATCGAACTTTGATGGGTGGGTTTATAGGTGTATTTTGACGCGCTGAATCCGTTAATCTAACCTTTGTTACACGAAAATACACCTGGAACGAAGTTATTTCGCATGGTACGAAAAAGAGATGATCGAAAATTTTTTTTTTCAGAATCAATATCGGACTTTGATGGGTGAGTTTCTAGGTGTATTCCGACCCGCTGAATCTGAAAATCCAAACTTTGATGACCAAAAATATGCTTGGAAAAAAGTTATTTCGCTTGGTACGAAAAAGAGATGATCGAAAATATTTTTGTCAGAATCAAAATCGGACTTTGATGGGTGAGTTTCTAGGTGTATTCCGACCCGCTGAATCTGAAAATCCAAACTTTGATGACCAAAAATATGCTTGGAAAAAAGTTATTTCGCATGGTACGAAAAAGAGATGATCGAAAATATCTGTCTCCAGAATCGGAATCGAACTTTGATGGGTGTGTTTATAGGTGTATTTTGACCCGCTGAATCCAAAAATCCAACCTCTGTTACACGAAAATACACCTGGAAAGAAATTATTTCGCATGGTACGAAAAAGAGATGATCGAAAATATTGTTTTTCAGAATCAAAATCGGACTTTAATGGGTGAGTTTCTAGGTGTATTTCGAACCGCTGAATCCGAAAATCCAACCTCTGATGACCAAAAATATGCTTGGAAAAAAGTTATTTCGCATGGTACGACAAAGAGATGATCGAAAATATCTATCTCCAGAATCGGAATCGAACTTTGATGGGTGAGTTTATAGGTGTATTTTGACCCGCTGAATCCACAAATCCAACCTTTGTTACACGAAAATACACCTGGAACGAAGTTATTTCGCATGGTACGAAAAAGAGATGATCGAAAATTTTGTTTTTCAGAATCAATATCGAACTTTAATGGGTGAGTTCCTAGGTGTATTTCGACCCGCCGAATCCGAAAATCCAACCTCTGATGACCAAAAATATGCTTGGAAAAAAGTTATTTCGCATGGTACGAAAAAGAGATGATCGAAAATATTTTTGTCAGAATCAAAATCGGACTTTGATGGGTGAGTTTCTAGGTGTATTTCGACCCGCTGAATCTGAAAATCCAAACTTTGATGACCAAAAATATGCTTGGAAAAAAGTTATTTCGCATGGTACGAAAAAGAGATGATCGAAATATCTGTTTCCAGAATTGTAATCGAACTTTGATGGGTGAGTTATAGGTGTATTTTGACCCGCTGAATCCAAAAATCCAACCTTCGTTACACGAAAATACACCTGGAAAGAAGTTATTTCGCATGGTCCGACAAAGAGATGATCGAAAATATTTTTTTTCAGAATCAAAATCGGACTTCGATGGGTGAGTTTCTAGGTGTATTCCGACCCGCTGAATCCGAAAATCCGAACTATGATAACCAAAAATATGCTTGGAAAAAAGTTATTTCGCATGGTACGAAAAAGAGATGATCGAAAATATCTGTCTCCAGGATCGAAATCGAACTTTGATGGGTGGGTTTATAGGTGTATTTCGACCCGCTGAATCCGACAATCCAAGCTTTGATGACCAAAAATATGCTTGGAAAAAAGTTATTTCGCATGGTACGAAAAAGAGATGATCGAAAATATTTTTTTTCAGACTCAAAATCGGACTTTGATGGGTGAGTTTCTAGGTGTATTTCGACCCGCTGAATCTGAAAATCCAAACTTTGATGACCAAAAATATGCTTGGAAAAAAGTTATTTCGCATGGTACGAAAAAGAGATGATCGAAAATATCTGTCTCCAGAATTGAAATCGAACTTTGATGGGTGGGTTTATAGGTGTATTTTGACCCGCTGAATCCGAGAATCCAAGCTTCGATGACCAAAAACATGCTTGGAACAAAGTTATTTCGCATGGTACGGAAAAGAGATGATCGGAAATATCTTCCTCCAGAATCGAAGTCGAACTTTGATGGGTGGGTTCATAGGTGTATTTTGACCCGCTGAATCCAAAAATCCAACCTCCGGTACACGAAAATACACCTGGAAAGAAGTTATTCCGCATGGTACGAAAAAGAGATGATCGAAAATATCTGTCTCCAGAATCGGAATCGAACTTTGATGGGTGGGTTTATAGGTGTATTCCGACCCGCTGAATCCGAAAATCCGAACTTTGATGACCAAAAATATGCTTGGAAAAAAGTTATTTCGCATGGTACGAAAAAGAGATGATCGAAAATATCTGTCTCCAGAATCGAAATCGAACTTTGATGGGTGGGTTTATAGGTGTATTCCGACCCGCTGAATCCGAAAATCCAAACTTTGATGACCAAAAATATGCTTGGAAAAAAGTTATTTCGCATGGTACGAAAAATAGATGATCATAAATATTTTTTTTCAGAATCAAAATCGGACTTTGATGGGTGAGCTTCTAGGTGTATTTCGACCCGCTGAATCCGAAAATCCGAACTTTGATGACCAAAAATATGCTTGGAAAAAAGTTATTTCGCATGGTACGAAAAAGAGATGATCGAAAATATCTGTGTCCAGAATCGGAATCAAACTTTGATGGGTGGGTTCATAGGTGTATTTTGACCCGCTGAATCCGAAAATCCAACCTTTGTTCAACGAAAATACACCTGGAAAGAAGTTATTTCGCATGGTACGAAAAAGAGATGATCGAAAATATTTTTTTTCAGAATCAAAATCGGACTTTGATGGGTGAGTTTCTAGGTGTATTGCGACCCGCTGAATCCAAAAATCCAACCTCTGATGACCAAAAATATGCTTGGAAAAAAGTTATTTTGCATGGTACGACAAAGAGATGATCGAAAATATCTGTCTCCAGAATCGGAATCGAACTTTGATGGGTGGGTTTATAGGTGTATTCCGACCCGCTGAATCCGAAAATCCGAACTTTGATGACCAAAAATATGCTTGGAAAAAAGTTATTTCGCATGGTACGAAAAAGAGATGATCGAAAATATCTGTCTCCAGAATCGAAATCGAACTTTGATGGGTGGGTTTATAGGTGTATTTTGACGCGCTGAATCCGAAAATCTAACCGTTGTTACACAAAAATACACCTGGAACGAAGTTATTTCGCATGGTACGAAAAAGAGATGATCGAAAATTTTTTTTTGCAGAATCAATATCGGACTTTGATGGGTGAGTTTCTAGGTGTATTTCGACCCGCTGAATCCAAAAATCCAACCTGTGTCACACGAAAATACACCTGGAAAGAAGTTATTTCGCATGGTACGAAAAAGAGATGATCGAAAATATTTTTTTTCAGAATCAAAATCGGACTTTAATGGGTGAATTTCTAGGTGTATTTCGACCCGCTGAATCCAAAAATCCAACCTCTGATGACCAAAAATATGCTTGGAAAAAAGTTATTTCGCATGGTACGACAAAGAGATGATCGAAAATATCTGTCTCCAGAATCGGAATCGAACTTTGATGGGTGGGTTTATAGGTGTATTTTGACGCGCTGAATCCGTTAATCTAACCTTTGTTACACGAAAATACACCTGGAACGAAGTTATTTCGCATGGTACGAAAAAGAGATGATCGAAAATTTTTTTTTTCAGAATCAATATCGGACTTTGATGGGTGAGTTTCTAGGTGTATTCCGACCCGCTGAATCTGAAAATCCAAACTTTGATGACCAAAAATATGCTTGGAAAAAAGTTATTTCGCATGGTACGAAAAAGAGATGATCGAAAATATCTGTCTCCAGAATCGGAATCGAACTTTGATGGGTGTGTTTATAGGTGTATTTTGACCCGCTGAATCCAAAAATCCAACCTCTGTTACACGAAAATACACCTGGAAAGAAATTATTTCGCATGGTACGAAAAAGAGATGATCGAAAATATTGTTTTTCAGAATCAAAATCGGACTTTAATGGGTGAGTTTCTAGGTGTATTTCGAACCGCTGAATCCGAAAATCCAACCTCTGATGACCAAAAATATGCTTGGAAAAAAGTTATTTCGCATGGTACGACAAAGAGATGATCGAAAATATCTATCTCCAGAATCGGAATCGAACTTTGATGGGTGAGTTTATAGGTGTATTTTGACCCGCTGAATCCACAAATCCAACCTTTGTTACACGAAAATACACCTGGAACGAAGTTATTTCGCATGGTACGAAAAAGAGATGATCGAAAATTTTGTTTTTCAGAATCAATATCGAACTTTAATGGGTGAGTTCCTAGGTGTATTTCGACCCGCCGAATCCGAAAATCCAACCTCTGATGACCAAAAATATGCTTGGAAAAAAGTTATTTCGCATGGTACGAAAAAGAGATGATCGAAAATATTTTTGTCAGAATCAAAATCGGACTTTGATGGGTGAGTTTCTAGGTGTATTTCGACCCGCTGAATCTGAAAATCCAAACTTTGATGACCAAAAATATGCTTGGAAAAAAGTTATTTCGCATGGTACGAAAAAGAGATGATCGAAATATCTGTTTCCAGAATTGTAATCGAACTTTGATGGGTGAGTTATAGGTGTATTTTGACCCGCTGAATCCAAAAATCCAACCTTCGTTACACGAAAATACACCTGGAAAGAAGTTATTTCGCATGGTCCGACAAAGAGATGATCGAAAATATTTTTTTTCAGAATCAAAATCGGACTTCGATGGGTGAGTTTCTAGGTGTATTCCGACCCGCTGAATCCGAAAATCCGAACTTTGATAACCAAAAATATGCTTGGAAAAAAGTTATTTCGCATGGTACGAAAAAGAGATGATCGAAAATATCTGTCTCCAGGATCGAAATCGAACTTTGATGGGTGGGTTTATAGGTGTATTTCGACCCGCTGAATCCGACAATCCAAGCTTTGATGACCAAAAATATGCTTGGAAAAAAGTTATTTCGCATGGTACGAAAAAGAGATGATCGAAAATATTTTTTTTCAGACTCAAAATCGGACTTTGATGGGTGAGTTTCTAGGTGTATTTCGACCCGCTGAATCTGAAAATCCAAACTTTGATGACCAAAAATATGCTTGGAAAAAAGTTATTTCGCATGGTACGAAAAAGAGATGATCGAAAATATCTGTCTCCAGAATTGAAATCGAACTTTGATGGGTGGGTTCATAGGTGTATTTTGACCCGCTGAATCCAAAAATCCAACCTCCGGTACACGAAAATACACCTGGAAAGAAGTTATTCCGCATGGTACGAAAAAGAGATGATCGAAAATATTTTTTTTCCGAATCGGATCGGACTTTGATGGGTGAGTTTCTAGGTGTATTTCGACCCGCTGAATCCGAAAATCCAAACTATGATGACAAAAAATATGCTTGGAAAAAAGTTATTTCGCATGGTACAAAAAATGGATGATCATAAATATTTTTTTTCAGAATCAAAATCGGACTTTGATGGGTGAGCTTCTAGGTGTATTCCGACACGCTGAATCCGAAAATCCGAACTTTGATGACCAAAAATATGCTTGGAAAAAAGTTATTTCGCATGGTACGAAAAAGAGATGATCGGAAATATCTGTCTCCAGAATCGGAATCGAACTTTGATGGGTGGGTTCATAGGTGTATTTTGACCCGCTGAATCCAAAAATCCAACCTTTGTTCAACGAAAATACACCTGGAAAGAAGTTATTTCGCATGGTACGAAAAAGAGATGATCGAAAATATTTTTTTTCAGAATCAAATTCGGACTTTAATGGGTGAGTTTCTAGGTGTATTTCGACCCACTGAATCCGAAAATCCAACCTCTGATGACCAAAAATATGCTTGGAAAAAAGTTATGTCGCACGGTACGAAAAAGAGATGATCGAATATTTTTTTGTTCAGAATCAAAATCGGACTTCGATGGGTGAGTTTCTAGGTGTATTCCGACCCGCTGAATCCGAAAATCCAACCTTTGATGACCAAAAATATGCTTGGAAAAAAGTTATTTCGCATGGTACGAAAAAGAGATGATCGAAAATATCTGTCTCCAGGATCGAAATCGAACTTGGATGGGTGGGTTTATAGGTGTATTTCGACCCGCTGAATCCGACAATCCAAGCTCTGATGACCAAAAATATGCTTGGAAAAAAGTTATTTCGCATGGTACGAAAAAGAGATGATCGAAAATATTTTTTTTCAGACTCAAAATCGGACTTTGATGGGTGAGTTTCTAGGTGTATTTCGACCCGCTGAATCTGAAAATCCAAACTGTGATGACCAAAAATATGCTTGGAAAAAAGTTATTTCGCATGGTACGAAAAATAGACGATCATAAATATTTTTTTTCAGAATCAAAATCGGACTTTGATGGGTGAGCTTCTAGGTGTATTCCGACCCGCTGAATCCGAAAATCCGAACTTTGATGACCAAAAATATGCTTGGAAAAAAGGTATTTCGCATGGTACAAAAAAGAGATGATCGAAAATGTCTGTCTCCAGAATCGGAATCGAACTTTGATGGGTGGGTTCATAGGTGTATTTTGACCCGCTGAATCCAAAAATCCAACCTTTGTTCAACGAAAATACACCTGGAAAGAAGTTATTTCGCATGGTACGAAAAAGAGATGATCGAAAATATTTTTTTTCAGAATCAAAATCGGACTTTAATGGGTGAGTTTCTAGGTGTATTTCGACCCACTGAATCCGAAAATCCAAACTCTGATGACCAAAAATATGCTTGGAAAAAAGTTATGTCGCACGGTACGAAAAAGAGATGATCGAAAATATTTTTTTTCCGAATCAAAATCGGACTTTAATGGGTGAGTTTCTAGGTGTATTTCGACCCACTGAATCCGAAAATCCAACCTCTGCTGACCAAAAATATGCTTGGAAAAAAGTTATGTCGCACGGTACGAAAAAGAGATGATCGAAAGTTTTTTTTTTCAGAATCAAAATTGGACTTTCATGGGTGAGTTTCTAGGTGTATTTCGACCCACTGATTCCGAAAATCCAACCTCTGATGACCAAAAATATGCTTGGAAAAAAGTTATTTCGCACGGTACGAAAAAGAGATGATCGAAAATATTTTTTTTCCGAATCGGAATCGGACTTTAATGGGTGAGTTTCTAGGTGTATTTTGACCCGCTGAATCCGAAAATCCAACCTCTGATGACCAAAAATATGCTTGGAAAAAAGTTATTTCGCATGGTACGACAATGAGATGATCGAAAATATCTGTCTCCAGAATCGCAATCGAACTTTGATGGGTGGGTTTATAGGTGTATTTCGACCCGCTGAATCCGACAATCCAAGCTTTGATGACCAAAAATATGCTTGGAAAAAAGTTATTTCGCATGGTACGAAAAAGAGATGATCGAAAATATTTTTTTTCAGAATCAAAATCGGAATTCGATGGGTGAGTTTCTAGGTGTATTTCGACCCGCTGAATCCGAAAATCCAACCTTTGATGACCGAAAATATGCTTGGAAAAAAGTTATTTCGCATGGTACGAAAAAGAGATGATCGAAAATATCTGTCTCCAGGATCGAAATCGAACTTTGATGGGTGGGTTTATAGGTGTATTTCGACCCGCTGAATCCGACAATCCAAGCTTTGATGACCAAAAATATGCTTGGAAAAAAGTTATTTCGCATGGTACGAAAAAGAGATGATCGAAAATTTTTTTTCTCAGAATCAAAATCGGACTTTAATGGGTGAGTTTCTAGGTGTATTTCGACCCACTGAATCCGGAAATCCAAACTCTGATGACCTAAAATATGCTTGGAAAAACGTTATGTCGCACGGTACGAAAAAGAGATGATCGAAAATATTTTTTTTCCGAATCAAAATCGGACTTTAATGGGTGAGTTTCTAGGTGTATTTCGACCCACTGAATCCGAAAATCCAACCTCTGATGACCAAAAATATGCTTGGAAAAAAGTTATGTCGCACGGTACGAAAAAGAGATGATCGAAAGCTTTTTTTTTTCAGAATCAAAATCGGACTTTCATGCGTGAGTTTCTAGGTGTATTCCGACCCACTGAAGCCGAGAATCCAACCTCTGATGACCAAAAATATGCTTGGAAAAAAGTTATTTCGCACGGTACGAAAAAGAGATGATCGAAAATATCTGTCTCCAGGACCGAAATCGAACTTTGATGGGTGGGTTTGTAGGTGTATTTCGACCCGCTGAATCCGACAATCCAAGCTTTGATGACCAAAAATATGCTTGGAAAAAAGTTATTTCGCGAGGTACGAAAAAGAGATGATCGAAAATATTTTCTTTCAGACTCAAAATCGGACTTTGATGGGTGAGTTTCCAGGTGTATTTCGACCCGCTGAATCTGAAAATCCAAACTGTGATGGCCAAAAATATGCTTGGAAAAAAGTTATTTCGCATGGTACGAAAAATAGATGATCATAAATATTTTTTTTCAGAATCAAAATCGGCCTTTGATGGGTGAGCTTCTAGGTGTATTCCGACCCGCTGAATCCGAAAATCCGAACTTTGATGACCAAAAATATGCTTGGAAAAAAGGTATTTCGCATGGTACAAAAAACAGATGATCGAAAATGTCTGTCTCCAGAATCGGAATCGAACTTTGATGGGTGGGTTCATAGGTGTAATTTGACCCGCTGAATCCAAAAATCCAACCTATGTTCAACGAAAATACACCTGGAAAGAAGTTATTTCGCATGGTACGAAAAAGAGATGATCGAAAATATTTTTTTTCAGAATCAAAATCGGACTTTAATGGGTGAGTTTCTAGGTGTATTTCGACCCACTGAATCCGAAAATCCGAACTCTGATGACCAAAAATATGCTTGAAAAAAAGTTATGTCGCACGGTACGAAAAAGAGATGATCGAAAATATTTTTTTTCCGAATCAAAATCGGACTTTAATGGGTGAGTTTCTAGGTGTATTTCGACCCACTGAATCCGAAAATCCAACCTCTGCTGACCAAAAATATGCTTGGAAAAAAGTTATGTCGCACGGTACGAAAAAGAGATGATCGAAAATTTTTTTTTCCAGAATCAAAATCGGACTTTCATGGGTGAGTTTCTAGGTGTATTTCGACCCACTGAATCCGAAAATCCAAACTCTGATGACCAAAAATATGCTTGGAAAAAAGTTATGTCGCACGGTACGAAAAAGAGATGATCGAAAATATTTTTTTTCCGAATCAAAATCGGACTTTAATGGGTGAGTTTCTAGGTGTATTTCGACCCACTGAATCCGAAAATCCAACCTCTGCTGACCAAAAATATGCTTGGAAAAAAGTTATGTCGCACGGTACGAAAAAGAGATGATCGAAAGTTTTTTTTTTCAGAATCAAAATTGGACTTTCATGGGTGAGTTTCTAGGTGTATTTCGACCCACTGATTCCGAAAATCCAACCTCTGATGACCAAAAATATGCTTGGAAAAAAGTTATTTCGCACGGTACGAAAAAGAGATGATCGAAAATATTTTTTTTCCGAATCGGAATCGGACTTTAATGGGTGAGTTTCTAGGTGTATTTTGACCCGCTGAATCCGAAAATCCAACCTCTGATGACCAAAAATATGCTTGGAAAAAAGTTATTTCGCATGGTACGACAATGAGATGATCGAAAATATCTGTCTCCAGAATCGCAATCGAACTTTGATGGGTGGGTTTATAGGTGTATTTCGACCCGCTGAATCCGACAATCCAAGCTTTGATGACCAAAAATATGCTTGGAAAAAAGTTATTTCGCATGGTACGAAAAAGAGATGATCGAAAATATTTTTTTTCAGAATCAAAATCGGAATTCGATGGGTGAGTTTCTAGGTGTATTTCGACCCGCTGAATCCGAAAATCCAACCTTTGATGACCGAAAATATGCTTGGAAAAAAGTTATTTCGCATGGTACGAAAAAGAGATGATCGAAAATATCTGTCTCCAGGATCGAAATCGAACTTTGATGGGTGGGTTTATAGGTGTATTTCGACCCGCTGAATCCGACAATCCAAGCTTTGATGACCAAAAATATGCTTGGAAAAAAGTTATTTCGCATGGTACGAAAAAGAGATGATCGAAAATTTTTTTTCTCAGAATCAAAATCGGACTTTAATGGGTGAGTTTCTAGGTGTATTTCGACCCACTGAATCCGGAAATCCAAACTCTGATGACCTAAAATATGCTTGGAAAAACGTTATGTCGCACGGTACGAAAAAGAGATGATCGAAAATATTTTTTTTCCGAATCAAAATCGGACTTTAATGGGTGAGTTTCTAGGTGTATTTCGACCCACTGAATCCGAAAATCCAACCTCTGATGACCAAAAATATGCTTGGAAAAAAGTTATGTCGCACGGTACGAAAAAGAGATGATCGAAAGCTTTTTTTTTTCAGAATCAAAATCGGACTTTCATGCGTGAGTTTCTAGGTGTATTCCGACCCACTGAAGCCGAGAATCCAACCTCTGATGACCAAAAATATGCTTGGAAAAAAGTTATTTCGCACGGTACGAAAAAGAGATGATCGAAAATATCTGTCTCCAGGACCGAAATCGAACTTTGATGGGTGGGTTTGTAGGTGTATTTCGACCCGCTGAATCCGACAATCCAAGCTTTGATGACCAAAAATATGCTTGGAAAAAAGTTATTTCGCGAGGTACGAAAAAGAGATGATCGAAAATATTTTCTTTCAGACTCAAAATCGGACTTTGATGGGTGAGTTTCCAGGTGTATTTCGACCCGCTGAATCTGAAAATCCAAACTGTGATGGCCAAAAATATGCTTGGAAAAAAGTTATTTCGCATGGTACGAAAAATAGATGATCATAAATATTTTTTTTCAGAATCAAAATCGGCCTTTGATGGGTGAGCTTCTAGGTGTATTCCGACCCGCTGAATCCGAAAATCCGAACTTTGATGACCAAAAATATGCTTGGAAAAAAGGTATTTCGCATGGTACAAAAAACAGATGATCGAAAATGTCTGTCTCCAGAATCGGAATCGAACTTTGATGGGTGGGTTCATAGGTGTAATTTGACCCGCTGAATCCAAAAATCCAACCTTTGTTCAACGAAAATACACCTGGAAAGAAGTTATTTCGCATGGTACGAAAAAGAGATGATCGAAAATATTTTTTTTCAGAATCAAAATCGGACTTTAATGGGTGAGTTTCTAGGTGTATTTCGACCCACTGAATCCGAAAATCCGAACTCTGATGACCAAAAATATGCTTGAAAAAAAGTTATGTCGCACGGTACGAAAAAGAGATGATCGAAAATATTTTTTTTCCGAATCAAAATCGGACTTTAATGGGTGAGTTTCTAGGTGTATTTCGACCCACTGAATCCGAAAATCCAACCTCTGCTGACCAAAAATATGCTTGGAAAAAAGTTATGTCGCACGGTACGAAAAAGAGATGATCGAAAATTTTTTTTTCCAGAATCAAAATCGGACTTTCATGGGTGAGTTTCTAGGTGTATTTCGACCCACTGAATCCGGAAATCCAACCTCTGATGACCAAAAATATGCTTGGAAAAAAGTTATTTCGCACGGTACGAAAACGAGATGATCGAAAATATTTTTTTTCCGAATCGGAATCGGACTTTAATGGGTGAGTTTCTAGGTGTATTTTGACCCGCTGAATCCGAAAATCCAACCTCTGATGACCAAAAATATGCTTGGAAAAAAGTTATTTCGCATGGTACGACATTGAGATGATCGAAAATATCTGTCCCCAGAATCGGAATCGAACTTTGATGGGTGGGTTTATAGGTGTATTTTGACCCGCTGAATCCAAAAATCCAACCTTCGTTACACGAAAATACACCTGGAAAGAAGTTATTCCCCATGGTACGAAAAAGAGATGATCGAAAATATTTTTTTCCAGAATCGGAATCGGACTTTGATGGGTGAGTTTCTAGGTGTATTTCGACCCGATGAATCTGAAAATCCAAACTTTGATGACCAAAAATATGCTTGGAAAAAAGTTATTTCGCATGAAACGAAAAAGAGATGATCGAAAATATTTTTTTTCAGAATCAAAATCGGACTTTAATGGGTGAGTTTCTAGGTGTATTTCGACCCACTGAATCCGAAAATCCTAACTCTGATGACCTAAAATATGCTTGGAAAAACGTTATGTCGCACGGTACGAAAAAGAGATGATCGAAAATATTTTTTTTCCGAATCAAAATCGGACTTTAATGGGTGAGTTTCTAGGTGTATTTCGACCCACTGAATCCGAAAATCCAACCTCTGATGACCAAAAATATGCTTGGAAAAAAGTTATGTCGCACGGTACGAAAAAGAGATGATCGAAAATATTTTTTTTCCGAATCAAAATCGGTCTTTAATGGGTGGGTTTATAGGTGTATTTCGACCCGCTGAATCCGACAATCCAAGCTTTGATGACCAAAAATATGCTTGGAAAAAAGTTATTTCGCATGGTACGAAAAAGAGATGATCGAAAATATCTGTCTCCAGGATCGAAATCGAACTTTGATGGGTGGGTTTATAGGTGTATTTCGACCCGCTGAATCCGACAATCCAAGCTTTGATGACCAAAAATATGCTTGGAAAAAAGTTATTTCGCATGGTACGAAAAAGAGATGATCGAAAATTTTTTTTCTCAGAATCAAAATCGGACTTTAATGGGTGAGTTTCTAGGTGTATTTCGACCCACTGAATCCGAAAATCCAAACTCTGATGACCTAAAATATGCTTGGAAAAACGTTATGTCGCACGGTACGAAAAAGAGATGTTCGAAAATATTTTTTTTCCGAATCAAAATCGGACTTTAATGGGTGAGTTTCTAGGTGTATTTCGACCCACTGAATCCGAAAATCCAACCTCTGATGACCAAAAATATGCTTGGAAAAAAGTTATGTCGCACGGTACGAAAAAGAGATGATCGAAAACTTTTTTTTTCAGAATCAAAATCGGACTTTCATGGGTGAGTTTCTAGGTGTATTTCGACCCACTGAATCCGAGAATCCAACCTCTGATGACCAAAAATATGCTTGGAAAAAAGTTATTTCGCACGGTACGAAAAAGAGATGATCGAAAATATCTGTCTCCAGGATCGAAATCGAACTTTGATGGGTGGGTTTATAGGTGTATTTCGACCCGCTGAATCCGACAATCCAAGCTTTGATGACCATAAATATGCTTGGAAAAAAGTTATTTCGCATGGTACGAAAAAGAGATGATCGAAAATATTTTTTTTCAGACTCAAAATCGGACGTTGATGGGTGAGTTTCCAGGTGTATTTCAACCCGCTGAATCTGAAAATCCAAACTGTGATGACCAAAAATATGCTTGGAAAAAAGTTATTTCGCATGGTACGAAAAATAGATGATCATAAATATTTTTTTTCAGAATCAAAATCGGCCTTTGATGGGTGAGCTTCTAGGTGTATTCCGACCCGCTGAATCCGAAAATCCGAACTTTGATGACCAAAAATATGCTTGGAAAAAAGGTATTTCGCATGGTACAAAAAAGAGATGATCGAAAATGTCTGTCTCCAGAATCGGAATCGAACTTTGATGGGTGGGTTCATAGGTGTAATTTGACCCGCTGAATCCAAAAATCCAACCTTTGTTCAACGAAAATACACCTGGAAAGAAGTTATTTCGCATGGTACGAAAAAGAGATGATCGAAAATATTTTTTTTCCGAATCAAAATCGGACTTTAACGGGTGAGTTTCTAGGTGTATTTCGACCCACTGAATCCTAAAATCCAACCTCTGCTGACCAAAAATATGCTTGGAAAAAAGTTATGTCGCACGGTACGAAAAAGAGATGATCGAAAATTTTTTTTTCCAGAATCAAAATCGGACTTTCATGGGTGAGTTTCTAGGTGTATTTCGACCCACTGAATCCGAAAATCCAACCTCTGATGTCCAAAAATATGCTTGGAAAAAAGTTATTTCGCACGGTACGAAAAAGAGATGATCGAAAATATTTTCTTTCCGAATCGGAATCGGACTTTAATGGGTGAGTTTCTAGGTGTATTTTGACCCGCTGAATCCGAAAATCCAACCTCTGATGACCAAAAATATGCTTGGAAAAAAGTTATTTCGCATGTTACGACATTGAGATGATCGAAAATATCTGTCCCCAGAATCGGAATCGAACTTTGATGGGTGGGTTTATAGGTGTATTTTGACCCGCTGAATCCAAAAATCCAACCTTCGTTACACGAAAATACACCTGGAAAGAAGTTATTCCGCATGGTACGAAAAAGAGATGATCGAAAATATTTTTTTTCAGAATCGGAATCGGACTTTGATGGGTGAGTTTCTAGGTGTATTTCGACCCGCTGAATCTGAAAATCCAAACTTTGATGACCAAAAATATGCTTAGAAAAAAGTTATTTCGCATGGTACGAAAAAGAGATGATCGAAAATATTTTTTTTTAGAATCAAAATCGGACTTTAATGGGTGAGTTTCTAGGTGTATTTCGACCCACTGAATCCGAAAATCCAAACTCTGATGACCTAAAATATGCTTGGAAAAACGTTATGTCGCACGGTACGAAAAAGAGATGATCGAAAATATTTTTGTTCCGAATCAAAATCGGACTTTAATGGGTGAGTTTCTAGGTGTATTTCGACCCACTGAATCCGAAAATCCAACCTCTGATGACCAAAAATATGCTTGGAAAAAAGTTATGTCGCACGGTACGAAAAAGAGATGATCGAAAACTTTTTTTTTCAGAATCAAAATCGGACTCTCATGGGTGAGTTTCTAGGTGTATTTCGACCCACTGAATCCGAAAATCCAACCTCTGATGACCAAAAATATGCTTGGAAAAAAGTTATTTCGCACGGTACGAAAAAGAGATGATCGAAAATATCTGTCTCCAGGATCGAAATCGAACTTTGATGGGTGGGTTTATAGGTGTATTTCGACCCGCTGAATCCGACAATCCAAGCTTTGATGACCAAAAATATGCTTGGAAAAAAGTTATTTCGCATGGTACGAAAAAGAGATGATCGAAAATATTTTTTTTCAGAATCAAAATCGGACTCCGATGGGTGAGTTTCTAGGTGTATTTCGACCCGCTGAATCCGAAAATCCAACCTCTGATGACCAAAAATATGCTTGGAAAAAAGTTATTTCGCATGGTACGAAAAAGAGATGATCGAAAATATCTGTCTCCAGGATCGAAATCGAACTTCGATGGGTGGGTTTATAGGTGTATTTCGACCCGCTGAATCCGACAATCCAAGCTTTGATGACCAAAAATATGCTTGGAAAAAAGTTATTTCGCATGGTACGAAAAATAGATGATCGAAAATATTTTTTTTCAGAATCAAATCGGACTTTAATGGGTGAGTTTCTAGGTGTATTTCGACCCACTGAATCCGAAAATCCAAACTCTGATGACCTAAAATATGCTTGGAAAAACGATATGTCGCACGCTACGAAAAAGAGATGATCGAAAATATTTTCTTTCCGAATCAAAATCGGACTTTAATGGGTGAGTTTCTAGGTGTATTTCGACCCACTGAATCCGAAAATCCAACCTCTGATGACCAAAAATATGCTTGGAAAAAAGTTATGTCGCACGGTACGAAAAAGAGATGATCGAAAACTTTTTTTTTCAGAATCAAAATCGGACTCTCATGGGTGAGTTTCTAGGTGTATTTCGACCCACTGAATCCGAAAATCCAACCTCTGATGACCAAAAATATGCTTGGAAAAAAGTTATTTCGCACGGTACGAAAAAGAGATGATCGAAAATATCTGTCTCCAGGATCGAAATCGAACTTTGATGGGTGGGTTTATAGGTGTATTTCGACCCGCTGAATCCGACAATCCAAGCTTTGATGACCAAAAATATGCTTGGAAAAAAGTTATTTCGCATGGTACGAAAAAGAGATGATCGAAAATATCTGTCTCCAGGATCGAAATCGAACTTTGATGGGTGGGTTTATAGGTGTATTTCGACCCGCTGAATCCGACAATCCAAGCTTTGATGACCAAAAATATGCTTGGAAAAAAGTTATTTCGCATGGTACGAAAAAGAGATGATCGAAAATATTTTTTTTCAGAATCAAATCGGACTTTAATGGGTGAGTTTCTAGGTGTATTTCGACCCACTGAATCCGAAAATCCAAACTCTGATGACCTAAAATATGCTTGGAAAAACGTTATGTCGCACGCTACGAAAAAGAGATGATCGAAAATATTTTTTTTCCGAATCAAAATCGGACTTTAATGGGTGAGTTTCTAGGTGTATTTCGACCCACTGAATCCGAAAATCCAACCTCTGATGACCAAATATATGCTTGGAAAAAAGTTATGTCGCACGGTACGAAAAAGAGATGATCGAAAACTTTTTTTTTCAGAATCAAAATCGGACTTTCATGGGTGAGTTTCTAGGTATATCTCGACCCACTGAATCCAAAAATCCAACCTCTGATGACCAAAAATATGCTTGGAGAAAAGTTATTTCGCACGGTACGAAAAAGAGATGATCGAAAATATTTTTTTTCCGAATCGGAATCGGACTTTAATGGGTGAGTTTCTAGGTGTATTTTGACCCGCTGAATCCGAAAATCCAACCTCTGATGACCAAAAATATGCTTGGAAAAAAGTTATTTCGCATGGTACGACAATGAGATGATCGAAAATATCTGTCTCCAGAATCGGAATCGAACTTTGATGGGTGGGTTTATAGGTGTATTTCGACCCGCTGAATCCGACAATCCAAGCTTTGATGACCAAAAATATGCTTGGAAAAAAGTTATTTCGCATGGTACGAAAAAGAGATGATCGAAAATATTTTTTTTCAGAATCGGAATCGGACTTTGATGGGTGAGTTTCTAGGTGTATTTCGACCCGCTGAATCTGAAAATCCAAACTTTGATGACCAAAAATATGCTTAGAAAAAAGTTATTTCGCATGGTACGAAAAAGAGATGATCGAAAATATTTTTTTTTAGAATCAAAATCGGACTTTAATGGGTGAGTTTCTAGGTGTATTTCGACCCACTGAATCCGAAAATCCAAACTCTGATGACCTAAAATATGCTTGGAAAAACGTTATGTCGCACGGTACGAAAAAGAGATGATCGAAAATATTTTTGTTCCGAATCAAAATCGGACTTTAATGGGTGAGTTTCTAGGTGTATTTCGACCCACTGAATCCGAAAATCCAACCTCTGATGACCAAAAATATGCTTGGAAAAAAGTTATGTCGCACGGTACGAAAAAGAGATGATCGAAAACTTTTTTTTTCAGAATCAAAATCGGACTCTCATGGGTGAGTTTCTAGGTGTATTTCGACCCACTGAATCCGAAAATCCAACCTCTGATGACCAAAAATATGCTTGGAAAAAAGTTATTTCGCACGGTACGAAAAAGAGATGATCGAAAATATCTGTCTCCAGGATCGAAATCGAACTTTGATGGGTGGGTTTATAGGTGTATTTCGACCCGCTGAATCCGACAATCCAAGCTTTGATGACCAAAAATATGCTTGGAAAAAAGTTATTTCGCATGGTACGAAAAAGAGATGATCGAAAATATTTTTTTTCAGAATCAAAATCGGACTCCGATGGGTGAGTTTCTAGGTGTATTTCGACCCGCTGAATCCGAAAATCCAACCTCTGATGACCAAAAATATGCTTGGAAAAAAGTTATTTCGCATGGTACGAAAAAGAGATGATCGAAAATATCTGTCTCCAGGATCGAAATCGAACTTCGATGGGTGGGTTTATAGGTGTATTTCGACCCGCTGAATCCGACAATCCAAGCTTTGATGACCAAAAATATGCTTGGAAAAAAGTTATTTCGCATGGTACGAAAAATAGATGATCGAAAATATTTTTTTTCAGAATCAAATCGGACTTTAATGGGTGAGTTTCTAGGTGTATTTCGACCCACTGAATCCGAAAATCCAAACTCTGATGACCTAAAATATGCTTGGAAAAACGATATGTCGCACGCTACGAAAAAGAGATGATCGAAAATATTTTCTTTCCGAATCAAAATCGGACTTTAATGGGTGAGTTTCTAGG
This sequence comes from Phymatocera aterrima, assembly GCA_963170745.1. Classification (NCBI taxonomy): domain Eukaryota; kingdom Metazoa; phylum Arthropoda; class Insecta; order Hymenoptera; family Tenthredinidae; genus Phymatocera; species Phymatocera aterrima. The sequence continues at coordinate 1,025,065 of CAUJGY010000138.1, read as the reverse complement.
TGGATTTCGACCCACTGAATCCGAAAATCCAACCTCTGATGACCAAAAATATGCTTGGAAAAAAGTTATGTCGCACGGTACGAAAAAGAGATGATCGAAAACTTTTTTTTTCAGAATCAAAATCGGACTCTCATGGGTGAGTTTCTAGGTGTATTTCGACCCACTGAATCCGAAAATCCAACCTCTGATGACCAAAAATATGCTTGGAAAAAAGTTATTTCGCACGGTACGAAAAAGAGATGATCGAAAATATCTGTCTCCAGGATCGAAATCGAACTTTGATGGGTGGGTTTATAGGTGTATTTCGACCCGCTGAATCCGACAATCCAAGCTTTGATGACCAAAAATATGCTTGGAAAAAAGTTATTTCGCATGGTACGAAAAAGAGATGATCGAAAATATCTGTCTCCAGGATCGAAATCGAACTTTGATGGGTGGGTTTATAGGTGTATTTCGACCCGCTGAATCCGACAATCCAAGCTTTGATGACCAAAAATATGCTTGGAAAAAAGTTATTTCGCATGGTACGAAAAAGAGATGATCGAAAATATTTTTTTTCAGAATCAAATCGGACTTTAATGGGTGAGTTTCTAGGTGTATTTCGACCCACTGAATCCGAAAATCCAAACTCTGATGACCTAAAATATGCTTGGAAAAACGTTATGTCGCACGCTACGAAAAAGAGATGATCGAAAATATTTTTTTTCCGAATCAAAATCGGACTTTAATGGGTGAGTTTCTAGGTGTATTTCGACCCACTGAATCCGAAAATCCAACCTCTGATGACCAAATATATGCTTGGAAAAAAGTTATGTCGCACGGTACGAAAAAGAGATGATCGAAAACTTTTTTTTTCAGAATCAAAATCGGACTTTCATGGGTGAGTTTCTAGGTATATCTCGACCCACTGAATCCAAAAATCCAACCTCTGATGACCAAAAATATGCTTGGAGAAAAGTTATTTCGCACGGTACGAAAAAGAGATGATCGAAAATATTTTTTTTCCGAATCGGAATCGGACTTTAATGGGTGAGTTTCTAGGTGTATTTTGACCCGCTGAATCCGAAAATCCAACCTCTGATGACCAAAAATATGCTTGGAAAAAAGTTATTTCGCATGGTACGACAATGAGATGATCGAAAATATCTGTCTCCAGAATCGGAATCGAACTTTGATGGGTGGGTTTATAGGTGTATTTTGACCCGCTGAATCCAAAAATCCAACCTTTGTTACACGAAAATATACCTGGAACGAAGTTATTTCGCATGGTACGAAAAAGAGATGATCGAAAATATTTTTTTTCGGAATCAAAATCGGACTTCGATGGGTGAGTTTCTAGGTGTATTTCGACCCGCTGAATCCGAAAATCCAACCTTTGATGACCAAAAATATGCTTGGAAAAAAGTTATTTCGCATGGTACGAAAAAGAGATGATCGAAAATATCTGTCTCCAGGATCGAAATCGAACTTTGATGGGTGGGTTTATAGGTGTATTTCGACCCGCTGAATCCGACAATCCGAACTTTGATGACCAAAAATATGCTTGGAAAAAAGTTATTTCGCATGGTACGAAAAAGAGATGATCGAAAATATTATTTTTCAGACTCAAAATCGGACTTTGATGGGTGAGTTTCAAGGTGTATTTCGACCCGCTGAATCTGAAAATCCAAACTTTGATGACCAAAAATATGCTTGGAAAAAAGTTATTTCGCATGGTACGAAAAAGAGATGATCGAAAATATCTGTCTCCAGAATTGAAATCGAACTTTGATGGGTGGGTTTATAGGTGTATTTTGACCCGCTGAATCCGAGAATCCAAGCTTCGATGACCAAAAACATGCTTGGAACAAAGTTATTTCGCATGGTACGAAAAAGAGATGATCGGAAATATCTTTCTCCAGAATCGAAGTCGAACTTTGATGGGTGGGTTCATAGGTGTATTTTGACCCGCTGAATCCAAAAATCCAACCTCCGGTACACGAAAATACACCTGGAAAGAAGTTATTCCGCATGGTACGAAAAAGAGATGATCGAAAATATTTTTTTTCAGAATCGGATCGGACTTTGATGGGTGAGTTTCTAGGTGTATTTCGACCCGCTGAATCCGAAAATCCAACCTTTGATGACCAAAAATATGCTTGGAAAAAAGTTACTTCGCATGGTTCGAAAAAGAGATGATCGAAAATATCTGTCTCCGGAATCAAAATCGATTTTTGATGGGTGGGTTCATAGGTGTACTTTGACCCGCTGAATCAAAAAATCCAATTTTTGTTACACGAAAATACACCTGCAAAGAAGTTATTCCGCATGGTACGAAAAAGAGATGATCGAAAATATTTTTCTTCAGAATCAAAATCGGACTTTAATGGGTGAGTTTCTAGGTGTATTCCGACCCGCTGAATCCGAAAATCCAGACTTTGATGACCAAAAATATGCTTGGAAAAAAGTTATTTCGCATGGTACGAAAAATAGATGATCATAAATATTTTTTTTCAGAATCAAAATCGGACTTTGATGGGTGAGCTTCTAGGTGTATTCCGACCCGCTGAATCCGAAAATCCGAACTTTGATGACCAAAAATATGCTTGGAAAAAAGTTATTTCGCATGGTACGAAAAAGAGATGATCGAAAATATCTGTCTCCAGAATCGGAATCGAACTTTGATGGGTGGGTTCATAGGTGTATTTTGACCCGCTGAATCCAAAAATCCAACCGTTGTTCAACGAAAATACACCTGGAAAGAAGTTATTTCGCATGGTACGAAAAAGAGATGATCGGAAATATTTTTTTTCAGAATCAAAATCGGACTTTAATGGGTGAGTTTCTAGGTGTATTTCGACCCACTGAATCCGAAAATCCAAACTCTGATGACCAAAAATATGCTTGGAAAAAAGTTATGTCGCACGGTACGAAAAAGAGATGATCGAAAATATTTTTCTTCCGAATCAAAATCGGAATTTAATGGGTGAGTTTCTAGGTGTATTTCGACCCACTGAATCCGAGAATCCAACCTCTGATGACCAAAAATATGCTTGGAAAAAAGTTATGTCGCACGGTACGAAAAAGAGATGATCGAATATTTTTTTGTTCAGAATCAAAATCGGACTTTCATGGGTGAGTTTCTAGGTGTATTTCGACCCACTGAATCCGAAAATCCAACCTCTGATGACCGAAAATATGCTTGGCAAAAAGTTATTTCGCACGGTACGAAAAAGAGATGATCGAAAATATTTTTTTTCCGAATCGGAATCGGACTTTAATGGGTGAGTTTCTAGGTGTATTTTGACCCGCTGAATCCGAAAATCCAACCTCTGATGACCAAAAATATGCTTGGAAAAAAGTTATTTCGCATGGTACGACAATGAGATGATCGAAAATATCTGTCTCCAGAATCGGAATCGAACTTTGATGGGTGGGTTTATAGGTGTATTTTGACCCGCTGAATCCAAAAATCCAACCTTTGTTACACGAAAATATACCTGGAACGAAGTTATTTCGCATGGTACGAAAAAGAGATGATCGAAAATATTTTTTTTCAGAATCAAAATCGGACTTCGATGGGTGAGTTTCTAGGTGTATTTCGACCCGCTGAATCCGAAAATCCAACCTTTGATGACGAAAAATATGCTTGGAAAAAGTTATTTCGCATGGTACGAAAAAGAGATGATCGAAAATATTTTTTTTCAGACTCAAAATCGGACTTTGATGGGTGAGTTTCTAGGTGTATTTCGACCCGCTGAATCTGAAAATCCGAACTGTGATGACCAAAAATATGCTTGGAAAAAAGTTATTTCGCATGGTACGAAAAAGAGATGATCGAAAATATTTTTTTTCAGACTCAAAATCGGACTTTGATGGGTGAGTTTCTAGGTGTATTTCGACCCGCTGAATCTGAAAATCCAAACTTTGATGACCAAAAATATGCTTGGAAAAAAGTTATTTCGCATGGTACGAAAAAGAGATGATCGAAAATATTTTTTTTCAGAATCAAAATCGGACTTTAATGGGTGAGTTTCTAGGTGTATTTCGACCCACTGAATCCAAAAATCCAAACTCTGATGACCTAAAATATGCTTGGAAAAACGTTATGTCGCACGGTACGAAAAAGAGATGATCGAAAATATTTTTTTTCCGAATCAAAATCGGACTTTAATGGGTGAGTTCCTAGGTGTATTTCGACCCACTGAATCCGAAAATCCAACCTCTGATGACCAAAAATATGCTTGGAAAAAAGTTATGTCGCACGGTACGAAAAAGAGATGATCGAAAACTTTTTTTGTCAGAATCAAAATCGGACTCTCATGGGTGAGTTTCTAGGTGTATTTCGACCCACTGAATCCGAAAATCCAACCTCTGATGACCAAAAATATGCTTGGAAAAAAGTTATTTCGCACGGTACGAAAAAGAGATGATCGAAAATATCTGTCTCCAGGATCGAAATCGAACTTTGATGGGTGGGTTTATAGGTGTATTTCGACCCGCTGAATCCGACAATCCAAGCTTTGATGACCAAAAATATGCTTGGAAAAAAGTTATTTCGCATGGTACGAAAAAGAGATGATCGAAAATATTTTTTTTCAGACTCAAAATCGGACTTTGATGGGTGAGTTTCCAGGTGTATTTCGACTCGCTGAATCTGAAAATCCAAACTGTGATGACCAAAAATATGCTTGGAAAAAAGTTATTTCGCATGGTACGAAAAATAGATGATCATAAATATTTTTTTTCAGAATCAAAATCGGACTTTGATGGGTGAGCTTCTAGGTGTATTCCGACCCGCTGAATCCGAAAATCCGAACTTTGATGACCAAAAATATGCTTGGAAAAAAGGTATTTCGCATGGTACAAAAAAGAGATGATCGAAAATGTCTGTCTCCAGAATCGGAATCGAACTTTGATGGGTGGGTTCATAGGTGTAATTTGACCCGCTGAATCAAAAAATCCAACCTTTGTTCAACGAAAATACACCTGGAAAGAAGTTATATCGCATGGTACGAAAAAGAGATGATCGAAAATATTTTTTTTCAGAATCAAAATCGGACTTTAATGGGTGAGTTTCTAGGTGTATTTCGACCCACTGAATCCGAAAATCCAAACTCTGATGACCAAAAATATGCTTGGAAAAAAGTTATGTCGCACGGTACGAAAAAGAGATGATCGAAAATATTTTTTTTCCGAATCAAAATCGGACTTTAATGGGTGAGTTTCTAGGTGTATTTCGACCCACTGAATCCGAAAATCCAACCTCTGCTGACCAAAAATATGCTTGGAAAAAAGTTATGTCGCACGGTACGAAAAAGAGATGATCGAAAATTTTTTTTTCCAGAATCAAAATCGGACTTTCATGGGTGAGTTTCTAGGTGTATTTCGACCCACTGAATCCGAAAATACAACCTCTGATGACCAAAAATATGCTTGGAAAAAAGTTATTTCGCACGGTACGAAAAAGAGATGATCGAAAATATTTTTTTTCCGAATCGGAATCGGACTTTAATGGGTGAGTTTCTAGGTGTATTTTGACCCGCTGAATCCGAAAATCCAACCTCTGATGACCAAAAATATGCTTGGAAAAAAGTTATTTCGCATGGTACGACAATGAGATGATCGAAAATATCTGTCCCCAGAATCGGAATCGAACTTTGATGGGTGGGTTTATAGGTGTATTTTGACCCGCTGAATCCAAAAATCCAACCTTTGTGACACGAAAATATACCTGGAACGAAGTTATTTCGCATGGTACGAAAAAGAGATGATCGAAAATATTTTTTTTCAGAATCAAAATCGGACTTCGATGGGTGAGTTTCTAGGTGTATTTCGACCCGCTGAATCCGAAAATCCAACCTTTGATGACCAAAAATATGATTGGAAAAAAGTTATTTCACATGGTACGAAAAAGAGATGATCGAAAATATCTGTCTCCAGGATCGAAATCGAACTTTGATGGGTGGGTTCATAGGTGTATTTCGACCCGCTAAATCCGACAATCCAAGCTTTGATGACCAAAAATATGCTTGGTAAAAAGTTATTTCGCATGGTACGAAAAAGAGATGATCGAAAATATTTTTTTTCAGAATCAAAATCGGACTTTAATGGGTGAGTTTCTAGGTGTATTTCGACCCACTGAATCCGAAAATCCAAACTCTGATGACCTAAAATATGCTTGGAAAAACGTTATGTCGCACGCTACGAAAAAGAGATGATCGAAAATATTTTTTTTCCGAATCAAAATCGGACTTTAATGGGTGAGTTTCTAGGTGTATTTCGACCCACTGAATCCGAAAATCCAACCTCTGATGACCAAAAATATGCTTGGAAAAAAGTTATGTCGCACGGTACGAAAAAGAGATGATCGAAAACTTTTTTTTTCAGAATCAAAATCGGACTTTCATGGGTGAGTTTCTAGGTGTATTTCGACCCACTGAATCCAAAAATCCAACCTCTGATGACCAAAAATATGCTTGGAAAAAAGTTATTCCGCACGGTACGAAAAAGAGATGATCGAAAATATTTTTTTTCCGAATCGGAATCGGACTTTAATGGGTGAGTTTCTAGGTGTATTTTGACCCGCTGAATCCGAAAATCCAACCTCTGATGACCAAAAATATGCTTGGAAAAAAGTTATTTCGCATGGTACGACAATGAGATGATCGAAAATATCTGTCTCCAGAATCGGAATCGAACTTTGATGGGTGGGTTTATAGGTGTATTTTGACCCGCTGAATCCAAAAATCCAACCTTTGTTACACGAAAATACACCTGGAAAGAAGTTATTCCGCATGGTCCGACAAAGAGATGATCGAAAATATCTGTCTCCAGAATTGAAATCGAACTTTGATGGGTGGGTTTATAGGTGTATTTTGACCCTCTGAATCCGAGAATCCAAGCTTTGACGACCAAAAATATGCTTGGAAAAAAGTTATTTCGCATGGTACGAAAAAGAGATGATCGGAAATATTTTTTTTCAGAATCAAAATCGGACTTTAATGGGTGAGTTTCTAGGTGTATTTCGACCCACTGAATCCGAAAATCCAAACTCTGATGACCAAAAATATGCTTGGAAAAAAGTTATGTCGCACGGTACGAAAAAGAGATGATCGGAAATATTTTTTTTCAGAATCAAAATCGGACTTTGATGGGTGAGTTTCTAGGTGTATTTCGACCCGCTGAATCCGAAAATCCAACCTTTGATGACCAACAATATGCTTGGAAAAAAGTTACTTCGCATGGTTCGAAAAAGAGATGATCGAAAATATCTGTCTCCAGAATCAAAATCGAACTTTGATGGGTGGGTTCATAGGTGTACTTTGACCCGCTGAATCAGAAAATCCAACCTTTGTTACACGAAAATACACCTGGAAAGAAGTTATTCCGCATGGTACGAAAAAGAGATGATCGAAAATATTTTTTTTCAGAATCAAAATCGGACTTTAATGGGTGAGTTTCTAGGTGTATTCCGACCCGCTGAATCCGAAAATCCAAACTTTGATGACCAAAAATATGCTTGGAAAAAAGTTATTTCGCATGGTACGAAAAATAGATGATCATAAATATTTTTTTTCAGAATCAAATTCGGACTTTAATGGGTGAGCTTCTAGGTGTATTCCGACCCGCTGAATCCGAAAATCCGAACTTTGATGACCAAAAATATGCTTGGAAAAAAGTTATTTCGCATGGTACGAAAAAGAGATGATCGAAAATATCTGTCTCCAGAATCGGAATCGAACTTTGATGGGTGGGTTCATAGGTGTATTTTGACCCGCTGAATCCAAAAATCCAACCTTTGTTCAACGAAAATACACCTGGAAAGAAGTTATTTCGCATGGTACGAAAAAGAGATGATCGAAAATATTTTTTTTCAGAATCAAAATCGGACTTTAATGGGTGAGTTTCTAGGTGTATTTCGACCCACTGAATCCGAAAATCCAAACTCTGATGACCAAAAATATGCTTGGAAAAAAGTTATGTCGCACGGTACGAAAAAGAGATGATCGAAAATATTTTTTTTCCGAATCAAAATCGGACTTTAATGGGTGAGTTTCTAGGTGTATTTCGACCCGCTGAATCCGAAAATCCAACCTTTGATGAAGAAAAATATGATTGGAAAAAAGTTATTTCGCATGGTTCGAAAAAGAGATGATCGAAAATATCTGTCTCCAGAATCAAAATCGAACTTTGATGGGTGGGTTTATAGGTGTATTTTGACCCGCTGAATCCGAGAATCCAAGCTTTGATGACCAAAAATATGCTTGGAAAAAAGTTATTTCGCATCGTACGAAAAAGAGATGATCGGAAATATCTGTCTCCAGAATTGAAATCGAACTTTGATGGGTGGGTTTATAGGTGTATTTTGACCCGCTGAATCCGAGAATCCAAGCTTTGATGACCAAAAATATGCTTGGAAAAAAGTTATTTCGCATGGTACGAAAAAGAGATGATCGGAAATATCTTTCTCCAGAATCGAAGTCGAACTTTGATGGGTGGGTTTCTATGTGTATTTCGACCCGCTGAATCCGAAAATCCAACCTTTGATGACCGAAAATATGCTTGGAAAAAAGTTATTTCGCATGGTACGAAAAAGAGATGATCGAAAATATCTGTCTCCAGGATCGAAATCGAACTTTGATGGGTGGGTTTATAGGTGTATTTCGACCCGCTGAATCCGACAATCCAAGCTTTGATGACCAAAAATATGCTTGGAAAAAAGTTATTTCGCATGGTACGAAAAAGAGATGATCGAAAATATTTTTTTTCAGACTCAAAATCGGACTTTGATGGGTGAGTTTCTAGGTGTATTTCGACCCGCCGAATCCGAAAATCCAACCTCTGATGACCAAAAATATGCTTGGAAAAAAGTTATTTCGCATGGTACGAAAAAGAGATGATCGAAAATATTTTTGTCAGAATCAAAATCGGACTTTGATGGGTGAGTTTCTAGGTGTATTTCGACCCGCTGAATCTGAAAATCCAAACTTTGATGACCAAAAATATGCTTGGAAAAAAGTTATTTCGCATGGTACGAAAAAGAGATGATCGAAATATCTGTTTCCAGAATTGAAATCGAACTTTGATGGGTGGGTTTATAGGTGTATTTTGACCCGCTGAATCCAAAAATCCAACCTTCGTTACACGAAAATACACCTGAAAAGAAGTTATTTCGCATGGTACGAAAAAGAGATGATCGAAAATATCTGTCTTCAGACTCGAACTCGAACTTTGATGGGTGGGTTTATAGGTGTATTTTGACCCGCTGAATCCAAAAATCCAACCTTTGTTACACGAAAATACACCTGGAAAGAAGTTATTTCGCATGGTACGGAAAAGAGATGATCGAAAATATTTTTGTTCAGAATCAAAATCGGACTTTAATGGGTGAGTTTCTAGGTGTATTTCGACCCGCTGAATCCGAAAATCCAACCTCTGATGACCAAAAATATGCTTGGAAAAAAGTTATTTCGCATGGTACGACAAAGAGATGATCGAAAATATCTGTCTCCAGAATCGGAATCGAACTTTGATGGGTGGGTTTATAGGTGTATTTTGACCCGCTGAATCCACAAATCCAACCTTTGTTACACGAAAATACACCTCGAACGAACTTATTTCGCATGGTACGAAAAAGAGATGATCGAAAATATTTTTTTTCAGAATCAAAATCGGACTTTAATGGGTGAGTTTCTAGGTGTATTTCGACCCACTGAATCCGAAAATCCAAACTCTGATGACCTAAAATATGTTCGGAAAAACGTTATGTCGCACGCTACGAAAAAGAGATGATCGAAAATATTTTTTTTCCGAATCAAAATCGGACTTTAATGGGTGAGTTTCTAGGTGTATTTCGACCCACTGAATCCGAAAATCCAACCTCTGATGACCAAAAATATGCTTGGAAAAAAGTTATGTCGCACGGTACGAAAAAGAGATGATCGAAAACTTTTTTTTTCAGAATCAAAATCGGACTTTCATGGGTGAGTTTCTAGGTGTATTTCAACCCACTGAATCCAAAAATCCAACCTCTGATGACCAAAAATATGCTTGGAAAAAAGTTATTTTGCACGGTACGAAAAAGAGATGATCGAAAATATTTTTTTTCCGAATCGGAATCGGACTTTAATGGGTGAGTTTCTAGGTGTATTTTGACCCGCTGAATCCGAAAATCCAACCTCTGATGACCAAAAATATGCTTGGAAAAAAGTTATTTCGCATGGTACGACAATGAGATGATCGAAAATATCTGTCTCCAGAATCGGAATCGAACTTTGATGGGTGGGTTTATAGGTGTATTTTGACCCGCTGAATCCAAAAATCCAACCTTTGTTACACGAAAATATACCTGGAACGAAGTTATTTCGCATGGTACGAAAAAGAGATGATCGAAAATATTTTTTTTCGGAATCAAAATCGGACTTCGATGGGTGAGTTTCTAGGTGTATTTCGACCCGCTGAATCCGACAATCCAACGTTTGATGACCAAAAATATGCTTGGAAAAAAGTTATTTCGCATGGTACGAAAAAGAGATGATCGAAAATATTTTTTTTCAGAATCAAAATCGGACTTCGATGGGTGAGTTTCTAGGTGTATTTCGACCCGCTGAATCCGAAAATCCAACCTTTGATGACCGAAAATATGCTTGGAAAAAAGTTATTTCGCATGGTACGAAAAAGAGATGATCGAAAATATCTGTCTCCAGGATCGAAATCGAACTTTGATGGGTGGGTTTATAGGTGTATTTCGACCCGCTGAATCCGACAATCCAAGCTTTGATGACCAAAAATATGCTTGGAAAAAAGTTATTTCGCATGGTACGAAAAAGAGATGATCGAAAATATTTTTTTTCAGACTCAAAATCGGACTTTGATGGGTGAGTTTCTAGGTGTATTTCGACCCGCTGAATCCGAAAATCCAACCTTTGATGACCAAAAATATGCTTGGAAAAAAGTTACTTCGCATGGTTCGAAAAAGAGATGATCGAAAATATCTGTCTCCAGAATCAAAATCGAACTTTGATGGGTGGGTTCATAGGTGTACTTTGACCCGCTGAATCAAAAAATCCAACCTTTGTTACACGAAAATACACCTGGAAAGAAGTTATTCCGCATGGTCCGACAAAGAGATGATCGAAAATATCTGTCTCCAGAATTGAAATCGAACTTTGATGGGTGGGTTTATAGGTGTATTTTGACCCGCTGAATCCGAGAATCCAAGCTTTGATGACCAAAAATATGCTTGGAAAAAAGTTATTTCGCATGGTACGAAAAAGAGATGATCGGAAATATCTGTCTCCAGAATTGAAATCGAACTTTGATGGGTGGGTTTATAGGTGTATTTTGACCCGCTGAATCCGAGAATCCAAGCTTTGATGACCAAAAATATGCTTGGAAAAAAGTTATTTCGCATGGTACGAAAAAGAGATGATCGGAAATATCTTCCTCCAGAATCGAAGTCGAACTTTGATGGGTGGGTTTCTAGGTGTATTTCGACCCGCTGAATCCGAAAATCCAACCTTTGATGACCGAAAATATGCTTGGAAAAAAGTTATTTCGCATGGTACGAAAAAGAGATGATCGAAAATATCTGTCTCCAGGATCGAAATCGAACTTTGATGGGTGGGTTTATAGGTGTATTTCGACCCGCTGAATCCGACAATCCAAGCTTTGATGACCAAAAATATGCTTGGAAAAAAGTTATTTCGCAAGGTACGAAAAAGAGATGATCGAAAATATTTTTTTTCAGACTCAAAATCGGACTTTGATGGGTGAGTTTCTAGGTGTATTTCGACCCGCTGAATCCGACAATCCAAGCTTTGATGACCAAAAATATGCTTGGAAAAAAGTTATTTCGCATGGTACGAAAAAGAGATGATCGAAAATATTTTTTTTCAGAATCAAAATCGGACTTCGATGGGTGAGTTTCTAGGTGTATTTCGACCCGCTGAATCCGAAAATCCAACCTTTGATGACCGAAAATATGCTTGGAAAAAAGTTATTTCGCATGGTACGAAAAAGAGATGATCGAAAATATCTGTCTCCAGGATCGAAATCGAACTTTGATGGGTGGGTTTATAGGTGTATTTCGACCCGCTGAATCCGACAATCCAAGCTTTGATGACCAAAAATATGCTTGGAAAAAAGTTATTTCGCATGGTACGAAAAAGAGATGATCGAAAATATTTTTTTTCAGACTCAAAATCGGACTTTGATGGGTGAGTTTCTAGGTGTATTTCGACCCGCTGAATCCGAAAATCCAACCTTTGATGACCAAAAATATGCTTGGAAAAAAGTTACTTCGCATGGTTCGAAAAAGAGATGATCGAAAATATCTGTCTCCAGAATCAAAATCGAACTTTGATGGGTGGGTTCATAGGTGTACTTTGACCCGCTGAATCAAAAAATCCAACCTTTGTTACACGAAAATACACCTGGAAAGAAGTTATTCCGCATGGTCCGACAAAGAGATGATCGAAAATATCTGTCTCCAGAATTGAAATCGAACTTTGATGGGTGGGTTTATAGGTGTATTTTGACCCGCTGAATCCGAGAATCCAAGCTTTGATGACCAAAAATATGCTTGGAAAAAAGTTATTTCGCATGGTACGAAAAAGAGATGATCGGAAATATCTGTCTCCAGAATTGAAATCGAACTTTGATGGGTGGGTTTATAGGTGTATTTTGACCCGCTGAATCCGAGAATCCAAGCTTTGATGACCAAAAATATGCTTGGAAAAAAGTTATTTCGCATGGTACGAAAAAGAGATGATCGGAAATATCTTCCTCCAGAATCGAAGTCGAACTTTGATGGGTGGGTTTCTAGGTGTATTTCGACCCGCTGAATCCGAAAATCCAACCTTTGATGACCGAAAATATGCTTGGAAAAAAGTTATTTCGCATGGTACGAAAAAGAGATGATCGAAAATATCTGTCTCCAGGATCGAAATCGAACTTTGATGGGTGGGTTTATAGGTGTATTTCGACCCGCTGAATCCGACAATCCAAGCTTTGATGACCAAAAATATGCTTGGAAAAAAGTTATTTCGCAAGGTACGAAAAAGAGATGATCGAAAATATTTTTTTTCAGACTCAAAATCGGACTTTGATGGGTGAGTTTCTAGGTGTATTTCGACCCGCTGAATCCGACAATCCAAGCTTTGATGACCAAAAATATGCTTGGAAAAAAGTTATTTCGCATGGTACGAAAAAGAGATGATCGAAAATATTTTTTTTCAGAATCAAAATCGGACTTCGATGGGTGAGTTTCTAGGTGTATTTCGACCCGCTGAATCCGAAAATCCAACCTTTGATGACCGAAAATATGCTTGGAAAAAAGTTATTTCGCATGGTACGAAAAAGAGATGATCGAAAATATCTGTCTCCAGGATCGAAATCGAACTTTGATGGGTGGGTTTATAGGTGTATTTCGACCCGCTGAATCCGACAATCCAAGCTTTGATGACCAAAAATATGCTTGGAAAAAAGTTATTTCGCATGGTACGAAAAAGAGATGATCGAAAATATTTTTTTTCAGACTCAAAATCGGACTGTGATGGGTGAGTTTCTAGGTGTATTTCGACCCGCTGAATCCGAAAATCCAACCTTTGATGACCAAAAATATGCTTGGAAAAAAGTTACTTCGCATGGTTCGAAAAAGAGATGATCGGAAATATCTGTTTCCAGAATTGAAATCGAACTTTGATGGGTGGGTTTATAGGTGTATTTTGACCCGCTGAATCCGAGAATCCAAGCTTTGATGACCAAAAATATGCTTGGAAAAAAGTTATTTCGCATGGTACGACAATGAGATGATCGAAAATATCTGTCCCCAGAATCGGAATCGAACTTTGATGGGTGGGTTTATAGGTGTATTTTGACCCGCTGAATCCAAAAATCCAACCTTTGTGACACGAAAATATACCTGGAACGAAGTTATTTCGCATGGTACGAAAAAGAGATGATCGAAAATATTTTTTTTCAGAATCAAAATCGGACTTCGATGGGTGAGTTTCTAGGTGTATTTCGACCCGCTGAATCCGAAAATCCAACCTTTGATGACCAAAAATATGATTGGAAAAAAGTTATTTCACATGGTACGAAAAAGAGATGATCGAAAATATCTGTCTCCAGGATCGAAATCGAACTTTGATGGGTGGGTTCATAGGTGTATTTCGACCCGCTAAATCCGACAATCCAAGCTTTGATGACCAAAAATATGCTTGGAAAAAAGTTATTTCGCATGGTACGAAAAAGAGATGATCGAAAATATTTTTTTTCAGAATCAAAATCGGACTTTAATGGGTGAGTTTCTAGGTGTATTTCGACCCACTGAATCCGAAAATCCAAACTCTGATGACCTAAAATATGCTTGGAAAAACGTTATGTCGCACGCTACGAAAAAGAGATGATCGAAAATATTTTTTTTCCGAATCAAAATCGGACTTTAATGGGTGAGTTTCTAGGTGTATTTCGACCCACTGAATCCGAAAATCCAACCTCTGATGACCAAAAATATGCTTGGAAAAAAGTTATGTCGCACGGTACGAAAAAGAGATGATCGAAAACTTTTTTTTTCAGAATCAAAATCGGACTTTCATGGGTGAGTTTCTAGGTGTATTTCGACCCACTGAATCCAAAAATCCAACCTCTGATGACCAAAAATATGCTTGGAAAAAAGTTATTTCGCACGGTACGAAAAAGAGATGATCGAAAATATTTTTTTTCCGAATCGGAATCGGACTTTAATGGGTGAGTTTCTAGGTGTATTTTGACCCGCTGAATCCGAAAATCCAACCTCTGATGACCAAAAATATGCTTGGAAAAAAGTTATTTCGCATGGTACGACAATGAGATGATCGAAAATATCTGTCTCCAGAATCGGAATCGAACTTTGATGGGTGGGTTTATAGGTGTATTTTGACCCGCTGAATCCAAAAATCCAACCTTTGTTACACGAAAATATACCTGGAACGAAGTTATTTCGCATGGTACGAAAAAGAGATGATCGAAAATATTTTTTTTCGGAATCAAAATCGGACTTTGATGGGTGAGTTTCTAGGTGTATGTCGACCCGCTGAATCCGACAATCCAACGTTTGATGACCAAAAATATGCTTGGAAAAAAGTTATTTCGCATGGTACGAAAAAGAGATGATCGAAAATATTTTTTTTCAGACTCAAAATCGGACTTTGATGGGTGAGTTTCTAGGTGTATTTCGACCCGCTGAATCCGACAATCCAAGCTTTGATGACCAAAAATATGCTTGGAAAAAAGTTATTTCGCATGGTACGAAAAAGAGATGATCGAAAATATTTTTTTTCAGAATCAAAATCGGACTTCGATGGGTGAGTTTCTAGGTGTAATTCGACCCGCTGAATCCGAAAATCCAACCTTTGATGACCGAAAATATGCTTGGAAAAAAGTTATTTCGCATGGTACGAAAAAGAGATGATCGAAAATATCTGTCTCCAGGATCGAAATCGAACTTTGATGGGTGGGTTTATAGGTGTATTTCGACCCGCTGAATCCGACAATCCAAGCTTTGATGACCAAAAATATGCTTGGAAAAAAGTTATTTCGCATGGTACGAAAAAGAGATGATCGAAAATATTTTTTTTCAGACTCAAAATCGGACTGTGATGGGTGAGTTTCTAGGTGTATTTCGACCCGCTGAATCCGAAAATCCAACCTTTGATGACCAAAAATATGCTTGGAAAAAAGTTACTTCGCATGGTTCGAAAAAGAGATGATCGGAAATATCTGTTTCCAGAATTGAAATCGAACTTTGATGGGTGGGTTTATAGGTGTATTTTGACCCGCTGAATCCGAGAATCCAAGCTTTGATGACCAAAAATATGCTTGGAAAAAAGTTATTTCGCATGGTACGACAATGAGATGATCGAAAATATCTGTCCCCAGAATCGGAATCGAACTTTGATGGGTGGGTTTATAGGTGTATTTTGACCCGCTGAATCCAAAAATCCAACCTTTGATGACCAAAAATATGCTTGGAAAAAAGTTATTTCGCATGGTACGACAATGAGATGATCGAAAATATCTGTCCCCAGAATCGGAATCGAACTTTGATGGGTGGGTTTATAGGTGTATTTTGACCCGCTGAATCCAAAAATCCAACCTTTGTGACACGAAAATATACCTGGAACGAAGTTATTTCGCATGGTACGAAAAAGAGATGATCGAAAATATTTTTTTTCAGAATCAAAATCGGACTTCGATGGGTGAGTTTCTAGGTGTATTTCGACCCGCTGAATCCGAAAATCCAACCTTTGATGACCAAAAATATGATTGGAAAAAAGTTATTTCACATGGTACGAAAAAGAGATGATCGAAAATATCTGTCTCCAGGATCGAAATCGAACTTTGATGGGTGGGTTCATAGGTGTATTTCGACCCGCTAAATCCGACAATCCAAGCTTTGATGACCAAAAATATGCTTGGAAAAAAGTTATTTCGCATGGTACGAAAAAGAGATGATCGAAAATATTTTTTTTCAGAATCAAAATCGGACTTTAATGGGTGAGTTTCTAGGTGTATTTCGACCCACTGAATCCGAAAATCCAAACTCTGATGACCTAAAATATGCTTGGAAAAACGTTATGTCGCACGCTACGAAAAAGAGATGATCGAAAATATTTTTTTTCCGAATCAAAATCGGACTTTAATGGGTGAGTTTCTAGGTGTATTTCGACCCACTGAATCCGAAAATCCAACCTCTGATGACCAAAAATATGCTTGGAAAAAAGTTATGTCGCACGGTACGAAAAAGAGATGATCGAAAACTTTTTTTTTCAGAATCAAAATCGGACTTTCATGGGTGAGTTTCTAGGTGTATTTCGACCCACTGAATCCAAAAATCCAACCTCTGATGACCAAAAATATGCTTGGAAAAAAGTTATTTCGCACGGTACGAAAAAGAGATGATCGAAAATATTTTTTTTCCGAATCGGAATCGGACTTTAATGGGTGAGTTTCTAGGTGTATTTTGACCCGCTGAATCCGAAAATCCAACCTCTGATGACCAAAAATATGCTTGGAAAAAAGTTATTTCGCATGGTACGACAATGAGATGATCGAAAATATCTGTCTCCAGAATCGGAATCGAACTTTGATGGGTGGGTTTATAGGTGTATTTTGACCCGCTGAATCCAAAAATCCAACCTTTGTTACACGAAAATATACCTGGAACGAAGTTATTTCGCATGGTACGAAAAAGAGATGATCGGAAATATTTTTTTTCGGAATCAAAATCGGACTTTGATGGGTGAGTTTCTAGGTGTATTTCGACCCGCTGAATCCGACAATCCAACGTTTGATGACTAAAAATATGCTTGGAAAAAAGTTATTTCGCATGGTACGAAAAAGAGATGATCGAAAATATTTTTTTTCAGAATCAAAATCGGACTTCGATGGGTGAGTTTCTAGGTGTATTTCGACCTGCTGAATCCGAAAATCCAACCTTTGATGACCGAAAATATGCTTGGAAAAAAGTTATTTTGCATGGTACGAAAAAGAGATGATCGAAAATATCTGTCTCCAGGATCGAAATCGAACTTTGATGGGTGGGTTTATAGGTGTATTTCGACCCGCTGAATCCGACAATCCAAGCTTTGATGACCAAAAATATGCTTGGAAAAAAGTTATTTCGCATGGTACGAAAAAGAGATGATCGAAAATATTTTTTTTCAGACTCAAAATCGGACTTTGATGGGTGAGTTTCTAGGTGTATTTCGACCCGCTGAATCCGAAAATCCAACCTTTGATGACCAAAAATATGCTTGGAAAAAAGTTACTTCGCATGGTTCGAAAAAGAGATGATCGGAAATATCTGTTTCCAGAATTGAAATCGAACTTTGATGGGTGGGTTTATAGGTGTATTTTGACCCGCTGAATCCGAGAATCCAAGCTTTGATGACCAAAAATATGCTTGGAAAAAAGTTATTTCGCATGGTACGACAATGAGATGATCGAAAATATCTGTCCCCAGAATCGGAATCGAACTTTGATGGGTGGGTTTATAGGTGTATTTTGACCCGCTGAATCCAAAAATCCAACCTTTGTGACACGAAAATATACCTGGAACGAAGTTATTTCGCATGGTACGAAAAAGAGATGATCGAAAATATTTTTTTTCAGAATCAAAATCGGACTTCGATGGGTGAGTTTCTAGGTGTATTTCGACCCGCTGAATCCGAAAATCCAACCTTTGATGACCAAAAATATGATTGGAAAAAAGTTATTTCACATGGTACGAAAAAGAGATGATCGAAAATATCTGTCTCCAGGATCGAAATCGAACTTTGATGGGTGGGTTCATAGGTGTATTTCGACCCGCTAAATCCGACAATCCAAGCTTTGATGACCAAAAATATGCTTGGAAAAAAGTTATTTCGCATGGTACGAAAAAGAGATGATCGAAAATATTTTTTTTCAGAATCAAAATCGGACTTTAATGGGTGAGTTTCTAGGTGTATTTCGACCCACTGAATCCGAAAATCCAAACTCTGATGACCTAAAATATGCTTGGAAAAACGTTATGTCGCACGCTACGAAAAAGAGATGATCGAAAATATTTTTTTTCCGAATCGCAATCGGACTTTAATGGGTGAGTTTCTAGGTGTATTTCGACCCACTGAATCCGAAAATCCAACCTCTGATGACCAAAAATATGCCTGGAAAAAAGTTATGTCGCACGGTACGAAAAAGAGATGATCGAAAACTTTTTTTTTCAGAATCAAAATCGGACTTTCATGGGTGAGTTTCTAGGTGTATTTCGACCCACTGAATCCAAAAATCCAACCTCTGATGACCAAAAATATGCTTGGAAAAAAGTTATTTCGCACGGTACGAAAAAGAGATGATCGAAAATATTTTTTTTCCGAATCGGAATCGGACTTTAATGGGTGAGTTTCTAGGTGTATTTTGACCCGCTGGATCCGAAAATCCAACCTCTGATGACCAAAAATATGCTTGGAAAAAAGTTATTTCGCATGGTACGACAATGAGATGATCGAAAATATCTGTCTCCAGAATCGGAATCGAACTTTGATGGGTGGGTTTATAGGTGTATTTTGACCCGCTGAATCCAAAAATCCAACCTTTGTTACACGAAAATATACCTGGAACGAAGTTATTTCGCATGGTACGAAAAAGAGATGATCGAAAATATTTTTTTTCGGAATCAAAATCGGACTTTGATGGGTGAGTTTCTAGGTGTATTTCGACCCGCTGAATCCGACAATCCAACGTTTGATGACCAAAAATATGCTTGGAAAAAAGTTATTTCGCATGGTACGAAAAAGAGATGATCGAAAATATTTTTTTTCAGACTCAAAATCGGACTTTGATGGGTGAGTTTCTAGGTGTATTTCGACCCGCTGAATCCGACAATCCAAGCTTTGATGACCAAAAATATGCTTGGAAAAAAGTTATTTCGCATGGTACGAAAAAGAGATGATCGAAAATATTTTTTTTCAGAATCAAAATCGGACTTCGATGGGTGAGTTTCTAGGTGTATTTCGACCCGCTGAATCCGAAAATCCAACCTTTGATGACCGAAAATATGCTTGGAAAAAAGTTATTTCGCATGGTACGAAAAAGAGATGATCGAAAATATCTGTCTCCAGGATCGAAATCGAACTTTGATGGGTGGGTTTATAGGTGTATTTCGACCCGCTGAATCCGACAATCCAAGCTTTGATGACCAAAAATATGCTTGGAAAAAAGTTATTTCGCATGGTACGAAAAAGAGATGATCGAAAATATTTTTTTTCAGACTCAAAATCGGACTGTGATGGGTGAGTTTCTAGGTGTATTTCGACCCGCTGAATCCGAAAATCCAACCTTTGATGACCAAAAATATGCTTGGAAAAAAGTTACTTCGCATGGTTCGAAAAAGAGATGATCGGAAATATCTGTTTCCAGAATTGAAATCGAACTTTGATGGGTGGGTTTATAGGTGTATTTTGACCCGCTGAATCCGAGAATCCAAGCTTTGATGACCAAAAATATGCTTGGAAAAAAGTTATTTCGCATGGTACGACAATGAGATGATCGAAAATATCTGTCCCCAGAATCGGAATCGAACTTTGATGGGTGGGTTTATAGGTGTATTTTGACCCGCTGAATCCAAAAATCCAACCTTTGATGACCAAAAATATGCTTGGAAAAAAGTTATTTCGCATGGTACGACAATGAGATGATCGAAAATATCTGTCCCCAGAATCGGAATCGAACTTTGATGGGTGGGTTTATAGGTGTATTTTGACCCGCTGAATCCAAAAATCCAACCTCTGTGACACGAAAATATACCTGGAACGAAGTTATTTCGCATGGTACGAAAAAGAGATGATCGAAAATATTTTTTTTCAGAATCAAAATCGGACTTCGATGGGTGAGTTTCTAGGTGTATTTCGACCCGCTGAATCCGAAAATCCAACCTTTGATGACCAAAAATATGATTGGAAAAAAGTTATTTCACATGGTACGAAAAAGAAATGATCGAAAATATCTGTCTCCAGGATCGAAATCGAACTTTGATGGGTGGGTTCATAGGTGTATTTCGACCCGCTAAATCCGACAATCCAAGCTTTGATGACCAAAAATATGCTTGGAAAAAAGTTATTTCGCATGGTACGAAAAAGAGATGATCGAAAATATTTTTTTTCAGAATCAAAATCGGACTTTAATGGGTGAGTTTCTAGGTGTATTTCGACCCACTGAATCCGAAAATCCAAACTCTGATGACCTAAAATATGCTTGGAAAAACGTTATGTCGCACGCTACGAAAAAGAGATGATCGAAAATATTTTTTTTCCGAATCAAAATCGGACTTTAATGGGTGAGTTTCTAGGTGTATTTCGACCCACTGAATCCGAAAATCCAACCTCTGATGACCAAAAATATGCTTGGAAAAAAGTTATGTCGCACGGTACGAAAAAGAGATGATCGAAAACTTTTTTTTTCAGAATCAAAATCGGACTTTCATGGGTGAGTTTCTAGGTGTATTTCGACCCACTGAATCCAAAAATCCAACCTCTGATGACCAAAAATATGCTTGGAAAAAAGTTATTTCGCACGGTACGAAAAAGAGATGATCGAAAATATTTTTTTTCCGAATCGGAATCGGACTTTAATGGGTGAGTTTCTAGGTGTATTTTGACCCGCTGAATCCGAAAATCCAACCTCTGATGACCAAAAATATGCTTGGAAAAAAGTTATTTCGCATGGTACGACAATGAGATGATCGAAAATATCTGTCTCCAGAATCGGAATCGAACTTTGATGGGTGGGTTTATAGGTGTATTTTGACCCGCTGAATCCAAAAATCCAACCTTTGTTACACGAAAATATACCTGGAACGAAGTTATTTCGCATGGTACGAAAAAGAGATGATCGGAAATATTTTTTTTCGGAATCAAAATCGGACTTTGATGGGTGAGTTTCTAGGTGTATTTCGACCCGCTGAATCCGACAATCCAACGTTTGATGACCAAAAATATGCTTGGAAAAAAGTTATTTCGCATGGTACGAAAAAGAGATGATCGAAAATATTTTTTTTCAGAATCAAAATCGGACTTCGATGGGTGAGTTTCTAGGTGTATTTCGACCTGCTGAATCCGAAAATCCAACCTTTGATGACCGAAAATATGCTTGGAAAAAAGTTATTTTGCATGGTACGAAAAAGAGATGATCGAAAATATCTGTCTCCAGGATCGAAATCGAACTTTGATGGGTGGGTTTATAGGTGTATTTCGACCCGCTGAATCCGACAATCCAAGCTTTGATGACCAAAAATATGCTTGGAAAAAAGTTATTTCGCATGGTACGAAAAAGAGATGATCGAAAATATTTTTTTTCAGACTCAAAATCGGACTTTGATGGGTGAGTTTCTAGGTGTATTTCGACCCGCTGAATCCGAAAATCCAACCTTTGATGACCAAAAATATGCTTGGAAAAAAGTTACTTCGCATGGTTCGAAAAAGAGATGATCGAAAATATCTGTCTCCAGAATCAAAATCGAACTTTGATGGGTGGGTTCATAGGTGTACTTTGACCCGCTGAATCAAAAAATCCAACCTTTGTTACACGAAAATACACCTGGAAAGAAGTTATTCCGCATGGTACGAAAAAGAGATGATCGAAAATATTTTTTTTCAGAATCAAAATCGGACTTTAATGGGTGAGTTTCTAGGTGTATTCCGACCCGCTGAATCCGAAAATCCAAACTTTGATGACCAAAAATATGCTTGGAAAAAAGTTATTTCGCATGGTACGAAAAATAGATGATCATAAATATTTTTTTTCAGAATCAAAATCGGACTTTAATGGGTGAGCTTCTAGGTGTATTCCGACCCGCTGAATCCGAAAATCCGAACTTTGATGACCAAAAATATGCTTGGAAAAAAGTTATTTCGCATGGTACGAAAAAGAGATGATCGAAAATATCTGTCTCCAGAATCGGAATCGAACTTTGATGGGTGGGTTCATAGGTGTATTTTGACCCGCTGAATCCAAAAATCCAACCTTTGTTCAACGAAAATACACCTGGAAAGAAGTTATTTCGCATGGTACGAAAAAGAGATGATCGAAAATATTTTTTTTCAGAATCAAAATCGGACTCTAATGGGTGAGTTTCTAGGTGTATTTCGACCCACTGAATCCGAAAATCCAAACTCTGATGACCAAAAATATGCTTGGAAAAAAGTTATGTCGCACGGTACGAAAAAGAGATGATCGAAAATATTTTTTTTCCGAATCAAAATCGGACTTTAATGGGTGAGTTTCTAGGTGTATTTCGACCCGCTGAATCCGAAAATCCAACCTTTGATGAAGGAAAATATGCTTGGAAAAAAGTTATTTCGCATGGTTCGAAAAAGAGATGATCGAAAATATCTGTCTCCAGAATCAAAATCGAACTTTGATGGGTGGGTTTATAGGTGTATTTTGACCCGCTGAATCCAAGAATCCAAGCTTTGATGACCAAAAATATGCTTGGAAAAAAGTTATTTCGCATCGTACGAAAAAGAGATGATCGGAAATATCTGTCTCCAGAATTGAAATCGAACTTTGATGGGTGGGTTTATAGGTGTATTTTGACCCGCTGAATCCGAGAATCCAAGCTTTGATGACCAAAAATATGCTTGGAAAAAAGTTATTTCGCATGGTACGAAAAAGAGATGATCGGAAATATCTTTCTCCAGAATCGAAGTCGAACTTTGATGGGTGGGTTTCTATGTGTATTTCGACCCGCTGAATCCGAAAATCCAACCTTTGATGACCGAAAATATGCTTGGAAAAAAGTTATTTCGCATGGTACGAAAAAGAGATGATCGAAAATATCTGTCTCCAGGATCGAAATCGAACTTTGATGGGTGGGTTTATAGGTGTATTTCGACCCGCTGAATCCGACAATCCAAGCTTTGATGACCAAAAATATGCTTGGAAAAAAGTTATTTCGCATGGTACGAAAAAGAGATGATCGAAAATATTTTTTTTCAGACTCAAAATCGGACTTTGATGGGTGAGTTTCTAGGTGTATTTCGACCCGCCGAATCCGAAAATCCAACCTCTGATGACCAAAAATATGCTTGGAAAAAAGTTATTTCGCATGGTACGAAAAAGAGATGATCGAAAATATTTTTGTCAGAATCAAAATCGGACTTTGATGGGTGAGTTTCTAGGTGTATTTCGACCCGCTGAATCTGAAAATCCAAACTTTGATGACCAAAAATATGCTTGGAAAAAAGTTATTTCGCATGGTACGAAAAAGAGATGATCGAAATATCTGTTTCCAGAATTGAAATCGAACTTTGATGGGTGGGTTTATAGGTGTATTTTGACCCGCTGAATCCAAAAATCCAACCTCCGTTACACGAAAATACACCTGAAAAGAAGTTATTTCGCATGGTACGAAAAAGAGATGATCGAAAATATCTGTCTTCAGACTCGAACTCGAACTTTGATGGGTGGGTTTATAGGTGTATTTTGACCCGCTGAATCCAAAAATCCAACCTTTGTTACACGAAAATACACCTGGAAAGAAGTTATTTCGCATGGTACGAAAAAGAGATGATCGAAAATATTTTTGTTCAGAATCGAAATCGGACTTTAATGCGTGAGTTTCTAGGTGTATTTCGACCCGCTGAATCCGAAAATCCAACCTCTGATGACCAAAAATATGCTTGGAAAAAAGTTATTTCGCATGGTACGACAAAGAGATGATCGAAAATATCTGTCTCCAGAATCAAAATCGAACTTTGATGGGTGGGTTTATAGGTGTATTTTGACCCGCTGAATCCAAGAATCCAAGCTTTGATGACCAAAAATATGCTTGGAAAAAAGTTATTTCGCATCGTACGAAAAAGAGATGATCGGAAATATCTGTCTCCAGAATTGAAATCGAACTTTGATGGGTGGGTTTATAGGTGTATTTTGACCCGCTGAATCCGAGAATCCAAGCTTTGATGACCAAAAATATGCTTGGAAAAAAGTTATTTCGCATGGTACGAAAAAGAGATGATCGGAAATATCTTTCTCCAGAATCGAAGTCGAACTTTGATGGGTGGGTTTCTATGTGTATTTCGACCCGCTGAATCCGAAAATCCAACCTTTGATGACCGAAAATATGCTTGGAAAAAAGTTATTTCGCATGGTACGAAAAAGAGATGATCGAAAATATCTGTCTCCAGGATCGAAATCGAACTTTGATGGGTGGGTTTATAGGTGTATTTCGACCCGCTGAATCCGACAATCCAAGCTTTGATGACCAAAAATATGCTTGGAAAAAAGTTATTTCGCATGGTACGAAAAAGAGATGATCGAAAATATTTTTTTTCAGACTCAAAATCGGACTTTGATGGGTGAGTTTCTAGGTGTATTTCGACCCGCCGAATCCGAAAATCCAACCTCTGATGACCAAAAATATGCTTGGAAAAAAGTTATTTCGCATGGTACGAAAAAGAGATGATCGAAAATATTTTTGTCAGAATCAAAATCGGACTTTGATGGGTGAGTTTCTAGGTGTATTTCGACCCGCTGAATCTGAAAATCCAAACTTTGATGACCAAAAATATGCTTGGAAAAAAGTTATTTCGCATGGTACGAAAAAGAGATGATCGAAATATCTGTTTCCAGAATTGAAATCGAACTTTGATGGGTGGGTTTATAGGTGTATTTTGACCCGCTGAATCCAAAAATCCAACCTCCGTTACACGAAAATACACCTGAAAAGAAGTTATTTCGCATGGTACGAAAAAGAGATGATCGAAAATATCTGTCTTCAGACTCGAACTCGAACTTTGATGGGTGGGTTTATAGGTGTATTTTGACCCGCTGAATCCAAAAATCCAACCTTTGTTACACGAAAATACACCTGGAAAGAAGTTATTTCGCATGG
Source organism: Phymatocera aterrima (assembly GCA_963170745.1). Taxonomy (NCBI): domain Eukaryota; kingdom Metazoa; phylum Arthropoda; class Insecta; order Hymenoptera; family Tenthredinidae; genus Phymatocera; species Phymatocera aterrima. Next base: position 999,666 of record CAUJGY010000138.1, on the reverse strand, counting down.
TACGAAAAAGAGATGATCGAAAATATTTTTGTTCAGAATCGAAATCGGACTTTAATGCGTGAGTTTCTAGGTGTATTTCGACCCGCTGAATCCGAAAATCCAACCTCTGATGACCAAAAATATGCTTGGAAAAAAGTTATTTCGCATGGTACGACAAAGAGATGATCGAAAATATCTGTCTCCAGAATCGGAATCGAACTTTGATGGGTGGGTTTATAGGTGTATTTTGACCCGCTGAATCCACAAATCCAACCTTTGTTACACGAAAATACACCTCGAACGAACTTATTTCGCATGGTACGAAAAAGAGATGATCGAAAATATTTTTTTTCAGAATCAAAATCGGACTTTAATGGGTGAGTTTCTAGGTGTATTTCGACCCACTGAATCCGAAAATCCAAACTCTGATGACCTAAAATATGCTTGGAAAAACGTTATGTCGCACGCTACGAAAAAGAGATGATCGAAAATATTTTTTTTCCGAATCAAAATCGGACTTTAATGGGTGAGTTTCTAGGTGTATTTCGACCCACTGAATCCGAAAATCCAACCTCTGATGACCAAAAATATGCTTGGAAAAAAGTTATGTCGCACGGTACGAAAAAGAGATGATCGAAAACTTTTTTTTTCAGAATCAAAATCGGACTTTCATGGGTGAGTTTCTAGGTGTATTTCGACCCACTGAATCCAAAAATCCAACCTCTGATGACCAAAAATATGCTTGGAAAAAAGTTATTTCGCACGGTACGAAAAAGAGATGATCGAAAATATTTTTTTTCCGAATCGGAATCGGACTTTAATGGGTGAGTTTCTAGGTGTATTTTGACCCGCTGAATCCGAAAATCCAACCTCTGATGACCAAAAATACACCTGGAAAGAAGTTATTCCGCATGGTCCGACAAAGAGATGATCGAAAATATCTGTCTCCAGAATTGAAATCGAACTTTGATGGGTGGGTTTATAGGTGTATTTTGACCCGCTGAATCCGAGAATCCAAGCTTTGATGACCAAAAATATGCTTGGAAAAAAGTTATTTCGCATGGTACGAAAAAGAGATGATCGGAAATATCTGTCTCCAGAATTGAAATCGAACTTTGATGGGTGGGTTTATAGGTGTATTTTGACCCGCTGAATCCGAGAATCCAAGCTTTGATGACCAAAAATATGCTTGGAAAAAAGTTATTTCGCATGGTACGAAAAAGAGATGATCGGAAATATCTTCCTCCAGAATCGAAGTCGAACTTTGATGGGTGGGTTTCTAGGTGTATTTCGACCCGCTGAATCCGAAAATCCAACCTTTGATGACCGAAAATATGCTTGGAAAAAAGTTATTTCGCATGGTACGAAAAAGAGATGATCGAAAATATCTGTCTCCAGGGTCGAAATCGAACTTTGATGGGTGGGTTTATAGGTGTATTTTGACCCGCTGAATCCAAAAATCCAACCTCCGTTACACGAAAATACACCTGAAAAGAAGTTATTTCGCATGGTACGAAAAAGAGATGATCGAAAATATCTGTCTTCAGACTCGAACTCGAACTTTGATGGGTGGGTTTATAGGTGTATTTTGACCCGCTGAATCCAAAAATCCAACCTTTGTTACACGAAAATACACCTGGAAAGAAGTTATTTCGCATGGTACGAAAAAGAGATGATCGAAAATATTTTTGTTCAGAATCGAAATCGGACTTTAATGCGTGAGTTTCTAGGTGTATTTCGACCCGCTGAATCCGAAAATCCAACCTCTGATGACCAAAAATATGCTTGGAAAAAAGTTATTTCGCATGGTACGACAAAGAGATGATCGAAAATATCTGTCTCCAGAATCGGAATCGAACTTTGATGGGTGGGTTTATAGGTGTATTTTGACCCGCTGAATCCACAAATCCAACCTTTGTTACACGAAAATACACCTCGAACGAACTTATTTCGCATGGTACGAAAAAGAGATGATCGAAAATATTTTTTTTCAGAATCAAAATCGGACTTTAATGGGTGAGTTTCTAGGTGTATTTCGACCCACTGAATCCGAAAATCCAAACTCTGATGACCTAAAATATGCTTGGAAAAACGTTATGTCGCACGCTACGAAAAAGAGATGATCGAAAATATTTTTTTTCCGAATCAAAATCGGACTTTAATGGGTGAGTTTCTAGGTGTATTTCGACCCACTGAATCCGAAAATCCAACCTCTGATGACCAAAAATATGCTTGGAAAAAAGTTATGTCGCACGGTACGAAAAAGAGATGATCGAAAACTTTTTTTTTCAGAATCAAAATCGGACTTTCATGGGTGAGTTTCTAGGTGTATTTCGACCCACTGAATCCAAAAATCCAACCTCTGATGACCAAAAATATGCTTGGAAAAAAGTTATTTCGCACGGTACGAAAAAGAGATGATCGAAAATATTTTTTTTCCGAATCGGAATCGGACTTTAATGGGTGAGTTTCTAGGTGTATTTTGACCCGCTGAATCCGAAAATCCAACCTCTGATGACCAAAAATACACCTGGAAAGAAGTTATTCCGCATGGTCCGACAAAGAGATGATCGAAAATATCTGTCTCCAGAATTGAAATCGAACTTTGATGGGTGGGTTTATAGGTGTATTTTGACCCGCTGAATCCGAGAATCCAAGCTTTGATGACCAAAAATATGCTTGGAAAAAAGTTATTTCGCATGGTACGAAAAAGAGATGATCGGAAATATCTGTCTCCAGAATTGAAATCGAACTTTGATGGGTGGGTTTATAGGTGTATTTTGACCCGCTGAATCCGAGAATCCAAGCTTTGATGACCAAAAATATGCTTGGAAAAAAGTTATTTCGCATGGTACGAAAAAGAGATGATCGGAAATATCTTCCTCCAGAATCGAAGTCGAACTTTGATGGGTGGGTTTCTAGGTGTATTTCGACCCGCTGAATCCGAAAATCCAACCTTTGATGACCGAAAATATGCTTGGAAAAAAGTTATTTCGCATGGTACGAAAAAGAGATGATCGAAAATATCTGTCTCCAGGGTCGAAATCGAACTTTGATGGGTGGGTTTATAGGTGTATTTCGACCCGCTGAATCCGACAATCCAAGCTTTGATGACCAAAAATATGCTTGGAAAAAAGTTATTTCGCATGGTACGAAAAAGAGATGATCGAAAATATCTTCCTCCAGAATCGAAGTCGAACTTTGATGGGTGGGTTTCTAGGTGTATTTCGACCCGCTGAATCCGAAAATCCAACCTTTGATGACCGAAAATATGCTTGGAAAAAAGTTATTTCGCATGGTACGAAAAAGAGATGATCGAAAATATCTGTCTCCAGGATCGAAATCGAACTTTGATGGGTGGGTTTATAGGTGTATTTCGACCCGCTGAATCCGACAATCCAAGCTTTGATGACCAAAAATATGCTTGGAAAAAAGTTATTTCGCATGGTACGAAAAAGAGATGATCGAAAATATTTTTTTTCAGACTCAAAATCGGACTTTGATGGGTGAGTTTCTAGGTGTATTTCGACCCGCTGAATCCGACAATCCAAGCTTTGATGACCAAAAATATGCTTGGAAAAAAGTTATTTCGCATGGTACGAAAAAGAGATGATCGAAAATATTTTTTTTCAGAATCAAAATCAGACTTCGATGGGTGAGTTTCTAGGTGTATTTCGACCCGCTGAATCCGAAAATCCAACCTTTGATGACCGAAAATATGCTTGGAAAAAAGTTATTTCGCATGGTACGAAAAAGAGATGATCGAAAATATCTGTCTCCAGGATCGAAATCTAACTTTGATGGGTGGGTTTACAGGTGTATTTCGACCCGCTGAATCCGACAATCCAAGCTTTGATGACCAAAAATATGCTTGGAAAAAAGTTATTCCGCATGGTACGAAAAAGAGATGATCGAAAATATTTTTTTTCAGACTCAAAATCGGACTGTGATGGGTGAGTTTCTAGGTGTATTTCGACCCGCTGAATCCGAAAATCCAACCTTTGATGACCAAAAATATGCTTGGAAAAAAGTTACTTCGCATGGTTCGAAAAAGAGATGATCGGAAATATCTGTTTCCAGAATTGAAATCGAACTTTGATGGGTGGGTTTATAGGTGTATTTTGACCCGCTGAATCCGAGAATCCAAGCTTTGATGACCAAAAATATGCTTGGAAAAAAGTTATTTCGCATGGTACGACAATGAGATGATCGAAAATATCTGTCCCCAGAATCGGAATCGAACTTTGATGGGTGGGTTTATAGGTGTATTTTGACCCGCTGAATCCAAAAATCCAACCTTTGTGACACGAAAATATACCTGGAACGAAGTTATTTCGCATGGTACGAAAAAGAGATGATCGAAAATATTTTTTTTCAGAATCAAAATCGGACTTCGATGGGTGAGTTTCTAGGTGTATTTCGACCCGCTGAATCCGAAAATCCAACCTTTGATGACCAAAAATATGATTGGAAAAAAGTTATTTCACATGGTACGAAAAAGAGATGATCGAAAATATCTGTCTCCAGGATCGAAATCGAACTTTGATGGGTGGGTTCATAGGTGTATTTCGACCCGCTAAATCCGACAATCCAAGCTTTGATGACCAAAAATATGCTTGGAAAAAAGTTATTTCGCATGGTACGAAAAAGAGATGATCGAAAATATTTTTTTTCAGAATCAAAATCGGACTTTAATGGGTGAGTTTCTAGGTGTATTTTGACCCACTGAATCCGAAAATCCAAACTCTGATGACCTAAAATATGCTTGGAAAAACGTTATGTCGCACGCTACGAAAAAGAGATGATCGAAAATATTTTTTTTCCGAATCAAAATCGGACTTTAATGGGTGAGTTTCTAGGTGTATTTCGACCCACTGAATCCGAAAATCCAACCTCTGATGACCAAAAATATGCTTGGAAAAAAGTTATGTCGCACGGTACGAAAAAGAGATGATCGAAAACTTTTTTTTTCAGAATCAAAATCGGACTTTCATGGGTGAGTTTCTAGGTGTATTTCGACCCACTGAATCCAAAAATCCAACCTCTGATGACCAAAAATATGCTTGGAAAAAAGTTATTTCGCACGGTACGAAAAAGAGATGATCGAAAATATTTTTTTTCCGAATCGGAATCGGACTTTAATGGGTGAGTTTCTAGGTGTATTTTGACCCGCTGAATCCGAAAATCCAACCTCTGATGACCAAAAATATGCTTGGAAAAAAGTTATTTCGCATGGTACGACAATGAGATGATCGAAAATATCTGTCTCCAGAATCGGAATCGAACTTTGATGGGTGGGTTTATAGGTGTATTTTGACCCGCTGAATCCAAAAATCCAACCTTTGTTACACGAAAATATACCTGGAACGAAGTTATTTCGCATGGTACGAAAAAGAGATGATCGAAAATATTTTTTTTCGGAATCAAAATCGGACTTTGATGGGTGAGTTTCTAGGTGTATTTCGACCCGCTGAATCCGACAATCCAACGTTTGATGACCAAAAATATGCTTGGAAAAAAGTTATTTCGCATGGTACGAAAAAGAGATGATCGAAAATATTTTTTTTCAGAATCAAAATCGGACTTCGATGGGTGAGTTTCTAGGTGTATTTCGACCCGCTGAATCCGAAAATCCAACCTTTGATGACCGAAAATATGCTTGGAAAAAAGTTATTTCGCATGGTACGAAAAAGAGATGATCGAAAATATCTGTCTCCAGGATCGAAATCGAACTTTGATGGGTGGGTTTATAGGTGTATTTCGACCCGCTGAATCCGACAATCCAAGCTTTGATGACCAAAAATATGCTTGGAAAAAAGTTATTTCGCATGGTACGAAAAAGAGATGATCGAAAATATTTTTTTTCAGACTCAAAATCGGACTTTGATGGGTGAGTTTCTAGGTGTATTTCGACCCGCTGAATCCGAAAATCCAACCTTTGATGACCAAAAATATGCTTGGAAAAAAGTTACTTCGCATGGTTCGAAAAAGAGATGATCGAAAATATCTGTCTCCAGAATCAAAATCGAACTTTGATGGGTGGGTTCATAGGTGTACTTTGACCCGCTGAATCAAAAAATCCAACCTTTGTTACACGAAAATACACCTGGAAAGAAGTTATTCCGCATGGTACGAAAAAGAGATGATCGAAAATATTTTTTTTCAGAATCAAAATCGGACTTTAATGGGTGAGTTTCTAGGTGTATTCCGACCCGCTGAATCCGAAAATCCAAACTTTGATGACCAAAAATATGCTTGGAAAAAAGTTATTTCGCATGGTACGAAAAATAGATGATCATAAATATTTTTTTTCAGAATCAAAATCGGACTTTAATGGGTGAGCTTCTAGGTGTATTTCGACCCGCTGAATCCGAAAATCCGAACTTTGATGACCAAAAATATGCTTGGAAAAAAGTTATTTCGCATGGTACGAAAAAGAGATGATCGAAAATATCTGTCTCCAGAATCGGAATCGAACTTTGATGGGTCGGTTCATAGGTGTATTTTGACCCGCTGAATCCAAAAATCCAACCTTTGTTCAACGAAAATACACCTGGAAAGAAGTTATTTCGCATGGTACGAAAAAGAGATGATCGAAAATATTTTTTTTCAGAATCAAAATCGGACTTTAATGGGTGAGTTTCTAGGTGTATTTCGACCCACTGAATCCGAAAATCCAAACTCTGATGACCAAAAATATGCTTGGAAAAAAGTTATGTCGCACGGTACGAAAAAGAGATGATCGAAAATATTTTTTTTTCCGGATCAAAATCGGACTTTAATGGGTGAGTTTCTAGGTGTATTTCGACCCGCTGAATCCGAAAATCCAACCTTTGATGAAGAAAAATATGCTTGGAAAAAAGTTATTTCGCATGGTTCGAAAAAGAGATGATCGAAAATATCTGTCTCCAGAATCAAAATCGAACTTTGATGGGTAGGTTTATAGGTGTATTTTGACCCGCTGAATTCGAGAATCCAAGCTTTGATGGCCAAAAATATGCTTGGAAAAAAGTTATTTCGCATCGTACGAAAAAGAGATGATCGGAAATATCTGACTCCAGAATTGAAATCGAACTTTGATGGGTGGGTTTATAGGTGTATTTCGACCCGCTGAAATCGACAATCCAAGCTTTGATGACCAAAAATATGCTTGGAAAAAAGTTATTTCGCATGGTACGAAAAAGAGATGATCGAAAATATTTTTTTTCAGACTCAAAATCGGACTTTGATGGGTGAGTTTCTAGGTGTATTTCGACCCGCCGAATCCGAAAATCCAACCTCTGATGACCAAAAATATGCTTGGAAAAAAGTTATTTCGCATGGTACGAAAAAGAGATGATCGAAAATATTTTTGTCAGAATCAAAATCGGACTTTGATGGGTGAGTTTCTAGGTGTATTTCGACCCGCTGAATCTGAAAATCCAAACTTTGATGACCAAAAATATGCTTGGAAGAAAGTTATTTCGCATGGTACGAAAAAGAGATGATCGAAATATCTGTTTCCAGAATTGAAATCGAACTTTGATGGGTGGGTTTATAGGTGTATTTTGACCCGCTGAATCCAAAAATCCAACCTTCGTTACACGAAAATACACCTGAAAAGAAGTTATTTCGCATGGTACGAAAAAGAGATGATCGAAAATATCTGTCTTCAGACTCGAACTCGAACTTTGATGGGTGGGTTTATAGGTGTATTTTGACCCGCTGAATCCAAAAATCCAACCTTTGTCACACGAAAATACACCTGGAAAGAAGTTATTTCGCATGGTACGAAAAAGAGATGATCGAAAATATTTTTGTTCAGAATCAAAATCGGACTTTAATGGGTGAGTTTCTAGGTGTATTTCGACCCGCTGAATCCGAAAATCCAACCTCTGATGACCAAAAATATGCTTGGAAAAAAGTTATTTCGCATGGTACGACAAAGAGATGATCGAAAATATCTGTCTCCAGAATCGGAATCGAACTTTGATGGGTGGGTTTATAGGTGTATTTTGACCCGCTGAATCCACAAATCCAACCTTTGTTACACGAAAATACACCTCGAACGAACTTATTTCGCATGGTACGAAAAAGAGATGATCGAAAATATTTTTTTTCAGAATCAAAATCGGACTTTAATGGGTGAGTTTCTAGGTGTATTTCGACCCACTGAATCCGAAAATCCAAACTCTGATGACCTAAAATATGCTTGGAAAAACGTTATGTCGCACGCTACGAAAAAGAGATGATCGAAAATATTTTTTTTCCGAATCAAAATCGGACTTTAATGGGTGAGTTTCTAGGTGTATTTCGACCCACTGAATCCGAAAATCCAACCTCTGATGACCAAAAATATGCTTGGAAAAAAGTTATGTCGCACGGTACGAAAAAGAGATGATCGAAAACTTTTTTTTTCAGAATCAAAATCGGACTTTCATGGGTGAGTTTCTAGGTGTATTTCGACCCACTGAATCCAAAAATCCAACCTCTGATGACCAAAAATATGCTTGGAAAAAAGTTATTTCGCACGGTACGAAAAAGAGATGATCGAAAATATTTTTTTTCCGAATCGGAATCGGACTTTAATGGGTGAGTTTCTAGGTGTATTTTGACCCGCTGAATCCGAAAATCCAACCTCTGATGACCAAAAATATGCTTGGAAAAAAGTTATTTCGCATGGTACGACAATGAGATGATCGAAAATATCTGTCTCCAGAATCGGAATCGAACTTTGATGGGTGGGTTTATAGGTGTATTTTGACCCGCTGAATCCAAAAATCCAACCTTTGTTACACGAAAATATACCTGGAACGAAGTTATTTCGCATGGTACGAAAAAGAGATGATCGAAAATATTTTTTTTCGGAATCAAAATCGGACTTTGATGGGTGAGTTTCTAGGTGTATTTCGACCCGCTGAATCCGACAATCCAACGTTTGATGACCAAAAATATGCTTGGAAAAAAGTTATTTCGCATGGTACGAAAAAGAGATGATCGAAAATATTTTTTTTCAGAATCAAAATCGGACTTCGATGGGTGAGTTTCTAGGTGTATTTCGACCCGCTGAATCCGAAAATCCAACCTTTGATGACCGAAAATATGCTTGGAAAAAAGTTATTTCGCATGGTACGAAAAAGAGATGATCGAAAATATCTGTCTCCAGGATCGAAATCGAACTTTGATGGGTGGGTTTATAGGTGTATTTCGACCCGCTGAATCCGACAATCCAAGCTTTGATGACCAAAAATATGCTTGGAAAAAAGTTATTTCGCATGGTACGAAAAAGAGATGATCGAAAATATTTTTTTTCAGACTCAAAATCGGACTTTGATGGGTGAGTTTCTAGGTGTATTTCGACCCGCTGAATCCGAAAATCCAACCTTTGATGACCAAAAATATGCTTGGAAAAAAGTTACTTCGCATGGTTCGAAAAAGAGATGATCGAAAATATCTGTCTCCAGAATCAAAATCGAACTTTGATGGGTGGGTTCATAGGTGTACTTTGACCCGCTGAATCAAAAAATCCAACCTTTGTTACACGAAAATACACCTGGAAAGAAGTTATTCCGCATGGTACGAAAAAGAGATGATCGAAAATATTTTTTTTCAGAATCAAAATCGGACTTTAATGGGTGAGTTTCTAGGTGTATTCCGACCCGCTGAATCCGAAAATCCAAACTTTGATGACCAAAAATATGCTTGGGAAAAAGTTATTTCGCATGGTACGAAAAATAGATGATCATAAATATTTTTTTTCAGAATCAAAATCGGACTTTAATGGGTGAGCTTCTAGGTGTATTCCGACCCGCTGAATCCGAAAATCCGAACTTTGATGACCAAAAATATGCTTGGAAAAAAGTTATTTCGCATGGTACGAAAAAGAGATGATCGAAAATATCTGTCTCCAGAATCGGAATCGAACTTTGATGGGTGGGTTCATAGGTGTATTTTGACCCGCTGAATCCAAAAATCCAACCTTTGTTCAACGAAAATACACCTGGAAAGAAGTTATTTCGCATGGTACGAAAAAGAGATGATCGAAAATATTTTTTTTCAGAATCAAAATCGGACTTTAATGGGTGAGTTTCTAGGTGTATTTCGACCCACTGAATCCGAAAATCCAAACTCTGATGACCAAAAATATGCTCGGAAAAAAGTTATGTCGCACGGTACGAAAAAGAGATGATCGAAAATATTTTTTTTCCGAATCGGAATCGGACTTCAATGGGTGAGTTTCTAGGTGTATTTTGACCCGCTGAATCCGAAAATCCAACCTCTGATGACCAAAAATATGCTTGGAAAAAAGTTATTTCGCATGGTACGACAATGAGATGATCGAAAATATCTGTCTCCAGAATCGGAATCGAACTTTGATGGGTGGGTTTATAGGTGTATTTTGACCCGCTGAATCCAAAAATCCAACCTTTGTTACACGAAAATATACCTGGAACGAAGTTATTTCGCATGGTACGAAAAAGAGATGATCGAAAATATTTTTTTTCGGAATCAAAATCGGACTTTGATGGGTGAGTTTCTAGGTGTATTTCGACCCGCTGAATCCGACAATCCAACGTTTGATGACCAAAAATATGCTTGGAAAAAAGTTATTTCGCATGGTACGAAAAAGAGATGATCGAAAATATTTTTTTTCAGAATCAAAATCGGACTTCGATGGGTGAGTTTCTAGGTGTATTTCGACCCGCTGAATCCGAAAATCCAACCTTTGATGACCGAAAATATGCTTGGAAAAAAGTTATTTCGCATGGTACGAAAAAGAGATGATCGAAAATATCTGTCTCCAGGATCGAAATCGAACTTTGATGGGTGGGTTTATAGGTGTATTTCGACCCGCTGAATCCGACAATCCAAGCTTTGATGACCAAAAATATGCTTGGAAAAAAGTTATTTCGCATGGTACGAAAAAGAGATGATCGAAAATATTTTTTTTCAGACTCAAAATCGGACTTTGATGGGTGAGTTTCTAGGTGTATTTCGACCCGCTGAATCCGAAAATCCAACCTTTGATGACCAAAAATATGCTTGGAAAAAAGTTACTTCGCATGGTTCGAAAAAGAGATGATCGAAAATATCTGTCTCCAGAATCAAAATCGAACTTTGATGGGTGGGTTCATAGGTGTACTTTGACCCGCTGAATCAAAGAATCCAACCTTTGTTACACGAAAATACACCTGGAAAGAAGTTATTCCGCATGGTACGAAAAAGAGATGATCGAAAATATTTTTTTTCAGAATCAAAATCGGACTTTAATGGGTGAGTTTCTAGGTGTATTCCGACCCGCTGAATCCGAAAATCCAAACTTTGATGACCAAAAATATGCTTGGGAAAAAGTTATTTCGCATGGTACGAAAAATAGATGATCATAAATATTTTTTTTCAGAATCAAAATCGGACTTTAATGGGTGAGCTTCTAGGTGTATTCCGACCCGCTGAATCCGAAAATCCGAACTTTGATGACCAAAAATATGCTTGGAAAAAAGTTATTTCGCATGGTACGAAAAAGAGATGATCGAAAATATCTGTCTCCAGAATCGGAATCGAACTTTGATGGGTGGGTTCATAGGTGTATTTTGACCCGCTGAATCCAAAAATCCAACCTTTGTTTAACGAAAATACACCTGGAAAGAAGTTATTTCGCATGGTACGAAAAAGAGATGATCGAAAATATTTTTTTTCAGAATCAAAATCGGACTTTAATGGGTGAGTTTCTAGGTGTATTTCGACCCACTGAATCCGAAAATCCAAACTCTGATGACCAAAAATATGCTCGGAAAAAAGTTATGTCGCACGGTACGAAAAAGAGATGATCGAAAATATTTTTTTTCCGAATCGGAATCGGACTTCAATGGGTGAGTTTCTAGGTGTATTTTGACCCGCTGAATCCGAAAATCCAACCTCTGATGACCAAAAATATGCTTGGAAAAAAGTTATTTCGCATGGTACGACAATGAGATGATCGAAAATATCTGTCTCCAGAATCGGAATCGAACTTTGATGGGTGGGTTTATAGGTGTATTTTGACCCGCTGAATCCAAAAATCCAACCTTTGTTACACGAAAATATACCTGGAAAGAAGTTATTTCGCATGGTACGAAAAAGAGATGATCGAAAATATTTTTTTTCAGAATCAAAATCGGACTTTAATGGGTGAGTTTCTAGGTGTATTTCGACCCGCTGAATCCGAAAATCCAAACTTTGATGACCAAAAATATGCTTGGAAAAAAGTTATTTCGCATGGTACGAAAAATAGATGATCATGAATATTTTTTTTCAGAATCAAAATCGGACTTTAATGGGTGAGCTTCTAGGTGTATTTCGACCCGCTGAATCCGAAAATCCGAACCTCGATGACCAAAAATATGCTTGGAAAAAAGTTATTTCGCATGGTACGAAAAAGAGATGATCGAAAATATCTGTCTCCAGAATCGGAATCGAACTTTGATGGGTGGGTTCATAGGTGTATTTTGACCCGCTGAATCCAAAAATCCAACCTTTGTTCAACGAAAATACACCTGGAAAGAAGTTATTTCGCATGGTACGAAAAAGAGATGATCGAAAATATTTTTTTTCAGAATCAAAATCGGACTTTAATGGGTGAGTTTCTAGGTGTATTTCGACCCACTGAATCCGAAAATCCAAACTCTGATGACCAAAAATATGCTTGGAAAAAAGTTATGTCGCACGGTACGAAAAAGAGATGATCGAAAATATTTTTTTTCCGAATCAAAATCGGACTTTAATGGGTGAGTTTCTAGGTGTATTTCGACCCGCTGAATCCGAAAATCCAATTTTTGATGAAGAAAAATATGCTTGGAAAAAAGTTATTTCGCATGGTTCGAAAAAGAGATGATCGAAAATATCTGTCTCCAGAATCAAAATCGAACTTTGATGGGTGGGTTTATAGGTGTATTTTGACCCGCTGAATCCGAGAATCCAAGCTTTGATGACCAAAAATATGCTTGGAAAAAAGTTATTTCGCATCGTACGAAAAAGAGATGATCGGAAATATCTGTCTCCAGAATTGAAATCGAACTTTGATGGGTGGGTTTATAGGTGTATTTTGACCCGCTGAATCCGAGAATCCAAGCTTTAATGACCAAAAATATGCTTGGAAAAAAGTTATTTCGCATGGTACGAAAAAGAGATGATCGGAAATATCTTTCTCCAGAATCGAAGTCGAACTTTGATGGGTGGGTTTCTATGTGTATTTCGAACCGCTGAATCCGAAAATCCAACCTTTGATGACCGAAAATATGCTTGGAAAAAAGTTATTTCGCATGGTACGAAAAAGAGATGATCGAAAATATCTGTCTCCAGGATCGAAATCGAACTTTGATGGGTGGGTTTATAGGTGTATTTCGACCCGCTGAATCCGACAATCCAAGCTTTGATGACCAAAAATATGCTTGGAAAAAAGTTATTTCGCATGGTACGAAAAAGAGATGATCGAAAATATTTTTTTTCAGACTCAAAATCGGACTTTGATGGGTGAGTTTCTAGGTGTATTTCGACCCGCCGAATCCGAAAATCCAACCTCTGATGACCAAAAATATGCTTGGAAAAAAGTTATTTCGCATGGTACGAAAAAGAGATGATCGAAAATATTTTTGTCAGAATCAAAATCGGACTTTGATGGGTGAGTTTCTAGGTGTATTTCGACCCGCTGAATCTGAAAATCCAAACTTTGATGACCAAAAATATGCTTGGAAAAAAGTTATTTCGCATGGTACGAAAAAGAGATGATCGAAATATCTGTTTCCAGAATTGAAATCGAACTTTGATGGGTGGGTTTATAGGTGTATTTTGACCCGCTGAATCCAAAAATCCAACCTTCGTTACACGAAAATACACCTGAAAAGAAGTTATTTCGCATGGTACGAAAAAGAGATGATCGAAAATATCTGTCTTCAGACTCGAACTCGAACTTTGATGGGTGGGTTTATAGGTGTATTTTGACCCGCTGAATCCAAAAATCCAACCTTTGTTACACGAAAATACACCTGGAAAGAAGTTATTTCGCATGGTACGAAAAAGAGATGATCGAAAATATTTTTGTTCAGAATCAAAATCGGACTTTAATGGGTGAGTTTCTAGGTGTATTTCGACCCGCTGAATCCGAAAATCCAACCTCTGATGACCAAAAATATGCTTGGAAAAAAGTTATTTCGCATGGTACGACAAAGAGATGATCGAAAATATCTGTCTCCAGAATCGAAATCGAACTTTGATGGGTGGGTTTATAGGTGTATTTTGACCCGCTGAATCCACAAATCCAACCTTTGTTACGCGAAAATACACCTCGAACGAACTTATTTCGCATGGTACGAAAAAGAGATGATCGAAAATATTTTTTTTCAGAATCAAAATCGGACTTTAATGGGTGAGTTTCTAGGTGTATTTCGACCCACTGAATCCGAAAATCCAAACTCTGATGACCTAAAATATGCTTGGAAAAACGTTATGTCGCACGCTACGAAAAAGAGATGATCGAAAATATTTTTTTTCCGAATCAAAATCGGACTTTAATGGGTGAGTTTCTAGGTGTATTTCGACCCACTGAATCCGAAAATCCAACCTCTGATGACCAAAAATATGCTTGGAAAAAAGTTATGTCGCACGGTACGAAAAAGAGATGATCGAAAACTTTTTTTTTCAGAATCAAAATCGGACTTTCATGGGTGAGTTTCTAGGTGTATTTCGACCCACTGAATCCGAAAATCCAACCTCTGATGACCAAAAATATGCTTGGAAAAACGTTATGTCGCACGCTACGAAAAAGAGATGATCGAAAATATTTTTTTTCCGAATCAAAATCGGACTTTAATGGGTGAGTTTCTAGGTGTATTTCGACCCACTGAATCCGAAAATCCAACCTCTGATGACCAAAAATATGCTTGGAAAAAAGTTATTTCGCACGGTACGAAAAAGAGATGATCGAAAATATTTTTTTTCCGAATCGGAATCGGACTTTAATGGGTGAGTTTCTAGGTGTATTTTGACCCGCTGAATCCGAAAATCCAACCTCTGATGACCAAAAATATGCTTGGAAAAAAGTTATTTCGCATGGTACGACAATGAGATGATCGAAAATATCTGTCTCCAGAATCGGAATCGAACTTTGATGGGTGGGTTTATAGGTGTATTTTGACCCGCTGAATCCAAAAATCCAACCTTTGTTACACGAAAATATACCTGGAACGAAGTTATTTCGCATGGTACGAAAAAGAGATGATCGAAAATATTTTTTTTCGGAATCAAAATCGGACTTTGATCGGTGAGTTTCTAGGTGTATTTCGACCCGCTGAATCCGACAATCCAACGTTTGATGACCAAAAATATGCTTGGAAAAAAGTTATTTCGCATGGTACGAAAAAGAGATGATCGAAAATATTTTTTTTCAGAATCAAAATCAGACTTCGATGGGTGAGTTTCTAGGTGTATTTCGACCCGCTGAATCCGAAAATCCAACCTTTGATGACCGAAAATATGCTTGGAAAAAAGTTATTTCGCATGGTACGAAAAAGAGATGATCGAAAATATCTGTCTCCAGGATCGAAATCGAACTTTGATGGGTGGGTTTATAGGTGTATTTCGACCCGCTGAATCCGACAATCCAAGCTTTGATGACCAAAAATATGCTTGGAAAAAAGTTATTTCGCATGGTACGAAAAAGAGATGATCGAAAATATTTTTTTTCAGACTCAAAATCGGACTTTGATGGGTGAGTTTCTAGGTGTATTTCGACCCGCTGAATCCGAAAATCCAACCTTTGATGACCAAAAATATGCTTGGAAAAAAGTTACTTCGCATGGTTCGAAAAAGAGATGATCGAAAATATCTGTCTCCAGAATCAAAATCGAACTTTGATGGGTGGGTTCATAGGTGTACTTTGACCCGCTGAATCAAAAAATCCAACCTTTGTTACACGAAAATACACCTGGAAAGAAGTTATTCCGCATGGTCCGACAAAGAGATGATCGAAAATATCTGTCTCCAGAATTGAAATCGAACTTTGATGGGTGGGTTTATAGGTGTATTTTGACCCGCTGAATCCGAGAATCCAAGCTTTGATGACCAAAAATATGCTTGGAAAAAAGTTATTTCGCATGGTACGAAAAAGAGATGATCGGAAATATCTGTCTCCAGAATTGAAATCGAACTTTGATGGGTGGGTTTATAGGTGTATTTTGACCCGCTGAATCCGAGAATCCAAGCTTTGATGACCAAAAATATGCTTGGAAAAAAGTTATTTCGCATGGTACGAAAAAGAGATGATCGGAAATATCTTTCTCCAGAATCGAAGTCGAACTTTGATGGGTGGGTTTCTAGGTGTATCTCGACCCGCTGAATCCGAAAATCCAACCTTCGATGACCGAAAATATGCTTGGAAAAAAGTTATTTCGCATGGTACGAAAAAGAGATGATCGAAAATATCTGTCTCCAGGATCGAAATCGAACTTTGATGGGTGGGTTTATAGGTGTATTTCGACCCGCTGAATCCGACAATCCAAGCTTTGATGACCAAAAATATGCTTGGAAAAAAGTTATTTCGCATGGTACGAAAAAGAGATGATCGAAAATATTTTTTTTCAGACTCAAAATCGGACTTTGATGGGTGAGTTTCTAGGTGTATTTCGACCCGCTGAATCCGACAATCCAAGCTTTGATGACCAAAAATATGCTTGGAAAAAAGTTATTTCGCATGGTACGAAAAAGAGATGATCGAAAATATTTTTTTTCAGAATCAAAATCGGACTTCGATGGGTGAGTTTCTAGGTGTATTTCGACCCGCTGAATCCGAAAATCCAACCTTTGATGACCGAAAATATGCTTGGAAAAAAGTTATTTCGCATGGTACGAAAAAGAGATGATCGAAAATATCTGTCTCCAGGATCGAAATCGAACTTTGATGGGTGGGTTTATAGGTGTATTTCGACCCGCTGAATCCGACAATCCAAGCTTTGATGACCAAGAATATGCTTGGAAAAAAGTTATTTCGCATGGTACGAAAAAGAGATGATCGAAAATATTTTTTTTCAGACTCAAAATCGGACTTTGATGGGTGAGTTTCTAGGTGTATTTCGACCCGCTGAATCCGAAAATCCAACCTTTGATGACCAAAAATATGCTTGGAAAAAAGTTACTTCGCATGGTTCGAAAAAGAGATGATCGGAAATATCTGTTTCCAGAATTGAAATCGAACTTTGATGGGTGGGTTTATAGGTGTATTTTGACCCGCTGAATCCGAGAATCCAAGCTTTGATGACCAAAAATATGCTTGGAAAAAAGTTATTTCGCATGGTACGAAAAAGAGATGATCGGAGATATCTTTCTCCAGAATCGAAGTCGAACTTTGATGGGTGGGTTCATAGGTGTATTTTGACCCGCTGAATCCAAAAATCCAACCTTCGTTACACGAAAATATACCTGGAAAGAAGTTATTCCGCATGGTCCGACAAAGAGATGATCGAAAATATTTTTTTTCAGAATCAAAATCGGACTTTAATGGGTGAGTTTCTAGGTGTATTCCGACCCGCTGAATCCGAAAATCCAAACTTTGATGACCAAAAATATGCTTGGAAAAAAGTTATTCCGCATGGTACGAAAAATAGATGATCGAAAATATTTTTTTTCAGAATCAAAATCGGACTTTGATGGGTGAGTTTCTAGTTGTATTCCGACCCGCTGAATCCGAAAATCCGAACTTTGATGACCGAAAATATGCGTGGAAAAAAGTTATTTCGCATGGTACGAAAAAGAGATGATCGAAAATATCTGTCTCCAGAATCGGAATCGAACTTTGATGGGTGGGTTCATAGGTGTATTTTGACCCGCTGAATCCAAAAATCCAACCTTTGTTGGACGAAAATACACCTGGAAAGAAGTTATTTCGCATGGTACGAAAAAGAGATGATCGAAAATATTTTTTTTCAAAATCAAAATCGGACTTTAATGGGTGAGTTTCTAGGTGTATTATGACCCACTGAATCCGAAAATCCAACCTCTGATGACCAAAAATATGCTTGGAGAAAAGTTATGTCGCACGGTACGAAAAAGAGATGATCGAAAATATTTTTTTTCCGAATCAAAATCGGACTTTAATGGGTGAGTTTCTAGGTGTATTTCTACCCACTGAATCCGAAAATCCAACCTCTAATGACCAAAAATATGCTTGGAAAAAAGTTATTTCGCATTGTTCGAAAAAGAGATGATCGAAAATATCTGTCTCCAGAATCGAAATCGAACTTTGATGGGTGGGTTTATAGGTGTATTTTGACCCGCTGAATCCGAGAATCCAAGCTTTGATGACCAAAAATATGCTTGGAAAAAAGTTATTTCGCATGGTACGAAAAAGAGATGATCGGAAATATCTGTCTCCAGAATTGAAATCGAACTTTGATGGGTGGGTTTATAGGTGTATTTTGACCCGCTGAATCCGAGAATCCAAGCTTTGATGACCAAAAATATGCTTGGGAAAAAGTTATTTCGCATGGTACGAAAAAGAGATGATCGGAAATATCTCTCTCCAGAATCGAAGTCGAACTTTGATGGGTGGGTTTCTAGGTGTATTTCGACCCGCTGAATCCGAAAATCCAACCTTTGATGACCGAAAATATGCTTGGAAAAAAGTTATTTCGCATGGTACGAAAAAGAGATGATCGAAAATATCTGTCTCCAGGATCGAAATCGAACTTTGATGGGTGGGTTTATAGGTGTATTTCGACCCGCTGAATATGACAATCCAAGCTTTGATGACCAAAAATATGCTTGGAAAAAAGTTATTTCGCATGGTACGAAAAAGAGATGATCGAAAATGTTTTTTTTCGGACTCAAAATCGGACTTTGATGGGTGAGTTTCTAGGTGTATTTCGACCCGCTGAATCCGACAATCCAAGCTTTGATGACCAAAAATATGCTTGGAAAAAAGTTATTTCGCATGGTACGAAAAAGAGATGATCGAAAATATTTTTTTTCAGAATCAAAATCGGACTTCGATGGATGAGTTTCTAGGTGTATTTCGACACGCTGAATCCGAAAATCCAACCTTTGATGACCGAAAATATGCTTGGAAAAAAGTTATTTCGCATGGTACGAAAAAGAGATGATCGAAAATATCTGTCTCCAGGATCGAAATCGAACTTTGATGGGTGGGTTTATAGGTGTATTTCGACCCGCTGAATCCGACAATCCAAGCTTTGATGACCAAAAATATGCTTGGAAAAAAGTTATTTCGCATGGTACGAAAAAGAGATGATCGAAAATATTTTTTTTCAGACTCAAAATCGGACTTTGATGGGTGAGTTTCTAGGTGTATTCCGACCCGCTGAATCTGAAAATCCAAACTTCGATGACCAAAAATATGCTTGGAAAAAAGTTATTTCGCATGGTACGAAAAAGAGATGATCGAAAATATCTGTCTCCAGAATTGAAATCGAACTTTGATGGGTGGGTTTATAGGTGTATTTTGACCCGCTGAATCCGAGAATCCAAGCTTCGATGACCAAAAACATGCTTGGAAAAAAGTTATTTCGCATGGTACGAAAAAGAGATGATCGGAAATATCTTTCTCCAGAATCGAAGTCGAACTTTGATGGGTGGGTTCATAGGTGTATTTTGACCCGCTGAATCCAAAAATCCAACCTCCGTTACACGAAAATACACCTGGAAAGAAGTTATTCCGCATGGTACGAAAAAGAGATGATCGAAAATATTTTTTTTCAGAATCGGATCGGACTTTGATGGGTGAGTTTCTAGGTGTATTTCGACCCGCTGAATCCGAAAATCCAACCTTTGATGACCAAAAATATGCTTGGAAAAAAGTTACTTCGCATGGTTCGAAAAAGAGATGATCGGAAATATCTGTCTCCAGAATTGAAATCGAACTTTGATGGGTGGGTTTATACGTGTATTTTGACCCGCTGAATCCGAGAATCCAAGCTTTGATGACCAAAAATATGCTTGGAAAAAAGTTATTTCGCATGGTACGAAAAAGAGATGATCGGAAATATCTTTCTCCAGAATCGAAGTCGAACTTTGATGGGTGGGTTCATAGGTGTATTTTGACCCGCTGAATCCAAAAATCCAACCTTCGTTACACGAAAATATACCTGGAAAGAAGTTATTCCGCATGGTCCGACAAAGAGATGATCGAAAATATTTTTTTTCAGAATCAAAATCGGACTTTGATGGGTGAGTTTCTAGGTGTATTCCGACCCGCTGAATCCGAAAATCCAAACTTTGATGACCAAAAATATGCTTGGAAAAAAGTTATTTCGCATGGTTCGAAAAAGAGATGATCGAAAATATCTGTCTCTAGAATCGAAATCGAACTTTGATGGGTGGGTTTATAGGTGTATTTTGACCCGCTGAATCCGAGAATCCAAGCTTTGATGACCAAAAATATGCTTGGAAAAAAGTTATTTCGCATGGTACGAAAAAGAGATGATCGGAAATATCTGTCTCCAGAATTGAAATCGAACTTTGATGGGTGGGTTTATAGGTGTATTTTGACCCGCTGAATCCGAGAATCCAAGCTTTGATGACCAAAAATATGCTTGGAAAAAAGTTATTTCGCATGGTACGAAAAAGAGATGATCGGAAATATCTGTCTCCAGAATTGAAATCGAACTTTGATGGGTGGGTTTATAGGTGTATTTTGACCCGCTGAATCCGAGAATCCAAGCTTTGATGACCAAAAATATGCTTGGAAAAAAGTTATTTCGCATGGTACGAAAAAGAGATGATCGGAAATATCTTTCTCCAGAATCGAAGTCGAACTTTGATGGGTGGGTTTCTAGGTGTATTTCGACCCGCTGAATCCGAAAATCCAACCTTGGATGACCGAAAATATGCTTGGAAAAAAGTTATTTCGCATGGTACGAAAAAGAGATGATCGAAAATATCTGTCTCCAGGATCGAAATCGAACTTTGATGGGTGGGTTTATAGGTGTATTTCGACCCGCTGAATCCGACAATCCAAGCTTTGATGACCAAAAATATGCTTGGAAAAAAGTTATTTCGCATGGTACGAAAAAGAGATGATCGAAAATATTTTTTTTCGGACTCAAAATCGGACTTTGATGGGTGAGTTTCTAGGTGTATTTCGACCCGCTGAATCCGACAATCCAAGCTTTGATGACCAAAAATATGGTTGGAAAAAAGTTATTTCGCATGGTACGAAAAAGAGATGATCGAAAATATTTTTTTTCAGAATCAAAATCGGACTTCGATGGATGAGTTTCTAGGTGTATTTCGACCCGCTGAATCCGAAAATCCAACCTTTGATGACCGAAAATATGCTTGGAAAAAAGTTATTTCGCATGGTACGAAAAAGAGATGATCGAAAATATCTGTCTCCAGGATCGAAATCGAACTTTGATGGGTGGGTTTATACGTGTATTTTGACCCGATGAATCCGAGAATCCAAGCTTCGATGACCAAAAACATGCTTGGAAAAAAGTTATTTCGCATGGTACGAAAAAGAGATGATCGGAAATATCTTTCTCCAGAATCGAAGTCGAACTTTGATGGGTGGGTTCATAGGTGTATTTTGACCCGCTGAATCCAAAAATCCAACCTCCGTTACACGAAAATACACCTGGAAAGAAGTTATTCCGCATGGTACGAAAAAGAGATGATCGAAAATATTTTTTTTCAGAATCGGATCGGACTTTGATGGGTGAGTTTCTAGGTGTATTTCGACCCGCTGAATCCGAAAATCCAACCTTTGATGACCAAAAATATGCTTGGAAAAAAGTTACTTCGCATGGTTCGAAAAAGAGATGATCGGAAATATCTGTCTCCAGAATTGAAATCGAACTTTGATGGGTGGGTTTATAGGTGTATTTTGACCCGCTGAATCCGAGAATCCAAGCTTTGATGACCAAAAATATGCTTGGAAAAAAGTTATTTCGCATGGTACGAAAAAGAGATGATCGGAAATATCTTTCTCCAGAATCGAAGTCGAACTTTGATGGGTGGGTTCATAGGTGTATTTTGACCCGCTGAATCCAAAAATCCAACCTTCGTTACACGAAAATATACCTGGAAAGAAGTTATTCCGCATGGTACGAAAAAGAGATGATCGAAAATATTTTTTTTCAGAATCGGATCGGACTTTGATGGGTGAGTTTCTAGGTGTATTTCGACCCGCTGAATCCGAAAATCCAACCTTTGATGACCAAAAATATGCTTGGAAAAAAGTTACTTCGCATGGTTCGAAAAAGAGATGATCGGAAATATCTGTCTCCAGAATTGAAATCGAACTTTGATGGGTGGGTTTATACGTGTATTTTGACCCGCTGAATCCGAGAATCCAAGCTTTGATGACCAAAAATATGCTTGGAAAAAAGTTATTTCGCAAGGTACGAAAAAGAGATGATCGGAAATATCTTTCTCCAGAATCGAAGTCGAACTTTGATGGGTGGGTTCATAGGTGTATTTTGACCCGCTGAATCCGAAAATCCAACCTCTGATGACCAAAAATATGCTTGGAAAAAAGTTATTTCGCACGGTACGCAAAAGAGATGATCGAAAATATTTTTTTTCCGAATCGGAATCGGACTTTAATGGGTGAGTTTCTAGGTGTATTTTGACCCGCTGAATCCGAAAATCCAACCTCTGATGACCAAAAATATGCTTGGAAAAAAGTTATTTCGCATGGTACGACAATGAGATGATCGAAAATATCTGTCTCCAGAATCGGAATCGAACTTTGATGGGTGGGTTTATATGTGTATTTTGACCCGCTGAATCCAAAAATCCAACCTTTGTTACACGAAAATATACCTGGAACGAAGTTATTTCGCATGGTACGAAAAAGAGATGATCGAAAATATTTTTTTTCGGAATCAAAATCGGACTTTGATGGGTGAGTTTCTAGGTGTATTTCGACCCGCTGAATCCGACAATCCAACGTTTGATGACCAAAAATATGCTTGGAAAAAAGTTATTTCGCATGGTACGAAAAAGAGATGATCGAAAATATTTTTTTTCAGAATCAAAATCGGACTTCGATGGGTGAGTTTCTAGGTGTATTTCGACCCGCTGAATCCGAAAATCCAACCTTTGATGACCGAAAATATGCTTGGAAAAAAGTTATTTCGCATGGTACGAAAAAGAGATGATCGAAAATATCTGTCTCCAGGATCGAAATCGAACTTTGATGGGTGGGTTTATAGGTGTATTTCGACCCGCTGAATCCGACAATCCAAGCTTTGATGACCAAAAATATGCTTGGAAAAAAGTTATTTCGCATGGTACGAAAAAGAGATGATCGAAAATATTTTTTTTCAGACTCAAAATCGGACTTTGATGGGTGAGTTTCTAGGTGTATTTCGACCCGCTGAATCCGAAAATCCAACCTTTGATGACTAAAAATATGCTTGGAAAAAAGTTACTTCGCATGGTTCGAAAAAGAGATGATCGAAAATATCTGTCTCCAGAATCAAAATCGAACTTTGATGGGTGGGTTCATAGGTGTACTTTGACCCGCTGAATCAAAAAATCCAACCTTTGTTACACGAAAATACACCTGGAAAGAAGTTATTCCGCATGGTCCGACAAAGAGATGATCGAAAATATCTGTCTCCAGAATTGAAATCGAACTTTGATGGGTGGGTTTATAGGTGTATTTTGACCCGCTGAATCCGAGAATCCAAGCTTTGATGACCAAAAATATGCTTGGAAAAAAGTTATTTCGCATGGTACGAAAAAGAGATGATCGGAAATATCTGTCTCCAGAATTGAAATCGAACTTTGATGGGTGGGTTTATAGGTGTATTTTGACCCGCTGAATCCGAGAATCCAAGCTTTGATGACCAAAAATATGCTTGGAAAAAAGTTATTTCGCATGGTACGAAAAAGAGATGATCGGAAATATCTTTCTCCAGAATCGAAGTCGAACTTTGATGGGTGGGTTTCTAGGTGTATCTCGACCCGCTGAATCCGAAAATCCAACCTTCGATGACCGAAAATATGCTTGGAAAAAAGTTATTTCGCATGGTACGAAAAAGAGATGATCGAAAATATCTGTCTCCAGGATCGAAATCGAACTTTGATGGGTGGGTTTATAGGTGTATTTCGACCCGCTGAATCCGACAATCCAAGCTTTGATGACCAAAAATATGCTTGGAAAAAAGTTATTTCGCATGGTACGAAAAAGAGATGATCGAAAATATTTTTTTTCAGACTCAAAATCGGACTTTGATGGGTGAGTTTCTAGGTGTATTTCGACCCGCTGAATCCGACAATCCAAGCTTTGATGACCAAAAATATGCTTGGAAAAAAGTTATTTCGCATGGTACGAAAAAGAGATGATCGAGAATATTTTTTTTCAGAATCAAAATCGGACTTCGATGGGTGAGTTTCTAGGTGTATTTCGACCCGCTGAATCCGAAAATCCAACCTTTGATGACCGAAAATATGCTTGGAAAAAAGTTATTTCGCATGGTACGAAAAAGAGATGATCGAAAATATCTGTCTGCAGGATCGAAATCGAACTTTGATGGGTGGGTTTATAGGTGTATTTCGACCCGCTGAATCCGACAATCCAAGCTTTGATGACCAAAAATATGCTTGGAAAAAAGTTATTTCGCATGGTACGAAAAAGAGATGATCGAAAATATTTTTTTTCAGACTCAAAATCGGACTTTGATGGGTGAGTTTCTAGGTGTATTTCGACCCGCTGAATCCGAAAATCCAACCTTTGATGACCAAAAATATGCTTGGAAAAAAGTTACTTCGCATGGTTCGAAAAAGAGATGATCGGAAATATCTGTTTCCAGAATTGAAATCGAACTTTGATGGGTGGGTTTATAGGTGTATTTTGACCCGCTGAATCCGAGAATCCAAGCTTTGATGACCAAAAATATGCTTGGAAAAAAGTTATTTCGCATGGTACGAAAAAGAGATGATCGGAGATATCTTTCTCCAGAATCGAAGTCGAACTTTGATGGGTGGGTTCATAGGTGTATTTTGACCCGCTGAATCCAAAAATCCAACCTTCGTTACACGAAAATATACCTGGAAAGAAGTTATTCCGCATGGTCCGACAAAGAGATGATCGAAAATATTTTTTTTCAGAATCAAAATCGGACTTTAATGGGTGAGTTTCTAGGTGTATTCCGACCCGCTGAATCCGAAAATCCAAACTATGATGACCAAAAATATGCTTGGAAAAAAGTTATTCCGCATGGTACGAAAAATAGATGATCGAAAATATTTTTTTTCAGAATCAAAATCGGACTTTGATGGGTGAGTTTCTAGTTGTATTCCGACCCGCTGAATCCGAAAATCCGAACTTTGATGACCGAAAATATGCTTGGAAAAAAGTTATTTCGCATGGTACGAAAAAGAGATGATCGAAAATATCTGTCTCCAGAATCGGAATCGAACTTTGATGGGTGGGTTCATAGGTGTATTTTGACCCGCTGAATCCAAAAATCCAACCTTTGTTGGACGAAAATACACCTGGAAAGAAGTTATTTCGCATGGTACGAAAAAGAGATGATCGAAAATATTTTTTTTCAGAATCAAAATCGGACTTTAATGGGTGAGTTTCTAGGTGTATTATGACCCACTGAATCCGAAAATCCAACCTCTGATGACCAAAAATATGCTTGGAGAAAAGTTATGTCGCACGGTACGAAAAAGAGATGATCGAAAATATTTTTTTTCCGAATCAAAATCGGACTTTAATGGGTGAGTTTCTAGGTGTATTTCTACCCACTGAATCCGAAAATCCAACCTCTAATGACCAAAAATATGCTTGGAAAAAAGTTATTTCGCATTGTTCGAAAAAGAGATGATCGAAAATATCTGTCTCCAGAATCGAAATCGAACTTTGATGGGTGGGTTTATAGGTGTATTTTGACCCGCTGAATCCGAGAATCCAAGCTTTGATGACCAAAAATATGCTTGGAAAAAAGTTATTTCGCATGGTACGAAAAAGAGATGATCGGAAATATCTGTCTCCAGAATTGAAATCGAACTTTGATGGGTGGGTTTATAGGTGTATTTTGACCCGCTGAATCCGAGAATCCAAGCTTTGATGACCAAAAATATGCTTGGAAAAAAGTTATTTCGCATGGTACGAAAAAGAGATGATCGGAAATATCTGTCTCCAGAATTGAAATCGGACTTTAATGTGTGAGTTCCTAGGTGTATTTCGGCCCGCCGAATCCGAAAATCCAACCTTTGTTACACGACAATACACCTGGAAAGAAGTTATTTCGCATGGTACGAAAAAGAGATGATCGAAAATATTGTTTCTCAGAATCAAAATCGGACTTTAATGGGTGAGTTTCTAGGTGTATTTCGACCCGCTGAATCCGAAAATCCAACCTCTGATGACCAAAAATATGCTTGGAAAAAAGTTATTTCGCATGGTACGACAAAGAGATGATCAAAAATATCTGTCTCCAGAATCGGAATCGAACTTTGATGGGTGGGTTTATAGGTGTATTTTGACCCGCTGAATCCACAAATCCAACCTTTGTTACACGAAAATACACCTGGAACGAAGTTATTTCGCATGGTACGAAAAAGAGATGATCGAAAATTTTTTTTTTCAGAATCAATATCGGACCTCAATGGGTGAGTTCCTAGGTGTATTTCGACCCGCCGAATCCGAAAATCCAACCTCTGATGACCAAAAATATGCTTGAAAAAAAGTTATTTCGCATGGTACGAAAAAGAGATGATCGAAAATATTTTTGTCAGAATCAAAATCGGACTTTGATGGGTGAGTTTCTAGGTGTATTTCGACCCGCTGAATCTGAAAATCCAAACTTTGATGACCAGAAATATGCTTGGAAAAAAGTTATTTCGCATGGTACGAAAAAGAGATGATCGAAATATCTGTTTCCAGAATTGAAATCGAACTTTGATGGGTGGGTTTATAGGTGTATTTTGACCCGCTGAATCCAGAAATCCAACCTTCGTTACACGAAAATACACCTGGAAAGAAGTTATTTCGCATGGTCCGACAAAGAGATGATCGAAAATATTTTTTTTCAGAATCAAATTCGGACTTCGATGGGTGAGTTTCTAGGTGTATTCCGACCTGCTGAATCCGAAAATCCGAACTTTGATGACCAAAAATATGCTTGGAAAAAAGTTATTTCGCATGGTACGAAAAAGAGATGATCGAAAATATCTGTCTCCAGAATCGAAATCGAACTTTGATGGGTGGGTTTATAGGTGTATTTTGACCCGCTGAATCCAAAAATCCAACCTTTGTTACACGAAAATACACCTGGAAAGAAGTTATTTCGCATGGTACGAAAAAGAGATGATCGGAAATATTTTTTTTCAGAATCAAAATCGGACTTTAATGGGTGAGTTTCTAGGTGTATTTCGACCCGCTGAATCCGAAAATCCAACCTCTGATGACCAAAAATATGCTTGGAAAAAAGTTATTTCGCACGGTACGAAAAAGAGATGATCGAAAATATTTTTTTTCAGAATCAAAATCGGACTTTGATGGGTGAATTTCTAGGTGTATTTCGACCCGCTGAATCCGACAATTCAAGCTTTGATGACCAAAAATATGCTTGGAAAAAAGTTATTTCGCATGGTACGAAAAAGAGATGATCGAAAATATTTTTTTTCAGAATCAAAATCGGACTTTGATGGGTGAGTTTCTAGGTGTATTTCGACCCGCTGAATCCAAAAATCCAACCTGTGTCACACGAAAATACACCTGGAAAGAAGTTATTTCGCATGGTACGAAAAAGAGATGATCGAAAATATTTTTTTTCAGAATCAAAATCGGACTTTAATGGGTGAATTTCTAGGTGTATTTCGACCCGCTGAATCCGAAAATCCAACCTCTGATGACCAAAAATATGCTTGGAAAAAAGTTATTTCGCATGGTACGACAAAGAGATGATCGAAAATATCTGTCTCCAGAATCGGAATCGAACTTTGATGGGTGGGTTTATAGGTGTATTTTGACGCGCTGAATCCGAAAATCTAACCTTTGTTACACGAAAATACACCTGGAACGAAGTTATTTCGCATGGTACGACAAAGAGATGATCGAAAATATCTGTCTCCAGAATCGGAATCGAACTTTGATGGGTGGGTTTATAGGTGTATTTTGACCCGCTGAATCCAAAAATCCAACCTTTGTTACACGAAAATACACCTGGAAAGAAGTTATTTCGCATGGTACGAAAAAGAGATGATCGAAAATATTGTTTTTCAGAATCAAAATCGGACTTCGATGGGTGAGTTTCTAGGTGTATTCCGACCTGCTGAATCCGAAAATATGAACTTTGATGACCAAAAATATGCTTGGAAAAAAGTTATTTCGCATGGTACGAAAAAGAGATGATCGAAAATATCTGTCTCCAGAATCGAAATCGAACTTTGATGGGTGGGTTTATAGGTGTATTTTGACCCGCTGAATCCAAAAATCCAACCTTTGTTACACGAAAATACACCTGGAAAGAAGTTATTTCGCATGGTACGAAAAAGAGATGATCGGAAATATTTTTTTTCAGAATCAAAATCGGACTTTAATGGGTGAGTTTCTAGGTGTATTTCGACCCGCTGAATCCGAAAATCCAACCTCTGATGACCAAAAATATGCTTGGAAAAAAGTTATTTCGCACGGTACGAAAAAGAGATGATCGAAAATATTTTTTTTCAGAATCAAAATCGGACTTTGATGGGTGAATTTCTAGGTGTATTTCGACCCGCTGAATCCGACAATTCAAGCTTTGATGACCAAAAATATGCTTGGAAAAAAGTTATTTCGCATGGTACGAAAAAGAGATGATCGAAAATATTTTTTTTCAGAATCAAAATCGGACTTTAATGGGTGAGTTTCTAGGTGTATTTCGACCCGCTGAATCCGAAAATCCAACCTCTGATGACCAAAAATATGCTTGGAAAAAAGTTATTTCGCATGGTACGACAAAGAGATGATCGAAAATATCTGTCTCCAGAATCGGAATCGAACTTTGATGGGTGGGTTTATAGGTGTATTTCGACCCGCCGAATCCGAAAATCCAACCTCTGATGACCAAAAATATGCTTGGAAAAAAGTTATTTCGCTTGGTACGAAAAAGAGATGATCGAAAATATTTTTGTCAGAATCAAAATCGGACTTTGATGGGTGAGTTTCTAGGTGTATTTCGACCCGCTGAATCTAAAAATCCAAACTTTGATGACCAAAAATATGCCTGGAAAAAAGTTATTTCGCATGGTACGACAACGAGATGATCGAAAATATCTGTCTCCAGAATCGGAATCGAACTTTGATGGGTTGGTTTATAGGTGTATTTTGACGCGCTGAATCCGAAAATCTAACCTCTGTTACACGAAAATACACCTGGAACGAAGTTATTTCGCATGGTACGAAAAAGAGATGATCGAAAATTTTTTTTTTCAGAATCAATATCGGACTTTAATGTGTGAGTTCCTAGGTGTATTTCGGCCCGCCGAATCCGAAAATCCAACCTTTGTTACACGACAATACACCTGGAAAGAAGTTATTTCGCATGGTACGAAAAAGAGATGATCGAAAATATTGTTTCTCAGAATCAAAATCGGACTTTAATGGGTGAGTTTCTAGGTGTATTTCGACCCGCTGAATCCGAAAATCCAACCTCTGATGACCAAAAATATGCTTGGAAAAAAGTTATTTCGCATGGTACGACAAAGAGATGATCGAAAATATCTGTCTCCAGAATCGGAATCGAACTTTGATGGGTGGGTTTATAGGTGTATTTTGACCCGCTGAATCCACAAATCCAACCTTTGTTACACGAAAATACACCTGGAACGAAGTTATTTCGCATGGTACGAAAAAGAGATGATCGAAAATTTTTTTTTTCAGAATCAATATCGGACCTCAATGGGTGAGTTCCTAGGTGTATTTCGACCCGCCGAATCCGAAAATCCAACCTCTGATGACCAAAAATATGCTTGAAAAAAAGTTATTTCGCATGGTACGAAAAAGAGATGATCGAAAATATTTTTGTCAGAATCAAAATCGGACTTTGATGGGTGAGTTTCTAGGTGTATTTCGACCCGCTGAATCTGAAAATCCAAACTTTGATGACCAGAAATATGCTTGGAAAAAAGTTATTTCGCATGGTACGAAAAAGAGATGATCGAAATATCTGTTTCCAGAATTGAAATCGAACTTTGATGGGTGGGTTTATAGGTGTATTTTGACCCGCTGAATCCAGAAATCCAACCTTCGTTACACGAAAATACACCTGGAAAGAAGTTATTTCGCATGGTCCGACAAAGAGATGATCGAAAATATTTTTTTTCAGAATCAAATTCGGACTTCGATGGGTGAGTTTCTAGGTGTATTCCGACCTGCTGAATCCGAAAATCCGAACTTTGATGACCAAAAATATGCTTGGAAAAAAGTTATTTCGCATGGTACGAAAAAGAGATGATCGAAAATATCTGTCTCCAGAATCGAAATCGAACTTTGATGGGTGGGTTTATAGGTGTATTTTGACCCGCTGAATCCAAAAATCGAACCTTTGTTACACGAAAATACACCTGGAAAGAAGTTATTCCGCATGGTACGAAAAAGAGATGATCGGAAATATTTTTTTTCAGAATCAAAATCGGACTTTAATGGGTGAGTTTCTAGGTGTATTTCGACCCGCTGAATCCGAAAATCCAACCTCTGATGACCAAAAATATGCTTGGAAAAAAGTTATTTCGCACGGTACGAAAAAGAGATGATCGAAAATATTTTTTTTCAGAATCAAAATCGGACTTTGATGGGTGAATTTCTAGGTGTATTTCGACCCGCTGAATCCGACAATTCAAGCTTTGATGACCAAAAATATGCTTGGAAAAAAGTTATTTCGCATGGTACGAAA
The DNA here is from genome assembly GCA_963170745.1 of Phymatocera aterrima. Taxonomy (NCBI): domain Eukaryota; kingdom Metazoa; phylum Arthropoda; class Insecta; order Hymenoptera; family Tenthredinidae; genus Phymatocera; species Phymatocera aterrima. The sequence goes on along the minus strand of CAUJGY010000138.1, from coordinate 968,827 downwards.
AAGAGATGATCGAAAATATTTTTTTTCAGAATCAAAATCGGACTTTGATGGGTGAGTTTCTAGGTGTATTTCGACCCGCTGAATCCAAAAATCCAACCTGTGTCACACGAAAATACACCTGGAAAGAAGTTATTTCGCATGGTACGAAAAAGAGATGATCGAAAATATTTTTTTTCAGAATCAAAATCGGACTTTAATGGGTGAATTTCTAGGTGTATTTCGACCCGCTGAATCCGAAAATCCAACCTCTGATGACCAAAAATATGCTTGGAAAAAAGTTATTTCGCATGGTACGACAAAGAGATGATCGAAAATATCTGTCTCCAGAATCGGAATCGAACTTTGATGGGTGGGTTTATAGGTGTATTTTGACGCGCTGAATCCGAAAATCTAACCTTTGTTACACGAAAATACACCTGGAACGAAGTTATTTCGCATGGTACGACAAAGAGATGATCGAAAATATCTGTCTCCAGAATCGGAATCGAACTTTGATGGGTGGGTTTATAGGTGTATTTTGACCCGCTGAATCCAAAAATCCAACCTTTGTTACACGAAAATACACCTGGAAAGAAGTTATTTCGCATGGTACGAAAAAGAGATGATCGAAAATATTGTTTTTCAGAATCAAAATCGGACTTTAATGGGTGAGTTTCTAGGTGTATTTCGACCCGCTGAATCCGAAAATCCAACCTCTGATGACCAAAAATATGCTTGGAAAAAAGTTATTTCGCATGGTACGACAAAGAGATGATCGAAAATATCTGTCTCCAGAATCGGAATCGAACTTTGATGGGTGAGTTTATAGGTGTATTTTGACCCGCTGAATCCACAAATCCAACCTTTGTTACACGAAAATACACCTGGAACGAAGTTATTTCGCATGGTACGAAAAAGAGATGATCGCAAATTTTTTTTTTCAGAATCAATATCGGACTTTAATGGGTGAGTTCCTAGGTGTATTTCGACCCGCCGAATCCGAAAATCCAACCTGTGATGACCAAAAATATGCTTGGAAAAAAGTTATTTCGCTTGGTACGAAAAAGAGATGATCGAAAATATTTTTGTCAGAATCAAAATCGGACTTTGATGGGTGAGTTTCTAGGTGTATTTCGACCCGCTGAATCTGAAAATCCAAACTTTGATGACCAAAAATATGCTTGGAAAAAAGTTATTTCGCATGGTACGAAAAAGAGATGATCGAAAATATCTGTCTCCAGAATCGGAATCGAACTTTGATGGGTGGGTTTATAGGTGTATTTTGACCCGCTGAATCCAAAAATCCAACCTTTGTTACACGAAAATACACCTGGAAAGAAGTTATTTCGCATGGTACGAAAAAGAGATGATCGAAAATATTGTTTTTCAGAATCAAAATCGGACTTTAATGGGTGAGTTTCTAGGTGTATTTCGAACCGCTGAATCCGAAAATCCAACCTCTGATGACCAAAAATATGCTTGGAAAAAAGTTATTTCGCATGGTACGACAAAGAGATGATCGAAAATATCTATCTCCAGAATCGGAATCGAACTTTGATGGGTGAGTTTATAGGTGTATTTTGACCCGCTGAATCCACAAATCCAACCTTTGTTACACGAAAATACACCTGGAACGAAGTTATTTCGCATGGTACGAAAAAGAGATGATCGAAAATTTTTTTTTTCAGAATCAATATCGAACTTTAATGGGTGAGTTCCTAGGTGTATTTCGACCCGCCGAATCCGAAAATCCAACCTCTGATGACCAAAAATATGCTTGGAAAAAAGTTATTTCGCATGGTACGAAAAAGAGATGATCGAAATATCTGTTTCCAGAATTGAAATCGAACTTTGATGGGTGAGTTATAGGTGTATTTTGACCCGCTGAATCCAAAAAGCCAACCTCCGTTACACGAAAATACACCTGGAAAGAAGTTATTTCGCATGGTCCGACAAAGAGATGATCGAAAATATTTGTTTCCAGAATCAAAATCGGACTTCGATGGGTGAGTTTCTAGGTGTATTCCGACCCGCTGAATCCGAAAATCCGAACTTTGATAACCAAAAATATGTTCGGAAAAAAGTTATTTCGCATGGTACGAAAAAGAGATGATCGAAAATATCTGTCTCCAGGATCGGAATCGAACTTTGATGGGTGGGTTTATAGGTGTATTTCGACCCGCTGAATCCGACAATCCAAGCTTTGATGACCAAAAATATGCTTGGAAAAAAGTTATTTCGCATGGTACGAAAAAGAGATGATCGAAAATATTTTTTTTCAGACTCAAAATCGGACTTTGATGGGTGAGTTTCTAGGTGTATTTCGACCCGTTGAATCTGAAAATCCAAACTTTGATGACCAAAAATATGCTTGGAAAAAAGTTATTTCGCATGGTACGAAAAAGAGATGATCGAAAATATCTGTCTCCAGAATTGAAATCGAACTTTGATGGGTGGGTTTATAGGTGTATTTTGACCCGCTGAATCCGAGAATCCAAGCGTCGATGACCAAAAACATGCTTGGAACAAAGTTATTTCGCATGGTACGAAAAAGAGATGATCGGAAATTTTTTTTTTCAGAATCAATATCGGACTTTAATGTGTGAGTTCCTAGGTGTATTTCGGCCCGCCGAATCCGAAAATCCAACCTTTGTTACACGACAATACACCTGGAAAGAAGTTATTTCGCATGGTACGAAAAAGAGATGATCGAAAATATTGTTTCTCAGAATCAAAATCGGACTTTAATGTGTGAGTTCCTAGGTGTATTTCGGCCCGCCGAATCCGAAAATCCAACCTTTGTTACACGACAATACACCTGGAAAGAAGTTATTTCGCATGGTACGAAAAAGAGATGATCGAAAATATTGTTTCTCAGAATCAAAATCGGACTTTAGTGGGTGAGTTTCTAGGTGTATTTCGACCCGCTGAATCCGAAAATCCAACCTCTGATGACCAAAAATATGCTTGGAAAAAAGTTATTTCGCATGGTACGACAAAGAGATGATCGAAAATATCTGTCTCCAGAATCGGAATCGAACTTTGATGGGTGGGTTTATAGGTGTATTTTGACCCGCTGAATCCACAAATCCAACCTTTGTTACACGAAAATACACCTGGAACGAAGTTATTTCGCATGGTACGAAAAAGAGATGATCGAAAATTTTTTTTTTCAGAATCAATATCGGACCTCAATGGGTGAGTTCCTAGGTGTATTTCGACCCGCCGAATCCGAAAATCCAACCTCTGATGACCAAAAATATGCTTGAAAAAAAGTTATTTCGCATGGTACGAAAAAGAGATGATCGAAAATATTTTTGTCAGAATCAAAATCGGACTTTGATGGGTGAGTTTCTAGGTGTATTTCGACCCGCTGAATCTGAAAATCCAAACTTTGATGACCAGAAATATGCTTGGAAAAAAGTTATTTCGCATGGTACGAAAAAGAGATGATCGAAATATCTGTTTCCAGAATTGAAATCGAACTTTGATGGGTGGGTTTATAGGTGTATTTTGACCCGCTGAATCCAGAAATCCAACCTTCGTTACACGAAAATACACCTGGAAAGAAGTTATTTCGCATGGTCCGACAAAGAGATGATCGAAAATATTTTTTTTCAGAATCAAATTCGGACTTCGATGGGTGAGTTTCTAGGTGTATTCCGACCTGCTGAATCCGAAAATCCGAACTTTGATGACCAAAAATATGCTTGGAAAAAAGTTATTTCGCATGGTACGAAAAAGAGATGATCGAAAATATCTGTCTCCAGAATCGAAATCGAACTTTGATGGGTGGGTTTATAGGTGTATTTTGACCCGCTGAATCCAAAAATCCAACCTTTGTTACACGAAAATACACCTGGAAAGAAGTTATTCCGCATGGTACGAAAAAGAGATGATCGGAAATATTTTTTTTCAGAATCAAAATCGGACTTTAATGGGTGAGTTTCTAGGTGTATTTCGACCCGCTGAATCCGAAAATCCAACCTCTGATGACCAAAAATATGCTTGGAAAAAAGTTATTTCGCACGGTACGAAAAAGAGATGATCGAAAATATTTTTTTTCAGAATCAAAATCGGACTTTGATGGGTGAATTTCTAGGTGTATTTCGACCCGCTGAATCCGACAATTCAAGCTTTGATGACCAAAAATATGCTTGGAAAAAAGTTATTTCGCATGGTACGAAAAAGAGATGATCGAAAATATTTTTTTTCAGAATCAAAATCGGACTTTGATGGGTGAGTTTCTAGGTGTATTTCGACCCGCTGAATCCAAAAATCCAACCTGTGTCACACGAAAATACACCTGGAAAGAAGTTATTTCGCATGGTACGAAAAAGAGATGATCGAAAATATTTTTTTTCAGAATCAAAATCGGACTTTAATGGGTGAATTTCTAGGTGTATTTCGACCCGCTGAATCCGAAAATCCAACCTCTGATGACCAAAAATATGCTTGGAAAAAAGTTATTTCGCATGGTACGACAAAGAGATGATCGAAAATATCTGTCTCCAGAATCGGAATCGAACTTTGATGGGTGGGTTTATAGGTGTATTTTGACGCGCTGAATCCGAAAATCTAACCTTTGTTACACGAAAATACACCTGGAACGAAGTTATTTCGCATGGTACGACAAAGAGATGATCGAAAATATCTGTCTCCAGAATCGGAATCGAACTTTGATGGGTGGGTTTATAGGTGTATTTTGACCCGCTGAATCCAAAAATCCAACCTTTGTTACACGAAAATACACCTGGAAAGAAGTTATTTCGCATGGTACGAAAAAGAGATGATCGAAAATATTGTTTTTCAGAATCAAAATCGGACTTTAATGGGTGAGTTTCTAGGTGTATTTCGACCCGCTGAATCCGAAAATCCAACCTCTGATGACCAAAAATATGCTTGGAAAAAAGTTATTTCGCATGGTACGACAAAGAGATGATCGAAAATATCTGTCTCCAGAATCGGAATCGAACTTTGATGGGTGAGTTTATAGGTGTATTTTGACCCGCTGAATCCACAAATCCAACCTTTGTTACACGAAAATACACCTGGAACGAAGTTATTTCGCATGGTACGAAAAAGAGATGATCGCAAATTTTTTTTTTCAGAATCAATATCGGACTTTAATGGGTGAGTTCCTAGGTGTATTTCGACCCGCCGAATCCGAAAATCCAACCTGTGATGACCAAAAATATGCTTGGAAAAAAGTTATTTCGCTTGGTACGAAAAAGAGATGATCGAAAATATTTTTGTCAGAATCAAAATCGGACTTTGATGGGTGAGTTTCTAGGTGTATTTCGACCCGCTGAATCTGAAAATCCAAACTTTGATGACCAAAAATATGCTTGGAAAAAAGTTATTTCGCATGGTACGAAAAAGAGATGATCGAAAATATCTGTCTCCAGAATCGGAATCGAACTTTGATGGGTGGGTTTATAGGTGTATTTTGACCCGCTGAATCCAAAAATCCAACCTTTGTTACACGAAAATACACCTGGAAAGAAGTTATTTCGCATGGTACGAAAAAGAGATGATCGAAAATATTGTTTTTCAGAATCAAAATCGGACTTTAATGGGTGAGTTTCTAGGTGTATTTCGAACCGCTGAATCCGAAAATCCAACCTCTGATGACCAAAAATATGCTTGGAAAAAAGTTATTTCGCATGGTACGACAAAGAGATGATCGAAAATATCTATCTCCAGAATCGGAATCGAACTTTGATGGGTGAGTTTATAGGTGTATTTTGACCCGCTGAATCCACAAATCCAACCTTTGTTACACGAAAATACACCTGGAACGAAGTTATTTCGCATGGTACGAAAAAGAGATGATCGAAAATTTTTTTTTTCAGAATCAATATCGAACTTTAATGGGTGAGTTCCTAGGTGTATTTCGACCCGCCGAATCCGAAAATCCAACCTCTGATGACCAAAAATATGCTTGGAAAAAAGTTATTTCGCATGGTACGAAAAAGAGATGATCGAAATATCTGTTTCCAGAATTGAAATCGAACTTTGATGGGTGAGTTATAGGTGTATTTTGACCCGCTGAATCCAAAAAGCCAACCTCCGTTACACGAAAATACACCTGGAAAGAAGTTATTTCGCATGGTCCGACAAAGAGATGATCGAAAATATTTGTTTCCAGAATCAAAATCGGACTTCGATGGGTGAGTTTCTAGGTGTATTCCGACCCGCTGAATCCGAAAATCCGAACTTTGATAACCAAAAATATGTTCGGAAAAAAGTTATTTCGCATGGTACGAAAAAGAGATGATCGAAAATATCTGTCTCCAGGATCGGAATCGAACTTTGATGGGTGGGTTTATAGGTGTATTTCGACCCGCTGAATCCGACAATCCAAGCTTTGATGACCAAAAATATGCTTGGAAAAAAGTTATTTCGCATGGTACGAAAAAGAGATGATCGAAAATATTTTTTTTCAGACTCAAAATCGGACTTTGATGGGTGAGTTTCTAGGTGTATTTCGACCCGTTGAATCTGAAAATCCAAACTTTGATGACCAAAAATATGCTTGGAAAAAAGTTATTTCGCATGGTACGAAAAAGAGATGATCGAAAATATCTGTCTCCAGAATTGAAATCGAACTTTGATGGGTGGGTTTATAGGTGTATTTTGACCCGCTGAATCCGAGAATCCAAGCGTCGATGACCAAAAACATGCTTGGAACAAAGTTATTTCGCATGGTACGAAAAAGAGATGATCGGAAATATCTTTCTCCAGAATCGAAGTCGAACTTTGATGGGTGGGTTCATAGGTGTATTTTGACCCGCTGAATCCAAAAATCCAACCTCCGGTACACGAAAATACACCTGGAAAGAAGTTATTCCGCATGGTACGAAAAAGAGATGATCGAAAATATTTTTTTTCAGAATCGGATCGGACTTTGATGGGTGAGTTTCTAGGTGTATTTCGACCCGCTGAATTCGAAAATCCAACCTTTGATGACCAAAAATATGCTTGGAAAAAAGTTACTTCGCATGGTTCGAAAAAGAGATGATCGAAAATATCTGTCTCCAGAATCAAAATCGAACTTTGATGGGTGGGTTCATAGGTGTACTTTGACCCGCTGAATCAAAAAATCCAATTTTTGTTACACGAAAATACACCTGGAAAGAAGTTATTCCGCATGGTACGAAAAAGAGATGATCGAAAATATTTTTTTTCAGAATCGGATCGGACTTTGATGGGTGAGTTTCTAGGTGTATTTCGACCCGCTGAATCCGGAAATCCAAACTTTGATGACCAAAAATATGCTTGGAAAAAAGTTATTCCGCATGGTACGAAAAATAGATGATCATAAATATTTTTTTTCAGAATCAAAATCGGACTTTGATGGGTGAGCTTCTAGGTGTATTCCGACCCGCTGAATCCGAAAATCCGAACTTTGATGACCAAAAATATGCTTGGAAAAAAGTTATTTCGCATGGTACGAAAAAGAGATGATCGAAAATATCTGTCTCCAGAATCGAAATCGAACTTTGATGGGTGGGTTTATAGGTGTATTTTGACGCGCTGAATCCGAAAATCTAACCTTTGTTACACAAAAATACACCTGGAACGAAGTTATTTCGCATGGTACGAAAAAGAGATGATCGAAAATTTTTTTTTACAGAATCAATATCGGACTTTGATGGGTGAGTTTCTAGGTGTATTTCGACCCGCTGAATCCAAAAATCCAACCTGTGTCACACGAAAATACACCTGGAAAGAAGTTATTTCGCATGGTACGAAAAAGAGATGATCGAAAATATTTTTTTTCAGAATCAAAATCGGACTTTAATGCGTGAGTTTCTAGGTGTATTTCGAACCGCTGAATCCGAAAATCCAACCTCTGATGACCAAAAATATGCTTGGAAAAAAGTTATTTCGCATGGTACGACAAAGAGATGATCGAAAATATCTATCTCCAGAATCGGAATCGAACTTTGATGGGTGAGTTTATAGGTGTATTTTGACCCGCTGAATCCACAAATCCAACCTTTGTTACACGAAAATACACCTGGAACGAAGTTATTTCGCATGGTACGAAAAAGAGATGATCGAAAGATTTTTTTTTCAGAATCAATATCGAACTTTAATGGGTGAGTTTCTAGGTGTATTTCGACCCGCCGAATCTGAAAATCCAACCTCTGATGACCAAAAATATGCTTGGAAAAAAGTTATTTCGCATGGTACGAAAAAGAGATGATCGAAAATATTTTTGTCAGAATCAAAATCGGACTTTGATGGGTGAGTTTCTAGGTGTATTTCGACCCGCTGAATCTGAAAATCCAAACTTTGATGACCAAAAATATGCTTGGAAAAAAGTTATTTCGCATGGTACGAAAAAGAGATGATCGAAATATCTGTTTCCAGAATTGAAATCGAACTTTGATGGGTGAGTTATAGGTGTATTTTGACCCGCTGAATCCAAAAATCCAACCTCCGTTACACGAAAATACACCTGGAAAGAAGTTATTTCGCATGGTCCGACAAAGAGATGATCGAAAATATTTGTTTCCAGAATCAAAATCGGACTTCGATGGGTGAGTTTCTAGGTGTATTCCGACCCGCTGAATCCGAAAATCCGAACTTTGATAACCAAAAATATGCTTGGAAAAAAGTTATTTCGCATGGTACGAAAAAGAGATGATCGAAAATATCTGTCTCCAGGATCGAAATCGAACTTTGATGGGTGGGTTTATAGGTGTATTTCGACCCGCTGAATCCGACAATCCAAGCTTTGATGACCAAAAATATGCTTGGAAAAAAGTTATTTCGCATGGTACGAAAAAGAGATGATCGAAAATATTTTTTTTCAGACTCAAAATCGGACTTTGATGGGTGAGTTTCTAGGTGTATTTCGACCCGCTGAATCTGAAAATCCAAACTTTGATGACCAAAAATATGCTTGGAAAAAAGTTATTTCGCATGGTACGAAAAAGAGATGATCGGAAATATCTTTCTCCAGAATCGAAGTCGAACTTTGATGGGTGGGTTCATAGGTGTATTTTGACCCGCTGAATCCAAAAATCCAACCTCCGGTACACGAAAATACACCTGGAAAGAAGTTATTCCGCATGGTACGAAAAAGAGATGATCGAAAATATTTTTTTTCCGAATCGGATCGGACTTTGATGGGTGAGTTTCTAGGTGTATTTCGACCCGCTGAATCCGAAAATCCAACCTTTGATGACCAAAAATATGCTTGGAAAAAAGTTACTTCGCATGGTTCGAAAAAGAGATGATCGAAAATATCTGTCTCCAGAATCAAAATCGAACTTTGATGGGTGGGTTCATAGGTGTACTTTGACCCGCTGAATCAAAAAATCCAATTTTTGTTACACGAAAATACACCTGGAAAGAAGTTATTCCGCATGGTACGAAAAAGAGATGATCGAAAATATTTTTCTTCAGAATCAAAATCGGACTTTAATGGGTGAGTTTCTAGGTGTATTCCGACCCGCTGAATCCGAAAATCCAAACTTTGATGACCAAAAATATGCTTGGAAAAAAGTTATTTCGCATGGTACGAAAAATAGATGATCATAAATATTTTTTTTCAGAATCAAAATCGGACTTTGATGGGTGAGCTTCTAGGTGTATTTCGACCCGCTGAATCCGAAAATCCGAACTTTGATGACCAAAAATATGCTTGGTAAAAAGTTATTTCGCATGGTACGAAAAAGAGATGATCGAAAATATCTGTGTCCAGAATCGGAATCGAACTTTGATGGGTGGGTTCATAGGTGTATTTTGACCCGCTGAATCCGAAAATCCAACCTTTGTTCAACGAAAATACACCTGGAAAGAAGTTATTTCGCATGGTACGAAAAAGAGATGATCGAAAATATTTTTTTTCAGAATCAAAATCGGACTTTGATGGGTGAGTTTCTAGGTGTATTGCGACCCGCTGAATCCAAAAATCCAACCTCTGATGACCAAAAATATGCTTGGAAAAAAGTTATTTCGCATGGTACGACAAAGAGATGATCGAAGATATCTGTCTCCAGAATCGGAATCGAACTTTGATGGGTGGGTTTATAGGTGTATTCCGACCCGCTGAATCCGAAAATCCGAACTTTGATGACCAAAAATATGCTTGGAAAGAAGTTATTCCGCATGGTACGAAAAAGAGATGATCGAAAATATTTTTTTTCAGAATCGGATCGGACTTTGATGGGTGAGTTTCTAGGCGTATTTCGACCCGCTGAATCCGGAAATCCAAACTTTGATGACCAAAAATATGCTTGGAAAAAAGTTATTCCGCATGGTACGAAAAATAGATGATCATAAATATTTTTTTTCAGAATCAAAATCGGACTTTGATGGGTGAGCTTCTAGGTGTATTCCGACCCGCTGAATCCGAAAATCCGAACTTTGATGACCAAAAATATGCTTGGAAAAAAGTTATTTCGCATGGTACGAAAAAGAGATGATCGAAAATATCTGTCTCCAGAATCGAAATCGAACTTTGATGGGTGGGTTTATAGGTGTATTTTGACGCGCTGAATCCGAAAATCTAACCTTTGTTACACAAAAATACACCTGGAACGAAGTTATTTCGCATGGTACGAAAAAGAGATGATCGAAAATTTTTTTTTACAGAATCAATATCGGACTTTGATGGGTGAGTTTCTAGGTGTATTTCGACCCGCTGAATCCAAAAATCCAACCTGTGTCACACGAAAATACACCTGGAAAGAAGTTATTTCGCATGGTACGAAAAAGAGATGATCGAAAATATTTTTTTTCAGAATCAAAATCGGACTTTAATGCGTGAGTTTCTAGGTGTATTTCGAACCGCTGAATCCGAAAATCCAACCTCTGATGACCAAAAATATGCTTGGAAAAAAGTTATTTCGCATGGTACGACAAAGAGATGATCGAAAATATCTATCTCCAGAATCGGAATCGAACTTTGATGGGTGAGTTTATAGGTGTATTTTGACCCGCTGAATCCACAAATCCAACCTTTGTTACACGAAAATACACCTGGAACGAAGTTATTTCGCATGGTACGAAAAAGAGATGATCGAAAGATTTTTTTTTCAGAATCAATATCGAACTTTAATGGGTGAGTTTCTAGGTGTATTTCGACCCGCCGAATCTGAAAATCCAACCTCTGATGACCAAAAATATGCTTGGAAAAAAGTTATTTCGCATGGTACGAAAAAGAGATGATCGAAAATATTTTTGTCAGAATCAAAATCGGACTTTGATGGGTGAGTTTCTAGGTGTATTTCGACCCGCTGAATCTGAAAATCCAAACTTTGATGACCAAAAATATGCTTGGAAAAAAGTTATTTCGCATGGTACGAAAAAGAGATGATCGAAATATCTGTTTCCAGAATTGAAATCGAACTTTGATGGGTGAGTTATAGGTGTATTTTGACCCGCTGAATCCAAAAATCCAACCTCCGTTACACGAAAATACACCTGGAAAGAAGTTATTTCGCATGGTCCGACAAAGAGATGATCGAAAATATTTGTTTCCAGAATCAAAATCGGACTTCGATGGGTGAGTTTCTAGGTGTATTCCGACCCGCTGAATCCGAAAATCCGAACTTTGATAACCAAAAATATGCTTGGAAAAAAGTTATTTCGCATGGTACGAAAAAGAGATGATCGAAAATATCTGTCTCCAGGATCGAAATCGAACTTTGATGGGTGGGTTTATAGGTGTATTTTGACCCGCTGAATCCGAGAATCCAAGCTTCGATGACCAAAAACATGCTTGGAACAAAGTTATTTCGCATGGTACGAAAAAGAGATGATCGGAAATATCTTTCTCCAGAATCGAAGTCGAACTTTGATGGGTGGGTTCATAGGTGTATTTTGACCCGCTGAATCCAAAAATCCAACCTCCGGTACACGAAAATACACCTGGAAAGAAGTTATTCCGCATGGTACGAAAAAGAGATGATCGAAAATATTTTTTTTCCGAATCGGATCGGACTTTGATGGGTGAGTTTCTAGGTGTATTTCGACCCGCTGAATCCGAAAATCCAACCTTTGATGACCAAAAATATGCTTGGAAAAAAGTTACTTCGCATGGTTCGAAAAAGAGATGATCGAAAATATCTGTCTCCAGAATCAAAATCGAACTTTGATGGGTGGGTTCATAGGTGTACTTTGACCCGCTGAATCAAAAAATCCAATTTTTGTTACACGAAAATACACCTGGAAAGAAGTTATTCCGCATGGTACGAAAAAGAGATGATCGAAAATATTTTTCTTCAGAATCAAAATCGGACTTTAATGGGTGAGTTTCTAGGTGTATTCCGACCCGCTGAATCCGAAAATCCAAACTTTGATGACCAAAAATATGCTTGGAAAAAAGTTATTTCGCATGGTACGAAAAATAGATGATCATAAATATTTTTTTTCAGAATCAAAATCGGACTTTGATGGGTGAGCTTCTAGGTGTATTTCGACCCGCTGAATCCGAAAATCCGAACTTTGATGACCAAAAATATGCTTGGTAAAAAGTTATTTCGCATGGTACGAAAAAGAGATGATCGAAAATATCTGTGTCCAGAATCGGAATCGAACTTTGATGGGTGGGTTCATAGGTGTATTTTGACCCGCTGAATCCGAAAATCCAACCTTTGTTCAACGAAAATACACCTGGAAAGAAGTTATTTCGCATGGTACGAAAAAGAGATGATCGAAAATATTTTTTTTCAGAATCAAAATCGGACTTTGATGGGTGAGTTTCTAGGTGTATTGCGACCCGCTGAATCCAAAAATCCAACCTCTGATGACCAAAAATATGCTTGGAAAAAAGTTATTTCGCATGGTACGACAAAGAGATGATCGAAGATATCTGTCTCCAGAATCGGAATCGAACTTTGATGGGTGGGTTTATAGGTGTATTCCGACCCGCTGAATCCGAAAATCCGAACTTTGATGACCAAAAATATGCTTGGAAAAAAGTTATTTCGCATGGTACGAAAAAGAGATGATCGAAAATATCTGTCTCCAGAATCGAAATCGAACTTTGATGGGTGGGTTTATAGGTGTATTTTGACGCGCTGAATCCGAAAATCTAACCGTTGTTACACAAAAATACACCTGGAACGAAGTTATTTCGCATGGTACGAGAAAGAGATGATCGAAAATTTTTTTTTGCAGAATCAATATCGGACTTTGATGGGTGAGTTTCTAGATGTATTTCGACCCGCTGAATCCAAAAATCCAACCTGTGTCACACGAAAATACACCTGGAAAGAAGTTATTTCGCATGGTACGAAAAAGAGATGATCGAAAATATTTTTTTTCAGAATCAAAATCGGACTTTAATGGGTGAGTTTCTAGGTGTATTCCGACCCGCTGAATCTGAAAATCCAAACTTTGATGACCAAAAATATGCTTGGAAAAAAGTTATTTCGCTTAGTACGAAAAAGAGATGATCGAAAATATTTTTGTCAGAATCAAAATCGGACTTTGATGGGTGAGTTTCTAGGTGTATTCCGACCCGCTGAATCTGAAAATCCAAACTTTGATGACCAAAAATATGCTTGGAAAAAAGTTATTTCGCATGGTACGAAAAAGAGATGATCGAAAATATCTGTCTCCAGAATCGGAATCGAACTTTGATGGGTGTGTTTATAGGTGTATTTTGACCCGCTGAATCCAAAAATCCAACCTTTGTTACACGAAAATACACCTGGAAAGAAATTATTTCGCATGGTACGAAAAAGAGATGATCGAAAATATTGTTTTTCAGAATCAAAATCGGACTTTAATGGGTGAGTTTCTAGGTGTATTTCGAACCGCTGAATCCGAAAATCCAACCTCTGATGACCAAAAATATGCTTGGAAAAAAGTTATTTCGCATGGTACGACAAAGAGATGATCGAAAATATCTATCTCCAGAATCGGAATCGAACTTTGATGGGTGAGTTTATAGGTGTATTTTGACCCGCTGAATCCACAAATCCAACCTTTGTTACACGAAAATACACCTGGAACGAAGTTATTTCGCATGGTACGAAAAAGAGATGATCGAAAATTTTGTTTTTCAGAATCAATATCGAACTTTAATGCGTGAGTTCCTAGGTGTATTTCGACCCGCCGAATCCGAAAATCCAACCTCTGATGACCAAAAATATGCTTGGAAAAAAGTTATTTCGCATGGTACGAAAAAGAGATGATCGAAAATATTTTTGTCAGAATCAAAATCGGACTTTGATGGGTGAGTTTCTAGGTGTATTTCGACCCGCTGAATCTGAAAATCCAAACTTTGATGACCAAAAATATGCTTGGAAAAAAGTTATTTCGCATGGTACGAAAAAGAGATGATCGAAATATCTGTTTCCAGAATTGTAATCGAACTTTGATGGGTGAGTTATAGGTGTATTTTGACCCGCTGAATCCAAAAATCCAACCTTCGTTACACGAAAATACACCTGGAAAGAAGTTATTTCGCATGGTCCGACAAAGAGATGATCGAAAATATTTTTTTTCAGAATCAAAATCGGACTTCGATGGGTGAGTTTCTAGGTGTATTCCGACCCGCTGAATCCGAAAATCCGAACTTTGATAACCAAAAATATGCTTGGAAAAAAGTTATTTCGCATGGTACGAAAAAGAGATGATCGAAAATATCTGTCTCCAGGATCGAAATCGAACTTTGATGGGTGGGTTTATAGGTGTATTTCGACCCGCTGAATCCGACAATCCAAGCTTTGATGACCAAAAATATGCTTGGAAAAAAGTTATTTCGCATGGTACGAAAAAGAGATGATCGAAAATATTTTTTTTCAGACTCAAAATCGGACTTTGATGGGTGAGTTTCTAGGTGTATTTCGACCCGCTGAATCTGAAAATCCAAACTTTGATGACCAAAAATATGCTTGGAAAAAAGTTATTTCGCATGGTACGAAAAAGAGATGATCGAAAATATCTGTCTCCAGAATTGAAATCGAACTTTGATGGGTGGGTTTATAGGTGTATTTTGACCCGCTGAATCCGAGAATCCAAGCTTCGATGACCAAAAACATGCTTGGAACAAAGTTATTTCGCATGGTACGAAAAAGAGATGATCGGAAATATCTTTCTCCAGAATCGAAGTCGAACTTTGATGGGTGGGTTCATAGGTGTATTTTGACCCGCTGAATCCAAAAATCCAACCTCCGGTACACGAAAATACACCTGGAAAGAAGTTATTCCGCATGGTACGAAAAAGAGATGATCGAAAATATTTTTTTTCCGAATCGGATCGGACTTTGATGGGTGAGTTTCTAGGTGTATTTCGACCCGCTGAATCCGAAAATCCAACCTTTGATGACCAAAAATATGCTTGGAAAAAAGTTACTTCGCATGGTTCGAAAAAGAGATGATCGAAAATATCTGTCTCCAGAATCAAAATCGAACTTTGATGGGTGGGTTCATAGGTGTACTTTGACCCGCTGAATCAAAAAATCCAATTTTTGTTACACGAAAATACACCTGGGAAGAAGTTATGCCGCATGGTACGAAAAAGAGATGATCGAAAATATTTTTCTTCAGAATCAAAATCGGACTTTAATGGGTGAGTTTCTAGGTGTATTCCGACCCGCTGAATCCGAAAATCCGAACTTTGATGACCAAAAATATGCTTGGAAAAAAGTTATTTCGCATGGTACGAAAAAGAGATGATCGAAAATATCTGTCTCCAGAATCGAAATCGAACTTTGATGGGTGGGTTTATAGGTGTATTTTGACGCGCTGAATCCGAAAATCTAACCGTTGTTACACAAAAATACACCTGGAACGAAGTTATTTCGCATGGTACGAAAAAGAGATGATAGAAAATTTTTTTTTGCAGAATCAATATCGGACTTTGATGGGTGAGTTTCTAGATGTATTTCGACCCGCTGAATCCAAAAATCCAACCTGTGTCACACGAAAATACACCTGGAAAGAAGTTATTTCGCATGGTACGAAAAAGAGATGATCGAAAATATTTTTTTTCAGAATCAAAATCGGACTTTAATGGGTGAGTTTCTAGGTGTATTCCGACCCGCTGAATCTGAAAATCCAAACTTTGATGACCAAAAATATGCTTGGAAAAAAGTTATTTCGCTTGGTACGAAAAAGAGATGATCGAAAATATTTTTGTCAGAATCAAAATCGGACTTTGATGGGTGAGTTTCTAGGTGTATTCCGACCCGCTGAATCTGAAAATCCAAACTTTGATGACCAAAAATATGCTTGGAAAAAAGTTATTTCGCATGGTACGAAAAAGAGATGATCGAAAATATCTGTCTCCAGAATCGGAATCGAACTTTGATGGGTGTGTTTATAGGTGTATTTTGACCCGCTGAATCCAAAAATCCAACCTTTGTTACACGAAAATACACCTGGAAAGAAATTATTTCGCATGGTACGAAAAAGAGATGATCGAAAATATTGTTTTTCAGAATCAAAATCGGACTTTAATGGGTGAGTTTCTAGGTGTATTTCGAACCGCTGAATCCGAAAATCCAACCTCTGATGACCAAAAATATGCTTGGAAAAAAGTTATTTCGCATGGTACGACAAAGAGATGATCGAAAATATCTATCTCCAGAATCGGAATCGAACTTTGATGGGTGAGTTTATAGGTGTATTTTGACCCGCTGAATCCACAAATCCAACCTTTGTTACACGAAAATACACCTGGAACGAAGTTATTTCGCATGGTACGAAAAAGAGATGATCGAAAATTTTGTTTTTCAGAATCAATATCGAACTTTAATGCGTGAGTTCCTAGGTGTATTTCGACCCGCCGAATCCGAAAATCCAACCTCTGATGACCAAAAATATGCTTGGAAAAAAGTTATTTCGCATGGTACGAAAAAGAGATGATCGAAAATATTTTTGTCAGAATCAAAATCGGACTTTGATGGGTGAGTTTCTAGGTGTATTTCGAGCCGCTGAATCTGAAAATCCAAACTTTGATGACCAAAAATATGCTTGGAAAAAAGTTATTTCGCATGGTACGAAAAAGAGATGATCGAAATATCTGTTTTCAGAATTGTAATCGAACTTTGATGGGTGAGTTATAGGTGTATTTTGACCCGCTGAATCCAAAAATCCAACCTTCGTTACACGAAAATACACCTGGAAAGAAGTTATTTCGCATGGTCCGACAAAGAGATGATCGAAAATATTTTTTTTCAGAATCAAAATCGGACTTCGATGGGTGAGTTTCTAGGTGTATTCCGACCCGCTGAATCCGAAAATCCGAACTTTGATAACCAAAAATATGCTTGGAAAAAAGTTATTTCGCATGGTACGAAAGAGAGATGATCGAAAATATCTGTCTCCAGGATCGAAATCGAACTTTGATGGGTGGGTTTATAGGTGTATTTCGACCCGCTGAATCCGACAATCCAAGCTTTGATGACCAAAAATATGCTTGGAAAAAAGTTATTTCGCATGGTACGAAAAAGAGATGATCGAAAATATTTTTTATCAGACTCAAAATCGGACTTTGATGGGTGAGTTTCTAGGTGTATTTCGACCCGCTGAATCTGAAAATCCAAACTTTGATGACCAAAAATATGCTTGGAACAAAGTTATTTCGCATGGTACGAAAAAGAGATGATCGAAAATATCTGTCTCCAGAATTGAAATTGAACTTTGATGGGTGGGTTTATAGGTGTATTTTGACCCGCTGAATCCGAGAATCCAAGCTTCGATGACCAAAAACATGCTTGGAACAAAGTTATTTCGCATGGTACGAAAAAGAGATGATCGGAAATATCTTTCTCCAGAATCGAAGTCGAACTTTGATGGGTGGGTTCATAGGTGTATTTTGACCCGCTGAATCCAAAAATCCAACCTCCGGTACACGAAAATACACCTGGAAAGAAGTTATTCCGCATGGTACGAAAAAGAGATGATCGAAAATATTTTTTTTCCGAATCGGATCGGACTTTGATGGGTGAGTTTCTAGGTGTATTTCGACCCGCTGAATCCGAGAATCCAACCTTTGATGACCAAAAATATGCTTGGAAAAAAGTTACTTCGCATGGTTCGAAAAAGAGATGATCGAAAATATCTGTCTCCAGAATCAAAATCGAACTTTGATGGGTGGGTTCATAGGTGTACTTTGACCCGCTGAATCAAAAAATCCAATTTTTGTTACACGAAAATACACCTGGAAAGAAGTTATGCCGCATGGTACGAAAAAGAGATGATCGAAAATATTTTTCTTCAGAATCAAAATCGGACTTTAATGGGTGAGTTTCTAGGTGTATTCCGACCCGCTGAATCCGAAAATCCGAACTTTGATGACCAAAAATATGCTTGGAAAAAAGTTATTTCGCATGGTACGAAAAAGAGATGATCGAAAATATCTGTCTCCAGAATCGGAATCGAACTTTGATGGGTGGGTTCATAGGTGTATTTTGACCCGCTGAATCCAAAAATCCAACCTTTGTTCAACGAAAATACACCTGGAAAGAAGTTATTTCGCATGGTACGAAAAAGAGATGATCGAAAATATTTTTTTTCAGAATCAAATTCGGACTTTAATGGGTGAGTTTCTAGGTGTATTTCGACCCACTGAATCCGAAAATCCAACCTCTGATGACCAAAAATATGCTTGGAAAAAAGTTATGTCGCACGGTACGAAAAAGAGATGATCGAATATTTTTTTGTTCAGAATCAAAATCGGACTTCGATGGGTGAGTTTCTAGGTGTATTTCGACCCGCTGAATCCGAAAATCCAACCTTTGATGACCAAAAATATGCTTGGAAAAAAGTTATTTCGCATGGTACGAAAAAGAGATGATCGAAAATATCTGTCTCCAGGATCGAAATCGATCTTTGATGGGTGGGTTTATAGGTGTATTTCGACCCGCTGAATCCGACAATCCAAGCTTTGATGACCAAAAATATGCTTGGAAAAAAGTTATTTCGCATGGTACGAAAAAGAGATGATCGAAAATATTTTTTTTCAGACTCAAAATCGGACTTTGATGGGTGAGTTTCTAGGTGTATTTCGACCCGCTGAATCTGAAAATCCAAACTGTGATGACCAAAAATATGCTTGGAAAAAAGTTATTTCGCATGGTACGAAAAATAGATGATCATAAATATTTTTTTTCAGAATCAAAATCGGACTTTGATGGGTGAGCTTCTAGGTGTATTCCGACCCGCTGAATCCGAAAATCCGAACTTTGATGACCAAAAATATGCTTGGAAAAAAGGTATTTCGCATGGTACAAAAAAGAGATGATCGAAAATGTCTGTCTCCAGAATCGGAATCGAACTTTGATGGGTGGGTTCATAGGTGTATTTTGACCCGCTGAATCCAAAAATCCAACCTTTGTTCAACGAAAATACACCTGGAAAGAAGTTATTTCGCATGGTACGAAAAAGAGATGATCGAAAATTTTGTTTTTCCGAATCAAAATCGGACTTTAATGGGTGAGTTTCTAGGTGTATTTCGACCCACTGAATCCGAAAATCCAACCTCTGCTGACCAAAAATATGCTTGGAAAAAAGTTATGTCGCACGGTACGAAAAAGAGATGATCGAAAATTTTTTTTTTCAGAATCAAAATTGGACTTTCATGGGTGAGTTTCTAGGTGTATTTCGACCCACTGATTCTGAAAATCCAACCTCTGATGACCAAAAATATGCTTGGAAAAAAGTTATTTCGCACGGTACGAAAAAGAGATGATCGAAAATATTTTTTTTCCGAATCGGAATCGGACTTTAATGGGTGAGTTTCTAGGTGTATTTTGACCCGCTGAATCCGAAAATCCAACCTCTGATGACCAAAAATATGCTTGGAAAAAAGTTATTTCGCATGGTACGACAATGAGATGATCGAAAATATCTGTCTCCAGAATCGCAATCGAACTTTGATGGGTGGGTTTATAGGTGTATTTTGACCCGCTGAATCCGAGAATCCAAGCTTCGATGACCAAAAACATGCTTGGAACAAAGTTATTTCGCATGGTACGAAAAAGAGATGATCGGAAATATCTTTCTCCAGAATCGAAGTCGAACTTTGATGGGTGGGTTCATAGGTGTATTTTGACCCGCTGAATCCAAAAATCCAACCTCCGGTACACGAAAATACACCTGGAAAGAAGTTATTCCGCATGGTACGAAAAAGAGATGATCGAAAATATTTTTTTTCCGAATCGGATCGGACTTTGATGGGTGAGTTTCTAGGTGTATTTCGACCCGCTGAATCCGAAAATCCAACCTTTGATGACCAAAAATATGCTTGGAAAAAAGTTACTTCGCATGGTTCGAAAAAGAGATGATCGAAAATATCTGTCTCCAGAATCAAAATCGAACTTTGATGGGTGGGTTCATAGGTGTACTTTGACCCGCTGAATCAAAAAATCCAATTTTTGTTACACGAAAATACACCTGGAAAGAAGTTATGCCGCATGGTACGAAAAAGAGATGATCGAAAATATTTTTCTTCAGAATCAAAATCGGACTTTAATGGGTGAGTTTCTAGGTGTATTCCGACCCGCTGAATCCGAAAATCCAAACTTTGATGACAAAAAATATGCTTGGATAAAAGTTATTTCGCATGGTACAAAAAATGGATGATCATAAATATTTTTTTTCAGAATCAAAATCGGACTTTGATGGGTGAGCTTCTAGGTGTATTCCGACACGCTGAATCCGAAAATCCGAACTTTGATGACCAAAAATATGCTTGGAAAAAAGTTATTTCGCATGGTACGAAAAAGAGATGATCGAAAATATCTGTCTCCAGAATCGGAATCGAACTTTGATGGGTGGGTTCATAGGTGTATTGTGACCCGCTGAATCAAAAAATCCAACCTTTGTTCAACGAAAATACACCTGGAAAGAAGTTATTTCGCATGGTACGAAAAAGAGATGATCGAAAATATTTTTTTTCAGAATCAAATTCGGACTTTAATGGGTGAGTTTCTAGGTGTATTTCGACCCACTGAATCCGAAAATCCAACCTCTGATGACCAAAAATATGCTCGGAAAAAAGTTATGTCGCACGGTACGAAAAAGAGATGATCGAATATTTTTTTGTTCAGAATCAAAATCGGACTTCGATGGGTGAGTTTCTAGGTGTATTTCGACCCGCTGAATCCGAAAATCCAACCTTTGATGACCAAAAATATGCTTGGAAAAAAGTTATTTCGCATGGTACGAAAAAGAGATGATCGAAAATATCTGTCTCCAGGATCGAAATCGAACTTTGATGGGTGGGTTTATAGGTGTATTTCGACCCGCTGAATCCGACAATCCAAGCTTTGATGACCAAAAATATGCTTGGAAAAAAGTTATTTCGCATGGTACGAAAAAGAGATGATCGAAAATATTTTTTTTCAGACTCAAAATCGGACTTTGATGGGTGAGTTTCTAGGTGTATTTCGACCCGCTGAATCTGAAAATCCAAACTGTGATGACCAAAAATATGCTTGGAAAAAAGTTATTTCGCATGGTACGAAAAATAGATGATCATAAATATTTTTTTTCAGAATCAAAATCGGACTTTGATGGGTGAGCTACTAGGTGTATTCCGACCCGCTGAATCCGAAAATCCGAACTTTGATGAGCAAAAATATGCTTGGAAAAAAGGTATTTCGCATGGTACAAAAAAGAGATGATCGAAAATGTCTGTCTCCAGAATCGGAATCGGACTTTGATGGGTGAGTTTCTAGGTGTATTTTGACCCGCTGAATCCGAAAATCCAACCTCTGATGACCAAAAATATGCTTGGAAAAAAGTTATTTCGCATGGTACGACAATGAGATGATCGAAAATATCTGTCTCCAGAATCGCAATCGAACTTTGATGGGTGGGTTTATAGGTGTATTTTGACCCGCTGAATCCGAAAATCCAACCTTTGTAACACGAAAATATACCTGGAACGAAGTTATTTCGCATGGTACGAAAAAGAGATGATCGAAAATATTTTTTTTCAGAATCAAAATCGGACTTCGATGGGTGAGTTTCTAGGTGTATTTCGACCCGCTGAATCCGAAAATCCAACCTTTGATGACCGAAAATATGCTTGGAAAAAAGTTATTTCGCATGGTACGAAAAAGAGATGATCGAAAATATCTGTCTCCAGGATCGAAATCGAACTTTGATGGGTGGGTTTATAGGTGTATTTCGACCCGCTGAATCCGAAAATCCAACCTCTGATGACCAAAAATATGCTTGGAAAAAAGTTATTTCGCACGGTACGAAAAAGAGATGATCGAAAATATCTGTCTCCAGAATCGGAATCGAACTTTGATGGGTGAGTTTCTAGGTGTATTCCGACCCGCTGAATCCGAAAATCCAAACTTTGATGACCAAAAATATGCTTGGAAAAAAGTTATTTCGCATGGTACGAAAAATAGATGATCATAAATATTTTTTTTCAGAATCAAAATCGGACTTTGATGGGTGAGCTTCTAGGTGTATTTCGACCCGCTGAATCCGAAAATCCGAACTTCGATGACCAAAAATATGCTTGGAAAAAAGTTATTTCGCATGGTACGAAAAAGAGATGATCGAAAATATCTGTGTCCAGAATCGGAATCGAACTTTGATGGGTGGGTTCATAGGTGTATTTTGACCCGCTGAATCCGAAAATCCAACCTTTGTTCAACGAAAATACACCTGGAAAGAAGTTATTTCGCATGGTACGAAAAAGAGATGATCGAAAATATTTTTTTTCAGAATCAAAATCGGACTTTGATGGGTGAGTTTCTAGGTGTATTGCGACCCGCTGAATCCAAAAATCCAACCTCTGATGACCAAAAATATGCTTGGAAAAAAGTTATTTCGCATGGTACGACAAAGAGATGATCGAAAATATCTGTCTCCAGAATCGGAATCGAACTTTGATGGGTGGGTTTATAGGTGTATTCCGACCCGCTGAATCCGAAAATCCGAACTTTGATGACCAAAAATATGCTTGGAAAAAAGTTATTTCGCATGGTACGAAAAAGAGATGATCGAAAATATCTGTCTCCAGAATTGAAATCGAACTTTGATGGGTGGGTTTATAGGTGTATTTTGACGCGCTGAATCCGAAAATCTAACCGTTGTTACACAAAAATACACCTGGAACGAAGTTATTTCGCATGGTACGAAAAAGAGATGATCGAAAATTTTTTTTTGCAGAATCAATATCGGACTTTGATGGGTGAGTTTCTAGGTGTATTTCGACCCGCTGAATCCAAAAATCCAACCTGTGTCACACGAAAATACACCTGGAAAGAAGTTATTTCGCATGGTACGAAAAAGAGATGATCGAAAATATTTTTTTTCAGAATCAAAATCGGACTTTAATGGGTGAATTTCTAGGTGTATTTCGACCCGCTGAATCCAAAAATCCAACCTCTGATGACCAAAAATATGCTTGGAAAAAAGTTATTTCGCATGGTACGACAAAGAGATGATCGAAAATATCTGTCTCCAGAATCGGAATCGAACTTTGATGGGTGGGTTTATAGGTGTATTTTGACGCGCTGAATCCGGAAATCTAACCTTTGTTACACGAAAATACACCTGGAACGAAGTTATTTCGCATGGTACGAAAAAGAGATGATCGAAAATTTTTTTTTTCAGAATCAATATCGGACTTTGATGGGTGAGTTTCTAGGTGTATTCCGACCCGCTGAATCTGAAAATCCAAACTTTGATGACCAAAAATATGCTTGGAAAAAAGTTATTTCGCTTGGTACGAAAAAGAGATGATCGAAAATATTTTTGTCAGAATCAAAATCGGACTTTGATGGGTGAGTTTCTAGGTGTATTCCGACCCGCTGAATCTGAAAATCCAAACTTTGATGACCAAAAATATGCTTGGAAAAAAGTTATTTCGCATGGTACGAAAAAGAGATGATCGAAAATATCTGTCTCCAGAATCGGAATCGAACTTTGATGGGTGTGTTTATAGGTGTATTTTGACCCGCTGAATCCAAAAATCCAACCTTTGTTACACGAAAATACACCTGGAAAGAAATTATTTCGCATGGTACGAAAAAGAGATGATCGAAAATATTGTTTTTCAGAATCAAAATCGGACTTTAATGGGTGAGTTTCTAGGTGTATTTCGAACCGCTGAATCCGAAAATCCAACCTCTGATGACCAAAAATATGCTTGGAAAAAAGTTATTTCGCATGGTACGACAAAGAGATGATCGAAAATATCTATCTCCAGAATCGGAATCGAACTTTGATGGGTGAGTTTATAGGTGTATTTTGACCCGCTGAATCCACAAATCCAACCTTTGTTACACGAAAATACACCTGGAACGAAGTTATTTCGCATGGTACGAAAAAGAGATGATCGAAAATTTTGTTTTTCAGAATCAATATCGAACTTTAATGGGTGAGTTCCTAGGTGTATTTCGACCCGCCGAATCCGAAAATCCAACCTCTGATGACCAAAAATATGCTTGGAAAAAAGTTATTTCGCATGGTACGAAAAAGAGATGATCGAAAATATTTTTGTCAGAATCAAAATCGGACTTTGATGGGTGAGTTTCTAGGTGTATTTCGACCCGCTGAATCTGAAAATCCAAACTTTGATGACCAAAAATATGCTTGGAAAAAAGTTATTTCGCATGGTACGAAAAAGAGATGATCGAAATATCTGTTTCCAGAATTGTAATCGAACTTTGATGGGTGAGTTATAGGTGTATTTTGACCCGCTGAATCCAAAAATCCAACCTTCGTTACACGAAAATACACCTGGAAAGAAGTTATTTCGCATGGTCCGACAAAGAGATGATCGAAAATATTTTTTTTCAGAATCAAAATCGGACTTCGATGGGTGAGTTTCTAGGTGTATTCCGACCCGCTGAATCCGAAAATCCGAACTTTGATAACCAAAAATATGCTTGGAAAAAAGTTATTTCGCATGGTACGAAAAAGAGATGATCGAAAATATCTGTCTCCAGGATCGAAATCGAACTTTGATGGGTGGGTTTATAGGTGTTTTTCGACCCGCTGAATCCGACAATCCAAGCTTTGATGACCAAAAATATGCTTGGAAAAAAGTTATTTCGCATGGTACGAAAAAGAGATGATCGAAAATATTTTTTTTCAGACTCAAAATCGGACTTTGATGGGTGAGTTTCTAGGTGTATTTCGACCCGCTGAATCTGAAAATCCAAACTTTGATGACCAAAAATATGCTTGGAAAAAAGTTATTTCGCATGGTACGAAAAAGAGATGATCGAAAATATCTGTCTCCAGAATTGAAATCGAACTTTGATGGGTGGGTTTATAGGTGTATTTTGACCCGCTGAATCCGAGAATCCAAGCTTCGATGACCAAAAACATGCTTGGAACAAAGTTATTTCGCATGGTACGAAAAAGAGATGATCGGAAATATCTTTCTCCAGAATCGAAGTCGAACTTTGATGGGTGGGTTCATAGGTGTATTTTGACCCGCTGAATCCAAAAATCCAACCTCCGGTACACGAAAATACACCTGGAAAGAAGTTATTCCGCATGGTACGAAAAAGAGATGATCGAAAATATTTTTTTTCCGAATCGGATCGGACTTTGATGGGTGAGTTTCTAGGTGTATTTCGACCCACTGAATCCGAAAATCCAAACTCTGATGACCTAAAATATGCTTGGAAAAACGTTATGTCGCACGGTACGAAAAAGAGATGATCGAAAATATTTTTTTTCCGAATCAAAATCGGACTTTAATGGGTGAGTTTCTAGGTGTATTTCGACCCACTGAATCCGAAAATCCAACCTCTGATGACCAAAAATATGCTTGGAAAAAAGTTATTTCGCATGGTACGACAATGAGATGATCGAAAATATCTGTCTCCAGAATCGCAATCGAACTTTGATGGGTGGGTTTATAGGTGTATTTTGACCCGCTGAATCCGAAAATCCAACCTTTGTAACACGAAAATATACCTGGAACGAAGTTATTTCGCATGGTACGAAAAAGAGATGATCGAAAATATTTTTTTTCAGAATCAAAATCGGAATTCGATGGGTGAGTTTCTAGGTGTATTTCGACCCACTGAATCCGAAAATCCAAACTCTGATGACCTAAAATATGCTTGGAAAAACGTTATGTCGCACGGTACGAAAAAGAGATGATCGAAAATATTTTTTTTCCGAATCAAAATCGGACTTTAATGGGTGAGTTTCTAGGTGTATTTCGACCCACTGAATCCGAAAATCCAACCTCTGATGACCAAAAATATGCTTGGAAAAAAGTTATGTCGCACGGTACGAAAAAGAGATGATCGAAAATATTTTTTTTCCGAATCAAAATCGGACTTTAATGGGTGGGTTTATAGGTGTATTTCGACCCGCTGAATCCGACAATCCAAGCTTTGATGACCAAAAATATGCTTGGAAAAAAGTTATTTCGCATGGTACGAAAAAGAGATGATCGAAAATATCTGTCTCCAGGATCGAAATCGAACTTTGATGGGTGGGTTTATAGGTGTATTTCGACCCGCTGAATCCGACAATCCAAGCTTTGATGACCAAAAATATGCTTGGAAAAAAGTTATTTCGCATGGTACGAAAAAGAGATGATCGAAATTTTTTTTTCTCAGAATCAAAATCGGACTTTAATGGGTGAGTTTCTAGGTGTATTTCGACCCACTGAATTCGAAAATCCAAACTCTGATGACCTAAAATATGCTTGGAAAAACGTTATGTCGCACGGTACGAAAAAGAGATGATCGAAAATATTTTTTTTCCGAATCAAAATCGGACTTTAATGGGTGAGTTTCTAGGTGTATTTCGACCCACTGAATCCGAAAATCCAACCTCTGATGACCAAAAATATGCTTGGAAAAAAGTTATGTCGCACGGTACGAAAAAGAGATGATCGAAAGCTTTTTTTTACAGAATCAAAATCGGACTTTCATGCGTGAGTTTCTAGGTGTATTCCGACCCACTGAATCCGAGAATCCAACCTCTGATGACCAAAAATATGCTTGGAAAAAAGTTATTTCGCACGGTACGAAAAAGAGATGATCGAAAATATCTGTCTCCAGGACCGAAATCGAACTTTAATGGGTGGGTTTATAGGTGTATTTCGACCCGCTGAATCCGACAATCCAAGCTTTGATGACCAAAAATATGCTTGGAAAAAAGTTATTTCGCGAGGTACGAAAAAGAGATGATCGAAAATATTTTTTTTCAGACTCAAAATCGGACTTTGATGGGTGAGTTTCCAGGTGTATTTCGACCCGCTGAATCTGAAAATCCAAACTGTGATGACCAAAAATATGCTTGGAAAAAAGTTATTTCGCATGGTACGAAAAATAGATGATCATAAATATTTTTTTTCAGAATCAAAATCGGCCTTTGATGGGTGAGCTTCTAGGTGTATTCCGACCCGCTGAATCCGAAAATCCGAACTTTGATGACCAAAAATATGCTTGGAAAAAAGGTATTTCGCATGGTACAAAAAACAGATGATCGAAAATGTCTGTCTCCAGAATCGGAATCGAACTTTGATGGGTGGGTTCATAGGTGTAATTTGACCCGCTGAATCCAAAAATCCAACCTTTGTTCAACGAAAATACACCTGGAAAGAAGTTATTTCGCATGGTACGAAAAAGAGATGATCGAAAATATTTTTTTTCAGAATCAAAATCGGACTTTAATGGGTGAGTTTCTAGGTGTATTTCGACCCACTGAATCCGAAAATCCGAACTCTGATGACCAAAAATATGCTTGGAAAAAAGTTATGTCGCACGGTACGAAAAAGAGATGATCGAAAATATTTTTTTTCCGAATCAAAATCGGACTTTAATGGGTGAGTTTCTAGGTGTATTTCGACCCACTGAATCCGAAAATCCAACCTCTGCTGACCAAAAATATGCTTGGAAAAAAGTTATGTCGCACGGTACGAAAAAGAGATGATCGAAAATTTTTTTTTCCAGAATCAAAATCGGACTTTCATGGGTGAGTTTCTAGGTGTATTTCGACCCACTGAATCCGAAAATCCAACCTCTGATGACCAAAAATATGCTTGGAAAAAAGTTATTTCGCACGGTACGAAAACGAGATGATCGAAAATATTTTTTTTCCGAATCGGAATCGGACTTTAATGGGTGAGTTTCTAGGTGTATTTTGACCCGCTGAATCCGAAAATCCAACCTCTGATGACCAAAAATATGCTTGGAAAAAAGTTATTTCGCATGGTACGACATTGAGATGATCGAAAATATCTGTCCCCAGAATCGGAATCGAACTTTGATGGGTGGGTTTATAGGTGTATTTTGACCCGCTGAATCCAAAAATCCAACCTTCGTTACACGAAAATACACCTGGAAAGAAGTTATTCCGCATGGTACGAAAAAGAGATGATCGAAAATATTTTTTTCCAGAATCGGAATCGGACTTTGATGGGTGAGTTTCTAGGTGTATTTCGACCCGATGAATCTGAAAATCCAAACTTTGATGACCAAAAATATGCTTGGAAAAAAGTTATTTCGCATGAAACGAAAAAGAGATGATCGAAAATATTTTTTTTCAGAATCAAAATCGGACTTTAATGGGTGAGTTTCTAGGTGTATTTCGACCCACTGAATCCGAAAATCCAAACTCTGATGACCTAAAATATGCTTGGAAAAACGTTATGTCGCACGGTACGAAAAAGAGATGATCGAAAATATTTTTTTTCCGAATCAAAATCGGACTTTAATGGGTGAGTTTCTAGGTGTATTTCGACCCACTGAATCCGAAAATCCAACCTCTGATGACCAAAAATATGCTTGGAAAAAAGTTATGTCGCACGGTACGAAAAAGAGATGATCGAAAATATTTTTTTTCCGAATCAAAATCGGACTTTAATGGGTGGGTTTATAGGTGTATTTCGACGCGCTGAATCCGACAATCCAAGCTTTGATGACCAAAAATATGCTTGGAAAAAAGTTATTTCGCATGGTACGAAAAAGAGATGATCGAAAATATCTGTCTCCAGGATCGAAATCGAACTTTGATGGGTGGGTTTATAGGTGTATTTTGACCCGCTGAATCCGAGAATCCAAGCTTCGATGACCAAAAACATGCTTGGAACAAAGTTATTTCGCATGGTACGAAAAAGAGATGATCGGAAATATCTTTCTCCAGAATCGAAGTCGAACTTTGATGGGTGGGTTCATAGGTGTATTTTGACCCGCTGAATCCAAAAATCCAACCTCCGGTACACGAAAATACACCTGGAAAGAAGTTATTCCGCATGGTACGAAAAAGAGATGATCGAAAATATTTTTTTTCCGAATCGGATCGGACTTTGATGGGTGAGTTTCTAGGTGTATTTCGACCCACTGAATCCGAAAATCCAAACTCTGATGACCTAAAATATGCTTGGAAAAACGTTATGTCGCACGGTACGAAAAAGAGATGATCGAAAATATTTTTTTTCCGAATCAAAATCGGACTTTAATGGGTGAGTTTCTAGGTGTATTTCGACCCACTGAATCCGAAAATCCAACCTCTGATGACCAAAAATATGCTTGGAAAAAAGTTATTTCGCATGGTACGACAATGAGATGATCGAAAATATCTGTCTCCAGAATCGCAATCGAACTTTGATGGGTGGGTTTATAGGTGTATTTTGACCCGCTGAATCCGAAAATCCAACCTTTGTAACACGAAAATATACCTGGAACGAAGTTATTTCGCATGGTACGAAAAAGAGATGATCGAAAATATTTTTTTTCAGAATCAAAATCGGAATTCGATGGGTGAGTTTCTAGGTGTATTTCGACCCACTGAATCCGAAAATCCAAACTCTGATGACCTAAAATATGCTTGGAAAAACGTTATGTCGCACGGTACGAAAAAGAGATGATCGAAAATATTTTTTTTCCGAATCAAAATCGGACTTTAATGGGTGAGTTTCTAGGTGTATTTCGACCCACTGAATCCGAAAATCCAACCTCTGATGACCAAAAATATGCTTGGAAAAAAGTTATGTCGCACGGTACGAAAAAGAGATGATCGAAAATATTTTTTTTCCGAATCAAAATCGGACTTTAATGGGTGGGTTTATAGGTGTATTTCGACCCGCTGAATCCGACAATCCAAGCTTTGATGACCAAAAATATGCTTGGAAAAAAGTTATTTCGCATGGTACGAAAAAGAGATGATCGAAAATATCTGTCTCCAGGATCGAAATCGAACTTTGATGGGTGGGTTTATAGGTGTATTTCGACCCGCTGAATCCGACAATCCAAGCTTTGATGACCAAAAATATGCTTGGAAAAAAGTTATTTCGCATGGTACGAAAAAGAGATGATCGAAATTTTTTTTTCTCAGAATCAAAATCGGACTTTAATGGGTGAGTTTCTAGGTGTATTTCGACCCACTGAATTCGAAAATCCAAACTCTGATGACCTAAAATATGCTTGGAAAAACGTTATGTCGCACGGTACGAAAAAGAGATGATCGAAAATATTTTTTTTCCGAATCAAAATCGGACTTTAATGGGTGAGTTTCTAGGTGTATTTCGACCCACTGAATCCGAAAATCCAACCTCTGATGACCAAAAATATGCTTGGAAAAAAGTTATGTCGCACGGTACGAAAAAGAGATGATCGAAAGCTTTTTTTTACAGAATCAAAATCGGACTTTCATGCGTGAGTTTCTAGGTGTATTCCGACCCACTGAATCCGAGAATCCAACCTCTGATGACCAAAAATATGCTTGGAAAAAAGTTATTTCGCACGGTACGAAAAAGAGATGATCGAAAATATCTGTCTCCAGGACCGAAATCGAACTTTAATGGGTGGGTTTATAGGTGTATTTCGACCCGCTGAATCCGACAATCCAAGCTTTGATGACCAAAAATATGCTTGGAAAAAAGTTATTTCGCGAGGTACGAAAAAGAGATGATCGAAAATATTTTTTTTCAGACTCAAAATCGGACTTTGATGGGTGAGTTTCCAGGTGTATTTCGACCCGCTGAATCTGAAAATCCAAACTGTGATGACCAAAAATATGCTTGGAAAAAAGTTATTTCGCATGGTACGAAAAATAGATGATCATAAATATTTTTTTTCAGAATCAAAATCGGCCTTTGATGGGTGAGCTTCTAGGTGTATTCCGACCCGCTGAATCCGAAAATCCGAACTTTGATGACCAAAAATATGCTTGGAAAAAAGGTATTTCGCATGGTACAAAAAACAGATGATCGAAAATGTCTGTCTCCAGAATCGGAATCGAACTTTGATGGGTGGGTTCATAGGTGTAATTTGACCCGCTGAATCCAAAAATCCAACCTTTGTTCAACGAAAATACACCTGGAAAGAAGTTATTTCGCATGGTACGAAAAAGAGATGATCGAAAATATTTTTTTTCAGAATCAAAATCGGACTTTAATGGGTGAGTTTCTAGGTGTATTTCGACCCACTGAATCCGAAAATCCGAACTCTGATGACCAAAAATATGCTTGGAAAAAAGTTATGTCGCACGGTACGAAAAAGAGATGATCGAAAATATTTTTTTTCCGAATCAAAATCGGACTTTAATGGGTGAGTTTCTAGGTGTATTTCGACCCACTGAATCCGAAAATCCAACCTCTGCTGACCAAAAATATGCTTGGAAAAAAGTTATGTCGCACGGTACGAAAAAGAGATGATCGAAAATTTTTTTTTCCAGAATCAAAATCGGACTTTCATGGGTGAGTTTCTAGGTGTATTTCGACCCACTGAATCCGAAAATCCAACCTCTGATGACCAAAAATATGCTTGGAAAAAAGTTATTTCGCACGGTACGAAAACGAGATGATCGAAAATATTTTTTTTCCGAATCGGAATCGGACTTTAATGGGTGAGTTTCTAGGTGTATTTTGACCCGCTGAATCCGAAAATCCAACCTCTGATGACCAAAAATATGCTTGGAAAAAAGTTATTTCGCATGGTACGACATTGAGATGATCGAAAATATCTGTCCCCAGAATCGGAATCGAACTTTGATGGGTGGGTTTATAGGTGTATTTTGACCCGCTGAATCCAAAAATCCAACCTTCGTTACACGAAAATACACCTGGAAAGAAGTTATTCCGCATGGTACGAAAAAGAGATGATCGAAAATATTTTTTTCCAGAATCGGAATCGGACTTTGATGGGTGAGTTTCTAGGTGTATTTCGACCCGATGAATCTGAAAATCCAAACTTTGATGACCAAAAATATGCTTGGAAAAAAGTTATTTCGCATGAAACGAAAAAGAGATGATCGAAAATATTTTTTTTCAGAATCAAAATCGGACTTTAATGGGTGAGTTTCTAGGTGTATTTCGACCCACTGAATCCGAAAATCCAAACTCTGATGACCTAAAATATGCTTGGAAAAACGTTATGTCGCACGGTACGAAAAAGAGATGATCGAAAATATTTTTTTTCCGAATCAAAATCGGACTTTAATGGGTGAGTTTCTAGGTGTATTTCGACCCACTGAATCCGAAAATCCAACCTCTGATGACCAAAAATATGCTTGGAAAAAAGTTATGTCGCACGGTACGAAAAAGAGATGATCGAAAATATTTTTTTTCCGAATCAAAATCGGACTTTAATGGGTGGGTTTATAGGTGTATTTCGACGCGCTGAATCCGACAATCCAAGCTTTGATGACCAAAAATATGCTTGGAAAAAAGTTATTTCGCATGGTACGAAAAAGAGATGATCGAAAATATCTGTCTCCAGGATCGAAATCGAACTTTGATGGGTGGGTTTATAGGTGTATTTCGACCCGCTGAATCCGACAATCCAAGCTTTGATGACCAAAAATATGCTTGGAAAAAAGTTATTTCGCATGGTACGAAAAAGAGATGATCGAAAATTTTTTTTCTCAGAATCAAAATCGGACTTTAATGGGTGAGTTTCTAGGTGTATTTCGACCCACTGAATCCGAAAATCCAAACTCTGATGACCTAAAATATGCTTGGAAAAACGTTATGTCGCACGGTACGAAAAAGAGATGATCGAAAATATTTTTTTTCCGAATCAAAATCGGACTTTAATGGGTGAGTTTCTAGGTGTATTTCGACCCACTGAATCCGAAAATCCAACCTCTGATGACCAAAAATATGCTTGGAAACAAGTTATGTCGCACGGTACGAAAAAGAGATGATCGAAAACTTTTTTTTTCAGAATCAAAATCGGACTTTCATGGGTGAGTTTCTAGGTGTATTTCGACCCACTGAATCCGAGAATCCAACCTCTGATGACCAAAAATATGCTTGGAAAAAAGTTATTTCGCACGGTACGAAAAAGAGATGATCGAAAATATCTGTCTCCAGGATCGAAATCGAACTTTGATGGGTGTGTTTATAGGTGTATTTCGACCCGCTGAATCTGAAAATCCAAACTTTGATGACCAAAAATATGCTTGGAAAAAAGTTATTTCGCTTGGTACGAAAAAGAGATGATCGAAAATATTTTTGTCAGAATCAAAATCGGACTTTGATGGGTGAGTTTCTAGGTGTATTCCGACCCGCTGAATTTGAAAATCCGAACTTTGATGACCAAAAATATGCTTGGAAAAAAGTTATTTCGCATGGTACGAAAAAGAGATGATCGAAAATATCTGTCTCCAGAATCGGAATCGAACTTTGATGGGTGTGTTTATAGGTGTATTTTGACCCGCTGAATCCAAAAATCCAACCTTTGTTACACGAAAATACACCTGGAAAGAAATTATTTCGCATGGTACGAAAAAGAGATGATCGAAAATATTGTTGTTCAGAATCAAAATCGGACTTTAATGGGTGAGTTTCTAGGTGTATTTCGAACCGCTGAATCCGAAAATCCAACCTCTGATGACCAAAAATATGCTTGGAAAAAAGTTATTTCGCATGGTACGACAAAGAGATGATCGAAAATATCTATCTCCAGAATCGGAATCGAACTTTGATGGGTGAGTTTATAGGTGTATTTTGACCCGCTGAATCCACAAATCCAACCTTTGTTACACGAAAATACACCTGGAACGAAGTTATTTCGCATGGTACGAAAAAGAGATGATCGAAAATTTTGTTTTTCAGAATCAATATCGAACTTTAATGCGTGAGTTCCTAGGTGTATTTCGACCCGCCGAATCCGAAAATCCAACCTCTGATGACCAAAAATATGCTTGGAAAAAAGTTATTTCGCATGGTACGAAAAAGAGATGATCGAAAATATTTTTGTCAGAATCAAAATCGGACTTTGATGGGTGAGTTTCTAGGTGTATTTCGACCCGCTGAATCTGAAAATCCAAACTTTGATGACCAAAAATATGCTTGGAAAAAAGTTATTTCGCATGGTACGAAAAAGAGATGATCGAAATATCTGTTTCCAGAATTGTAATCGAACTTTGATGGGTGAGTTATAGGTGTATTTTGACCCGCTGAATCCAAAAATCCAACCTTCGTTACACGAAAATACACCTGGAAAGAAGTTATTTCGCATGGTCCGACAAAGAGATGATCGAAAATATTTTTTTTCAGAATCACAATCGGACTTCGATGGGTGAGTTTCTAGGTGTATTCCGACCCGCTGAATCCGAAAATCCGAACTTTGATAGCCAAAAATATGCTTGGAAAAAAGTTATTTCGCATGGTACGAAAAAGAGATGATCGAAAATATCTGTCTCCAGGATCGAAATCGAAGTTTGATGGGTGGGTTTATAGGTGTATTTCGACCCGCTGAATCCGACAATCCAAGCTTTGATGACCAAAAATATGCTTGGAAAAAAGTTATTTCGCATGGTACGAAAAAGAGATGATCGAAAATATTTTTTTTCAGACTCAAAATCGGACTTTGATGGGTGAGTTTCTAGGTGTATTTCGACCCGCTGAATCTGAAAATCCAAACTTTGATGACCAAAAATATGCTTGGAAAAAAGTTATTTCGCATGGTACGAAAAAGAGATGATCGAAAATATCTGTCTCCAGAATTGAAATCGAACTTTGATGGGTGGGTTTATAGGTGTATTTTGACCCGCTGAATCCGAGAATCCAAGCTTCGATGACCAAAAACATGCTTGGAACAAAGTTATTTCGCATGGTACGAAAAAGAGATGATCGGAAATATCTTTCTCCAGAATCGAAGTCGAACTTTGATGGGTGGGTTCATAGGTGTATTTTGACCCGCTGAATCCAAAAATCCAACCTCCGGTACACGAAAATACACCTGGAAAGAAGTTATTCCGCATGGTACGAAAAAGAGATGATCGAAAATATTTTTTTTCCGAATCGGATCGGACTTTGATGGGTGAGTTTCTAGGTGTATTTCGACCCGCTGAATCCGAAAATCCAACCTTTGATGACCAAAAATATGCTTGGAAAAAAGTTACTTCGCATGGTTCGAAAAAGAGATGATCGAAAATATCTGTCTCCAGAATCAAAATCGAACTTTGATGGGTGGGTTCATAGGTGTACTTTGACCCGCTGAATCAAAAAATCCAATTTTTGTTACACGAAAATACACCTGGAAAGAAGTTATGCCGCATGGTACGAAAAAGAGATGATCGAAAATATTTTTCCTCAGAATCAAAATCGGACTTTAATGGGTGAGTTTCTAGGTGTATTCCGACCCGCTGAATCCGAAAATCCGAACTTTGATGACCAAAAATATGCTTGGAAAAAAGTTATTTCGCATGGTACGAAAAAGAGATGATCGAAAATATCTGTCTCCAGAATCGGAATCGAACTTTGATGGGTGGGTTCATAGGTGTATTTTGACCCGCTGAATCCAAAAATCCAACCTTTGTTCAACGAAAATACACCTGGAAAGAAGTTATTTCGCATGGTACGAAAAAGAGATGATCGAAAATATTTTTTTTCAGAATCAAATTCGGACTTTAATGGGTGAGTTTCTAGGTGTATTTCGACCCACTGAATCCGAAAATCCAACCTCTGATGACCAAAAATATGCTTGGAAAAAAGTTATGTCGCACGGTACGAAAAAGAGATGATCGAATATTTTTTTGTTCAGAATCAAAATCGGACTTCGATGGGTGAGTTTCTAGGTGTATTTCGACCCGCTGAATCCGAAAATCCAACCTTTGATGACCAAAAATATGCTTGGAAAAAAGTTATTTCGCATGGTACGAAAAAGAGATGATCGAAAATATCTGTCTCCAGGATCGAAATCGAACTTTGATGGGTGGGTTTATAGGTGTATTTCGACCCGCTGAATCCGACAATCCAAGCTTTGATGACCAAAAATATGCTTGGAAAAAAGTTATTTCGCATGGTACGAAAAAGAGATGATCGAAAATATTTTTTTTCAGACTCAAAATCGGACTTTGATGGGTGAGTTTCTAGGTGTATTTCGACCCGCTGAATCTGAAAATCCAAACTGTGATGACCAAAAATATGCTTGGAAAAAAGTTATTTCGCATGGTACGAAAAATAGATGATCATAAATATTTTTTTTCAGAATCAAAATCGGACTTTGATGGGTGAGCTTCTAGGTGTATTCCGACCCGCTGAATCCGAAAATCCGAACTTTGATGACCAAAAATATGCTTGGAAAAAAGGTATTTCGCATGGTACAAAAAAGAGATGATCGAAAATGTCTGTCTCCAGAATCGGAATCAAACTTTGATGGGTGGGTTCATAGGTGTATTTTGACCCGCTGAATCCAAAAATCCAACCTTTGTTCAACGAAAATACACCTGGAAAGAAGTTATTTCGCATGGTACGAAAAAGAGATGATCGAAAATTTTTTTTTTCAGAATCAAAATTGGACTTTCATGGGTGAGTTTCTAGGTGTATTTCGACCCACTGATTCTGAAAATCCAACCTCTGATGACCAAAAATATGCTTGGAAAAAAGTTATTTCGCACGGTACGAAAAAGAGATGATCGAAAATATTTTTTTTCCGAATCGGAATCGGACTTTAATGGGTGAGTTTCTAGGTGTATTTTGACCCGCTGAATCCGAAAATCCAACCTCTGATGACCAAAAATATGCTTGGAAAAAAGTTATTTCGCATGGTACGACAATGAGATGATCGAAAATATCTGTCTCCAGAATCGCAATCGAACTTTGATGGGTGGGTTTATAGGTGTATTTTGACCCGCTGAATCCGAGAATCCAAGCTTCGATGACCAAAAACATGCTTGGAACAAAGTTATTTCGCATGGTACGAAAAAGAGATGATCGGAAATATCTTTCTCCAGAATCGAAGTCGAACTTTGATGGGTGGGTTCATAGGTGTATTTTGACCCGCTGAATCCAAAAATCCAACCTCCGGTACACGAAAATACACCTGGAAAGAAGTTATTCCGCATGGTACGAAAAAGAGATGATCGAAAATATTTTTTTTCCGAATCGGATCGGACTTTGATGGGTGAGTTTCTAGGTGTATTTCGACCCGCTGAATCCGAAAATCCAACCTTTGATGACCAAAAATATGCTTGGAAAAAAGTTACTTCGCATGGTTCGAAAAAGAGATGATCGAAAATATCTGTCTCCAGAATCAAAATCGAACTTTGATGGGTGGGTTCATAGGTGTACTTTGACCCGCTGAATCAAAAAATCCAATTTTTGTTACACGAAAATACACCTGGAAAGAAGTTATGCCGCATGGTACGAAAAAGAGATGATCGAAAATATTTTTCTTCAGAATCAAAATCGGACTTTAATGGGTGAGTTTCTAGGTGTATTCCGACCCGCTGAATCCGAAAATCCAAACTTTGATGCCAAAAAATATGCTTGGAAAAAAGTTATTTCGCATGGTACAAAAAATGGATGATCATAAATATTTTTTTTCAGAATCAAAATCGGACTTTGATGGGTGAGCTTCTAGGTGTATTCCGACACGCTGAATCCGAAAATCCGAACTTTGATGACCAAAAATATGCTTGGAAAAAAGTTATTTCGCATGGTACGAAAAAGAGATGATCGAAAATATCTGTCTCCAGAATCGGAATCGAACTTTGATGGGTGGGTTCATAGGTGTATTTTGACCCGCTGAATCAAAAAATCCAACCTTTGTTCAACGAAAATACACCTGGAAAGAAGTTATTTCGCATGGTACGAAAAAGAGATGATCGAAAATATTTTTCTTCAGAATCAAATTCGGACTTTAATGGGTGAGTTTCTAGGTGTATTTCGACCCACTGAATCCGAAAATCCAACCTCTGATGACCAAAAATATGCTCGGAAAAAAGTTATGTCGCACGGTACGAAAAAGAGATGATCGAATATTTTTTTGTTCAGAATCAAAATCGGACTTCGATGGGTGAGTTTCTAGGTGTATTTCGACCCGCTGAATCCGAAAATCCAACCTCTGCTGACCAAAAATATGCTTGGAAAAAAGTTATGTCGCACGGTACGAAAAAGAGATGATCGAAAATTTTTTTTTTCAGAATCAAAATTGGACTTTCATGGGTGAGTTCCTAGGTGTATTTCGACCCACTGATTCCGAAAATCCAACCTCTGATGACCAAAAATATGCTTGGAAAAAAGTTATTTCGCACGGTACGAAAAAGAGATGATCGAAAATATTTTTTTTCCGAATCGGAATCGGACTTTAATGGGTGAGTTTCTAGGTGTATTTTGACCCGCTGAATCCGAAAATCCAACCTCTGATGACCAAAAATATGCTTGGAAAAAAGTTATTTCGCATGGTACGACAATGAGATGATCGAAAATATCTGTCTCCAGAATCGCAATCGAACTTTGATGGGTGGGTTTATAGGTGTATTTTGACCCGCTGAATCCGAAAATCCAACCTTTGTAACACGAAAATATACCTGGAACGAAGTTATTTCGCATGGTACGAAAAAGAGATGATCGAAAATATTTTTTTTCAGAATCAAAATCGGAATTCGATGGGTGAGTTTCTAGGTGTATTTCGACCCACTGAATCCGAAAATCCAAACTCTGATGACCTAAAATATGCTTGGAAAAACGTTATGTCGCACGGTACGAAAAAGAGATGATCGAAAATATTTTTTTTCCGAATCAAAATCGGACTTTAATGGGTGAGTTTCTAGGTGTATTTCGACCCACTGAATCCGAAAATCCAACCTCTGATGACCAAAAATATGCTTGGAAAAAAGTTATGTCGCACGGTACGAAAAAGAGATGATCGAAAATATTTTTTTTCCGAATCAAAATCGGACTTTAATGGGTGGGTTTATAGGTGTATTTCGACCCGCTGAATCCGACAATCCAAGCTTTGATGACCAAAAATATGCTTGGAAAAAAGTTATTTCGCATGGTACGAAAAAGAGATGATCGAAAATATCTGTCTCCAGGATCGAAATCGAACTTTGATGGGTGGGTTTATAGGGGTATTTCGACCCGCTGAATCCGACAATCCAAGCTTTGATGACCAAAAATATGCTTGGAAAAAAGTTATTTCGCATGGTACGAAAAAGAGATGATCGAAAATTTTTTTTCTCAGAATCAAAATCGGACTTTAATGGGTGAGTTTCTAGGTGTATTTCGACCCACTGAATTCGAAAATCCAAACTCTGATGACCTAAAATATGCTTGGAAAAACGTTATGTCGCACGGTACGAAAAAGAGATGATCGAAAATATTTTTTTTCCGAATCAAAATCGGACTTTAATGGGTGAGTTTCTAGGTGTATTTCGACCCACTGAATCCGAAAATCCAACCTCTGATGACCAAAAATATGCTTGGAAAAAAGTTATGTCGCACGGTACGAAAAAGA
This sequence comes from Phymatocera aterrima, assembly GCA_963170745.1. NCBI lineage: Eukaryota > Metazoa > Arthropoda > Insecta > Hymenoptera > Tenthredinidae > Phymatocera > Phymatocera aterrima. The sequence goes on along the minus strand of CAUJGY010000138.1, from coordinate 929,231 downwards.
GATGATCGAAAGCTTTTTTTTTCAGAATCAAAATCGGACTTTCATGCGTGAGTTTCTAGGTGTATTCCGACCCACTGAATCCGAGAATCCAACCTCTGATGACCAAAAATATGCTTGGAAAAAAGTTATTTCGCACGGTACGAAAAAGAGATGATCGAAAATATCTGTCTCCAGGACCGAAATCGAACTTTAATGGGTGGGTTTATAGGTGTATTTCGACCCGCTGAATCCGACAATCCAAGCTTTGATGACCAAAAATATGCTTGGAAAAAAGTTATTTCGCGAGGTACGAAAAAGAGATGATCGAAAATATTTTTTTTCAGACTCAAAATCGGACTTTGATGGGTGAGTTTCCAGGTGTATTTCGACCCGCTGAATCTGAAAATCCAAACTGTGATGACCAAAAATATGCTTGGAAAAAAGTTATTTCGCATGGTACGAAAAATAGATGATCATAAATATTTTTTTTCAGAATCAAAATCGGCCTTTGATGGGTGAGCTTCTAGGTGTATTCCGACCCGCTGAATCCGAAAATCCGAACTTTGATGACCAAAAATATGCTTGGAAAAAAGGTATTTCGCATGGTACAAAAAACAGATGATCGAAAATGTCTGTCTCCAGAATCGGAATCGAACTTTGATGGGTGGGTTCATAGGTGTAATTTGACCCGCTGAATCCAAAAATCCAACCTTTGTTCAACGAAAATACACCTGGAAAGAAGTTATTTCGCATGGTACGAAAAAGAGATGATCGAAAATATTTTTTTTCAGAATCAAAATCGGACTTTAATGGGTGAGTTTCTAGGTGTATTTCGACCCACTGAATCCGAAAATCCGAACTCTGATGACCAAAAATATGCTTGGAAAAAAGTTATGTCGCACGGTACGAAAAAGAGATGATCGAAAATATTTTTTTTCCGAATCAAAATCGGACTTTAATGGGTGAGTTTCTAGGTGTATTTCGACCCACTGAATCCGAAAATCCAACCTCTGCTGACCAAAAATATGCTTGGAAAAAAGTTATGTCGCACGGTACGAAAAAGAGATGATCGAAAATTTTTTTTTCCAGAATCAAAATCGGACTTTCATGGGTGAGTTTCTAGGTGTATTTCGACCCACTGAATCCGAAAATCCAACCTCTGATGACCAAAAATATGCTTGGAAAAAAGTTATTTCGCACGGTACGAAAACGAGATGATCGAAAATATTTTTTTTCCGAATCGGAATCGGACTTTAATGGGTGAGTTTCTAGGTGTATTTTGACCCGCTGAATCCGAAAATCCAACCTCTGATGACCAAAAATATGCTTGGAAAAAAGTTATTTCGCATGGTACGACATTGAGATGATCGAAAATATCTGTCCCCAGAATCGGAATCGAACTTTGATGGGTGTGTTTATAGGTGTATTTTGACCCGCTGAATCCAAAAATCCAACCTTTGTTACACGAAAATACACCTGGAAAGAAATTATTTCGCATGGTACGAAAAAGAGATGATCGAAAATATTGTTTTTCAGAATCAAAATCGGACTTTAATGGGTGAGTTTCTAGGTGTATTTCGACCCACTGAATCCGAAAATCCAAACTCTGATGACCTAAAATATGCTTGGAAAAACGTTATGTCGCACGGTACGAAAAAGAGATGATCGAAAATATTTTTTTCCAGAATCGGAATCGGACTTTGATGGGTGAGTTTCTAGGTGTATTTCGAACCGATGAATCTGAAAATCCAAACTTTGATGACCAAAAATATGCTTGGAAAAAAGTTATTTCGCATGAAACGAAAAAGAGATGATCGAAAATATTTTTTTTCAGAATCAAAATCGGACTTTAATGGGTGAGTTTCTAGGTGTATTTCGACCCACTGAATCCGAAAATCCAAACTCTGATGACCTAAAATATGCTTGGAAAAACGTTATGTCGCACGGTACGAAAAAGAGATGATCGAAAATATTTTTTTTCCGAATCAAAATCGGACTTTAATGGGTGAGTTTCTAGGTGTATTTCGACCCACTGAATCCGAAAATCCAACCTCTGATGACCAAAAATATGCTTGGAAAAAAGTTATGTCGCACGGTACGAAAAAGAGATGATCGAAAATATTTTTTTTCCGAATCAAAATCGGACTTTAATGGGTGGGTTTATAGGTGTATTTCGACCCGCTGAATCCGACAATCCAAGCTTTGATGACCAAAAATATGCTTGGAAAAAAGTTATTTCGCATGGTACGAAAAAGAGATGATCGAAAATATCTGTCTCCAGGATCGAAATCGAACTTTGATGGGTGGGTTTATAGGTGTATTTCGACCCGCTGAATCCGACAATCCAAGCTTTGATGACCAAAAATATGCTTGGAAAAAAGTTATTTCGCATGGTACGAAAAAGAGATGATCGAAAATATCTGTCTCCAGAATCGGAATCGAACTTTGATGGGTGGGTTCATAGGTGTATTTTGACCCGCTGAATCCAAAAATCCAACCTTTGTTCAACGAAAATACACCTGGAAAGAAGTTATTTCGCATGGTACGAAAAAGAGATGATCGAAAATATTTTTTTTCAGAATCAAAATCGGACTTTAATGGGTGAGTTTCTAGGTGTATTTCGACCCACTGAATCCGAGAATCCAAACTCTGATGACCAAAAATATGCTCGGAAAAAAGTTATGTCGCACGGTACGAAAAACAGATGATCGAAAATATTTTTTTTCCGAATCGGAATCGGACTTCAATGGGTGAGTTTCTAGGTGTATTTTGACCCGCTGAATCCGAAAATCCAACCTCTGATGACCAAAAATATGCTTGGAAAAAAGTTATTTCGCATGGTACGACAATGAGATGATCGAAAATATCTGTCTCCAGAATCGGAATCGAACTTTGATGGGTGGGTTTATAGGTGTATTTTGACCCGCTGAATCCAAAAATCCAACCTTTGTTACACGAAAATATACCTGGAACGAAGTTATTTCGCATGGTACGAAAAAGAGATGATCGAAAATATTTTTTTTCGGAATCAAAATCGGACTTTGATGGGTGAGTTTCTAGGTGTATTTCGACCCGCTGAATCCGACAATCCAACGTTTGATGACCAAAAATATGCTTGGAAAAAAGTTATTTCGCATGGTACGAAAAAGAGATGATCGAAAATATTTTTTTTCAGAATCAAAATCGGACTTCGATGGGTGAGTTTCTAGGTGTATTTCGACCCGCTGAATCCGAAAATCCAACCTTTGATGACCGAAAATATGCTTGGAAAAAAGTTATTTCGCATGGTACGAAAAAGAGATGATCGAAAATATCTGTCTCCAGGATCGGAATCGAACTTTGATGGGTGGGTTTATAGGTGTATTTCGACCCGCTGAATCCGACAATCCAAGCTTTGATGACCAAAAATATGCTTGGAAAAAAGTTATTTCGCATGGTACGAAAAAGAGATGATCGAAAATATTTTTTTTCAGACTCAAAATCGGACTTTGATGGGTGAGTTTCTAGGTGTATTTCGACCCGCTGAATCCGAAAATCCAACCTTTGATGACCAAAAATATGCTTGGAAAAAAGTTACTTCGCATGGTTCGAAAAAGAGATGATCGAAAATATCTGTCTCCAGAATCAAAATCGAACTTTGATGGGTGGGTTCATAGGTGTACTTTGACCCGCTGAATCAAAAAATCCAACCTTTGTTACACGAAAATACACCTGGAAAGAAGTTATTCCGCATGGTACGAAAAAGAGATGATCGAAAATATTTTTTTTCAGAATCAAAATCGGACTTTAATGGGTGAGTTTCTAGGTGTATTCCGACCCGCTGAATCCGAAAATCCAAACTTTGATGACCAAAAATATGCTTGGGAAAAAGTTATTTCGCATGGTACGAAAAATAGATGATCATAAATATTTTTTTTCAGAATCAAAATCGGACTTTAATGGGTGAGCTTCTAGGTGTATTCCGACCCGCTGAATCCGAAAATCCGAACTTTGATGACCAAAAATATGCTTGGAAAAAAGTTATTTCGCATGGTACGAAAAAGAGATGATCGAAAATATCTGTCTCCAGAATCGGAATCGAACTTTGATGGGTGGGTTCATAGGTGTATTTTGACCCGCTGAATCCAAAAATCCAACCTTTGTTCAACGAAAATACACCTGGAAAGAAGTTATTTCGCATGGTACGAAAAAGAGATGATCGAAAATATTTTTTTTCAGAATCAAAATCGGACTTTAATGGGTGAGTTTCTAGGTGTATTTCGACCCACTGAATCCGAAAATCCAAACTCTGATGACCAAAAATATGCTCGGAAAAAAGTTATGTCGCACGGTACGAAAAAGAGATGATCGAAAATATTTTTTTTCCGAATCGGAATCGGACTTCAATGGGTGAGTTTCTAGGTGTATTTTGACCCGCTGAATCCGAAAATCCAACCTCTGATGACCAAAAATATGCTTGGAAAAAAGTTATTTCGCATGGTACGACAATGAGATGATCGAAAATATCTGTCTCCAGAATCGGAATCGAACTTTGATGGGTGGGTTTATAGGTGTATTTTGACCCGCTGAATCCAAAAATCCAACCTTTGTTACACGAAAATATACCTGGAACGAAGTTATTTCGCATGGTACGAAAAAGAGATGATCGAAAATATTTTTTTTCGGAATCAAAATCGGACTTTGATGGGTGAGTTTCTAGGTGTATTTCGACCCGCTGAATCCGACAATCCAACGTTTGATGACCAAAAATATGCTTGGAAAAAAGTTATTTCGCATGGTACGAAAAAGAGATGATCGAAAATATTTTTTTTCAGAATCAAAATCGGACTTCGATGGGTGAGTTTCTAGGTGTATTTCGACCCGCTGAATCCGAAAATCCAACCTTTGATGACCGAAAATATGCTTGGAAAAAAGTTATTTCGCATGGTACGAAAAAGAGATGATCGAAAATATCTGTCTCCAGGATCGAAATCGAACTTTGATGGGTGGGTTTATAGGTGTATTTCGACCCGCTGAATCCGACAATCCAAGCTTTGATGACCAAAAATATGCTTGGAAAAAAGTTATTTCGCATGGTACGAAAAAGAGATGATCGAAAATATTTTTTTTCAGACTCAAAATCGGACTTTGATGGGTGAGTTTCTAGGTGTATTTCGACCCGCTGAATCCGAAAATCCAACCTTTGATGACCAAAAATATGCTTGGAAAAAAGTTACTTCGCATGGTTCGAAAAAGAGATGATCGAAAATATCTGTCTCCAGAATCAAAATCGAACTTTGATGGGTGGGTTCATAGGTGTACTTTGACCCGCTGAATCAAAAAATCCAATTTTTGTTACACGAAAATACACCTGGAAAGAAGTTATGCCGCATGGTACGAAAAAGAGATGATCGAAAATATTTTTCCTCAGAATCAAAATCGGACTTTAATGGGTGAGTTTCTAGGTGTATTCCGACCCGCTGAATCCGAAAATCCGAACTTTGATGACCAAAAATATGCTTGGAAAAAAGTTATTTCGCATGGTACGAAAAAGAGATGATCGAAAATATCTGTCTCCAGAATCGGAATCGAACTTTGATGGGTGGGTTCATAGGTGTATTTTGACCCGCTGAATCCAAAAATCCAACCTTTGTTCAACGAAAATACACCTGGAAAGAAGTTATTTCGCATGGTACGAAAAAGAGATGATCGAAAATATTTTTTTTCAGAATCAAATTCGGACTTTAATGGGTGAGTTTCTAGGTGTATTTCGACCCACTGAATCCGAAAATCCAACCTCTGATGACCAAAAATATGCTTGGAAAAAAGTTATGTCGCACGGTACGAAAAAGAGATGATCGAATATTTTTTTGTTCAGAATCAAAATCGGACTTCGATGGGTGAGTTTCTAGGTGTATTTCGACCCGCTGAATCCGAAAATCCAACCTTTGATGACCAAAAATATGCTTGGAAAAAAGTTATTTCGCATGGTACGAAAAAGAGATGATCGAAAATATCTGTCTCCAGGATCGGAATCGAACTTTGATGGGTGGGTTTATAGGTGTATTTCGACCCGCTGAATCCGACAATCCAAGCTTTGATGACCAAAAATATGCTTGGAAAAAAGTTATTTCGCATGGTACGAAAAAGAGATGATCGAAAATATTTTTTTCCAGAATCGGAATCGGACTTTGATGGGTGAGTTTCTAGGTGTATTTCGACCCGATGAATCTGAAAATCCAAACTTTGATGACCAAAAATATGCTTGGAAAAAAGTTATTTCGCATGAAACGAAAAAGAGATGATCGAAAATATTTTTTTTCAGAATCAAAATCGGACTTTAATGGGTGAGTTTCTAGGTGTATTTCGACCCACTGAATCCGAAAATCCAAACTCTGATGACCTAAAATATGCTTGGAAAAACGTTATGTCGCACGGTACGAAAAAGAGATGATCGAAAATATTTTTTTTCCGAATCAAAATCGGACTTTAATGGGTGGGTTTATAGGTGTATTTCGACCCGCTGAATCCGACAATCCAAGCTTTGATGACCAAAAATATGCTTGGAAAAAAGTTATTTCGCATGGTACGAAAAAGAGATGATCGAAAATATCTGTCTCCAGGATCGAAATCGAACTTCATGGGTGGGTTTATAGGTGTATTTCGACCCGCTGAATCCGACAATCCAAGCTTTGATGACCAAAAATATGCTTGGAAAAAAGTTATTTCGCATGGTACGAAAAAGAGATGATCGAAAATTTTTTTTCTCAGAATCAAAATCGGACTTTAATGGGTGAGTTTCTAGGTGTATTTCGACCCACTGAATCCGAAAATCCAAACTCTGATGACCTAAAATATGCTTGGAAAAACGTTATGTCGCACGGTACGAAAAAGAGATGATCGAAAATATTTTTTTTCCGAATCAAAATCGGACTTTAATGGGTGAGTTTCTAGGTGTATTTCGACCCACTGAATCCGAAAATCCAACCTCTGATGACCAAAAATATGCTTGGAAAAAAGTTATGTCGCACGGTACGAAAAAGAGATGATCGAAAACTTTTTTTTTCAGAATCAAAATCGGACTTTCATGGGTGAGTTTCTAGGTGTATTTCGACCCACTGAATCCGAGAATCCAACCTCTGATGACCAAAAATATGCTTGGAAAAAAGTTATTTCGCACGGTACGAAAAAGAGATGATCGAAAATATCTGTCTCCAGGATCGAAATCGAACTTTGATGGGTGTGTTTATAGGTGTATTTCGACCCGCTGAATCTGAAAATCCAAACTTTGATGACCAAAAATATGCTTGGAAAAAAGTTATTTCGCTTGGTACGAAAAAGAGATGATCGAAAATATTTTTGTCAGAATCAAAATCGGACTTTGATGGGTGAGTTTCTAGGTGTATTCCGACCCGCTGAATCTGAAAATCCGAACTTTGATGACCAAAAATATGCTTGGAAAAAAGTTATTTCGCATGGTACGAAAAAGAGATGATCGAAAATATCTGTCTCCAGAATCGGAATCGAACTTTGATGGGTGTGTTTATAGGTGTATTTTGACCCGCTGAATCCAAAAATCCAACCTTTGTTACACGAAAATACACCTGGAAAGAAATTATTTCGCATGGTACGAAAAAGAGATGATCGAAAATATTGTTTTTCAGAATCAAAATCGGACTTTAATGGGTGAGTTTCTAGGTGTATTTCGAACCGCTGAATCCGAAAATCCAACCTCTGATGACCAAAAATATGCTTGGAAAAAAGTTATTTCGCATGGTACGACAAAGAGATGATCGAAAATATCTATCTCCAGAATCGGAATCGAACTTTGATGGGTGAGTTTATAGGTGTATTTTGACCCGCTGAATCCACAAATCCAACCTTTGTTACACGACAATACACCTGGAACGAAGTTATTTCGCATGGTACGAAAAAGAGATGATCGAAAATTTTGTTTTTCAGAATCAATATCGAACTTTAATGCGTGAGTTCCTAGGTGTATTTCGACCCGCCGAATCCGAAAATCCAACCACTGATGACCAAAAATATGCTTGGAAAAAAGTTATTTCGCATGGTACGAAAAAGAGATGATCGAAAATATTTTTGTCAGAATCAAAATCGGACTTTGATGGGTGAGTTTCTAGGTGTATTTCGACCCGCTGAATCTGAAAATCCAAACTTTGATGACCAAAAATATGCTTGGAAAAAAGTTATTTCGCATGGTACGAAAAAGAGATGATCGAAATATCTGTTTCCAGAATTGTAATCGAACTTTGATGGGTGAGTTATAGGTGTATTTTGACCCGCTGAATCCAAAAATCCAACCTTCGTTACACGAAAATACACCTGGAAAGAAGTTATTTCGCATGGTCCGACAAAGAGATGATCGAAAATATTTTTTTTCAGAATCACAATCGGACTTCGATGGGTGAGTTTCTAGGTGTATTCCGACCCGCTGAATCCGAAAATCCGAACTTTGATAACCAAAAATATGCTTGGAAAAAAGTTATTTCGCATGGTACGAAAAAGAGATGATCGAAAATATCTGTCTCCAGGATCGAAATCGAACTTTGATGGGTGGGTTTATAGGTGTATTTCGACCCGCTGAATCCGACAATCCAGGCTTTGATGACCAAAAATATGCTTGGAAAAAAGTTATTTCGCATGGTACGAAAAAGAGATGATCGAAAATATTTTTTTTCAGACTCAAAATCGGACTTTGATGGGTGAGTTTCTAGGTGTATTTCGACCCGCTGAATCTGAAAATCCAAACTTTGATGACCAAAAATATGCTTGGAAAAAAGTTATTTCGCATGGTACGAAAAAGAGATGATCGAAAATATCTGTCTCCAGAATTGAAATCGAACTTTGATGGGTGGGTTTATAGGTGTATTTTGACCCGCTGAATCCGAGAATCCAAGCTTCGATGACCAAAAACATGCTTGGAACAAAGTTATTTCGCATGGTACGAAAAAGAGATGATCGGAAATATCTTTCTCCAGAATCGAAGTCGAACTTTGATGGGTGGGTTCATAGGTGTATTTTGACCCGCTGAATCCAAAAATCCAACCTCCGGTACACGAAAATACACCTGGAAAGAAGTTATTCCGCATGGTACGAAAAAGAGATGATCGAAAATATTTTTTTTCCGAATCGGATCGGACTTTGATGGGTGAGTTTCTAGGTGTATTTCGACCCGCTGAATCCGAAAATCCAACCTTTGATGACCAAAAATATGCTTGGAAAAAAGTTACTTCGCATGGTTCGAAAAAGAGATGATCGAAAATATCTGTCTCCAGAATCAAAATCGAACTTTGATGGGTGGGTTCATAGGTGTACTTTGACCCGCTGAATCAAAAAATCCAATTTTTGTTACACGAAAATACACCTGGAAAGAAGTTATGCCGCATGGTACGAAAAAGAGATGATCAAAAATATTTTTCCTCAGAATCAAAATCGGACTTTAATGGGTGAGTTTCTAGGTGTATTCCGACCCGCTGAATCCGAAAATCCGAACTTTGATGACCAAAAATATGCTTGGAAAAAAGTTATTTCGCATGGTACGAAAAAGAGATGATCGAAAATATCTGTCTCCAGAATCGGAATCGAACTTTGATGGGTGGGTTCATAGGTGTATTTTGACCCGCTGAATCCAAAAATCCAACCTTTGTTCAACGAAAATACACCTGGAAAGAAGTTATTTCGCATGGTACGAAAAAGAGATGATCGAAAATATTTTTTTTCAGAATCAAATTCGGACTTTAATGGGTGAGTTTCTAGGTGTATTTCGACCCACTGAATCCGAAAATCCAACCTCTGATGACCAAAAATATGCTTGGAAAAAAGTTATGTCGCACGGTACGAAAAAGAGATGATCGAATATTTTTTTGTTCAGAATCAAAATCGGACTTCGATGGGTGAGTTTCTAGGTGTATTTCGACCCGCTGAATCCGAAAATCCAACCTTTGATGACCAAAAATATGCTTGGAAAAAAGTTATTTCGCATGGTACGAAAAAGAGATGATCGAAAATATCTGTCTCCAGGATCGAAATCGAACTTTGATGGGTGGGTTTATAGGTGTATTTCGACCCGCTGAATCCGACAATCCAAGCTTTGATGACCAAAAATATGCTTGGAAAAAAGTTATTTCGCATGGTACGAAAAAGAGATGATCGAAAATATTTTTTTTCAGACTCAAAATCGGACTTTGATGGGTGAGTTTCTAGGTGTATTTCGACCCGCTGAATCTGAAAATCCAAACTGTGATGACCAAAAATATGCTTGGAAAAAAGTTATTTCGCATGGTACGAAAAATAGATGATCATAAATATTTTTTTTCAGAATCAAAATCGGACTTTGATGGGTGAGCTTCTAGGTGTATTCCGACCCGCTGAATCCGAAAATCCGAACTTTGATGACCAAAAATATGCTTGGAAAAAAGGTATTTCGCATGGTACAAAAAAGAGATGATCGAAAATGTCTGTCTCCAGAATCGGAATCAAACTTTGATGGGTGGGTTCATAGGTGTATTTTGACCCGCTGAATCCAAAAATCCAACCTTTGTTCAACGAAAATACACCTGGAAAGAAGTTATTTCGCATGGTACGAAAAAGAGATGATCGAAAATATTTTTTTTCAGAATCAAAATCGGACTTTAATGGGTGAGTTTCTAGGTGTATTTCGACCCACTGAATCCGAAAATCCAAACTCTGATGACCAAAAATATGCTTGGAAAAAAGTTATGTCGCACGGTACGAAAAAGAGATGATCGAAAATATTTTTTTTCCGAATCAAAATCGGACTTTAATGGGTGAGTTTCTAGGTGTATTTCGACCCACTGAATCCGAAAATCCAACCTCTGCTGACCAAAAATATGCTTGGAAAAAAGTTATGTCGCACGGTACGAAAAAGAGATGATCGAAAATTTTTTTTTTCAGAATCAAAATTGGACTTTCATGGGTGAGTTTCTAGGTGTATTTCGACCCACTGATTCTGAAAATCCAACCTCTGATGACCAAAAATATGCTTGGAAAAAAGTTATTTCGCACGGTACGAAAAAGAGATGATCGAAAATATTTTTTTTCCGAATCGGAATCGGACTTTAATGGGTGAGTTTCTAGGTGTATTTTGACCCGCTGAATCCGAAAATCCAACCTCTGATGACCAAAAATATGCTTGGAAAAAAGTTATTTCGCATGGTACGACAATGAGATGATCGAAAATATCTGTCTCCAGAATCGCAATCGAACTTTGATGGGTGGGTTTATAGGTGTATTTTGACCCGCTGAATCCGAGAATCCAAGCTTCGATGACCAAAAACATGCTTGGAACAAAGTTATTTCGCATGGTACGAAAAAGAGATGATCGGAAATATCTTTCTCCAGAATCGAAGTCGAACTTTGATGGGTGGGTTCATAGGTGTATTTTGACCCGCTGAATCCAAAAATCCAACCTCCGGTACACGAAAATACACCTGGAAAGAAGTTATTCCGCATGGTACGAAAAAGAGATGATCGAAAATATTTTTTTTCCGAATCGGATCGGACTTTGATGGGTGAGTTTCTAGGTGTATTTCGACCCGCTGAATCCGAAAATCCAACCTTTGATGACCAAAAATATGCTTGGAAAAAAGTTACTTCGCATGGTTCGAAAAAGAGATGATCGAAAATATCTGTCTCCAGAATCAAAATCGAACTTTGATGGGTGGGTTCATAGGTGTACTTTGACCCGCTGAATCAAAAAATCCAATTTTTGTTACACGAAAATACACCTGGAAAGAAGTTATGCCGCATGGTACGAAAAAGAGATGATCGAAAATATTTTTCTTCAGAATCAAAATCGGACTTTAATGGGTGAGTTTCTAGGTGTATTCCGACCCGCTGAATCCGAAAATCCAAACTTTGATGACAAAAAATATGCTTGGAAAAAAGTTATTTCGCATGGTACAAAAAATGGATGATCATAAATATTTTTTTTCAGAATCAAAATCGGACTTTGATGGGTGAGCTTCTAGGTGTATTCCGACACGCTGAATCCGAAAATCCGAACTTTGATGACCAAAAATATGCTTGGAAAAAAGTTATTTCGCATGGTACGAAAAAGAGATGATCGAAAATATCTGTCTCCAGAATCGGAATCGAACTTTGATGGGTGGGTTCATAGGTGTATTTTGACCCGCTGAATCAAAAAATCCAACCTTTGTTCAACGAAAATACACCTGGAAAGAAGTTATTTCGCATGGTACGAAAAAGAGATGATCGAAAATATTTTTCTTCAGAATCAAATTCGGACTTTAATGGGTGAGTTTCTAGGTGTATTTCGACCCACTGAATCCGAAAATCCAACCTCTGATGACCAACAATATGCTCGGAAAAAAGTTATGTCGCACGGTACGAAAAAGAGATGATCGAATATTTTTTTGTTCAGAATCAAAATCGGACTTCGATGGGTGAGTTTCTAGGTGTATTTCGACCCGCTGAATCCGAAAATCCAACCTTTGATGACCAAAAATATGCTTGGAAAAAAGTTATTTCGCATGGTACGAAAAAGAGATGATCGAAAATATCTGTCTCCAGGATCGAAATCGAACTTTGATGGGTGGGTTTATAGGTGTATTTCGACCCGCTGAATCCGACAATCCAAGCTTTGATGACCAAAAATATGCTTGGAAAAAAGTTATTTCGCATGGTACGAAAAAGAGATGATCGAAAATATTTTTTTTCAGACTCAAAATCGGACTTTGATGGGTGAGTTTCTAGGTGTATTTCGACCCGCTGAATCTGAAAATCCAAACTGTGATGACCAAAAATATGCTTGGAAAAAAGTTATTTCGCATGGTACGAAAAATAGATGATCATAAATATTTTTTTTCAGAATCAAAATCGGACTTTGATGGGTGAGCTTCTAGGTGTATTCCGACCCGCTGAATCCGAAAATCCGAACTTTGATGATCAAAAATATGCTTGGAAAAAAGGTATTTCGCATGGTACAAAAAAGAGATGATCGAAAATGTCTGTCTCCAGAATCGGAATCGGACTTTGATGGGTGAGTTTCTAGGTGTATTTTGACCCGCTGAATCCGAAAATCCAACCTCTGATGGCCAAAAATATGCTTGGAAAAAAGTTATTTCGCATGGTACGACAATGAGATGATCGAAAATATCTGTCTCCAGAATCGCAATCGAACTTTGATGGGTGGGTTTATAGGTGTATTTTGACCCGCTGAATCCGAAAATCCAACCTTTGTAACACGAAAATATACCTGGAACGAAGTTATTTCGCATGGTACGAAAAAGAGATGATCGAAAATATTTTTTTTCAGAATCAAAATCGGACTTCGATGGGTGAGTTTCTAGGTGTATTTCGACCCGCTGAATCCGAAAATCCAACCTTTGATGACCGAAAATATGCTTGGAAAAAAGTTATTTCGCATGGTACGAAAAAGAGATGATCGAAAATATCTGTCTCCAGGATCGAAATCGAACTTTGATGGGTGGGTTTATAGGTGTATTTCGACCCGCTGAATCCGAAAATCCAACCTCTGATGACCAAAAATATGCTTGGAAAAAAGTTATTTCGCACGGTACGAAAAAGAGATGATCGAAAATATCTGTCTCCAGAATCGGAATCGAACTTTGATGGGTGAGTTTCTAGGTGTATTCCGACCCGCTGAATCCGAAAATCCAAACTTTGATGACCAAAAATATGCTTGGAAAAAAGTTATTTCGCATGGTACGAAAAATAGATGATCATAAATATTTTTTTTCAGAATCAAAATCGGACTTTGATGGGTGAGCTTCTAGGTGTATTTCGACCCGCTGAATCCGAAAATCCGAACTTTGATGACCAAAAATATGCTTGGAAAAAAGTTATTTCGCATGGTACGAAAAAGAGATGATCGAAAATATCTGTGTCCAGAATCGGAATCGAACTTTGATGGGTGGGTTCATAGGTGTATTTTGACCCGCTGAATCCGAAAATCCAACCTTTGTTCAACGAAAATACACCTGGAAAGAAGTTATTTCGCATGGTACGAAAAAGAGATGATCGAAAATATTTTTTTTCAGAATCAAAATCGGACTTTGATGGGTGAGTTTCTAGGTGTATTGCGACCCGCTGAATCCAAAAATCCAACCTCTGATGACCAAAAATATGCTTGGAAAAAAGTTATTTTGCATGGTACGACAAAGAGATGATCGAAAATATCTGTCTCCAGAATCGGAATCGAACTTTGATGGGTGGGTTTATAGGTGTATTCCGACCCGCTGAATCCGAAAATCCGAACTTTGATGACCAAAAATATGCTTGGAAAAAAGTTATTTCGCATGGTACGAAAAAGAGATGATCGAAAATATCTGTCTCCAGAATCGAAATCGAACTTTGATGGGTGGGTTTATAGGTGTATTTTGACGCGCTGAATCCGAAAATCTAACCGTTGTTACACAAAAATACACCTGGAACGAAGTTATTTCGCATGGTACGAAAAAGAGATGATCGAAAATTTTTTTTTGCAGAATCAATATCGGACTTTGATGGGTGAGTTTCTAGGTGTATTTCGACCCGCTGAATCCAAAAATCCAACCTGTGTCACACGAAAATACACCTGGAAAGAAGTTATTTCGCATGGTACGAAAAAGAGATGATCGAAAATATTTTTTTTCAGAATCAAAATCGGACTTTAATGGGTGAATTTCTAGGTGTATTTCGACCCGCTGAATCCAAAAATCCAACCTCTGATGACCAAAAATATGCTTGGAAAAAAGTTATTTCGCATGGTACGACAAAGAGATGATCGAAAATATCTGTCTCCAGAATCGGAATCGAACTTTGATGGGTGGGTTTATAGGTGTATTTTGACGCGCTGAATCCGTTAATCTAACCTTTGTTACACGAAAATACACCTGGAACGAAGTTATTTCGCATGGTACGAAAAAGAGATGATCGAAAATTTTTTTTTTCAGAATCAATATCGGACTTTGATGGGTGAGTTTCTAGGTGTATTCCGACCCGCTGAATCTGAAAATCCAAACTTTGATGACCAAAAATATGCTTGGAAAAAAGTTATTTCGCTTGGTACGAAAAAGAGATGATCGAAAATATTTTTGTCAGAATCAAAATCGGACTTTGATGGGTGAGTTTCTAGGTGTATTCCGACCCGCTGAATCTGAAAATCCAAACTTTGATGACCAAAAATATGCTTGGAAAAAAGTTATTTCGCATGGTACGAAAAAGAGATGATCGAAAATATCTGTCTCCAGAATCGGAATCGAACTTTGATGGGTGTGTTTATAGGTGTATTTTGACCCGCTGAATCCAAAAATCCAACCTCTGTTACACGAAAATACACCTGGAAAGAAATTATTTCGCATGGTACGAAAAAGAGATGATCGAAAATATTGTTTTTCAGAATCAAAATCGGACTTTAATGGGTGAGTTTCTAGGTGTATTTCGAACCGCTGAATCCGAAAATCCAACCTCTGATGACCAAAAATATGCTTGGAAAAAAGTTATTTCGCATGGTACGACAAAGAGATGATCGAAAATATCTATCTCCAGAATCGGAATCGAACTTTGATGGGTGAGTTTATAGGTGTATTTTGACCCGCTGAATCCACAAATCCAACCTTTGTTACACGAAAATACACCTGGAACGAAGTTATTTCGCATGGTGCGAAAAAGAGATGATCGAAAATTTTGTTTTTCAGAATCAATATCGAACTTTAATGGGTGAGTTCCTAGGTGTATTTCGACCCGCCGAATCCGAAAATCCAACCTCTGATGACCAAAAATATGCTTGGAAAAAAGTTATTTCGCATGGTACGAAAAAGAGATGATCGAAAATATTTTTGTCAGAATCAAAATCGGACTTTGATGGGTGAGTTTCTAGGTGTATTTCGACCCGCTGAATCTGAAAATCCAAACTTTGATGACCAAAAATATGCTTGGAAAAAAGTTATTTCGCATGGTACGAAAAAGAGATGATCGAAATATCTGTTTCCAGAATTGTAATCGAACTTTGATGGGTGAGTTATAGGTGTATTTTGACCCGCTGAATCCAAAAATCCAACCTTCGTTACACGAAAATACACCTGGAAAGAAGTTATTTCGCATGGTCCGACAAAGAGATGATCGAAAATATTTTTTTTCAGAATCAAAATCGGACTTCGATGGGTGAGTTTCTAGGTGTATTCCGACCCGCTGAATCCGAAAATCCGAACTTTGATAACCAAAAATATGCTTGGAAAAAAGTTATTTCGCATGGTACGAAAAAGAGATGATCGAAAATATCTGTCTCCAGGATCGAAATCGAACTTTGATGGGTGGGTTTATAGGTGTATTTCGACCCGCTGAATCCGACAATCCAAGCTTTGATGACCAAAAATATGCTTGGAAAAAAGTTATTTCGCATGGTACGAAAAAGAGATGATCGAAAATATTTTTTTTCAGACTCAAAATCGGACTTTGATGGGTGAGTTTCTAGGTGTATTTCGACCCGCTGAATCTGAAAATCCAAACTTTGATGACCAAAAATATGCTTGGAAAAAAGTTATTTCGCATGGTACGAAAAAGAGATGATCGAAAATATCTGTCTCCAGAATTGAAATCGAACTTTGATGGGTGGGTTTATAGGTGTATTTTGACCCGCTGAATCCGAGAATCCAAGCTTCGATGACCAAAAACATGCTTGGAACAAAGTTATTTCGCATGGTACGAAAAAGAGATGATCGGAAATATCTTCCTCCAGAATCGAAGTCGAACTTTGATGGGTGGGTTCATAGGTGTATTTTGACCCGCTGAATCCAAAAATCCAACCTCCGGTACACGAAAATACACCTGGAAAGAAGTTATTCCGCATGGTACGAAAAAGAGATGATCGAAAATATTTTTTTTCCGAATCGGATCGGACTTTGATGGGTGAGTTTCTAGGTGTATTTCGACCCGCTGAATCCGAAAATCCAAACTATGATGACAAAAAATATGCTTGGAAAAAAGTTATTTCGCATGGTACAAAAAATGGATGATCATAAATATTTTTTTTCAGAATCAAAATCGGACTTTGATGGGTGAGCTTCTAGGTGTATTCCGACACGCTGAATCCGAAAATCCGAACTTTGATGACCAAAAATATGCTTGGAAAAAAGTTATTTCGCATGGTACGAAAAAGAGATGATCGGAAATATCTGTCTCCAGAATCGGAATCGAACTTTGATGGGTGGGTTCATAGGTGTATTTTGACCCGCTGAATCCAAAAATCCAACCTTTGTTCAACGAAAATACACCTGGAAAGAAGTTATTTCGCATGGTACGAAAAAGAGATGATCGAAAATATTTTTTTTCAGAATCAAATTCGGACTTTAATGGGTGAGTTTCTAGGTGTATTTCGACCCACTGAATCCGAAAATCCAACCTCTGATGACCAAAAATATGCTTGGAAAAAAGTTATGTCGCACGGTACGAAAAAGAGATGATCGAATATTTTTTTGTTCAGAATCAAAATCGGACTTCGATGGGTGAGTTTCTAGGTGTATTTCGACCCGCTGAATCCGAAAATCCAACCTTTGATGACCAAAAATATGCTTGGAAAAAAGTTATTTCGCATGGTACGAAAAAGAGATGATCGAAAATATCTGTCTCCAGGATCGAAATCGAACTTGGATGGGTGGGTTTATAGGTGTATTTCGACCCGCTGAATCCGACAATCCAAGCTCTGATGACCAAAAATATGCTTGGAAAAAAGTTATTTCGCATGGTACGAAAAAGAGATGATCGAAAATATTTTTTTTCAGACTCAAAATCGGACTTTGATGGGTGAGTTTCTAGGTGTATTTCGACCCGCTGAATCTGAAAATCCAAACTGTGATGACCAAAAATATGCTTGGAAAAAAGTTATTTCGCATGGTACGAAAAATAGACGATCATAAATATTTTTTTTCAGAATCAAAATCGGACTTTGATGGGTGAGCTTCTAGGTGTATTCCGACCCGCTGAATCCGGAAATCCGAACTTTGATGACCAAAAATATGCTTGGAAAAAAGGTATTTCGCATGGTACAAAAAAGAGATGATCGAAAATGTCTGTCTCCAGAATCGGAATCGAACTTTGATGGGTGGGTTCATAGGTGTATTTTGACCCGCTGAATCCAAAAATCCAACCTTTGTTCAACGAAAATACACCTGGAAAGAAGTTATTTCGCATGGTACGAAAAAGAGATGATCGAAAATATTTTTTTTCAGAATCAAAATCGGACTTTAATGGGTGAGTTTCTAGGTGTATTTCGACCCACTGAATCCGAAAATCCAAACTCTGATGACCAAAAATATGCTTGGAAAAAAGTTATGTCGCACGGTACGAAAAAGAGATGATCGAAAATATTTTTTTTCCGAATCAAAATCGGACTTTAATGGGTGAGTTTCTAGGTGTATTTCGACCCACTGAATCCGAAAATCCAACCTCTGCTGACCAAAAATATGCTTGGAAAAAAGTTATGTCGCACGGTACGAAAAAGAGATGATCGAAAATTTTTTTTTTCAGAATCAAAATTGGACTTTCATGGGTGAGTTTCTAGGTGTATTTCGACCCACTGATTCC
Organism: Phymatocera aterrima; assembly: GCA_963170745.1. Lineage (NCBI taxonomy): Eukaryota > Metazoa > Arthropoda > Insecta > Hymenoptera > Tenthredinidae > Phymatocera > Phymatocera aterrima. The sequence goes on along the minus strand of CAUJGY010000138.1, from coordinate 910,685 downwards.
GAAAATCCAACCTCTGATGACCAAAAATATGCTTGGAAAAAAGTTATTTCGCACGGTACGAAAAAGAGATGATCGAAAATATTTTTTTTCCGAATCGGAATCGGACTTTAATGGGTGAGTTTCTAGGTGTATTTTGACCCGCTGAATCCGAAAATCCAACCTCTGATGACCAAAAATATGCTTGGAAAAAAGTTATTTCGCATGGTACGACAATGAGATGATCGAAAATATCTGTCTCCAGAATCGCAATCGAACTTTGATGGGTGGGTTTATAGGTGTATTTCGACCCGCTGAATCCGACAATCCAAGCTTTGATGACCAAAAATATGCTTGGAAAAGAGTTATTTCGCATGGTACGAAAAAGAGATGATCGAAAATATTTTTTTTCAGAATCAAAATCGGAATTCGATGGGTGAGTTTCTAGGTGTATTTCGACCCGCTGAATCCGAAAATCCAACCTTTGATGACCGAAAATATGCTTGGAAAAAAGTTATTTCGCATGGTACGAAAAAGAGATGATCGAAAATATCTGTCTCCAGGATCGAAATCGAACTTTGATGGGTGGGTTTATAGGTGTATTTCGACCCGCTGAATCCGACAATCCAAGCTTTGATGACCAAAAATATGCTTGGAAAAAAGTTATTTCGCATGGTACGAAAAAGAGATGATCGAAAATTTTTTTTCTCAGAATCAAAATCGGACTTTAATGGGTGAGTTTCTAGGTGTATTTCGACCCACTGAATCCGGAAATCCAAACTCTGATGACCTAAAATATGCTTGGAAAAACGTTATGTCGCACGGTACGAAAAAGAGATGATCGAAAATATTTTTTTTCCGAATCAAACTCGGACTTTAATCGGTGAGTTTCTAGGTGTATTTCGACCCACTGAATCCGAAAATCCAACCTCTGATGACCAAAAATATGCTTGGAAAAAAGTTATGTCGCACGGTACGAAAAAGAGATGATCGAAAGCTTTTTTTTTTCAGAATCAAAATCGGACTTTCATGCGTGAGTTTCTAGGTGTATTCCGACCCACTGAAGCCGAGAATCCAACCTCTGATGACCAAAAATATGCTTGGAAAAAAGTTATTTCGCACGGTACGAAAAAGAGATGATCGAAAATATCTGTCTCCAGGACCGAAATCGAACTTTGATGGGTGGGTTTGTAGGTGTATTTCGACCCGCTGAATCCGACAATCCAAGCTTTGATGACCAAAAATATGCTTGGAAAAAAGTTATTTCGCGAGGTACGAAAAAGAGATGATCGAAAATATTTTCTTTCAGACTCAAAATCGGACTTTGATGGGTGAGTTTCCAGGTGTATTTCGACCCGCTGAATCTGAAAATCCAAACTGTGATGGCCAAAAATATGCTTGGAAAAAAGTTATTTCGCATGGTACGAAAAATAGATGATCATAAATATTTTTTTTCAGAATCAAAATCGGCCTTTGATGGGTGAGCTTCTAGGTGTATTCCGACCTGCTGAATCCGAAAATCCGAACTTTGATGACCAAAAATATGCTTGGAAAAAAGGTATTTCGCATGGTACAAAAAACAGATGATCGAAAATGTCTGTCTCCAGAATCGGAATCGAACTTTGATGGGTGGGTTCATAGGTGTAATTTGACCCGCTGAATCCAAAAATCCAACCTTTGTTCAACGAAAATACACCTGGAAAGAAGTTATTTCGCATGGTACGAAAAAGAGATGATCGAAAATATTTTTTTTCAGAATCAAAATCGGACTTTAATGGGTGAGTTTCTAGGTGTATTTCGACCCACTGAATCCGAAAATCCGAACTCTGATGACCAAAAATATGCTTGGAAAAAAGTTATGTCGCACGGTACGAAAAAGAGATGATCGAAAATATTTTTTTTCCGAATCAAAATCGGACTTTAATGGGTGAGTTTCTAGGTGTATTTCGACCCACTGAATCCGAAAATCCAACCTCTGCTGACCAAAAATATGCTTGGAAAAAAGTTATGTCGCACGGTACGAAAAAGAGATGATCGAAAATTTTTTTTTCCAGAATCAAAATCGGACTTTCATGGGTGAGTTTCTAGGTGTATTTCGACCCACTGAATCCGGAAATCCAACCTCTGATGACCAAAAATATGCTTGGAAAAAAGTTATTTCGCACGGTACGAAAACGAGATGATCGAAAATATTTTTTTTCCGAATCGGAATCGGACTTTAATGGGTGAGTTTCTAGGTGTATTTTGACCCGCTGAATCCGAAAATCCAACCTCTGATGACCAAAAATATGCTTGGAAAAAAGTTATTTCGCATGGTACGACATTGAGATGATCGAAAATATCTGTCCCCAGAATCGGAATCGAACTTTGATGGGTGGGTTTATAGGTGTATTTTGACCCGCTGAATCCAAAAATCCAACCTTCGTTACACGAAAATACACCTGGAAAGAAGTTATTCCCCATGGTACGAAAAAGAGATGATCGAAAATATTTTTTTCCAGAATCGGAATCGGACTTTGATGGGTGAGTTTCTAGGTGTATTTCGACCCGATGAATCTGAAAATCCAAACTTTGATGACCAAAAATATGCTTGGAAAAAAGTTATTTCGCATGAAACGAAAAAGAGATGATCGAAAATATTTTTTTTCAGAATCAAAATCGGACTTTAATGGGTGAGTTTCTAGGTGTATTTCGACCCACTGAATCCGAAAATCCAAACTCTGATGACCTAAAATATGCTTGGAAAAACGTTATGTCGCACGGTACGAAAAAGAGATGATCGAAAATATTTTTTTTCCGAATCAAAATCGGACTTTAATGGGTGAGTTTCTAGGTGTATTTCGACCCACTGAATCCGAAAATCCAACCTCTGATGACCAAAAATATGCTTGGAAAAAAGTTATGTCGCACGGTACGAAAAAGAGATGATCGAAAATATTTTTTTTCCGAATCAAAATCGGACTTTAATGGGTGGGTTTATAGGTGTATTTCGACCCGCTGAATCCGACAATCCAAGCTTTGATGACCAAAAATATGCTTGGAAAGAAGTTATTTCGCATGGTACGAAAAAGAGATGATCGAAAATATCTGTCTCCAGGATCGAAATCGAACTTTGATGGGTGGGTTTATAGGTGTATTTCGACCCGCTGAATCCGACAATCCAAGCTTTGATGACCAAAAATATGCTTGGAAAAAAGATATTTCGCATGGTACGAAAAAGAGATGATCGAAAATTTTTTTTCTCAGAATCAAAATCGGACTTTAATGGGTGAGTTTCTAGGTGTATTTCGACCCACTGAATCCGAAAATCCAAACTCTGATGACCTAAAATATGCTTGGAAAAACGTTATGTCGCACGGTACGAAAAAGAGATGTTCGAAAATATTTTTTTTCCGAATCAAAATCGGACTTTAATGGGTGAGTTTCTAGGTGTATTTCGACCCACTGAATCCGAAAATCCAACCTCTGATGACCAAAAATATGCTTGGAAAAAAGTTATGTCGCACGGTACGAAAAAGAGATGATCGAAAACTTTTTTTTTCAGAATCAAAATCGGACTTTCATGGGTGAGTTTCTAGGTGTATTTCGACCCACTGAATCCGAGAATCCAACCTCTGATGACCAAAAATATGCTTGGAAAAAAGTTATTTCGCACGGTACGAAAAAGAGATGATCGAAAATATCTGTCTCCAGGATCGAAATCGAACTTTGATGGGTGGGTTTATAGGTGTATTTCGACCCGCTGAATCCGACAATCCAAGCTTTGATGACCAAAAATATGCTTGGAAAAAAGTTATTTCGCATGGTACGAAAAAGAGATGATCGAAAATATTTTTTTTCAGACTCAAAATCGGACGTTGATGGGTGAGTTTCCAGGTGTATTTCAACCCGCTGAATCTGAAAATCCAAACTGTGATGACCAAAAATATGCTTGGAAAAAAGTTATTTCGCATGGTACGAAAAATAGATGATCATAAATATTTTTTTTCAGAATCAAAATCGGCCTTTGATGGGTGAGCTTCTAGGTGTATTCCGACCCGCTGAATCCGAAAATCCGAACTTTGATGACCAAAAATATGCTTGGAAAAAAGCTATTTCGCATGGTACAAAAAAGAGATGATCGAAAATGTCTGTCTCCAGAATCGGAATCGAACTTTGATGGGTGGGTTCATAGGTGTAATTTGACCCGCTGAATCCAAAAATCCAACCTTTGTTCAACGAAAATACACCTGGAAAGAAGTTATTTCGCATGGTACGAAAAAGAGATGATCGAAAATATTTTTTTTCCGAATCAAAATCGGACTTTAACGGGTGAGTTTCTAGGTGTATTTCGACCCACTGAATCCTAAAATCCAACCTCTGCTGACCAAAAATATGCTTGGAAAAAAGTTATGTCGCACGGTACGAAAAAGAGATGATCGAAAATTTTTTTTTCCAGAATCAAAATCGGACTTTCATGGGTGAGTTTCTAGGTGTATTTCGACCCACTGAATCCGAAAATCCAACCTCTGATGTCCAAAAATATGCTTGGAAAAAAGTTATTTCGCACGGTACGAAAAAGAGATGATCGAAAATATTTTCTTTCCGAATCGGAATCGGACTTTAATGGGTGAGTTTCTAGGTGTATTTTGACCCGCTGAATCCGAAAATCCAACCTCTGATGACCAAAAATATGCTTGGAAAAAAGTTATTTCGCATGTTACGACATTGAGATGATCGAAAATATCTGTCCCCAGAATCGGAATCGAACTTTGATGGGTGGGTTTATAGGTGTATTTTGACCCGCTGAATCCAAAAATCCAACCTTCGTTACACGAAAATACACCTGGAAAGAAGTTATTCCGCATGGTACGAAAAAGAGATGATCGAAAATATTTTTTTTCAGAATCGGAATCGGACTTTGATGGGTGAGTTTCTAGGTGTATTTCGACCCGCTGAATCTGAAAATCCAAACTTTGATGACCAAAAATATGCTTAGAAAAAAGTTATTTCGCATGGTACGAAAAAGAGATGATCGAAAATATTTTTTTTTAGAATCAAAATCGGACTTTAATGGGTGAGTTTCTAGGTGTATTTCGACCCACTGAATCCGAAAATCCAAACTCTGATGACCTAAAATATGCTTGGAAAAACGTTATGTCGCACGGTACGAAAAAGAGATGATCGAAAATATTTTTGTTCCGAATCAAAATCGGACTTTAATGGGTGAGTTTCTAGGTGTATTTCGACCCACTGAATCCGAAAATCCAACCTCTGATGACCAAAAATATGCTTGGAAAAAAGTTATGTCGCACGGTACGAAAAAGAGATGATCGAAAACTTTTTTTTTCAGAATCAAAATCGGACTCTCATGGGTGAGTTTCTAGGTGTATTTCGACCCACTGAATCCGAAAATCCAACCTCTGATGACCAAAAATATGCTTGGAAAAAAGTTATTTCGCACGGTACGAAAAAGAGATGATCGAAAATATCTGTCTCCAGGATCGAAATCGAACTTTGATGGGTGGGTTTATAGGTGTATTTCGACCCGCTGAATCCGACAATCCAAGCTTTGATGACCAAAAATATGCTTGGAAAAAAGTTATTTCGCATGGTACGAAAAAGAGATGATCGAAAATATTTTTTTTCAGAATCAAAATCGGACTCCGATGGGTGAGTTTCTAGGTGTATTTCGACCCGCTGAATCCGAAAATCCAACCTCTGATGACCAAAAATATGCTTGGAAAAAAGTTATTTCGCATGGTACGAAAAAGAGATGATCGAAAATATCTGTCTCCAGGATCGAAATCGAACTTCGATGGGTGGGTTTATAGGTGTATTTCGACCCGCTGAATCCGACAATCCAAGCTTTGATGACCAAAAATATGCTTGGAAAAAAGTTATTTCGCATGGTACGAAAAAGAGATGATCGAAAATATTTTTTTTCAGAATCAAATCGGACTTTAATGGGTGAGTTTCTAGGTGTATTTCGACCCACTGAATCCGAAAATCCAAACTCTGATGACCTAAAATATGCTTGGAAAAACGATATGTCGCACGCTACGAAAAAGAGATGATCGAAAATATTTTCTTTCCGAATCAAAATCAGACTTTAATGGGTGAGTTTCTAGGTGTATTTCGACCCACTGAATCCGAAAATCCAACCTCTGATGACCAAAAATATGCTTGGAAAAAAGTTATGTCGCACGGTACGAAAAAGAGATGATCGAAAACTTTTTTTTTCAGAATCAAAATCGGACTCTCATGGGTGAGTTTCTAGGTGTATTTCGACCCACTGAATCCGAAAATCCAACCTCTGATGACCAAAAATATGCTTGGAAAAAAGTTATTTCGCACGGTACGAAAAAGAGATGATCGAAAATATCTGTCTCCAGGATCGAAATCGAACTTTGATGGGTGGGTTTATAGGTGTATTTCGACCCGCTGAATCCGACAATCCAAGCTTTGATGACCAAAAATATGCTTGGAAAAAAGTTATTTCGCATGGTACGAAAAAGAGATGATCGAAAATATCTGTCTCCAGGATCGAAATCGAACTTTGATGGGTGGGTTTATAGGTGTATTTCGACCCGCTGAATCCGACAATCCAAGCTTTGATGACCAAAAATATGCTTGGAAAAAAGTTATTTCGCATGGTACGAAAAAGAGATGATCGAAAATATTTTTTTTCAGAATCAAATCGGACTTTAATGGGTGAGTTTCTAGGTGTATTTCGACCCACTGAATCCGAAAATCCAAACTCTGATGACCTAAAGTATGCTTGGAAAAACGTTATGTCGCACGCTACGAAAAAGAGATGATCGAAAATATTTTTTTTCCGAATCAAAATCGGACTTTAATGGGTGAGTTTCTAGGTGTATTTCGACCCACTGAATCCGAAAATCCAACCTCTGATGACCAAATATATGCTTGGAAAAAAGTTATGTCGCACGGTACGAAAAAGAGATGATCGAAAACTTTTTTTTTCAGAATCAAAATCGGACTTTCATGGGTGAGTTTCTAGGTGTATCTCGACCCACTGAATCCAAAAATCCAACCTCTGATGACCAAAAATATGCTTGGAGAAAAGTTATTTCGCACGGTACGAAAAAGAGATGATCGAAAATATTTTTTTTCCGAATCGGAATCGGACTTTAATGGGTGAGTTTCTAGGTGTATTTTGACCCGCTGAATCCGAAAATCCAACCTCTGATGACCAAAAATATGCTTGGAAAAAAGTTATTTCGCATGGTACGACAATGAGATGATCGAAAATATCTGTCTCCAGAATCGGAATCGAACTTTGATGGGTGGGTTCATAGGTGTATTTTGACCCGCTGAATCCAAAAATCCAACCTTTGTTACACGAAAATATACCTGGAACGAAGTTATTTCGCATGGTACGAAAAAGAGATGATCGAAAATATTTTTTTTCGGAATCAAAATCGGACTTCGATGGGTGAGTTTCTAGGTGTATTTCGACCCGCTGAATCCGAAAATCCAACCTTTGATGACCAAAAATATGCTTGGAAAAAAGTTATTTCGCATGGTACGAAAAAGAGATGATCGAAAATATCTGTCTCCAGGATCGAAATCGAACTTTGATGGGTGGGTTTATAGGTGTATTTCGACCCGCTGAATCCGACAATCCGAACTTTGATGACCAAAAATATGCTTGGAAAAAAGTTATTTCGCATGGTACGAAAAAGAGATGATCGAAAATATTATTTTTCAGACTCAAAATCGGACTTTGATGGGTGAGTTTCAAGGTGTATTTCGACCCGCTGAATCTGAAAATCCAAACTTTGATGACCAAAAATATGCTTGGAAAAAAGTTATTTCGCATGGTACGAAAAAGAGATGATCGAAAATATCTGTCTCCAGAATTGAAATCGAACTTTGATGGGTGGGTTTATAGGTGTATTTTGACCCGCTGAATCCGAGAATCCAAGCTTCGATGACCAAAAACATGCTTGGAACAAAGTTATTTCGCATGGTACGAAAAAGAGATGATCGGAAATATCTTTCTCCAGAATCGAAGTCGAACTTTGATGGGTGGGTTCATAGGTGTATTTTGACCCGCTGAATCCAAAAATCCAACCTCCGGTACACGAAAATACACCTGGAAAGAAGTTATTCCGCATGGTACGAAAAAGAGATGATCGAAAATATTTTTTTTCAGAATCGGATCGGACTTTGATGGGTGAGTTTCTAGGTGTATTTCGACCCGCTGAATCCGAAAATCCAACCTTTGATGACCAAAAATATGCTTGGAAAAAAGTTACTTCGCATGGTTCGAAAAAGAGATGATCGAAAATATCTGTCTCCGGAATCAAAATCGATTTTTGATGGGTGGGTTCATAGGTGTACTTTGACCCGCTGAATCAAAAAATCCAATTTTTGTTACACGAAAATACACCTGCAAAGAAGTTATTCCGCATGGTACGTAAAAGAGATGATCGAAAATATTTTTCTTCAGAATCAAAATCGGACTTTAATGGGTGAGTTTCTAGGTGTATTCCGACCCGCTGAATCCGAAAATCCAAACTTTGATGACCAAAAATATGCTTGGAAAAAAGTTATTTCGCATGGTACGAAAAATAGATGATCATAAATATTTTTTTTCAGAATCAAAATCGGACTTTGATGGGTGAGCTTCTAGGTGTATTCCGACCCGCTGAATCCGAAAATCCGAACTTTGATGACCAAAAATATGCTTGGAAAAAAGTTATTTCGCATGGTACGAAAAAGAGATGATCGAAAATATCTGTCTCCAGAATCGGAATCGAACTTTGATGGGTGGGTTCATAGGTGTATTTTGACCCGCTGAATCCAAAAATCCAACCGTTGTTCAACGAAAATACACCTGGAAAGAAGTTATTTCGCATGGTACGAAAAAGAGATGATCGGAAATATTTTTTTTCAGAATCAAAATCGGACTTTAATGGGTGAGTTTCTAGGTGTATTTCGACCCACTGAATCCGAAAATCCAAACTCTGATGACCAAAAATATGCTTGGAAAAAAGTTATGTCGCACGGTACGAAAAAGAGATGATCGAAAATATTTTTCTTCCGAATCAAAATCGGAATTTAATGGGTGAGTTTCTAGGTGTATTTCGACCCACTGAATCCGAGAATCCAACCTCTGATGACCAAAAATATGCTTGGAAAAAAGTTATGTCGCACGGTACGAAGAAGAGATGATCGAATATTTTTTTGTTCAGAATCAAAATCGGACTTTCATGGGTGAGTTTCTAGGTGTATTTCGACCCACTGAATCCGAAAATCCAACCTCTGATGACCGAAAATATGCTTGGCAAAAAGTTATTTCGCACGGTACGAAAAAGAGATGATCGAAAATATTTTTTTTCCGAATCGGAATCGGACTTTAATGGGTGAGTTTCTAGGTGTATTTTGACCCGCTGAATCCGAAAATCCAACCTCTGATGACCACAAATATGCTTGGAAAAAAGTTATTTCGCATGGTACGACAATGAGATGATCGAAAATATCTGTCTCCAGAATCGGAATCGAACTTTGATGGGTGGGTTTATAGGTGTATTTTGACCCGCTGAATCCAAAAATCCAACCTTTGTTACACGAAAATATACCTGGAACGAAGTTATTTCGCATGGTACGAAAAAGAGATGATCGAAAATATTTTTTTTCAGAATCAAAATCGGACTTCGATGGGTGAGTTTCTAGGTGTATTTCGACCCGCTGAATCCGAAAATCCAACCTTTGATGACGAAAAATATGCTTGGAAAAAGTTATTTCGCATGGTACGAAAAAGAGATGATCGAAAATATTTTTTTTCAGACTCAAAATCGGACTTTGATGGGTGAGTTTCTAGGTGTATTTCGACCCGCTGAATCTGAAAATCCGAACTGTGATGACCAAAAATATGCTTGGAAAAAAGTTATTTCGCATGGTACGAAAAAGAGATGATCGAAAATATTTTTTTTCAGACTCAAAATCGGACTTTGATGGGTGAGTTTCTAGGTGTATTTCGACCCGCTGAATCTGAAAATCCAAACTTTGATGACCAAAAATATGCTTGGAAAAAAGTTATTTCGCATGGTACGAAAAAGAGATGATCGAAAATATTTTTTTTCAGAATCAAAATCGGACTTTAATGGGTGAGTTTCTAGGTGTATTTCGACCCACTGAATCCAAAAATCCAAACTCTGATGACCTAAAATATGCTTGGAAAAACGTTATGTCGCACGGTACGAAAAAGAGATGATCGAAAATATTTTTTTTCCGAATCAAAATCGGACTTTAATGGGTGAGTTCCTAGGTGTATTTCGACCCACTGAATCCGAAAATCCAACCTCTGATGACCAAAAATATGCTTGGAAAAAAGTTATGTCGCACGGTACGAAAAAGAGATGATCGAAAACTTTTTTTGTCAGAATCAAAATCGGACTCTCATGGGTGAGTTTCTAGGTGTATTTCGACCCACTGAATCCGAAAATCCAACCTCTGATGACCAAAAATATGCTTGGAAAAAAGTTATTTCGCACGGTACGAAAAAGAGATGATCGAAAATATCTGTCTCCAGGATCGAAATCGAACTTTGATGGGTGGGTTTATAGGTGTATTTCGACCCGCTGAATCCGACAATCCAAGCTTTGATGACCAAAAATATGCTTGGAAAAAAGTTATTTCGCATGGTACGAAAAAGAGATGATCGAAAATATTTTTTTTCAGACTCAAAATCGGACTTTGATGGGTGAGTTTCCAGGTGTATTTCGACCCGCTGAATCTGAAAATCCAAACTGTGATGACCAAAAATATGCTTGGAAAAAAGTTATTTCGCATGGTACGAAAAATAGATGATCATAAATATTTTTTTTCAGAATCAAAATCGGACTTTGATGGGTGAGCTTCTAGGTGTATTCCGACCCGCTGAATCCGAAAATCCGAACTTTGATGACCAAAAATATGCTTGGAAAAAAGGTATTTCGCATGGTACAAAAAAGAGATGATCGAAAATGTCTGTCTCCAGAATCGGAATCGAACTTTGATGGGTGGGTTCATAGGTGTAATTTGACCCGCTGAATCAAAAAATCCAACCTTTGTTCAACGAAAATACACCTGGAAAGAAGTTATTTCGCATGGTACGAAAAAGAGATGATCGAAAATATTTTTTTTCAGAATCAAAATCGGACTTTAATGGGTGAGTTTCTAGGTGTATTTCGACCCACTGAATCCGAAAATCCAAACTCTGATGACCAAAAATATGCTTGGAAAAAAGTTATGTCGCACGGTACGAAAAAGAGATGATCGAAAATATTTTTTTTCCGAATCAAAATCGGACTTTAATGGGTGAGTTTCTAGGTGTATTTCGACCCACTGAATCCGAAAATCCAACCTCTGCTGACCAAAAATATGCTTGGAAAAAAGTTATGTCGCACGGTACGAAAAAGAGATGATCGAAAATTTTTTTTTCCAGAATCAAAATCGGACTTCCATGGGTGAGTTTCTAGGTGTATTTCGACCCACTGAATCCGAAAATACAACCTCTGATGACCAAAAATATGCTTGGAAAAAAGTTATTTCGCACGGTACGAAAAAGAGATGATCGAAAATATTTTTTTTCCGAATCGGAATCGGACTTTAATGGGTGAGTTTCTAGGTGTATTTTGACCCGCTGAATCCGAAAATCCAACCTCTGATGACCAAAAATATGCTTGGAAAAAAGTTATTTCGCATGGTACGACAATGAGATGATCGAAAATATCTGTCCCCAGAATCGGAATCGAACTTTGATGGGTGGGTTTATAGGTGTATTTTGACCCGCTGAATCCAAAAATCCAACCTTTGTGACACGAAAATATACCTGGAACGAAGTTATTTCGCATGGTACGAAAAAGAGATGATCGAAAATATTTTTTTTCAGAATCAAAATCGGACTTCGATGGGTGAGTTTCTAGGTGTATTTCGACCCGCTGAATCCGAAAATCCAACCTTTGATGACCAAAAATATGATTGGAAAAAAGTTATTTCACATGGTACGAAAAAGAGATGATCGAAAATATCTGTCTCCAGGATCGAAATCGAACTTTGATGGGTGGGTTCATAGGTGTATTTCGACCCGCTAAATCCGACAATCCAAGCTTTGATGACCAAAAATATGCTTGGAAAAAAGTTATTTCGCATGGTACGAAAAAGAGATGATCGAAAATATTTTTTTTCAGAATCAAAATCGGACTTTAATGGGTGAGTTTCTAGGTGTATTTCGACCCACTGAATCCGAAAATCCAAACTCTGATGACCTAAAATATGCTTGGAAAAACGTTATGTCGCACGCTACGAAAAAGAGATGATCGAAAATATTTTTTTTCCGAATCAAAATCGGACTTTAATGGGTGAGTTTCTAGGTGTATTTCGACCCACTGAATCCGAAAATCCAACCTCTGATGACCAAAAATATGCTTGGAAAAAAGTTATGTCGCACGGTACGAAAAAGAGATGATCGAAAACTTTTTTTTTCAGAATCAAAATCGGACTTTCATGGGTGAGTTTCTAGGTGTATTTCGACCCACTGAATCCAAAAATCCAACCTCTGATGACCAAAAATATGCTTGGAAAAAAGTTATTTCGCACGGTACGAAAAAGAGATGATCGAAAATATTTTTTTTCCGAATCGGAATCGGACTTTAATGGGTGAGTTTCTAGGTGTATTTTGACCCGCTGAATCCGAAAATCCAACCTCTGATGACCAAAAATATGCTTGGAAAAAAGTTATTTCGCATGGTACGACAATGAGATGATCGAAAATATCTGTCTCCAGAATCGGAATCGAACTTTGATGGGTGGGTTTATAGGTGTATTTTGACCCGCTGAATCCAAAAATCCAACCTTTGTTACACGAAAATACACCTGGAAAGAAGTTATTCCGCATGGTCCGACAAAGAGATGATCGAAAATATCTGTCTCCAGAATTGAAATCGAACTTTGATGGGTGGGTTTATAGGTGTATTTTGACCCGCTGAATCCAAAAATCCAACCTTTGTTACACGAAAATACACCTGGAAAGAAGTTATTCCGCATGGTACGAAAAAGAGATGATCGAAAATATTTTTTTTCAGAATCAAAATCGGACTTTAATGGGTGAGTTTCTAGGTGTATTCCGACCCGCTGAATCCGAAAATCCAAACTTTGATGACCAAAAATATGCTTGGAAAAAAGTTATTTCGCATGGTACGAAAAATAGATGATCATAAATATTTTTTTTCAGAATCAAATTCGGACTTTAATGGGTGAGCTTCTAGGTGTATTCCGACCCGCTGAATCCGAAAATCCGAACTTTGATGACCAAAAATATGCTTGGAAAAAAGTTATTTCGCATGGTACGAAAAAGAGATGATCGAAAATATCTGTCTCCAGAATCGGAATCGAACTTTGATGGGTGGGTTCATAGGTGTATTTTGACCCGCTGAATCCAAAAATCCAACCTTTGTTCAACGAAAATACACCTGGAAAGAAGTTATTTCGCATGGTACGAAAAAGAGATGATCGAAAATATTTTTTTTCAGAATCAAAATCGGACTTTAATGGGTGAGTTTCTAGGTGTATTTCGACCCACTGAATCCGAAAATCCAAACTCTGATGACCAAAAATATGCTTGGAAAAAAGTTATGTCGCACGGTACGAAAAAGAGATGATCGAAAATATTTTTTTTCCGAATCAAAATCGGACTTTAATGGGTGAGTTTCTAGGTGTATTTCGACCCGCTGAATCCGAAAATCCAACCTTTGATGAAGAAAAATATGATTGGAAAAAAGTTATTTCGCATGGTTCGAAAAAGAGATGATCGAAAATATCTGTCTCCAGAATCAAAATCGAACTTTGATGGGTGGGTTTATAGGTGTATTTTGACCCGCTGAATCCGAGAATCCAAGCTTTGATGACCAAAAATATGCTTGGAAAAAAGTTATTTCGCATCGTACGAAAAAGAGATGATCGGAAATATCTGTCTCCAGAATTGAAATCGAACTTTGATGGGTGGGTTTATAGGTGTATTTTGACCCGCTGAATCCGAGAATCCAAGCTTTGATGACCAAAAATATGCTTGGAAAAAAGTTATTTCGCATGGTACGAAAAAGAGATGATCGGAAATATCTTTCTCCAGAATCGAAGTCGAACTTTGATGGGTGGGTTTCTATGTGTATTTCGACCCGCTGAATCCGAAAATCCAACCTTTGATGACCGAAAATATGCTTGGAAAAAAGTTATTTCGCATGGTACGAAAAAGAGATGATCGAAAATATCTGTCTCCAGGATCGAAATCGAACTTTGATGGGTGGGTTTATAGGTGTATTTCGACCCGCTGAATCCGACAATCCAAGCTTTGATGACCAAAAATATGCTTGGAAAAAAGTTATTTCGCATGGTACGAAAAAGAGATGATCGAAAATATTTTTTTTCAGACTCAAAATCGGACTTTGATGGGTGAGTTTCTAGGTGTATTTCGACCCGCCGAATCCGAAAATCCAACCTCTGATGACCAAAAATATGCTTGGAAAAAAGTTATTTCGCATGGTACGAAAAAGAGATGATCGAAAATATTTTTGTCAGAATCAAAATCGGACTTTGATGGGTGAGTTTCTAGGTGTATTTCGACCCGCTGAATCTGAAAATCCAAACTTTGATGACCAAAAATATGCTTGGAAAAAAGTTATTTCGCATGGTACGAAAAAGAGATGATCGAAATATCTGTTTCCAGAATTGAAATCGAACTTTGATGGGTGGGTTTATAGGTGTATTTTGACCCGCTGAATCCAAAAATCCAACCTTCGTTACACGAAAATACACCTGAAAAGAAGTTATTTCGCATGGTACGAAAAAGAGATGATCGAAAATATCTGTCTTCAGACTCGAACTCGAACTTTGATGGGTGGGTTTATAGGTGTATTTTGACCCGCTGAATCCAAAAATCCAACCTTTGTTACACGAAAATACACCTGGAAAGAAGTTATTTCGCATGGTACGGAAAAGAGATGATCGAAAATATTTTTGTTCAGAATCAAAATCGGACTTTAATGGGTGAGTTTCTAGGTGTATTTCGACCCGCTGAATCCGAAAATCCAACCTCTGATGACCAAAAATATGCTTGGAAAAAAGTTATTTCGCATGGTACGACAAAGAGATGATCGAAAATATCTGTCTCCAGAATCGGAATCGAACTTTGATGGGTGGGTTTATAGGTGTATTTTGACCCGCTGAATACACAAATCCAACCTTTGTTACACGAAAATACACCTCGAACGAACTTATTTCGCATGGTACGAAAAAGAGATGATCGAAAATATTTTTTTTCAGAATCAAAATCGGACTTTAATGGGTGAGTTTCTAGGTGTATTTCGACCCACTGAATCCGAAAATCCAAACTCTGATGACCTAAAATATGTTCGGAAAAACGTTATGTCGCACGCTACGAAAAAGAGATGATCGAAAATATTTTTTTTCCGAATCAAAATCGGACTTTAATGGGTGAGTTTCTAGGTGTATTTCGACCCACTGAATCCGAAAATCCAACCTCTGATGACCAAAAATATGCTTGGAAAAAAGTTATGTCGCACGGTACGAAAAAGAGATGATCGAAAACTTTTTTTTTCAGAATCAAAATCGGACTTTCATGGGTGAGTTTCTAGGTGTATTTCAACCCACTGAATCCAAAAATCCAACCTCTGATGACCAAAAATATGCTTGGAAAAAAGTTATTTCGCACGGTACGAAAAAGAGATGATCGAAAATATTTTTTTTCCGAATCGGAATCGGACTTTAATGGGTGAGTTTCTAGGTGTATTTTGACCCGCTGAATCCGAAAATCCAACCTCTGATGACCAAAAATATGCTTGGAAAAAAGTTATTTCGCATGGTACGACAATGAGATGATCGAAAATATCTGTCTCCAGAATCGGAATCGAACTTTGATGGGTGGGTTTATAGGTGTATTTTGACCCGCTGAATCCAAAAATCCAACCTTTGTTACACGAAAATATACCTGGAACGAAGTTATTTCGCATGGTACGAAAAAGAGATGATCGAAAATATTTTTTTTCGGAATCAAAATCGGACTTCGATGGGTGAGTTTCTAGGTGTATTTCGACCCGCTGAATCCGACAATCCAACGTTTGATGACCAAAAATATGCTTGGAAAAAAGTTATTTCGCATGGTACGAAAAAGAGATGATCGAAAATATTTTTTTTCAGAATCAAAATCGGACTTCGATGGGTGAGTTTCTAGGTGTATTTCGACCCGCTGAATCCGAAAATCCAACCTTTGATGACCGAAAATATGCTTGGAAAAAAGTTATTTCGCATGGTACGAAAAAGAGATGATCGAAAATATCTGTCTCCAGGATCGAAATCGAACTTTGATGGGTGGGTTTATAGGTGTATTTCGACCCGCTGAATCCGACAATCCAAGCTTTGATGACCAAAAATATGCTTGGAAAAAAGTTATTTCGCATGGTACGAAAAAGAGATGATCGAAAATATTTTTTTTCAGACTCAAAATCGGACTTTGATGGGTGAGTTTCTAGGTGTATTTCGACCCGCTGAATCCGAAAATCCAACCTTTGATGACCAAAAATATGCTTGGAAAAAAGTTACTTCGCATGGTTCGAAAAAGAGATGATCGAAAATATCTGTCTCCAGAATCAAAATCGAACTTTGATGGGTGGGTTCATAGGTGTACTTTGACCCGCTGAATCAAAAAATCCAACCTTTGTTACACGAAAATACACCTGGAAAGAAGTTATTCCGCATGGTCCGACAAAGAGATGATCGAAAATATCTGTCTCCAGAATTGAAATCGAACTTTGATGGGTGGGTTTATAGGTGTATTTTGACCCGCTGAATCCGAGAATCCAAGCTTTGATGACCAAAAATATGCTTGGAAAAAAGTTATTTCGCATGGTACGAAAAAGAGATGATCGAAAATATTTTTTTTCAGAATCAAAATCGGACTTTAATGGGTGAGTTTCTAGGTGTATTTCGACCCACTGAATCCAAAAATCCAAACTCTGATGACCTAAAATATGCTTGGAAAAACGTTATGTCGCACGGTACGAAAAAGAGATGATCGAAAATATTTTTTTTCCGAATCAAAATCGGACTTTAATGGGTGAGTTCCTAGGTGTATTTCGACCCACTGAATCCGAAAATCCAACCTCTGATGACCAAAAATATGCTTGGAAAAAAGTTATGTCGCACGGTACGAAAAAGAGATGATCGAAAACTTTTTTTGTCAGAATCAAAATCGGACTCTCATGGGTGAGTTTCTAGGTGTATTTCGACCCACTGAATCCGAAAATCCAACCTCTGATGACCAAAAATATGCTTGGAAAAAAGTTATTTCGCACGGTACGAAAAAGAGATGATCGAAAATATCTGTCTCCAGGATCGAAATCGAACTTTGATGGGTGGGTTTATAGGTGTATTTCGACCCGCTGAATCCGACAATCCAAGCTTTGATGACCAAAAATATGCTTGGAAAAAAGTTATTTCGCATGGTACGAAAAAGAGATGATCGAAAATATTTTTTTTCAGACTCAAAATCGGACTTTGATGGGTGAGTTTCCAGGTGTATTTCGACCCGCTGAATCTGAAAATCCAAACTGTGATGACCAAAAATATGCTTGGAAAAAAGTTATTTCGCATGGTACGAAAAATAGATGATCATAAATATTTTTTTTCAGAATCAAAATCGGACTTTGATGGGTGAGCTTCTAGGTGTATTCCGACCCGCTGAATCCGAAAATCCGAACTTTGATGACCAAAAATATGCTTGGAAAAAAGGTATTTCGCATGGTACAAAAAAGAGATGATCGAAAATGTCTGTCTCCAGAATCGGAATCGAACTTTGATGGGTGGGTTCATAGGTGTAATTTGACCCGCTGAATCAAAAAATCCAACCTTTGTTCAACGAAAATACACCTGGAAAGAAGTTATTTCGCATGGTACGAAAAAGAGATGATCGAAAATATTTTTTTTCAGAATCAAAATCGGACTTTAATGGGTGAGTTTCTAGGTGTATTTCGACCCACTGAATCCGAAAATCCAAACTCTGATGACCAAAAATATGCTTGGAAAAAAGTTATGTCGCACGGTACGAAAAAGAGATGATCGAAAATATTTTTTTTCCGAATCAAAATCGGACTTTAATGGGTGAGTTTCTAGGTGTATTTCGACCCACTGAATCCGAAAATCCAACCTCTGCTGACCAAAAATATGCTTGGAAAAAAGTTATGTCGCACGGTACGAAAAAGAGATGATCGAAAATTTTTTTTTCCAGAATCAAAATCGGACTTCCATGGGTGAGTTTCTAGGTGTATTTCGACCCACTGAATCCGAAAATACAACCTCTGATGACCAAAAATATGCTTGGAAAAAAGTTATTTCGCACGGTACGAAAAAGAGATGATCGAAAATATTTTTTTTCCGAATCGGAATCGGACTTTAATGGGTGAGTTTCTAGGTGTATTTTGACCCGCTGAATCCGAAAATCCAACCTCTGATGACCAAAAATATGCTTGGAAAAAAGTTATTTCGCATGGTACGACAATGAGATGATCGAAAATATCTGTCCCCAGAATCGGAATCGAACTTTGATGGGTGGGTTTATAGGTGTATTTTGACCCGCTGAATCCAAAAATCCAACCTTTGTGACACGAAAATATACCTGGAACGAAGTTATTTCGCATGGTACGAAAAAGAGATGATCGAAAATATTTTTTTTCAGAATCAAAATCGGACTTCGATGGGTGAGTTTCTAGGTGTATTTCGACCCGCTGAATCCGAAAATCCAACCTTTGATGACCAAAAATATGATTGGAAAAAAGTTATTTCACATGGTACGAAAAAGAGATGATCGAAAATATCTGTCTCCAGGATCGAAATCGAACTTTGATGGGTGGGTTCATAGGTGTATTTCGACCCGCTAAATCCGACAATCCAAGCTTTGATGACCAAAAATATGCTTGGAAAAAAGTTATTTCGCATGGTACGAAAAAGAGATGATCGAAAATATTTTTTTTCAGAATCAAAATCGGACTTTAATGGGTGAGTTTCTAGGTGTATTTCGACCCACTGAATCCGAAAATCCAAACTCTGATGACCTAAAATATGCTTGGAAAAACGTTATGTCGCACGCTACGAAAAAGAGATGATCGAAAATATTTTTTTTCCGAATCAAAATCGGACTTTAATGGGTGAGTTTCTAGGTGTATTTCGACCCACTGAATCCGAAAATCCAACCTCTGATGACCAAAAATATGCTTGGAAAAAAGTTATGTCGCACGGTACGAAAAAGAGATGATCGAAAACTTTTTTTTTCAGAATCAAAATCGGACTTTCATGGGTGAGTTTCTAGGTGTATTTCGACCCACTGAATCCAAAAATCCAACCTCTGATGACCAAAAATATGCTTGGAAAAAAGTTATTTCGCACGGTACGAAAAAGAGATGATCGAAAATATTTTTTTTCCGAATCGGAATCGGACTTTAATGGGTGAGTTTCTAGGTGTATTTTGACCCGCTGAATCCGAAAATCCAACCTCTGATGACCAAAAATATGCTTGGAAAAAAGTTATTTCGCATGGTACGACAATGAGATGATCGAAAATATCTGTCTCCAGAATCGGAATCGAACTTTGATGGGTGGGTTTATAGGTGTATTTTGACCCGCTGAATCCAAAAATCCAACCTTTGTTACACGAAAATACACCTGGAAAGAAGTTATTCCGCATGGTCCGACAAAGAGATGATCGAAAATATCTGTCTCCAGAATTGAAATCGAACTTTGATGGGTGGGTTTATAGGTGTATTTTGACCCGCTGAATCCAAAAATCCAACCTTTGTTACACGAAAATACACCTGGAAAGAAGTTATTCCGCATGGTACGAAAAAGAGATGATCGAAAATATTTTTTTTCAGAATCAAAATCGGACTTTAATGGGTGAGTTTCTAGGTGTATTCCGACCCGCTGAATCCGAAAATCCAAACTTTGATGACCAAAAATATGCTTGGAAAAAAGTTATTTCGCATGGTACGAAAAATAGATGATCATAAATATTTTTTTTCAGAATCAAATTCGGACTTTAATGGGTGAGCTTCTAGGTGTATTCCGACCCGCTGAATCCGAAAATCCGAACTTTGATGACCAAAAATATGCTTGGAAAAAAGTTATTTCGCATGGTACGAAAAAGAGATGATCGAAAATATCTGTCTCCAGAATCGGAATCGAACTTTGATGGGTGGGTTCATAGGTGTATTTTGACCCGCTGAATCCAAAAATCCAACCTTTGTTCAACGAAAATACACCTGGAAAGAAGTTATTTCGCATGGTACGAAAAAGAGATGATCGAAAATATTTTTTTTCAGAATCAAAATCGGACTTTAATGGGTGAGTTTCTAGGTGTATTTCGACCCACTGAATCCGAAAATCCAAACTCTGATGACCAAAAATATGCTTGGAAAAAAGTTATGTCGCACGGTACGAAAAAGAGATGATCGAAAATATTTTTTTTCCGAATCAAAATCGGACTTTAATGGGTGAGTTTCTAGGTGTATTTCGACCCGCTGAATCCGAAAATCCAACCTTTGATGAAGAAAAATATGATTGGAAAAAAGTTATTTCGCATGGTTCGAAAAAGAGATGATCGAAAATATCTGTCTCCAGAATCAAAATCGAACTTTGATGGGTGGGTTTATAGGTGTATTTTGACCCGCTGAATCCGAGAATCCAAGCTTTGATGACCAAAAATATGCTTGGAAAAAAGTTATTTCGCATCGTACGAAAAAGAGATGATCGGAAATATCTGTCTCCAGAATTGAAATCGAACTTTGATGGGTGGGTTTATAGGTGTATTTTGACCCGCTGAATCCGAGAATCCAAGCTTTGATGACCAAAAATATGCTTGGAAAAAAGTTATTTCGCATGGTACGAAAAAGAGATGATCGGAAATATCTTTCTCCAGAATCGAAGTCGAACTTTGATGGGTGGGTTTCTATGTGTATTTCGACCCGCTGAATCCGAAAATCCAACCTTTGATGACCGAAAATATGCTTGGAAAAAAGTTATTTCGCATGGTACGAAAAAGAGATGATCGAAAATATCTGTCTCCAGGATCGAAATCGAACTTTGATGGGTGGGTTTATAGGTGTATTTCGACCCGCTGAATCCGACAATCCAAGCTTTGATGACCAAAAATATGCTTGGAAAAAAGTTATTTCGCATGGTACGAAAAAGAGATGATCGAAAATATTTTTTTTCAGACTCAAAATCGGACTTTGATGGGTGAGTTTCTAGGTGTATTTCGACCCGCCGAATCCGAAAATCCAACCTCTGATGACCAAAAATATGCTTGGAAAAAAGTTATTTCGCATGGTACGAAAAAGAGATGATCGAAAATATTTTTGTCAGAATCAAAATCGGACTTTGATGGGTGAGTTTCTAGGTGTATTTCGACCCGCTGAATCTGAAAATCCAAACTTTGATGACCAAAAATATGCTTGGAAAAAAGTTATTTCGCATGGTACGAAAAAGAGATGATCGAAATATCTGTTTCCAGAATTGAAATCGAACTTTGATGGGTGGGTTTATAGGTGTATTTTGACCCGCTGAATCCAAAAATCCAACCTTCGTTACACGAAAATACACCTGAAAAGAAGTTATTTCGCATGGTACGAAAAAGAGATGATCGAAAATATCTGTCTTCAGACTCGAACTCGAACTTTGATGGGTGGGTTTATAGGTGTATTTTGACCCGCTGAATCCAAAAATCCAACCTTTGTTACACGAAAATACACCTGGAAAGAAGTTATTTCGCATGGTACGGAAAAGAGATGATCGAAAATATTTTTGTTCAGAATCAAAATCGGACTTTAATGGGTGAGTTTCTAGGTGTATTTCGACCCGCTGAATCCGAAAATCCAACCTCTGATGACCAAAAATATGCTTGGAAAAAAGTTATTTCGCATGGTACGACAAAGAGATGATCGAAAATATCTGTCTCCAGAATCGGAATCGAACTTTGATGGGTGGGTTTATAGGTGTATTTTGACCCGCTGAATACACAAATCCAACCTTTGTTACACGAAAATACACCTCGAACGAACTTATTTCGCATGGTACGAAAAAGAGATGATCGAAAATATTTTTTTTCAGAATCAAAATCGGACTTTAATGGGTGAGTTTCTAGGTGTATTTCGACCCACTGAATCCGAAAATCCAAACTCTGATGACCTAAAATATGTTCGGAAAAATGTTATGTCGCACGCTACGAAAAAGAGATGATCGAAAATATTTTTTTTCCGAATCAAAATCGGACTTTAATGGGTGAGTTTCTAGGTGTATTTCGACCCACTGAATCCGAAAATCCAACCTCTGATGACCAAAAATATGCTTGGAAAAAAGTTATGTCGCACGGTACGAAAAAGAGATGATCGAAAACTTTTTTTTTCAGAATCAAAATCGGACTTTCATGGGTGAGTTTCTAGGTGTATTTCAACCCACTGAATCCAAAAATCCAACCTCTGATGACCAAAAATATGCTTGGAAAAAAGTTATTTCGCACGGTACGAAAAAGAGATGATCGAAAATATTTTTTTTCCGAATCGGAATCGGACTTTAATGGGTGAGTTTCTAGGTGTATTTTGACCCGCTGAATCCGAAAATCCAACCTCTGATGACCAAAAATATGCTTGGAAAAAAGTTATTTCGCATGGTACGACAATGAGATGATCGAAAATATCTGTCTCCAGAATCGGAATCGAACTTTGATGGGTGGGTTTATAGGTGTATTTTGACCCGCTGAATCCAAAAATCCAACCTTTGTTACACGAAAATATACCTGGAACGAAGTTATTTCGCATGGTACGAAAAAGAGATGATCGAAAATATTTTTTTTCGGAATCAAAATCGGACTTCGATGGGTGAGTTTCTAGGTGTATTTCGACCCGCTGAATCCGACAATCCAACGTTTGATGACCAAAAATATGCTTGGAAAAAAGTTATTTCGCATGGTACGAAAAAGAGATGATCGAAAATATTTTTTTTCAGAATCAAAATCGGACTTCGATGGGTGAGTTTCTAGGTGTATTTCGACCCGCTGAATCCGAAAATCCAACCTTTGATGACCGAAAATATGCTTGGAAAAAAGTTATTTCGCATGGTACGAAAAAGAGATGATCGAAAATATCTGTCTCCAGGATCGAAATCGAACTTTGATGGGTGGGTTTATAGGTGTATTTCGACCCGCTGAATCCGACAATCCAAGCTTTGATGACCAAAAATATGCTTGGAAAAAAGTTATTTCGCATGGTACGAAAAAGAGATGATCGAAAATATTTTTTTTCAGACTCAAAATCGGACTTTGATGGGTGAGTTTCTAGGTGTATTTCGACCCGCTGAATCCGAAAATCCAACCTTTGATGACCAAAAATATGCTTGGAAAAAAGTTACTTCGCATGGTTCGAAAAAGAGATGATCGAAAATATCTGTCTCCAGAATCAAAATCGAACTTTGATGGGTGGGTTCATAGGTGTACTTTGACCCGCTGAATCAAAAAATCCAACCTTTGTTACACGAAAATACACCTGGAAAGAAGTTATTCCGCATGGTCCGACAAAGAGATGATCGAAAATATCTGTCTCCAGAATTGAAATCGAACTTTGATGGGTGGGTTTATAGGTGTATTTTGACCCGCTGAATCCGAGAATCCAAGCTTTGATGACCAAAAATATGCTTGGAAAAAAGTTATTTCGCATGGTACGAAAAAGAGATGATCGGAAATATCTGTCTCCAGAATTGAAATCGAACTTTGATGGGTGGGTTTATAGGTGTATTTTGACCCGCTGAATCCGAGAATCCAAGCTTTGATGACCAAAAATATGCTTGGAAAAAAGTTATTTCGCATGGTACGAAAAAGAGATGATCGGAAATATCTTCCTCCAGAATCGAAGTCGAACTTTGATGGGTGGGTTTCTAGGTGTATTTCGACCCGCTGAATCCGAAAATCCAACCTTTGATGACCGAAAATATGCTTGGAAAAAAGTTATTTCGCATGGTACGAAAAAGAGATGATCGAAAATATCTGTCTCCAGGATCGAAATCGAACTTTGATGGGTGGGTTTATAGGTGTATTTCGACCCGCTGAATCCGACAATCCAAGCTTTGATGACCAAAAATATGCTTGGAAAAAAGTTATTTCGCAAGGTACGAAAAAGAGATGATCGAAAATATTTTTTTTCAGACTCAAAATCGGACTTTGATGGGTGAGTTTCTAGGTGTATTTCGACCCGCTGAATCCGACAATCCAAGCTATGATGACCAAAAATATGCTTGGAAAAAAGTTATTTCGCATGGTACGAAAAAGAGATGATCGAAAATATTTTTTTTCAGAATCAAAATCGGACTTCGATGGGTGAGTTTCTAGGTGTATTTCGACCCGCTGAATCCGAAAATCCAACCTTTGATGACCGAAAATATGCTTGGAAAAAAGTTATTTCGCATGGTACGAAAAAGAGATGATCGAAAATATCTGTCTCCAGGATCGAAATCGAACTTTGATGGGTGGGTTTATAGGTGTATTTCGACCCGCTGAATCCGACAATCCAAGCTTTGATGACCAAAAATATGCTTGGAAAAAAGTTATTTCGCATGGTACGAAAAAGAGATGATCGAAAATATTTTTTTTCAGACTCAAAATCGGACTTTGATGGGTGAGTTTCTAGGTGTATTTCGACCCGCTGAATCCGAAAATCCAACCTTTGATGACCAAAAATATGCTTGGAAAAAAGTTACTTCGCATGGTTCGAAAAAGAGATGATCGAAAATATCTGTCTCCAGAATCAAAATCGAACTTTGATGGGTGGGTTCATAGGTGTACTTTGACCCGCTGAATCAAAAAATCCAACCTTTGTTACACGAAAATACACCTGGAAAGAAGTTATTCCGCATGGTCCGACAAAGAGATGATCGAAAATATCTGTCTCCAGAATTGAAATCGAACTTTGATGGGTGGGTTTATAGGTGTATTTTGACCCGCTGAATCCGAGAATCCAAGCTTTGATGACCAAAAATATGCTTGGAAAAAAGTTATTTCGCATGGTACGAAAAAGAGATGATCGGAAATATCTGTCTCCAGAATTGAAATCGAACTTTGATGGGTGGGTTTATAGGTGTATTTTGACCCGCTGAATCCGAGAATCCAAGCTTTGATGACCAAAAATATGCTTGGAAAAAAGTTATTTCGCATGGTACGAAAAAGAGATGATCGGAAATATCTTCCTCCAGAATCGAAGTCGAACTTTGATGGGTGGGTTTCTAGGTGTATTTCGACCCGCTGAATCCGAAAATCCAACCTTTGATGACCGAAAATATGCTTGGAAAAAAGTTATTTCGCATGGTACGAAGAAGAGATGATCGAAAATATCTGTCTCCAGGATCGAAATCGAACTTTGATGGGTGGGTTTATAGGTGTATTTCGACCCGCTGAATCCGACAATCCAAGCTTTGATGACCAAAAATATGCTTGGAAAAAAGTTATTTCGCAAGGTACGAAAAAGAGATGATCGAAAATATTTTTTTTCAGACTCAAAATCGGACTTTGATGGGTGAGTTTCTAGGTGTATTTCGACCCGCTGAATCCGACAATCCAAGCTTTGATGACCAAAAATATGCTTGGAAAAAAGTTATTTCGCATGGTACGAAAAAGAGATGATCGAAAATATTTTTTTTCAGAATCAAAATCGGACTTCGATGGGTGAGTTTCTAGGTGTATTTCGACCCGCTGAATCCGAAAATCCAACCTTTGATGACCGAAAATATGCTTGGAAAAAAGTTATTTCGCATGGTACGAAAAAGAGATGATCGAAAATATCTGTCTCCAGGATCGAAATCGAACTTTGATGGGTGGGTTTATAGGTGTATTTCGACCCGCTGAATCCGACAATCCAAGCTTTGATGACCAAAAATATGCTTGGAAAAAAGTTATTTCGCATGGTACGAAAAAGAGATGATCGAAAATATTTTTTTTCAGACTCAAAATCGGACTGTGATGGGTGAGTTTCTAGGTGTATTTCGACCCGCTGAATCCGAAAATCCAACCTTTGATGACCAAAAATATGCTTGGAAAAAAGTTACTTCGCATGGTTCGAAAAAGAGATGATCGGAAATATCTGTTTCCAGAATTGAAATCGAACTTTGATGGGTGGGTTTATAGGTGTATTTTGACCCGCTGAATCCGAGAATCCAAGCTTTGATGACCAAAAATATGCTTGGAAAAAAGTTATTTCGCATGGTACGACAATGAGATGATCGAAAATATCTGTCCCCAGAATCGGAATCGAACTTTGATGGGTGGGTTTATAGGTGTATTTTGACCCGCTGAATCCAAAAATCCAACCTTTGTGACACGAAAATATACCTGGAACGAAGTTATTTCGCATGGTACGAAAAAGAGATGATCGAAAATATTTTTTTTCAGAATCAAAATCGGACTTCGATGGGTGAGTTTCTAGGTGTATTTCGACCCGCTGAATCCGAAAATCCAACCTTTGATGACCAAAAATATGATTGGAAAAAAGTTATTTCACATGGTACGAAAAAGAGATGATCGAAAATATCTGTCTCCAGGATCGAAATCGAACTTTGATGGGTGGGTTCATAGGTGTATTTCGACCCGCTAAATCCGACAATCCAAGCTTTGATGACCAAAAATATGCTTGGAAAAAAGTTATTTCGCATGGTACGAAAAAGAGATGATCGAAAATATTTTTTTTCAGAATCAAAATCGGACTTTAATGGGTGAGTTTCTAGGTGTATTTCGACCCACTGAATCCGAAAATCCAAACTCTGATGACCTAAAATATGCTTGGAAAAACGTTATGTCGCACGCTACGAAAAAGAGATGATCGAAAATATTTTTTTTCCGAATCAAAATCGGACTTTAATGGGTGAGTTTCTAGGTGTATTTCGACCCACTGAATCCGAAAATCCAACCTCTGATGACCAAAAATATGCTTGGAAAAAAGTTATGTCGCACGGTACGAAAAAGAGATGATCGAAAACTTTTTTTTTCAGAATCAAAATCGGACTTTCATGGGTGAGTTTCTAGGTGTATTTCGACCCACTGAATCCAAAAATCCAACCTCTGATGACCAAAAATATGCTTGGAAAAAAGTTATTTCGCACGGTACGAAAAAGAGATGATCGAAAATATTTTTTTTCCGAATCGGAATCGGACTTTAATGGGTGAGTTTCTAGGTGTATTTTGACCCGCTGAATCCGAAAATCCAACCTCTGATGACCAAAAATATGCTTGGAAAAAAGTTATTTCGCATGGTACGACAATGAGATGATCGAAAATATCTGTCTCCAGAATCGGAATCGAACTTTGATGGGTGGGTTTATAGGTGTATTTTGACCCGCTGAATCCAAAAATCCAACCTTTGTTACACGAAAATATACCTGGAACGAAGTTATTTCGCATGGTACGAAAAAGAGATGATCGAAAATATTTTTTTTCGGAATCAAAATCGGACTTTGATGGGTGAGTTTCTAGGTGTATTTCGACCCGCTGAATCCGACAATCCAACGTTTGATGACCAAAAATATGCTTGGAAAAAAGTTATTTCGCATGGTACGAAAAAGAGATGATCGAAAATATTTTTTTTCAGACTCAAAATCGGACTTTGATGGGTGAGTTTCTAGGTGTATTTCGACCCGCTGAATCCGACAATCCAAGCTTTGATGACCAAAAATATGCTTGGAAAAAAGTTATTTCGCATGGTACGAAAAAGAGATGATCGAAAATATTTTTTTTCAGAATCAAAATCGGACTTCGATGGGTGAGTTTCTAGGTGTATTTCGACCCGCTGAATCCGAAAATCCAACCTTTGATGACCGAAAATATGCTTGGAAAAAAGTTATTTCGCATGGTACGAAAAAGAGATGATCGAAAATATCTGTCTCCAGGATCGAAATCGAACTTTGATGGGTGGGTTTATAGGTGTATTCCGACCCGCTGAATCCGACAATCCAAGCTTTGATGACCAAAAATATGCTTGGAAAAAAGTTATTTCGCATGGTACGAAAAAGAGATGATCGAAAATATTTTTTTTCAGACTCAAAATCGGACTGTGATGGGTGAGTTTCTAGGTGTATTTCGACCCGCTGAATCCGAAAATCCAACCTTTGATGACCAAAAATATGCTTGGAAAAAAGTTACTTCGCATGGTTCGAAAAAGAGATGATCGGAAATATCTGTTTCCAGAATTGAAATCGAACTTTGATGGGTGGGTTTATAGGTGTATTTTGACCCGCTGAATCCGAGAATCCAAGCTTTGATGACCAAAAATATGCTTGGAAAAAAGTTATTTCGCATGGTACGACAATGAGATGATCGAAAATATCTGTCCCCAGAATCGGAATCGAACTTTGATGGGTGGGTTTATAGGTGTATTTTGACCCGCTGAATCCAAAAATCCAACCTTTGATGACCAAAAATATGCTTGGAAAAAAGTTATTTCGCATGGTACGACAATGAGATGATCGAAAATATCTGTCCCCAGAATCGGAATCGAACTTTGATGGGTGGGTTTATAGGTGTATTTTGACCCGCTGAATCCAAAAATCCAACCTTTGTGACACGAAAATATACCTGGAACGAAGTTATTTCGCATGGTACGAAAAAGAGATGATCGAAAATATTTTTTTTCAGAATCAAAATCGGACTTCGATGGGTGAGTTTCTAGGTGTATTTCGACCCGCTGAATCCGAAAATCCAACCTTTGATGACCAAAAATATGATTGGAAAAAAGTTATTTCACATGGTACGAAAAAGAGATGATCGAAAATATCTGTCTCCAGGATCGAAATCGAACTTTGATGGGTGGGTTCATAGGTGTATTTCGACCCGCTAAATCCGACAATCCAAGCTTTGATGACCAAAAATATGCTTGGAAAAAAATTATTTCGCATGGTACGAAAAAGAGATGATCGAAAATATTTTTTTTCAGAATCAAAATCGGACTTTAATGGGTGAGTTTCTAGGTGTATTTCGACCCACTGAATCCGAAAATCCAAACTCTGATGACCTAAAATATGCTTGGAAAAACGTTATGTCGCACGCTACGAAAAAGAGATGATCGAAAATATTTTTTTTCCGAATCAAAATCGGACTTTAATGGGTGAGTTTCTAGGTGTATTTCGACCCACTGAATCCGAAAATCCAACCTCTGATGACCAAAAATATGCTTGGAAAAAAGTTATGTCGCACGGTACGAAAAAGAGATGATCGAAAACTTTTTTTTTCAGAATCAAAATCGGACTTTCATGGGTGAGTTTCTAGGTGTATTTCGACCCACTGAATCCAAAAATCCAACCTCTGATGACCAAAAATATGCTTGGAAAAAAGTTATTTCGCACGGTACGAAAAAGAGATGATCGAAAATATTTTTTTTCCGAATCGGAATCGGACTTTAATGGGTGAGTTTCTAGGTGTATTTTGACCCGCTGAATCCGAAAATCCAACCTCTGATGACCAAAAATATGCTTGGAAAAAAGTTATTTCGCATGGTACGACAATGAGATGATCGAAAATATCTGTCTCCAGAATCGGAATCGAACTTTGATGGGTGGGTTTATAGGTGTATTTTGACCCGCTGAATCCAAAAATCCAACCTTTGTTACACGAAAATATACCTGGAACGAAGTTATTTCGCATGGTACGAAAAAGAGATGATCGGAAATATTTTTTTTCGGAATCAAAATCGGACTTTGATGGGTGAGTTTCTAGGTGTATTTCGACCCGCTGAATCCGACAATCCAACGTTTGATGACCAAAAATATGCTTGGAAAAAAGTTATTTCGCATGGTACGAAAAAGAGATGATCGAAAATATTTGTTTTCAGAATCAAAATCGGACTTCGATGGGTGAGTTTCTAGGTGTATTTCGACCTGCTGAATCCGAAAATCCAACCTTTGATGACCGAAAATATGCTTGGAAAAAAGTAATTTTGCATGGTACGAAAAAGAGATGATCGAAAATATCTGTCTCCAGGATCGAAATCGAACTTTGATGGGTGGGTTTATAGGTGTATTTCGACCCGCTGAATCCGACAATCCAAGCTTTGATGACCAAAAATATGCTTGGAAAAAAGTTATTTCGCATGGTACGAAAAAGAGATGATCGAAAATATTTTTTTTCAGACTCAAAATCGGACTTTGATGGGTGAGTTTCTAGGTGTATTTCGACCCGCTGAATCCGAAAATCCAACCTTTGATGACCAAAAATATGCTTGGAAAAAAGTTACTTCGCATGGTTCGAAAAAGAGATGATCGGAAATATCTGTTTCCAGAATTGAAATCGAACTTTGATGGGTGGGTTTATAGGTGTATTTTGACCCGCTGAATCCGAGAATCCAAGCTTTGATGACCAAAAATATGCTTGGAAAAAAGTTATTTCGCATGGTACGACAATGAGATGATCGAAAATATCTGTCCCCAGAATCGGAATCGAACTTTGATGGGTGGGTTTATAGGTGTATTTTGACCCGCTGAATCCAAAAATCCAACCTTTGTGACACGAAAATATACCTGGAACGAAGTTATTTCGCATGGTACGAAAAAGAGATGATCGAAAATATTTTTTTTCAGAATCAAAATCGGACTTCGATGGGTGAGTTTCTAGGTGTATTTCGACCCGCTGAATCCGAAAATCCAACCTTTGATGACCAAAAATATGATTGGAAAAAAGTTATTTCACATGGTACGAAAAAGAGATGATCGAAAATATCTGTCTCCAGGATCGAAATCGAACTTTGATGGGTGGGTTCATAGGTGTATTTCGACCCGCTAAATCCGACAATCCAAGCTTTGATGACCAAAAATATGCTTGGAAAAAAGTTATTTCGCATGGTACGAAAAAGAGATGATCGAAAATATTTTTTTTCAGAATCAAAATCGGACTTTAATGGGTGAGTTTCTAGGTGTATTTCGACCCACTGAATCCGAAAATCCAAACTCTGATGACCTAAAATATGCTTGGAAAAACGTTATGTCGCACGCTACGAAAAAGAGATGATCGAAAATATTTTTTTTCCGAATCGCAATCGGACTTTAATGGGTGAGTTTCTAGGTGTATTTCGACCCACTGAATCCGAAAATCCAACCTCTGATGACCAAAAATATGCCTGGAAAAAAGTTATGTCGCACGGTACGAAAAAGAGATGATCGAAAACTTTTTTTTTCAGAATCAAAATCGGACTTTCATGGGTGAGTTTCTAGGTGTATTTCGACCCACTGAATCCAAAAATCCAACCTCTGATGACCAAAAATATGCTTGGAAAAAAGTTATTTCGCACGGTACGAAAAAGAGATGATCGAAAATATTTTTTTTCCGAATCGGAATCGGACTTTAATGGGTGAGTTTCTAGGTGTATTTTGACCCGCTGGATCCGAAAATCCAACCTCTGATGACCAAAAATATGCTTGGAAAAAAGTTATTTCGCATGGTACGACAATGAGATGATCGAAAATATCTGTCTCCAGAATCGGAATCGAACTTTGATGGGTGGGTTTATAGGTGTATTTTGACCCGCTGAATCCAAAAATCCAACCTTTGTTACACGAAAATATACCTGGAACGAAGTTATTTCGCATGGTACGAAAAAGAGATGATCGAAAATATTTTTTTTCGGAATCAAAATCGGACTTTGATGGGTGAGTTTCTAGGTGTATTTCGACCCGCTGAATCCGACAATCCAACGTTTGATGACCAAAAATATGCTTGGAAAAAAGTTATTTCGCATGGTACGAAAAAGAGATGATCGAAAATATTTTTTTTCAGACTCAAAATCGGACTTTGATGGGTGAGTTTCTAGGTGTATTTCGACCCGCTGAATCCGACAATCCAAGCTTTGATGACCAAAAATATGCTTGGAAAAAAGTTATTTCGCATGGTACGAAAAAGAGATGATCGAAAATATTTTTTTTCAGAATCAAAATCGGACTTCGATGGGTGAGTTTCTAGGTGTATTTCGACCCGCTGAATCCGAAAATCCAACCTTTGATGACCGAAAATATGCTTGGAAAAAAGTTATTTCGCATGGTACGAAAAAGAGATGATCGAAAATATCTGTCTCCAGGATCGAAATCGAACTTTGATGGGTGGGTTTATAGGTGTATTTCGACCCGCTGAATCCGACAATCCAAGCTTTGATGACCAAAAATATGCTTGGAAAAAAGTTATTTCGCATGGTACGAAAAAGAGATGATCGAAAATATTTTTTTTCAGACTCAAAATCGGACTGTGATGGGTGAGTTTCTAGGTGTATTTCGACCCGCTGAATCCGAAAATCCAACCTTTGATGACCAAAAATATGCTTGGAAAAAAGTTACTTCGCATGGTTCGAAAAAGAGATGATCGGAAATATCTGTTTCCAGAATTGAAATCGAACTTTGATGGGTGGGTTTATAGGTGTATTTTGACCCGCTGAATCCGAGAATCCAAGCTTTGATGACCAAAAATATGCTTGGAAAAAAGTTATTTCGCATGGTACGACAATGAGATGATCGAAAATATCTGTCCCCAGAATCGGAATCGAACTTTGATGGGTGGGTTTATAGGTGTATTTTGACCCGCTGAATCCAAAAATCCAACCTTTGATGACCAAAAATATGCTTGGAAAAAAGTTATTTCGCATGGTACGACAATGAGATGATCGAAAATATCTGTCCCCAGAATCGGAATCGAACTTTGATGGGTGGGTTTATAGGTGTATTTTGACCCGCTGAATCCAAAAATCCAACCTCTGTGACACGAAAATATACCTGGAACGAAGTTATTTCGCATGGTACGAAAAAGAGATGATCGAAAATATTTTTTTTCAGAATCAAAATCGGACTTCGATGGGTGAGTTTCTAGGTGTATTTCGACCCGCTGAATCCGAAAATCCAACCTTTGATGACCAAAAATATGATTGGAAAAAAGTTATTTCACATGGTACGAAAAAGAGATGATCGAAAATATCTGTCTCCAGGATCGAAATCGAACTTTGATGGGTGGGTTCATAGGTGTATTTCGACCCGCTAAATCCGACGATCCAAGCTTTGATGACCAAAAATATGCTTGGAAAAAAGTTATTTCGCATGGTACGAAAAAGAGATGATCGAAAATATTTTTTTTCAGAATCAAAATCGGACTTTAATGGGTGAGTTTCTAGGTGTATTTCGACCCACTGAATCCGAAAATCCAAACTCTGATGACCTAAAATATGCTTGGAAAAACGTTATGTCGCACGCTACGAAAAAGAGATGATCGAAAATATTTTTTTTCCGAATCAAAATCGGACTTTAATGGGTGAGTTTCTAGGTGTATTTCGACCCACTGAATCCGAAAATCCAACCTCTGATGACCAAAAATATGCTTGGAAAAAAGTTATGTCGCACGGTACGAAAAAGAGATGATCGAAAACTTTTTTTTTCAGAATCAAAATCGGACTTTCATGGGTGAGTTTCTAGGTGTATTTCGACCCACTGAATCCAAAAATCCAACCTCTGATGACCAAAAATATGCTTGGAAAAAAGTTATTTCGCACGGTACGAAAAAGAGATGATCGAAAATATTTTTTTTCCGAATCGGAATCGGACTTTAATGGGTGAGTTTCTAGGTGTATTTTGACCCGCTGAATCCGAAAATCCAACCTCTGATGACCAAAAATATGCTTGGAAAAAAGTTATTTCGCATGGTACGACAATGAGATGATCGAAAATATCTGTCTCCAGAATCGGAATCGAACTTTGATGGGTGGGTTTATAGGTGTATTTTGACCCGCTGAATCCAAAAATCCAACCTTTGTTACACGAAAATATACCTGGAACGAAGTTATTTCGCATGGTACGAAAAAGAGATGATCGGAAATATTTTTTTTCGGAATCAAAATCGGACTTTGATGGGTGAGTTTCTAGGTGTATTTCGACCCGCTGAATCCGACAATCCAACGTTTGATGACCAAAAATATGCTTGGAAAAAAGTTATTTCGCATGGTACGAAAAAGAGATGATCGAAAATATTTTTTTTCAGAATCAAAATCGGACTTCGATGGGTGAGTTTCTAGGTGTATTTCGACCTGCTGAATCCGAAAATCCAACCTTTGATGACCGAAAATATGCTTGGAAAAAAGTTATTTTGCATGGTACGAAAAAGAGATGATCGAAAATATCTGTCTCCAGGATCGAAATCGAACTTTGATGGGTGGGTTTATAGGTGTATTTCGACCCGCTGAATCCGACAATCCAAGCTTTGATGACCAAAAATATGCTTGGAAAAAAGTTATTTCGCATGGTACGAAAAAGAGATGATCGAAAATATTTTTTTTCAGACTCAAAATCGGACTTTGATGGGTGAGTTTCTAGGTGTATTTCGACCCGCTGAATCCGAAAATCCAACCTTTGATGACCAAAAATATGCTTGGAAAAAAGTTACTTCGCATGGTTCGAAAAAGAGATGATCGGAAATATCTGTTTCCAGAATTGAAATCGAACTTTGATGGGTGGGTTTATAGGTGTATTTTGACCCGCTGAATCCGAGAATCCAAGCTTTGATGACCAAAAATATGCTTGGAAAAAAGTTATTTCGCATGGTACGACAATGAGATGATCGAAAATATCTGTCCCCAGAATCGGAATCGAACTTTGATGGGTGGGTTTATAGGTGTATTTTGACCCGCTGAATCCAAAAATCCAACCTTTGTGACACGAAAATATACCTGGAACGAAGTTATTTCGCATGGTACGAAAAAGAGATGATCGAAAATATTTTTTTTCAGAATCAAAATCGGACTTCGATGGGTGAGTTTCTAGGTGTATTTCGACCCGCTGAATCCGAAAATCCAACCTTTGATGACCAAAAATATGATTGGAAAAAAGTTATTTCACATGGTACGAAAAAGAGATGATCGAAAATATCTGTCTCCAGGATCGAAATCGAACTTTGATGGGTGGGTTCATAGGTGTATTTCGACCCGCTAAATCCGACAATCCAAGCTTTGATGACCAAAAATATGCTTGGAAAAAAGTTATTTCGCATGGTACGAAAAAGAGATGATCGAAAATATTTTTTTTCAGAATCAAAATCGGACTTTAATGGGTGAGTTTCTAGGTGTATTTCGACCCACTGAATCCGAAAATCCAAACTCTGATGACCTAAAATATGCTTGGAAAAACGTTATGTCGCACGCTACGAAAAAGAGATGATCGAAAATATTTTTTTTCCGAATCGCAATCGGACTTTAATGGGTGAGTTTCTAGGTGTATTTCGACCCACTGAATCCGAAAATCCAACCTCTGATGACCAAAAATATGCCTGGAAAAAAGTTATGTCGCACGGTACGAAAAAGAGATGATCGAAAACTTTTTTTTTCAGAATCAAAATCGGACTTTCATGGGTGAGTTTCTAGGTGTATTTCGACCCACTGAATCCAAAAATCCAACCTCTGATGACCAAAAATATGCTTGGAAAAAAGTTATTTCGCACGGTACGAAAAAGAGATGATCGAAAATATTTTTTTTCCGAATCGGAATCGGACTTTAATGGGTGAGTTTCTAGGTGTATTTTGACCCGCTGGATCCGAAAATCCAACCTCTGATGACCAAAAATATGCTTGGAAAAAAGTTATTTCGCATGGTACGACAATGAGATGATCGAAAATATCTGTCTCCAGAATCGGAATCGAACTTTGATGGGTGGGTTTATAGGTGTATTTTGACCCGCTGAATCCAAAAATCCAACCTTTGTTACACGAAAATATACCTGGAACGAAGTTATTTCGCATGGTACGAAAAAGAGATGATCGAAAATATTTTTTTTCGGAATCAAAATCGGACTTTGATGGGTGAGTTTCTAGGTGTATTTCGACCCGCTGAATCCGACAATCCAACGTTTGATGACCAAAAATATGCTTGGAAAAAAGTTATTTCGCATGGTACGAAAAAGAGATGATCGAAAATATTTTTTTTCAGACTCAAAATCGGACTTTGATGGGTGAGTTTCTAGGTGTATTTCGACCCGCTGAATCCGACAATCCAAGCTTTGATGACCAAAAATATGCTTGGAAAAAAGTTATTTCGCATGGTACGAAAAAGAGATGATCGAAAATATTTTTTTTCAGAATCAAAATCGGACTTCGATGGGTGAGTTTCTAGGTGTATTTCGACCCGCTGAATCCGAAAATCCAACCTTTGATGACCGAAAATATGCTTGGAAAAAAGTTATTTCGCATGGTACGAAAAAGAGATGATCGAAAATATCTGTCTCCAGGATCGAAATCGAACTTTGATGGGTGGGTTTATAGGTGTATTTCGACCCGCTGAATCCGACAATCCAAGCTTTGATGACCAAAAATATGCTTGGAAAAAAGTTATTTCGCATGGTACGAAAAAGAGATGATCGAAAATATTTTTTTTCAGACTCAAAATCGGACTGTGATGGGTGAGTTTCTAGGTGTATTTCGACCCGCTGAATCCGAAAATCCAACCTTTGATGACCAAAAATATGCTTGGAAAAAAGTTACTTCGCATGGTTCGAAAAAGAGATGATCGGAAATATCTGTTTCCAGAATTGAAATCGAACTTTGATGGGTGGGTTTATAGGTGTATTTTGACCCGCTGAATCCGAGAATCCAAGCTTTGATGACCAAAAATATGCTTGGAAAAAAGTTATTTCGCATGGTACGACAATGAGATGATCGAAAATATCTGTCCCCAGAATCGGAATCGAACTTTGATGGGTGGGTTTATAGGTGTATTTTGACCCGCTGAATCCAAAAATCCAACCTTTGATGACCAAAAATATGCTTGGAAAAAAGTTATTTCGCATGGTACGACAATGAGATGATCGAAAATATCTGTCCCCAGAATCGGAATCGAACTTTGATGGGTGGGTTTATAGGTGTATTTTGACTCGCTGAATCCAAAAATCCAACCTCTGTGACACGAAAATATACCTGGAACGAAGTTATTTCGCATGGTACGAAAAAGAGATGATCGAAAATATTTTTTTTCAGAATCAAAATCGGACTTCGATGGGTGAGTTTCTAGGTGTATTTCGACCCGCTGAATCCGAAAATCCAACCTTTGATGACCAAAAATATGATTGGAAAAAAGTTATTTCACATGGTACGAAAAAGAGATGATCGAAAATATCTGTCTCCAGGATCGAAATCGAACTTTGATGGGTGGGTTCATAGGTGTATTTCGACCCGCTAAATCCGACAATCCAAGCTTTGATGACCAAAAATATGCTTGGAAAAAAGTTATTTCGCATGGTACGAAAAAGAGATGATCGAAAATATTTTTTTTCAGAATCAAAATCGGACTTTAATGGGTGAGTTTCTAGGTGTATTTCGACCCACTGAATCCGAAAATCCAAACTCTGATGACCTAAAATATGCTTGGAAAAACGTTATGTCGCACGCTACGAAAAAGAGATGATCGAAAATATTTTTTTTCCGAATCAAAATCGGACTTTAATGGGTGAGTTTCTAGGTGTATTTCGACCCACTGAATCCGAAAATCCAACCTCTGATGACCAAAAATATGCTTGGAAAAAAGTTATGTCGCACGGTACGAAAAAGAGATGATCGAAAACTTTTTTTTTCAGAATCAAAATCGGACTTTCATGGGTGAGTTTCTAGGTGTATTTCGACCCACTGAATCCAAAAATCCAACCTCTGATGACCAAAAATATGCTTGGAAAAAAGTTATTTCGCACGGTACGAAAAAGAGATGATCGAAAATATTTTTTTTCCGAATCGGAATCGGACTTTAATGGGTGAGTTTCTAGGTGTATTTTGACCCGCTGAATCCGAAAATCCAACCTCTGATGACCAAAAATATGCTTGGAAAAAAGTTATTTCGCATGGTACGACAATGAGATGATCGAAAATATCTGTCTCCAGAATCGGAATCGAACTTTGATGGGTGGGTTTATAGGTGTATTTTGACCCGCTGAATCCAAAAATCCAACCTTTGTTACACGAAAATATACCTGGAACGAAGTTATTTCGCATGGTACGAAAAAGAGATGATCGGAAATATTTTTTTTCGGAATCAAAATCGGACTTTGATGGGTGAGTTTCTAGGTGTATTTCGACCCGCTGAATCCGACAATCCAACGTTTGATGACCAAAAATATGCTTGGAAAAAAGTTATTTCGCATGGTACGAAAAAGAGATGATCGAAAATATTTTTTTTCAGAATCAAAATCGGACTTCGATGGGTGAGTTTCTAGGTGTATTTCGACCTGCTGAATCCGAAAATCCAACCTTTGATGACCGAAAATATGCTTGGAAAAAAGTTATTTTGCATGGTACGAAAAAGAGATGATCGAAAATATCTGTCTCCAGGATCGAAATCGAACTTTGATGGGTGGGTTTATAGGTGTATTTCGACCCGCTGAATCCGACAATCCAAGCTTTGATGACCAAAAATATGCTTGGAAAAAAGTTATTTCGCATGGTACGAAAAAGAGATGATCGAAAATATTTTTTTTCAGACTCAAAATCGGACTTTGATGGGTGAGTTTCTAGGTGTATTTCGACCCGCTGAATCCGAAAATCCAACCTTTGATGACCAAAAATATGCTTGGAAAAAAGTTACTTCGCATGGTTCGAAAAAGAGATGATCGAAAATATCTGTCTCCAGAATCAAAATCGAACTTTGATGGGTGGGTTCATAGGTGTACTTTGACCCGCTGAATCAAAAAATCCAACCTTTGTTACACGAAAATACACCTGGAAAGAAGTTATTCCGCATGGTACGAAAAAGAGATGATCGAAAATATTTTTTTTCAGAATCAAAATCGGACTTTAATGGGTGAGTTTCTAGGTGTATTCCGACCCGCTGAATCCGAAAATCCAAACTTTGATGACCAAAAATATGCTTGGAAAAAAGTTATTTCGCATGGTACGAAAAATAGATGATCATAAA
Source organism: Phymatocera aterrima (assembly GCA_963170745.1). Taxonomy (NCBI): domain Eukaryota; kingdom Metazoa; phylum Arthropoda; class Insecta; order Hymenoptera; family Tenthredinidae; genus Phymatocera; species Phymatocera aterrima. The sequence goes on along the minus strand of CAUJGY010000138.1, from coordinate 871,724 downwards.
TATTTTTTTTCAGAATCAAAATCGGACTTTAATGGGTGAGCTTCTAGGTGTATTCCGACCCGCTGAATCCGAAAATCCGAACTTTGATGACCAAAAATATGCTTGGAAAAAAGTTATTTCGCATGGTACGAAAAAGAGATGATCGAAAATATCTGTCTCCAGAATCGGAATCGAACTTTGATGGGTGGGTTCATAGGTGTATTTTGACCCGCTGAATCCAAAAATCCAACCTTTGTTCAACGAAAATACACCTGGAAAGAAGTTATTTCGCATGGTACGAAAAAGAGATGATCGAAAATATTTTTTTTCAGAATCAAAATCGGACTTTAATGGGTGAGTTTCTAGGTGTATTTCGACCCACTGAATCCGAAAATCCAAACTCTGATGACCAAAAATATGCTTGGAAAAAAGTTATGTCGCACGGTACGAAAAAGAGATGATCGAAAATATTTTTTTTCCGAATCAAAATCGGACTTTAATGGGTGAGTTTCTAGGTGTATTTCGACCCGCTGAATCCGAAAATCCAACCTTTGATGAAGGAAAATATGCTTGGAAAAAAGTTATTTCGCATGGTTCGAAAAAGAGATGATCGAAAATATCTGTCTCCAGAATCAAAATCGAACTTTGATGGGTGGGTTTATAGGTGTATTTTGACCCGCTGAATCCGAGAATCCAAGCTTTGATGACCAAAAATATGCTTGGAAAAAAGTTATTTCGCATCGTACGAAAAAGAGATGATCGGCTATATCTGTCTCCAGAATTGAAATCGAACTTTGATGGGTGGGTTTATAGGTGTATTTTGACCCGCTGAATCCGAGAATCCAAGCTTTGATGACCAAAAATATGCTTGGAAAAAAGTTATTTCGCATGGTACGAAAAAGAGATGATCGGAAATATCTTTCTCCAGAATCGAAGTCGAACTTTGATGGGTGGGTTTCTATGTGTATTTCGACCCGCTGAATCCGAAAATCCAACCTTTGATGACCGAAAATATGCTTGGAAAAAAGTTATTTCGCATGGTACGAAAAAGAGATGATCGAAAATATCTGTCTCCAGGATCGAAATCGAACTTTGATGGGTGGGTTTATAGGTGTATTTCGACCCGCTGAATCCGACAATCCAAGCTTTGATGACCAAAAATATGCTTGGAAAAAAGTTATTTCGCATGGTACGAAAAAGAGATGATCGAAAATATTTTTTTTCAGACTCAAAATCGGACTTTGATGGGTGAGTTTCTAGGTGTATTTCGACCCGCCGAATCCGAAAATCCAACCTCTGATGACCAAAAATATGCTTGGAAAAAAGTTATTTCGCATGGTACGAAAAAGAGATGATCGAAAATATTTTTGTCAGAATCAAAATCGGACTTTGATGGGTGAGTTTCTAGGTGTATTTCGACCCGCTGAATCTGAAAATCCAAACTTTGATGACCAAAAATATGCTTGGAAAAAAGTTATTTCGCATGGTACGAAAAAGAGATGATCGAAATATCTGTTTCCAGAATTGAAATCGAACTTTGATGGGTGGGTTTATAGGTGTATTTTGACCCGCTGAATCCAAAAATCCAACCTCCGTTACACGAAAATACACCTGAAAAGAAGTTATTTCGCATGGTACGAAAAAGAGATGATCGAAAATATCTGTCTTCAGACTCGAACTCGAACTTTGATGGGTGGGTTTATAGGTGTATTTTGACCCGCTGAATCCAAAAATCCAACCTTTGTTACACGAAAATACACCTGGAAAGAAGTTATTTCGCATGGTACGAAAAAGAGATGATCGAAAATATTTTTGTTCAGAATCGAAATCGGACTTTAATGCGTGAGTTTCTAGGTGTATTTCGACCCGCTGAATCCGAAAATCCAACCTCTGATGACCAAAAATATGCTTGGAAAAAAGTTATTTCGCATGGTACGACAAAGAGATGATCGAAAATATCTGTCTCCAGAATCGGAATCGAACTTTGATGGGTGGGTTTATAGGTGTATTTTGACCCGCTGAATCCACAAATCCAACCTTTGTTACACGAAAATACACCTCGAACGAACTTATTTCGCATGGTACGAAAAAGAGATGATCGAAAATATTTTTTTTCAGAATCAAAATCGGACTTTAATGGGTGAGTTTCTAGGTGTATTTCGACCCACTGAATCCGAAAATCCAAACTCTGATGACCTAAAATATGCTTGGAAAAACGTTATGTCGCACGCTACGAAAAAGAGATGATCGAAAATATTTTTTTTCCGAATCAAAATCGGACTTTAATGGGTGAGTTTCTAGGTGTATTTCGACCCACTGAATCCGAAAATCCAACCTCTGATGACCAAAAATATGCTTGGAAAAAAGTTATGTCGCACGGTACGAAAAAGAGATGATCGAAAACTTTTTTTTTCAGAATCAAAATCGGACTTTCATGGGTGAGTTTCTAGGTGTATTTCGACCCACTGAATCCAAAAATCCAACCTCTGATGACCAAAAATATGCTTGGAAAAAAGTTATTTCGCACGGTACGAAAAAGAGATGATCGAAAATATTTTTTTTCCGAATCGGAATCGGACTTTAATGGGTGAGTTTCTAGGTGTATTTTGACCCGCTGAATCCGAAAATCCAACCTCTGATGACCAAAAATACACCTGGAAAGAAGTTATTCCGCATGGTCCGACAAAGAGATGATCGAAAATATCTGTCTCCAGAATTGAAATCGAACTTTGATGGGTGGGTTTATAGGTGTATTTTGACCCGCTGAATCCGAGAATCCAAGCTTTGATGACCAAAAATATGCTTGGAAAAAAGTTATTTCGCATGGTACGAAAAAGAGATGATCGGAAATATCTGTCTCCAGAATTGAAATCGAACTTTGATGGGTGGGTTTATAGGTGTATTTTGACCCGCTGAATCCGAGAATCCAAGCTTTGATGACCAAAAATATGCTTGGAAAAAAGTTATTTCGCATGGTACGAAAAAGAGATGATCGGAAATATCTTCCTCCAGAATCGAAGTCGAACTTTGATGGGTGGGTTTCTAGGTGTATTTCGACCCGCTGAATCCGAAAATCCAACCTTTGATGACCGAAAATATGCTTGGAAAAAAGTTATTTCGCATGGTACGAAAAAGAGATGATCGAAAATATCTGTCTCCAGGATCGAAATCGAACTATGATGGGTGGGTTTATAGGTGTATTTCGACCCGCTGAATCCGACAATCCAAGCTTTGATGACCAAAAATATGCTTGGAAAAAAGTTATTTCGCATGGTACGAAAAAGAGATGATCGAAAATATCTTCCTCCAGAATCGAAGTCGAACTTTGATGGGTGGGTTTCTAGGTGTATTTCGACCCGCTGAATCCGAAAATCCAACCTTTGATGACCGAAAATATGCTTGGAAAAAAGTTATTTCGCATGGTACGAAAAAGAGATGATCGAAAATATTTTTTTTCAGAATCAAAATCGGACTTCGATGGGTGAGTTTCTAGGTGTATTTCGACCCGCTGAATCCGAAAATCCAACCTTTGATGACCGAAAATATGCTTGGAAAAAAGTTATTTCGCATGGTACGAAAAAGAGATGATCGAAAATATCTGTCTCCAGGATCGAAATCTAACTTTGATGGGTGGGTTTATAGGTGTATTTCGACCCGCTGAATCCGACAATCCAAGCTTTGATGACCAAAAATATGCTTGGAAAAAAGTTATTCCGCATGGTACGAAAAAGAGATGATCGAAAATATTTTTTTTCAGACTCAAAATCGGACTGTGATGGGTGAGTTTCTAGGTGTATTTCGACCCGCTGAATCCGAAAATCCAACCTTTGATGACCAAAAATATGCTTGGAAAAAAGTTACTTCGCATGGTTCGAAAAAGAGATGATCGGAAATATCTGTTTCCAGAATTGAAATCGAACTTTGATGGGTGGGTTTATAGGTGTATTTTGACCCGCTGAATCCGAGAATCCAAGCTTTGATGACCAAAAATATGCTTGGAAAAAAGTTATTTCGCATGGTACGACAATGAGATGATCGAAAATATCTGTCCCCAGAATCGGAATCGAACTTTGATGGGTGGGTTTATAGGTGTATTTTGACCCGCTGAATCCAAAAATCCAACCTTTGTGACACGAAAATATACCTGGAACGAAGTTATTTCGCATGGTACGAAAAAGAGATGATCGAAAATATTTTTTTTCAGAATCAAAATCGGACTTCGATGGGTGAGTTTCTAGGTGTATTTCGACCCGCTGAATCCGAAAATCCAACCTTTGATGACCAAAAATATGATTGGAAAAAAGTTATTTCACATGGTACGAAAAAGAGATGATCGAAAATATCTGTCTCCAGGATCGAAATCGAACTTTGATGGGTGGGTTCATAGGTGTATTTCGACCCGCTAAATCCGACAATCCAAGCTTTGATGACCAAAAATATGCTTGGAAAAAAGTTATTTCGCATGGTACGAAAAAGAGATGATCGAAAATATTTTTTTTCAGAATCAAAATCGGACTTTAATGGGTGAGTTTCTAGGTGTATTTCGACCCACTGAATCCGAAAATCCAAACTCTGATGACCTAAAATATGCTTGGAAAAACGTTATGTCGCACGCTACGAAAAAGAGATGATCGAAAATATTTTTTTTCCGAATCAAAATCGGACTTTAATGGGTGAGTTTCTAGGTGTATTTCGACCCACTGAATCCGAAAATCCAACCTCTGATGACCAAAAATATGCTTGGAAAAAAGTTATGTCGCACGGTACGAAAAAGAGATGATCGAAAACTTTTTTTTTCAGAATCAAAATCGGACTTTCATGGGTGAGTTTCTAGGTGTATTTCGACCCACTGAATCCAAAAATCCAACCTCTGATGACCAAAAATATGCTTGGAAAAAAGTTATTTCGCACGGTACGAAAAAGAGATGATCGAAAATATTTTTTTTCCGAATCGGAATCGGACTTTAATGGGTGAGTTTCTAGGTGTATTTTGACCCGCTGAATCCGAAAATCCAACCTCTGATGACCAAAAATATGCTTGGAAAAAAGTTATTTCGCATGGTACGACAATGAGATGATCGAAAATATCTGTCTCCAGAATCGGAATCGAACTTTGATGGGTGGGTTTATAGGTGTATTTTGACCCGCTGAATCCAAAAATCCAACCTTTGTTACACGAAAATATACCTGGAACGAAGTTATTTCGCATGGTACGAAAAAGAGATGATCGAAAATATTTTTTTTCGGAATCAAAATCGGACTTTGATGGGTGAGTTTCTAGGTGTATTTCGACCCGCTGAATCCGACAATCCAACGTTTGATGACCAAAAATATGCTTGGAAAAAAGTTATTTCGCATGGTACGAAAAAGAGATGATCGAAAATATTTTTTTTCAGAATCAAAATCGGACTTCGATGGGTGAGTTTCTAGGTGTATTTCGACCCGCTGAATCCGAAAATCCAACCTTTGATGACCGAAAATATGCTTGGAAAAAAGTTATTTCGCATGGTACGAAAAAGAGATGATCGAAAATATCTGTCTCCAGGATCGAAATCGAACTTTGATGGGTGGGTTTATAGGTGTATTTCGACCCGCTGAATCCGACAATCCAAGCTTTGATGACCAAAAATATGCTTGGAAAAAAGTTATTTCGCATGGTACGAAAAAGAGATGATCGAAAATATTTTTTTTCAGACTCAAAATCGGACTTTGATGGGTGAGTTTCTAGGTGTATTTCGACCCGCTGAATCCGAAAATCCAACCTTTGATGACCAAAAATATGCTTGGAAAAAAGTTACTTCGCATGGTTCGAAAAAGAGATGATCGAAAATATCTGTCTCCAGAATCAAAATCGAACTTTGATGGGTGGGTTCATAGGTGTACTTTGACCCGCTGAATCAAAAAATCCAACCTTTGTTACACGAAAATACACCTGGAAAGAAGTTATTCCGCATGGTACGAAAAAGAGATGATCGAAAATATTTTTTTTCAGAATCAAAATCGGACTTTAATGGGTGAGTTTCTAGGTGTATTCCGACCCGCTGAATCCGAAAATCCAAACTTTGATGACCAAAAATATGCTTGGAAAAAAGTTATTTCGCATGGTACGAAAAATAGATGATCATAAATATTTTTTTTCAGAATCAAAATCGGACTTTAATGGGTGAGCTTCTAGGTGTATTTCGACCCGCTGAATCCGAAAATCCGAACTTTGATGACCAAAAATATGCTTGGAAAAAAGTTATTTCGCATGGTACGAAAAAGAGATGATCGAAAATATCTGTCTCCAGAATCGGAATCGAACTTTGATGGGTCGGTTCATAGGTGTATTTTGACCCGCTGAATCCAAAAATCCAACCTTTGTTCAACGAAAATACACCTGGAAAGAAGTTATTTCGCATGGTACGAAAAAGAGATGATCGAAAATATTTTTTTTCAGAATCAAAATCGGACTTTAATGGGTGAGTTTCTAGGTGTATTTCGACCCACTGAATCCGAAAATCCAAACTCTGATGACCAAAAATATGCTTGGAAAAAAGTTATGTCGCACGGTACGAAAAAGAGATGATCGAAAATATTTTTTTTTCCGGATCAAAATCGGACTTCAATGGGTGAGTTTCTAGGTGTATTTCGACCCGCTGAATCCGAAAATCCAACCTTTGATGAAGAAAAATATGCTTGGAAAAAAGTTATTTCGCATGGTTCGAAAAAGAGATGATCGAAAATATCTGTCTCCAGAATCAAAATCGAACTTTGATGGGTGGGTTTATAGGTGTATTTTGACCCGCTGAATCCGAGAATCCAAGCTTTGATGACCAAAAATATGCTTGGAAAAAAGTTATTTCGCATCGTACGAAAAAGAGATGATCGGAAATATCTGACTCCAGAATTGAAATCGAACTTTGATGGGTGGGTTTATAGGTGTATTTCGACCCGCTGAAATCGACAATCCAAGCTTTGATGACCAAAAATATGCTTGGAAAAAAGTTATTTCGCATGGTACGAAAAAGAGATGATCGAAAATATTTTTTTTCAGACTCAAAATCGGACTTTGATGGGTGAGTTTCTAGGTGTATTTCGACCCGCCGAATCCGAAAATCCAACCTCTGATGACCAAAAATATGCTTGGAAAAAAGTTATTTCGCATGGTACGAAAAAGAGATGATCGAAAATATTTTTGTCAGAATCAAAATCGGACTTTGATGGGTGAGTTTCTAGGTGTATTTCGACCCGCTGAATCTGAAAATCCAAACTTTGATGACCAAAAATATGCTTGGAAGAAAGTTATTTCGCATGGTACGAAAAAGAGATGATCGAAATATCTGTTTCCAGAATTGAAATCGAACTTTGATGGGTGGGTTTATAGGTGTATTTTGACCCGCTGAATCCAAAAATCCAACCTTCGTTACACGAAAATACACCTGAAAAGAAGTTATTTCGCATGGTACGAAAAAGAGATGATCGAAAATATCTGTCTTCAGACTCGAACTCGAACTTTGATGGGTGGGTTTATAGGTGTATTTTGACCCGCTGAATCCAAAAATCCAACCTTTGTTACACGAAAATACACATGGAAAGAAGTTATTTCGCATGGTACGAAAAAGAGATGATCGAAAATATTTTTGTTCAGAATCAAAATCGGACTTTAATGGGTGAGTTTCTAGGTGTATTTCGACCCGCTGAATCCGAAAATCCAACCTCTGATGACCAAAAATATGCTTGGAAAAAAGTTATTTCGCATGGTACGACAAAGAGATGATCGAAAATATCTGTCTCCAGAATCGGAATCGAACTTTGATGGGTGGGTTTATAGGTGTATTTTGACCCGCTGAATCCACAAATCCAACCTTTGTTACACGAAAATACACCTCGAACGAACTTATTTCGCATGGTACGAAAAAGAGATGATCGAAAATATTTTTTTTCAGAATCAAAATCGGACTTTAATGGGTGAGTTTCTAGGTGTATTTCGACCCACTGAATCCGAAAATCCAAACTCTGATGACCTAAAATATGCTTGGAAAAACGTTATGTCGCACGCTACGAAAAAGAGATGATCGAAAATATTTTTTTTCCGAATCAAAATCGGACTTTAATGGGTGAGTTTCTAGGTGTATTTCGACCCACTGAATCCGAAAATCCAACCTCTGATGACCAAAAATATGCTTGGAAAAAAGTTATGTCGCACGGTACGAAAAAGAGATGATCGAAAACTTTTTTTTTCAGAATCAAAATCGGACTTTCATGGGTGAGTTTCTAGGTGTATTTCGACCCACTGAATCCAAAAATCCAACCTCTGATGACCAAAAATATGCTTGGAAAAAAGTTATTTCGCACGGTACGAAAAAGAGATGATCGAAAATATTTTTTTTCCGAATCGGAATCGGACTTTAATGGGTGAGTTTCTAGGTGTATTTTGACCCGCTGAATCCGAAAATCCAACCTCTGATGACCAAAAATATGCTTGGAAAAAAGTTATTTCGCATGGTACGACAATGAGATGATCGAAAATATCTGTCTCCAGAATCGGAATCGAACTTTGATGGGTGGGTTTATAGGTGTATTTTGACCCGCTGAATCCAAAAATCCAACCTTTGTTACACGAAAATATACCTGGAACGAAGTTATTTCGCATGGTACGAAAAAGAGATGATCGAAAATATTTTTTTTCGGAATCAAAATCGGACTTTGATGGGTGAGTTTCTAGGTGTATTTCGACCCGCTGAATCCGACAATCCAACGTTTGATGACCAAAAATATGCTTGGAAAAAAGTTATTTCGCATGGTACGAAAAAGAGATGATCGAAAATATTTTTTTTCAGAATCAAAATCGGACTTCGATGGGTGAGTTTCTAGGTGTATTTCGACCCGCTGAATCCGAAAATCCAACCTTTGATGACCGAAAATATGCTTGGAAAAAAGTTATTTCGCATGGTACGAAAAAGAGATGATCGAAAATATCTGTCTCCAGGATCGAAATCGAACTTTGATGGGTGGGTTTATAGGTGTATTTCGACCCGCTGAATCCGACAATCCAAGCTTTGATGACCAAAAATATGCTTGGAAAAAAGTTATTTCGCATGGTACGAAAAAGAGATGATCGAAAATATTTTTTTTCAGACTCAAAATCGGACTTTGATGGGTGAGTTTCTAGGTGTATTTCGACCCGCTGAATCCGAAAATCCAACCTTTGATGACCAAAAATATGCTTGGAAAAAAGTTACTTCGCATGGTTCGAAAAAGAGATGATCGAAAATATCTGTCTCCAGAATCAAAATCGAACTTTGATGGGTGGGTTCATAGGTGTACTTTGACCCGCTGAATCAAAAAATCCAACCTTTGTTACACGAAAATACACCTGGAAAGAAGTTATTCCGCATGGTACGAAAAAGAGATGATCGAAAATATTTTTTTTCAGAATCAAAATCGGACTTTAATGGGTGAGTTTCTAGGTGTATTCCGACCCGCTGAATCCGAAAATCCAAACTTTGATGACCAAAAATATGCTTGGGAAAAAGTTATTTCGCATGGTACGAAAAATAGATGATCATAAATATTTTTTTTCAGAATCAAAATCGGGCTTTAATGGGTGAGCTTCTAGGTGTATTCCGACCCGCTGAATCCGAAAATCCGAACTTTGATGACCAAAAATATGCTTGGAAAAAAGTAATTTCGCATGGTACGAAAAAGAGATGATCGAAAATATCTGTCTCCAGAATCGGAATCGAACTTTGATGGGTGGGTTCATAGGTGTATTTTGACCCGCTGAATCCAAAAATCCAACCTTTGTTCAACGAAAATACACCTGGAAAGAAGTTATTTCGCATGGTACGAAAAAGAAATGATCGAAAATATTTTTTTTCAGAATCAAAATCGGACTTTAATGGGTGAGTTTCTAGGTGTATTTCGACCCACTGAATCCGAGAATCCAAACTCTGATGACCAAAAATATGCTCGGAAAAAAGTTATGTCGCACGGTACGAAAAACAGATGATCGAAAATATTTTTTTTCCGAATCGGAATCGGACTTCAATGGGTGAGTTTCTAGGTGTATTTTGACCCGCTGAATCCGAAAATCCAACCTCTGATGACCAAAAATATGCTTGGAAAAAAGTTATTTCGCATGGTACGACAATGAGATGATCGAAAATATCTGTCTCCAGAATCGGAATCGAACTTTGATGGGTGGGTTTATAGGTGTATTTTGACCCGCTGAATCCAAAAATCCAACCTTTGTTACACGAAAATATACCTGGAACGAAGTTATTTCGCATGGTACGAAAAAGAGATGATCGAAAATATTTTTTTTCGGAATCAAAATCGGACTTTGATGGGTGAGTTTCTAGGTGTATTTCGACCCGCTGAATCCGACAATCCAACGTTTGATGACCAAAAATATGCTTGGAAAAAAGTTATTTCGCATGGTACGAAAAAGAGATGATCGAAAATATTTTTTTTCAGAATCAAAATCGGACTTCGATGGGTGAGTTTCTAGGTGTATTTCGACCCGCTGAATCCGAAAATCCAACCTTTGATGACCGAAAATATGCTTGGAAAAAAGTTATTTCGCATGGTACGAAAAAGAGATGATCGAAAATATCTGTCTCCAGGATCGGAATCGAACTTTGATGGGTGGGTTTATAGGTGTATTTCGACCCGCTGAATCCGACAATCCAAGCTTTGATGACCAAAAATATGCTTGGAAAAAAGTTATTTCGCATGGTACGAAAAAGAGATGATCGAAAATATTTTTTTTCAGACTCAAAATCGGACTTTGATGGGTGAGTTTCTAGGTGTATTTCGACCCGCTGAATCCGAAAATCCAACCTTCGATGACCAAAAATATGCTTGGAAAAAAGTTACTTCGCATGGTTCGAAAAAGAGATGATCGAAAATATCTGTCTCCAGAATCAAAATCGAACTTTGATGGGTGGGTTCATAGGTGTACTTTGACCCGCTGAATCAAAAAATCCAACCTTTGTTACACGAAAATACACCTGGAAAGAAGTTATTCCGCATGGTACGAAAAAGAGATGATCGAAAATATTTTTTTTCAGAATCAAAATCGGACTTTAATGGGTGAGTTTCTAGGTGTATTCCGACCCGCTGAATCCGAAAATCCAAACTTTGATGACCAAAAATATGCTTGGGAAAAAGTTATTTCGCATGGTACGAAAAATAGATGATCATAAATATTTTTTTTCAGAATCAAAATCGGACTTTAATGGGTGAGCTTCTAGGTGTATTCCGACCCGCTGAATCCGAAAATCCGAACTTTGATGACCAAAAATATGCTTGGAAAAAAGTTATTTCGCATGGTACGAAAAAGAGATGATCGAAAATATCTGTCTCCAGAATCGGAATCGAACTTTGATGGGTGGGTTCATAGGTGTATTTTGACCCGCTGAATCCAAAAATCCAACCTTTGTTCAACGAAAATACACCTGGAAAGAAGTTATTTCGCATGGTACGAAAAAGAGATGATCGAAAATATTTTTTTTCAGAATCAAAATCGGACTTTAATGGGTGAGTTTCTAGGTGTATTTCGACCCACTGAATCCGAAAATCCAAACTCTGATGACCAAAAATATGCTCGGAAAAAAGTTATGTCGCACGGTACGAAAAAGAGATGATCGAAAATATTTTTTTTCCGAATCGGAATCGGACTTCAATGGGTGAGTTTCTAGGTGTATTTTGACCCGCTGAATCCGAAAATCCAACCTCTGATGACCAAAAATATGCTTGGAAAAAAGTTATTTCGCATGGTACGACAATGAGATGATCGAAAATATCTGTCTCCAGAATCGGAATCGAACTTTGATGGGTGGGTTTATAGGTGTATTTTGACCCGCTGAATCCAAAAATCCAACCTTTGTTACACGAAAATATACCTGGAACGAAGTTATTTCGCATGGTACGAAAAAGAGATGATCGAAAATATTTTTTTTCGGAATCAAAATCGGACTTTGATGGGTGAGTTTCTAGGTGTATTTCGACCCGCTGAATCCGACAATCCAACGTTTGATGACCAAAAATATGCTTGGAAAAAAGTTATTTCGCATGGTACGAAAAAGAGATGATCGAAAATATTTTTTTTCAGAATCAAAATCGGACTTCGATGGGTGAGTTTCTAGGTGTATTTCGACCCGCTGAATCCGAAAATCCAACCTTTGATGACCGAAAATATGCTTGGAAAAAAGTTATTTCGCATGGTACGAAAAAGAGATGATCGAAAATATCTGTCTCCAGGATCGAAATCGAACTTTGATGGGTGGGTTTATAGGTGTATTTCGACCCGCTGAATCCGACAATCCAAGCTTTGATGACCAAAAATATGCTTGGAAAAAAGTTATTTCGCATGGTACGAAAAAGAGATGATCGAAAATATTTTTTTTCAGACTCAAAATCGGACTTTGATGGGTGAGTTTCTAGGTGTATTTCGACCCGCTGAATCCGAAAATCCAACCTTTGATGACCAAAAATATGCTTGGAAAAAAGTTACTTCGCATGGTTCGAAAAAGAGATGATCGAAAATATCTGTCTCCAGAATCAAAATCGAACTTTGATGGGTGGGTTCATAGGTGTACTTTGACCCGCTGAATCAAAAAATCCAACCTTTGTTACACGAAAATACACCTGGAAAGAAGTTATTCCGCATGGTACGAAAAAGAGATGATCGAAAATATTTTTTTTCAGAATCAAAATCGGACTTTAATGGGTGAGTTTCTAGGTGTATTCCGACCCGCTGAATCCGAAAATCCAAACTTTGATGACCAAAAATATGCTTGGGAAAAAGTTATTTCGCATGGTACGAAAAATAGATGATCATAAATATTTTTTTTCAGAATCAAAATCGGACTTTAATGGGTGAGCTTCTAGGTGTATTCCGATCCGCTGAATCCGAAAATCCGAACTTTGATGACCAAAAATATGCTTGGAAAAAAGTTATTTCGCATGGTACGAAAAAGAGATGATCGAAAATATCTGTCTCCAGAATCGGAATCGAACTTTGATGGGTGGGTTCATAGGTGTATTTTGACCCGCTGAATCCAAAAATCCAACCTTTGTTCAACGAAAATACACCTGGAAAGAAGTTATTTCGCATGGTACGAAAAAGAGATGATCGAAAATATTTTTTTTCAGAATCAAAATCGGACTTTAATGGGTGAGTTTCTAGGTGTATTTCGACCCACTGAATCCGAAAATCCAAACTCTGATGACCAAAAATATGCTCGGAAAAAAGTTATGTCGCACGGTACGAAAAAGAGATGATCGAAAATATTTTTTTTCCGAATCGGAATCGGACTTCAATGGGTGAGTTTCTAGGTGTATTTTGACCCGCTGAATCCGAAAATCCAACCTCTGATGACCAAAAATATGCTTGGAAAAAAGTTATTTCGCATGGTACGACAATGAGATGATCGAAAATATCTGTCTCCAGAATCGGAATCGAACTTTGATGGGTGGGTTTATAGGTGTATTTTGACCCGCTGAATCCAAAAATCCAACCTTTGTTACACGAAAATATACCTGGAACGAAGTTATTTCGCATGGTACGAAAAAGAGATGATCGAAAATATTTTTTTTCGGAATCAAAATCGGACTTTGATGGGTGAGTTTCTAGGTGTATTTCGACCCGCTGAATCCGACAATCCAACGTTTGATGACCAAAAATATGCTTGGAAAAAAGTTATTTCGCATGGTACGAAAAAGAGATGATCGAAAATATTTTTTTTCAGAATCAAAATCGGACTTCGATGGGTGAGTTTCTAGGTGTATTTCGACCCGCTGAATCCGAAAATCCAACCTTTGATGACCGAAAATATGCTTGGAAAAAAGTTATTCCGCATGGTACGAAAAAGAGATGATCGAAAATATCTGTCTCCAGGATCGAAATCGAACTTTGATGGGTGGGTATATAGGTGTATTTCGACCCGCTGAATCCGACAATCCAAGCTTTGATGACCAAAAATATGCTTGGAAAAAAGTTATTTCGCATGGTACGAAAAAGAGATGATCGAAAATATTTTTTTTCAGACTCAAAATCGGACTTTGATGGGTGAGTTTCTAGGTGTATTTCGACCCGCTGAATCCGAAAATCCAACCTTTGAGAACCAAAAATATGCTTGGAAAAAAGTTACTTCGCATGGTTCGAAAAAGAGATGATCGAAAATATCTGTCTCCAGAATCAAAATCGAACTTTGATGGGTGGGTTCATAGGTGTACTTTGACCCGCTGAATCAAAAAATCCAACCTTTGTTACACGAAAATACACCTGGAAAGAAGTTATTCCGCATGGTACGAAAAAGAGATGATCGAAAATATTTTTTTTCAGAATCAAAATCGGACTTTAATGGGTGAGTTTCTAGGTGTATTCCGACCCGCTGAATCCGAAAATCCAAACTTTGATGACCAAAAATATGCTTGGAAAAAAGTTATTTCGCATGGTACGAAAAATAGATGATCATGAATATTTTTTTTCAGAATCAAAATCGGACTTTAATGGGTGAGCTTCTAGGTGTATTCCGACCCGCTGAATCCGAAAATCCGAACCTCGATGACCAAAAATATGCTTGGAAAAAAGTTATTTCGCATGGTACGAAAAAGAGATGATCGAAAATATCTGTCTCCAGAATCGGAATCGAACTTTGATGGGTGGGTTCATAGGTGTATTTTGACCCGCTGAATCCAAAAATCCAACCTTTGTTCAACGAAAATACACCTGGAAAGAAGTTATTTCGCATGGTACGAAAAAGAGATGATCGAAAATATTTTTTTTCAGAATCAAAATCGGACTTTAATGGGTGAGTTTCTAGGTGTATTTCGACCCACTGAATCCGAAAATCCAAACTCTGATGACCAAAAATATGCTTGGAAAAAAGTTATGTCGCACGGTACGAAAAAGAGATGATCGAAAATATTTTTTTTCCGAATCAAAATCGGACTTTAATGGGTGAGTTTCTAGGTGTATTTCGACCCGCTGAATCCGAAAATCCAATTTTTGATGAAGAAAAATATGCTTGGAAAAAAGTTATTTCGCATGGTTCGAAAAAGAGATGATCGAAAATATCTGTCTCCAGAATCAAAATCGAACTTTGATGGGTGGGTTTATAGGTGTATTTTGACCCGCTGAATCCGAGAATCCAAGCTTTGATGACCAAAAATATGCTTGGAAAAAAGTTATTTCGCATCGTACGAAAAAGAGATGATCGGAAATATCTGTCTCCAGAATTGAAATCGAACTTTGATGGGTGGGTTTATAGGTGTATTTTGACCCGCTGAATCCGAGAATCCAAGCTTTAATGACCAAAAATATGCTTGGAAAAAAGTTATTTCGCATGGTACGAAAAAGAGATGATCGGAAATATCTTTCTCCAGAATCGAAGTCGAACTTTGATGGGTGGGTTTCTATGTGTATTTCGAACCGCTGAATCCGAAAATCCAACCTTTGATGACCGAAAATATGCTTGGAAAAAAGTTATTTCGCATGGTACGAAAAAGAGATGATCGAAAATATCTGTCTCCAGGATCGAAATCGAACTTTGATGGGTGGGTTTATAGGTGTATTTCGACCCGCTGAATCCGACAATCCAAGCTTTGATGACCAAAAATATGCTTGGAAAAAAGTTATTTCGCATGGTACGAAAAAGAGATGATCGAAAATATTTTTTTTCAGACTCAAAATCGGACTTTGATGGGTGAGTTTCTAGGTGTATTTCGACCCGCCGAATCCGAAAATCCAACCTCTGATGACCAAAAATATGCTTGGAAAAAAGTTATTTCGCATGGTACGAAAAAGAGATGATCGACAATATTTTTGTCAGAATCAAAATCGGACTTTGATGGGTGAGTTTCTAGGTGTATTTCGACCCGCTGAATCTGAAAATCCAAACTTTGATGACCAAAAATATGCTTGGAAAAAAGTTATTTCGCATGGTACGAAAAAGAGATGATCGAAATATCTGTTTCCAGAATTGAAATCGAACTTTGATGGGTGGGTTTATAGGTGTATTTTGACCCGCTGAATCCAAAAATCCAACCTTCGTTACACGAAAATACACCTGAAAAGAAGTTATTTCGCATGGTACGAAAAAGAGATGATCGAAAATATCTGTCTTCAGACTCGAACTCGAACTTTGATGGGTGGGTTTATAGGTGTATTTTGACCCGCTGAATCCAAAAATCCAAACTTTGTTACACGAAAATACACCTGGAAAGAAGTTATTTCGCATGGTACGAAAAAGAGATGATCGAAAATATTTTTGTTCAGAATCAAAATCGGACTTTAATGGGTGAGTTTCTAGGTGTATTTCGACCCGCTGAATCCGAAAATCCAACCTCTGATGACCAAAAATATGCTTGGAAAAAAGTTATTTCGCATGGTACGACAAAGAGATGATCGAAAATATCTGTCTCCAGAATCGAAATCGAACTTTGATGGGTGGGTTTATAGGTGTATTTTGACCCGCTGAATCCACAAATCCAACCTTTGTTACGCGAAAATACACCTCGAACGAACTTATTTCGCATGGTACGAAAAAGAGATGATCGAAAATATTTTTTTTCAGAATCAAAATCGGACTTTAATGGGTGAGTTTCTAGGTGTATTTCGACCCACTGAATCCGAAAATCCAAACTCTGATGACCTAAAATATGCTTGGAAAAACGTTATGTCGCACGCTACGAAAAAGAGATGATCGAAAATATTTTTTTTCCGAATCAAAATCGGACTTTAATGGGTGAGTTTCTAGGTGTATTTCGACCCACTGAATCCGAAAATCCAACCTCTGATGACCAAAAATATGCTTGGAAAAAAGTTATGTCGCACGGTACGAAAAAGAGATGATCGAAAACTTTTTTTTTCAGAATCAAAATCGGACTTTCATGGGTGAGTTTCTAGGTGTATTTCGACCCACTGAATCCGAAAATCCAACCTCTGATGACCAAAAATATGCTTGGAAAAACGTTATGTCGCACGCTACGAAAAAGAGATGATCGAAAATATTTTTTTTCCGAATCAAAATCGGACTTTAATGGGTGAGTTTCTAGGTGTATTTCGACCCGCTGAATCCGAAAATCCAATTTTTGATGAAGAAAAATATGCTTGGAAAAAAGTTATTTCGCATGGTTCGAAAAAGAGATGATCGAAAATATCTGTCTCCAGAATCAAAATCGAACTTTGATGGGTGGGTTTATAGGTGTATTTTGACCCGCTGAATCCAAAAATCCAACCTTTGTTACACGAAAATATACCTGGAACGAAGTTATTTCGCATGGTACGAAAAAGAGATGATCGAAAATATTTTTTTTCGGAATCAAAATCGGACTTTGATGGGTGAGTTTCTAGGTGTATTTCGACCCGCTGAATCCGACAATCCAACGTTTGATGACCAAAAATATGCTTGGAAAAAAGTTATTTCGCATGGTACGAAAAAGAGATGATCGAAAATATTTTTTTTCAGAATCAAAATCGGACTTCGATGGGTGAGTTTCTAGGTGTATTTCGACCCGCTGAATCCGAAAATCCAACCTTTGATGACCGAAAATATGCTTGGAAAAAAGTTATTTCGCATGGTACGAAAAAGAGATGATCGAAAATATCTGTCTCCAGGATCGAAATCGAACTTTGATGGGTGGGTTTATAGGTGTATTTCGACCCGCTGAATCCGACAATCCAAGCTTTGATGACCAAAAATATGCTTGGAAAAAAGTTATTTCGCATGGTACGAAAAAGAGATGATCGAAAATATTTTTTTTCAGACTCAAAATCGGACTTTGATGGGTGAGTTTCTAGGTGTATTTCGACCCGCTGAATCCGAAAATCCAACCTTTGATGACCAAAAATATGCTTGGAAAAAAGTTACTTCGCATGGTTCGAAAAAGAGATGATCGAAAATATCTGTCTCCAGAATCAAAATCGAACTTTGATGGGTGGGTTCATAGGTGTACTTTGACCCGCTGAATCAAAAAATCCAACCTTTGTTACACGAAAATACACCTGGAAAGAAGTTATTCCGCATGGTACGAAAAAGAGATGATCGAAAATATTTTTTTTCAGAATCAAAATCGGACTTTAATGGGTGAGTTTCTAGGTGTATTCCGACCCGCTGAATCCGAAAATCCAAACTTTGATGACCAAAAATATGCTTGGGAAAAAGTTATTTCGCATGGTACGAAAAATAGATGATCATAAATATTTTTTTTCAGAATCAAAATCGGGCTTTAATGGGTGAGCTTCTAGGTGTATTCCGACCCGCTGAATCCGAAAATCCGAACTTTGATGACCAAAAATATGCTTGGAAAAAAGTAATTTCGCATGGTACGAAAAAGAGATGATCGAAAATATCTGTCTCCAGAATCGGAATCGAACTTTGATGGGTGGGTTCATAGGTGTATTTTGACCCGCTGAATCCAAAAATCCAACCTTTGTTCAACGAAAATACACCTGGAAAGAAGTTATTTCGCATGGTACGAAAAAGAAATGATCGAAAATATTTTTTTTCAGAATCAAAATCGGACTTTAATGGGTGAGTTTCTAGGTGTATTTCGACCCACTGAATCCGAGAATCCAAACTCTGATGACCAAAAATATGCTCGGAAAAAAGTTATGTCGCACGGTACGAAAAACAGATGATCGAAAATATTTTTTTTCCGAATCGGAATCGGACTTCAATGGGTGAGTTTCTAGGTGTATTTTGACCCGCTGAATCCGAAAATCCAACCTCTGATGACCAAAAATATGCTTGGAAAAAAGTTATTTCGCATGGTACGACAATGAGATGATCGAAAATATCTGTCTCCAGAATCGGAATCGAACTTTGATGGGTGGGTTTATAGGTGTATTTTGACCCGCTGAATCCAAAAATCCAACCTTTGTTACACGAAAATATACCTGGAACGAAGTTATTTCGCATGGTACGAAAAAGAGATGATCGAAAATATTTTTTTTCGGAATCAAAATCGGACTTTGATGGGTGAGTTTCTAGGTGTATTTCGACCCGCTGAATCCGACAATCCAACGTTTGATGACCAAAAATATGCTTGGAAAAAAGTTATTTCGCATGGTACGAAAAAGAGATGATCGAAAATATTTTTTTTCAGAATCAAAATCGGACTTCGATGGGTGAGTTTCTAGGTGTATTTCGACCCGCTGAATCCGAAAATCCAACCTTTGATGACCGAAAATATGCTTGGAAAAAAGTTATTTCGCATGGTACGAAAAAGAGATGATCGAAAATATCTGTCTCCAGGATCGGAATCGAACTTTGATGGGTGGGTTTATAGGTGTATTTCGACCCGCTGAATCCGACAATCCAAGCTTTGATGACCAAAAATATGCTTGGAAAAAAGTTATTTCGCATGGTACGAAAAAGAGATGATCGAAAATATTTTTTTTCAGACTCAAAATCGGACTTTGATGGGTGAGTTTCTAGGTGTATTTCGACCCGCTGAATCCGAAAATCCAACCTTCGATGACCAAAAATATGCTTGGAAAAAAGTTACTTCGCATGGTTCGAAAAAGAGATGATCGAAAATATCTGTCTCCAGAATCAAAATCGAACTTTGATGGGTGGGTTCATAGGTGTACTTTGACCCGCTGAATCAAAAAATCCAACCTTTGTTACACGAAAATACACCTGGAAAGAAGTTATTCCGCATGGTACGAAAAAGAGATGATCGAAAATATTTTTTTTCAGAATCAAAATCGGACTTTAATGGGTGAGTTTCTAGGTGTATTCCGACCCGCTGAATCCGAAAATCCAAACTTTGATGACCAAAAATATGCTTGGGAAAAAGTTATTTCGCATGGTACGAAAAATAGATGATCATAAATATTTTTTTTCAGAATCAAAATCGGACTTTAATGGGTGAGCTTCTAGGTGTATTCCGACCCGCTGAATCCGAAAATCCGAACTTTGATGACCAAAAATATGCTTGGAAAAAAGTTATTTCGCATGGTACGAAAAAGAGATGATCGAAAATATCTGTCTCCAGAATCGGAATCGAACTTTGATGGGTGGGTTCATAGGTGTATTTTGACCCGCTGAATCCAAAAATCCAACCTTTGTTCAACGAAAATACACCTGGAAAGAAGTTATTTCGCATGGTACGAAAAAGAGATGATCGAAAATATTTTTTTTCAGAATCAAAATCGGACTTTAATGGGTGAGTTTCTAGGTGTATTTCGACCCACTGAATCCGAAAATCCAAACTCTGATGACCAAAAATATGCTCGGAAAAAAGTTATGTCGCACGGTACGAAAAAGAGATGATCGAAAATATTTTTTTTCCGAATCGGAATCGGACTTCAATGGGTGAGTTTCTAGGTGTATTTTGACCCGCTGAATCCGAAAATCCAACCTCTGATGACCAAAAATATGCTTGGAAAAAAGTTATTTCGCATGGTACGACAATGAGATGATCGAAAATATCTGTCTCCAGAATCGGAATCGAACTTTGATGGGTGGGTTTATAGGTGTATTTTGACCCGCTGAATCCAAAAATCCAACCTTTGTTACACGAAAATATACCTGGAACGAAGTTATTTCGCATGGTACGAAAAAGAGATGATCGAAAATATTTTTTTTCGGAATCAAAATCGGACTTTGATGGGTGAGTTTCTAGGTGTATTTCGACCCGCTGAATCCGACAATCCAACGTTTGATGACCAAAAATATGCTTGGAAAAAAGTTATTTCGCATGGTACGAAAAAGAGATGATCGAAAATATTTTTTTTCAGAATCAAAATCGGACTTCGATGGGTGAGTTTCTAGGTGTATTTCGACCCGCTGAATCCGAAAATCCAACCTTTGATGACCGAAAATATGCTTGGAAAAAAGTTATTTCGCATGGTACGAAAAAGAGATGATCGAAAATATCTGTCTCCAGGATCGAAATCGAACTTTGATGGGTGGGTTTATAGGTGTATTTCGACCCGCTGAATCCGACAATCCAAGCTTTGATGACCAAAAATATGCTTGGAAAAAAGTTATTTCGCATGGTACGAAAAAGAGATGATCGAAAATATTTTTTTTCAGACTCAAAATCGGACTTTGATGGGTGAGTTTCTAGGTGTATTTCGACCCGCTGAATCCGAAAATCCAACCTTTGATGACCAAAAATATGCTTGGAAAAAAGTTACTTCGCATGGTTCGAAAAAGAGATGATCGAAAATATCTGTCTCCAGAATCAAAATCGAACTTTGATGGGTGGGTTCATAGGTGTACTTTGACCCGCTGAATCAAAAAATCCAACCTTTGTTACACGAAAATACACCTGGAAAGAAGTTATTCCGCATGGTACGAAAAAGAGATGATCGAAAATATTTTTTTTCAGAATCAAAATCGGACTTTAATGGGTGAGTTTCTAGGTGTATTCCGACCCGCTGAATCCGAAAATCCAAACTTTGATGACCAAAAATATGCTTGGGAAAAAGTTATTTCGCATGGTACGAAAAATAGATGATCATAAATATTTTTTTTCAGAATCAAAATCGGACTTTAATGGGTGAGCTTCTAGGTGTATTCCGATCCGCTGAATCCGAAAATCCGAACTTTGATGACCAAAAATATGCTTGGAAAAAAGTTATTTCGCATGGTACGAAAAAGAGATGATCGAAAATATCTGTCTCCAGAATCGGAATCGAACTTTGATGGGTGGGTTCATAGGTGTATTTTGACCCGCTGAATCCAAAAATCCAACCTTTGTTCAACGAAAATACACCTGGAAAGAAGTTATTTCGCATGGTACGAAAAAGAGATGATCGAAAATATTTTTTTTCAGAATCAAAATCGGACTTTAATGGGTGAGTTTCTAGGTGTATTTCGACCCACTGAATCCGAAAATCCAAACTCTGATGACCAAAAATATGCTCGGAAAAAAGTTATGTCGCACGGTACGAAAAAGAGATGATCGAAAATATTTTTTTTCAGAATCAAAATCGGACTTCGATGGGTGAGTTTCTAGGTGTATTTCGACCCGCTGAATCCGAAAATCCAACCTTTGATGACCGAAAATATGCTTGGAAAAAAGTTATTCCGCATGGTACGAAAAAGAGATGATCGAAAATATCTGTCTCCAGGATCGAAATCGAACTTTGATGGGTGGGTTTATAGGTGTATTTCGACCCGCTGAATCCGACAATCCAAGCTTTGATGACCAAAAATATGCTTGGAAAAAAGTTATTTCGCATGGTACGAAAAAGAGATGATCGAAAATATTTTTTTTCAGACTCAAAATCGGACTTTGATGGGTGAGTTTCTAGGTGTATTTCGACCCGCTGAATCCGAAAATCCAACCTTTGAGAACCAAAAATATGCTTGGAAAAAAGTTACTTCGCATGGTTCGAAAAAGAGATGATCGAAAATATCTGTCTCCAGAATCAAAATCGAACTTTGATGGGTGGGTTCATAGGTGTACTTTGACCCGCTGAATCAAAAAATCCAACCTTTGTTACACGAAAATACACCTGGAAAGAAGTTATTCCGCATGGTACGAAAAAGAGATGATCGAAAATATTTTTTTTCAGAATCAAAATCGGACTTTAATGGGTGAGTTTCTAGGTGTATTCCGACCCGCTGAATCCGAAAATCCAAACTTTGATGACCAAAAATATGCTTGGAAAAAAGTTATTTCGCATGGTACGAAAAATAGATGATCATGAATATTTTTTTTCAGAATCAAAATCGGACTTTAATGGGTGAGCTTCTAGGTGTATTCCGACCCGCTGAATCCGAAAATCCGAACCTCGATGACCAAAAATATGCTTGGAAAAAAGTTATTTCGCATGGTACGAAAAAGAGATGATCGAAAATATCTGTCTCCAGAATCGGAATCGAACTTTGATGGGTGGGTTCATAGGTGTATTTTGACCCGCTGAATCCAAAAATCCAACCTTTGTTCAACGAAAATACACCTGGAAAGAAGTTATTTCGCATGGTACGAAAAAGAGATGATCGAAAATATTTTTTTTCAGAATCAAAATCGGACTTTAATGGGTGAGTTTCTAGGTGTATTTCGACCCACTGAATCCGAAAATCCAAACTCTGATGACCAAAAATATGCTTGGAAAAAAGTTATGTCGCACGGTACGAAAAAGAGATGATCGAAAATATTTTTTTTCCGAATCAAAATCGGACTTTAATGGGTGAGTTTCTAGGTGTATTTCGACCCGCTGAATCCGAAAATCCAATTTTTGATGAAGAAAAATATGCTTGGAAAAAAGTTATTTCGCATGGTTCGAAAAAGAGATGATCGAAAATATCTGTCTCCAGAATCAAAATCGAACTTTGATGGGTGGGTTTATAGGTGTATTTTGACCCGCTGAATCCGAGAATCCAAGCTTTGATGACCAAAAATATGCTTGGAAAAAAGTTATTTCGCATCGTACGAAAAAGAGATGATCGGAAATATCTGTCTCCAGAATTGAAATCGAACTTTGATGGGTGGGTTTATAGGTGTATTTTGACCCGCTGAATCCGAGAATCCAAGCTTTAATGACCAAAAATATGCTTGGAAAAAAGTTATTTCGCATGGTACGAAAAAGAGATGATCGGAAATATCTTTCTCCAGAATCGAAGTCGAACTTTGATGGGTGGGTTTCTATGTGTATTTCGAACCGCTGAATCCGAAAATCCAACCTTTGATGACCGAAAATATGCTTGGAAAAAAGTTATTTCGCATGGTACGAAAAAGAGATGATCGAAAATATCTGTCTCCAGGATCGAAATCGAACTTTGATGGGTGGGTTTATAGGTGTATTTCGACCCGCTGAATCCGACAATCCAAGCTTTGATGACCAAAAATATGCTTGGAAAAAAGTTATTTCGCATGGTACGAAAAAGAGATGATCGAAAATATTTTTTTTCAGACTCAAAATCGGACTTTGATGGGTGAGTTTCTAGGTGTATTTCGACCCGCCGAATCCGAAAATCCAACCTCTGATGACCAAAAATATGCTTGGAAAAAAGTTATTTCGCATGGTACGAAAAAGAGATGATCGACAATATTTTTGTCAGAATCAAAATCGGACTTTGATGGGTGAGTTTCTAGGTGTATTTCGACCCGCTGAATCTGAAAATCCAAACTTTGATGACCAAAAATATGCTTGGAAAAAAGTTATTTCGCATGGTACGAAAAAGAGATGATCGAAATATCTGTTTCCAGAATTGAAATCGAACTTTGATGGGTGGGTTTATAGGTGTATTTTGACCCGCTGAATCCAAAAATCCAACCTTCGTTACACGAAAATACACCTGAAAAGAAGTTATTTCGCATGGTACGAAAAAGAGATGATCGAAAATATCTGTCTTCAGACTCGAACTCGAACTTTGATGGGTGGGTTTATAGGTGTATTTTGACCCGCTGAATCCAAAAATCCAAACTTTGTTACACGAAAATACACCTGGAAAGAAGTTATTTCGCATGGTACGAAAAAGAGATGATCGAAAATATTTTTGTTCAGAATCAAAATCGGACTTTAATGGGTGAGTTTCTAGGTGTATTTCGACCCGCTGAATCCGAAAATCCAACCTCTGATGACCAAAAATATGCTTGGAAAAAAGTTATTTCGCATGGTACGACAAAGAGATGATCGAAAATATCTGTCTCCAGAATCGAAATCGAACTTTGATGGGTGGGTTTATAGGTGTATTTTGACCCGCTGAATCCACAAATCCAACCTTTGTTACGCGAAAATACACCTCGAACGAACTTATTTCGCATGGTACGAAAAAGAGATGATCGAAAATATTTTTTTTCAGAATCAAAATCGGACTTTAATGGGTGAGTTTCTAGGTGTATTTCGACCCACTGAATCCGAAAATCCAAACTCTGATGACCTAAAATATGCTTGGAAAAACGTTATGTCGCACGCTACGAAAAAGAGATGATCGAAAATATTTTTTTTCCGAATCAAAATCGGACTTTAATGGGTGAGTTTCTAGGTGTATTTCGACCCACTGAATCCGAAAATCCAACCTCTGATGACCAAAAATATGCTTGGAAAAAAGTTATGTCGCACGGTACGAAAAAGAGATGATCGAAAACTTTTTTTTTCAGAATCAAAATCGGACTTTCATGGGTGAGTTTCTAGGTGTATTTCGACCCACTGAATCCGAAAATCCAACCTCTGATGACCAAAAATATGCTTGGAAAAACGTTATGTCGCACGCTACGAAAAAGAGATGATCGAAAATATTTTTTTTCCGAATCAAAATCGGACTTTAATGGGTGAGTTTCTAGGTGTATTTCGACCCGCTGAATCCGAAAATCCAATTTTTGATGAAGAAAAATATGCTTGGAAAAAAGTTATTTCGCATGGTTCGAAAAAGAGATGATCGAAAATATCTGTCTCCAGAATCAAAATCGAACTTTGATGGGTGGGTTTATAGGTGTATTTTGACCCGCTGAATCCGAGAATCCGAGCTTTGATGACCAAAAATATGCTTGGAAAAAAGTTATTTCGCATCGTACGAAAAAGAGATGATCGGAAATATCTGTCTCCAGAATTGAAATCGAACTTTGATGGGTGGGTTTATAGGTGTATTTTGACCCGCTGAATCCGAGAATCCAAGCTTTAATGACCAAAAATATGCTTGGAAAAAAGTTATTTCGCATGGTACGAAAAAGAGATGATCGGAAATATCTTTCTCCAGAATCGAAGTCGAACTTTGATGGGTGGGTTTCTATGTGTATTTCGAACCGCTGAATCCGAAAATCCAACCTTTGATGACCGAAAATATGCTTGGAAAAAAGTTATTTCGCATGGTACGAAAAAGAGATGATCGAAAATATCTGTCTCCAGGATCGAAATCGAACTTTGATGGGTGGGTTTATAGGTGTATTTCGACCCGCTGAATCCGACAATCCAAGCTTTGATGACCAAAAATATGCTTGGAAAAAAGTTATTTCGCATGGTACGAAAAAGAGATGATCGAAAATATTTTTTTTCAGACTCAAAATCGGACTTTGATGGGTGAGTTTCTAGGTGTATTTCGACCCGCCGAATCCGAAAATCCAACCTCTGATGACCAAAAATATGCTTGGAAAAAAGTTATTTCGCATGGTACGAAAAAGAGATGATCGACAATATTTTTGTCAGAATCAAAATCGGACTTTGATGGGTGAGTTTCTAGGTGTATTTCGACCCGCTGAATCTGAAAATCCAAACTTTGATGACCAAAAATATGCTTGGAAAAAAGTTATTTCGCATGGTACGAAAAAGAGATGATCGAAATATCTGTTTCCAGAATTGAAATCGAACTTTGATGGGTGGGTTTATAGGTGTATTTTGACCCGCTGAATCCAAAAATCCAACCTTCGTTACACGAAAATACACCTGAAAAGAAGTTATTTCGCATGGTACGAAAAAGAGATGATCGAAAATATCTGTCTTCAGACTCGAACTCGAACTTTGATGGGTGGGTTTATAGGTGTATTTTGACCCGCTGAATCCAAAAATCCAAACTTTGTTACACGAAAATACACCTGGAAAGAAGTTATTTCGCATGGTACGAAAAAGAGATGATCGAAAATATTTTTGTTCAGAATCAAAATCGGACTTTAATGGGTGAGTTTCTAGGTGTATTTCGACCCGCTGAATCCGAAAATCCAACCTCTGATGACCAAAAATATGCTTGGAAAAAAGTTATTTCGCATGGTACGACAAAGAGATGATCGAAAATATCTGTCTCCAGAATCGAAATCGAACTTTGATGGGTGGGTTTATAGGTGTATTTTGACCCGCTGAATCCACAAATCCAACCTTTGTTACGCGAAAATACACCTCGAACGAACTTATTTCGCATGGTACGAAAAAGAGATGATCGAAAATATTTTTTTTCAGAATCAAAATCGGACTTTAATGGGTGAGTTTCTAGGTGTATTTCGACCCACTGAATCCGAAAATCCAAACTCTGATGACCTAAAATATGCTTGCAAAAACGTTATGTCGCACGCTACGAAAAAGAGATGATCGAAAATATTTTTTTTCCGAATCAAAATCGGACTTTAATGGGTGAGTTTCTAGGTGTATTTCGACCCACTGAATCCGAAAATCCAACCTCTGATGACCAAAAATATGCTTGGAAAAAAGTTATGTCGCACGGTACGAAAAAGAGATGATCGAAAACTTTTTTTTTCAGAATCAAAATCGGACTTTCATGGGTGAGTTTCTAGGTGTATTTCGACCCACTGAATCCGAAAATCCAACCTCTGATGACCAAAAATATGCTTGGAAAAACGTTATGTCGCACGCTACGAAAAAGAGATGATCGAAAATATTTTTTTTCCGAATCAAAATCGGACTTTAATGGGTGAGTTTCTAGGTGTATTTCGACCCACTGAATCCGAAAATCCAACCTCTGATGACCAAAAATATGCTTGGAAAAAAGTTATTTCGCACGGTACGAAAAAGAGATGATCGAAAATATTTTTTTTCCGAATCGGAATCGGACTTTAATGGGTGAGTTTCTAGGTGTATTTTGACCCGCTGAATCCGAAAATCCAACCTCTGATGACCAAAAATATGCTTGGAAAAAAGTTATTTCGCATGGTACGACAATGAGATGATCGAAAATATCTGTCTCCAGAATCGGAATCGAACTTTGATGGGTGGGTTTATAGGTGTATTTTGACCCGCTGAATCCAAAAATCCAACCTTTGTTACACGAAAATATACCTGGAACGAAGTTATTTCGCATGGTACGAAAAAGAGATGATCGAAAATATTTTTTTTCGGAATCAAAATCGGACTTTGATCGGTGAGTTTCTAGGTGTATTTCGACCCGCTGAATCCGACAATCCAACGTTTGATGACCAAAAATATGCTTGGAAAAAAGTTATTTCGCATGGTACGAAAAAGAGATGATCGAAAATATCTGTCTCCAGGATCGAAATCGAACTTTGATGGGTGGGTTTATAGGTGTATTTCGACCCGCTGAATCCGACAATCCAAGCTTTGATGACCAAAAATATGCTTGGAAAAAAGTTATTTCGCATGGTACGAAAAAGAGATGATCGAAAATATTTTTTTTCAGACTCAAAATCGGACTTTGATGGGTGAGTTTCTAGGTGTATTTCGACCCGCCGAATCCGAAAATCCAACCTCTGATGACCAAAAATATGCTTGGAAAAAAGTTATTTCGCATGGTACGAAAAAGAGATGATCGACAATATTTTTGTCAGAATCAAAATCGGACTTTGATGGGTGAGTTTCTAGGTGTATTTCGACCCGCTGAATCTGAAAATCCAAACTTTGATGACCAAAAATATGCTTGGAAAAAAGTTATTTCGCATGGTACGAAAAAGAGATGATCGAAATATCTGTTTCCAGAATTGAAATCGAACTTTGATGGGTGGGTTTATAGGTGTATTTTGACCCGCTGAATCCAAAAATCCAACCTTCGTTACACGAAAATACACCTGAAAAGAAGTTATTTCGCATGGTACGAAAAAGAGATGATCGAAAATATCTGTCTTCAGACTCGAACTCGAACTTTGATGGGTGGGTTTATAGGTGTATTTTGACCCGCTGAATCCAAAAATCCAAACTTTGTTACACGAAAATACACCTGGAAAGAAGTTATTTCGCATGGTACGAAAAAGAGATGATCGAAAATATTTTTGTTCAGAATCAAAATCGGACTTTAATGGGTGAGTTTCTAGGTGTATTTCGACCCGCTGAATCCGAAAATCCAACCTCTGATGACCAAAAATATGCTTGGAAAAAAGTTATTTCGCATGGTACGACAAAGAGATGATCGAAAATATCTGTCTCCAGAATCGAAATCGAACTTTGATGGGTGGGTTTATAGGTGTATTTTGACCCGCTGAATCCACAAATCCAACCTTTGTTACGCGAAAATACACCTCGAACGAACTTATTTCGCATGGTACGAAAAAGAGATGATCGAAAATATTTTTTTTCAGAATCAAAATCGGACTTTAATGGGTGAGTTTCTAGGTGTATTTCGACCCACTGAATCCGAAAATCCAAACTCTGATGACCTAAAATATGCTTGGAAAAACGTTATGTCGCACGCTACGAAAAAGAGATGATCGAAAATATTTTTTTTCCGAATCAAAATCGGACTTTAATGGGTGAGTTTCTAGGTGTATTTCGACCCACTGAATCCGAAAATCCAACCTCTGATGACCAAAAATATGCTTGGAAAAAAGTTATGTCGCACGGTACGAAAAAGAGATGATCGAAAACTTTTTTTTTCAGAATCAAAATCGGACTTTCATGGGTGAGTTTCTAGGTGTATTTCGACCCACTGAATCCGAAAATCCAACCTCTGATGACCAAAAATATGCTTGGAAAAACGTTATGTCGCACGCTACGAAAAAGAGATGATCGAAAATATTTTTTTTCCGAATCAAAATCGGACTTTAATGGGTGAGTTTCTAGGTGTATTTCGACCCGCTGAATCCGAAAATCCAATTTTTGATGAAGAAAAATATGCTTGGAAAAAAGTTATTTCGCATGGTTCGAAAAAGAGATGATCGAAAATATCTGTCTCCAGAATCAAAATCGAACTTTGATGGGTGGGTTTATAGGTGTATTTTGACCCGCTGAATCCGAGAATCCGAGCTTTGATGACCAAAAATATGCTTGGAAAAAAGTTATTTCGCATCGTACGAAAAAGAGATGATCGGAAATATCTGTCTCCAGAATTGAAATCGAACTTTGATGGGTGGGTTTATAGGTGTATTTTGACCCGCTGAATCCGAGAATCCAAGCTTTAATGACCAAAAATATGCTTGGAAAAAAGTTATTTCGCATGGTACGAAAAAGAGATGATCGGAAATATCTTTCTCCAGAATCGAAGTCGAACTTTGATGGGTGGGTTTCTATGTGTATTTCGAACCGCTGAATCCGAAAATCCAACCTTTGATGACCGAAAATATGCTTGGAAAAAAGTTATTTCGCATGGTACGAAAAAGAGATGATCGAAAATATCTGTCTCCAGGATCGAAATCGAACTTTGATGGGTGGGTTTATAGGTGTATTTCGACCCGCTGAATCCGACAATCCAAGCTTTGATGACCAAAAATATGCTTGGAAAAAAGTTATTTCGCATGGTACGAAAAAGAGATGATCGAAAATATTTTTTTTCAGACTCAAAATCGGACTTTGATGGGTGAGTTTCTAGGTGTATTTCGACCCGCCGAATCCGAAAATCCAACCTCTGATGACCAAAAATATGCTTGGAAAAAAGTTATTTCGCATGGTACGAAAAAGAGATGATCGACAATATTTTTGTCAGAATCAAAATCGGACTTTGATGGGTGAGTTTCTAGGTGTATTTCGACCCGCTGAATCTGAAAATCCAAACTTTGATGACCAAAAATATGCTTGGAAAAAAGTTATTTCGCATGGTACGAAAAAGAGATGATCGAAATATCTGTTTCCAGAATTGAAATCGAACTTTGATGGGTGGGTTTATAGGTGTATTTTGACCCGCTGAATCCAAAAATCCAACCTTCGTTACACGAAAATACACCTGAAAAGAAGTTATTTCGCATGGTACGAAAAAGAGATGATCGAAAATATCTGTCTTCAGACTCGAACTCGAACTTTGATGGGTGGGTTTATAGGTGTATTTTGACCCGCTGAATCCAAAAATCCAAACTTTGTTACACGAAAATACACCTGGAAAGAAGTTATTTCGCATGGTACGAAAAAGAGATGATCGAAAATATTTTTGTTCAGAATCAAAATCGGACTTTAATGGGTGAGTTTCTAGGTGTATTTCGACCCGCTGAATCCGAAAATCCAACCTCTGATGACCAAAAATATGCTTGGAAAAAAGTTATTTCGCATGGTACGACAAAGAGATGATCGAAAATATCTGTCTCCAGAATCGAAATCGAACTTTGATGGGTGGGTTTATAGGTGTATTTTGACCCGCTGAATCCACAAATCCAACCTTTGTTACGCGAAAATACACCTCGAACGAACTTATTTCGCATGGTACGAAAAAGAGATGATCGAAAATATTTTTTTTCAGAATCAAAATCGGACTTTAATGGGTGAGTTTCTAGGTGTATTTCGACCCACTGAATCCGAAAATCCAAACTCTGATGACCTAAAATATGCTTGGAAAAACGTTATGTCGCACGCTACGAAAAAGAGATGATCGAAAATATTTTTTTTCCGAATCAAAATCGGACTTTAATGGGTGAGTTTCTAGGTGTATTTCGACCCACTGAATCCGAAAATCCAACCTCTGATGACCAAAAATATGCTTGGAAAAAAGTTATGTCGCACGGTACGAAAAAGAGATGATCGAAAACTTTTTTTTTCAGAATCAAAATCGGACTTTCATGGGTGAGTTTCTAGGTGTATTTCGACCCACTGAATCCGAAAATCCAACCTCTGATGACCAAAAATATGCTTGGAAAAACGTTATGTCGCACGCTACGAAAAAGAGATGATCGAAAATATTTTTTTTCCGAATCAAAATCGGACTTTAATGGGTGAGTTTCTAGGTGTATTTCGACCCACTGAATCCGAAAATCCAACCTCTGATGACCAAAAATATGCTTGGAAAAAAGTTATTTCGCACGGTACGAAAAAGAGATGATCGAAAATATTTTTTTTCCGAATCGGAATCGGACTTTAATGGGTGAGTTTCTAGGTGTATTTTGACCCGCTGAATCCGAAAATCCAACCTCTGATGACCAAAAATATGCTTGGAAAAAAGTTATTTCGCATGGTACGACAATGAGATGATCGAAAATATCTGTCTCCAGAATCGGAATCGAACTTTGATGGGTGGGTTTATAGGTGTATTTTGACCCGCTGAATCCAAAAATCCAACCTTTGTTACACGAAAATATACCTGGAACGAAGTTATTTCGCATGGTACGAAAAAGAGATGATCGAAAATATTTTTTTTCGGAATCAAAATCGGACTTTGATCGGTGAGTTTCTAGGTGTATTTCGACCCGCTGAATCCGACAATCCAACGTTTGATGACCAAAAATATGCTTGGAAAAAAGTTATTTCGCATGGTACGAAAAAGAGATGATCGAAAATATTTTTTTTCAGAATCAAAATCGGACTTCGATGGGTGAGTTTCTAGGTGTATTTCGACCCGCTGAATCCGAAAATCCAACCTTTGATGACCGAAAATATGCTTGGAAAAAAGTTATTTCGCATGGTACGAAAAAGAGATGATCGAAAATATCTGTCTCCAGGATCGAAATCGAACTTTGATGGGTGGGTTTATAGGTGTATTTCGACCCGCTGAATCCGACAATCCAAGCTTTGATGACCAAAAATATGCTTGGAAAAAAGTTATTTCGCATGGTACGAAAAAGAGATGATCGAAAATATTTTTTTTCAGACTCAAAATCGGACTTTGATGGGTGAGTTTCTAGGTGTATTTCGACCCGCTGAATCCGAAAATCCAACCTTTGATGACCAAAAATATGCTTGGAAAAAAGTTACTTCGCATGGTTCGAAAAAGAGATGATCGAAAATATCTGTCTCCAGAATCAAAATCGAACTTTGATGGGTGGGTTCATAGGTGTACTTTGACCCGCTGAATCAAAAAATCCAACCTTTGTTACACGAAAATACACCTGGAAAGAAGTTATTCCGCATGGTCCGACAAAGAGATGATCGAAAATATCTGTCTCCAGAATTGAAATCGAACTTTGATGGGTGGGTTTATAGGTGTATTTTGACCCGCTGAATCCGAGAATCCAAGCTTTGATGACCAAAAATATGCTTGGAAAAAAGTTATTTCGCATGGTACGAAAAAGAGATGATCGGAAATATCTGTCTCCAGAATTGAAATCGAACTTTGATGGGTGGGTTTATAGGTGTATTTTGACCCGCTGAATCCGAGAATCCAAGCTTTGATGACCAAAAATATGCTTGGAAAAAAGTTATTTCGCATGGTACGAAAAAGAGATGATCGGAAATATCTTTCTCCAGAATCGAAGTCGAACTTTGATGGGTGGGTTTCTAGGTGTATCTCGACCCGCTGAATCCGAAAATCCAACCTTCGATGACCGAAAATATGCTTGGAAAAAAGTTATTTCGCATGGTACGAAAAAGAGATGATCGAAAATATCTGTCTCCAGGATCGAAATCGAACTTTGATGGGTGGGTTTATAGGTGTATTTCGACCCGCTGAATCCGACAATCCAAGCTTTGATGACCAAAAATATGCTTGGAAAAAAGTTATTTCGCATGGTACGAAAAAGAGATGATCGAAAATATTTTTTTTCAGACTCAAAATCGGACTTTGATGGGTGAGTTTCTAGGTGTATTTCGACCCGCTGAATCCGACAATCCAAGCTTTGATGACCAAAAATATGCTTGGAAAAAAGTTATTTCGCATGGTACGAAAAAGAGATGATCGAAAATATTTTTTTTCAGAATCAAAATCGGACTTCGATGGGTGAGTTTCTAGGTGTATTTCGACCCGCTGAATCCGAAAATCCAACCTTTGATGACCGAAAATATGCTTGGAAAAAAGTTATTTCGCATGGTACGAAAAAGAGATGATCGAAAATATCTGTCTCCAGGATCGAAATCGAACTTTGATGGGTGGGTTTATAGGTGTATTTCGACCCGCTGAATCCGACAATCCAAGCTTTGATGACCAAAAATATGCTTGGAAAAAAGTTATTTCGCATGGTACGAAAAAGAGATGATCGAAAATATTTTTTTTCAGACTCAAAATCGGACTTTGATGGGTGAGTTTCTAGGTGTATTTCGACCCGCTGAATCCGAAAATCCAACCTTTGATGACCAAAAATATGCTTGGAAAAAAGTTACTTCGCATGGTTCGAAAAAGAGATGATCGGAAATATCTGTTTCCAGAATTGAAATCGAACTTTGATGGGTGGGTTTATAGGTGTATTTTGACCCGCTGAATCCGAGAATCCAAGCTTTGATGACCAAAAATATGCTTGGAAAAAAGTTATTTCGCATGGTACGAAAAAGAGATGATCGGAGATATCTTTCTCCAGAATCGAAGTCGAACTTTGATGGGTGGGTTCATAGGTGTATTTTGACCCGCTGAATCCAAAAATCCAACCTTCGTTACACGAAAATATACCTGGAAAGAAGTTATTCCGCATGGTCCGACAAAGAGATGATCGAAAATATTTTTTTTCAGAATCAAAATCGGACTTTAATGGGTGAGTTTCTAGGTGTATTCCGACCCGCTGAATCCGAAAATCCAAACTTTGATGACCAAAAATATGCTTGGAAAAAAGTTATTCCGCATGGTACGAAAAATAGATGATCGAAAATATTTTTTTTCAGAATCAAAATCGGACTTTGATGGGTGAGTTTCTAGTTGTATTCCGACCCGCTGAATCCGAAAATCCGAACTTTGATGACCGAAAATATGCTTGGAAAAAAGTTATTTCGCATGGTACGAAAAAGAGATGATCGAAAATATCTGTCTCCAGAATCGGAATCGAACTTTGATGGGTGGGTTCATAGGTGTATTTTGACCCGCTGAATCCAAAAATCCAACCTTTGTTGGACGAAAATACACCTGGAAAGAAGTTATTTCGCATGGTACGAAAAAGAGATGATCGAAAATATTTTTTTTCAGAATCAAAATCGGACTTTAATGGGTGAGTTTCTAGGTGTATTATGACCCACTGAATCCGAAAATCCAACCTCTGATGACCAAAAATATGCTTGGAGAAAAGTTATGTCGCACGGTACGAAAAAGAGATGATCGAAAATATTTTTTTTCCGAATCAAAATCGGACTTTAATGGGTGAGTTTCTAGGTGTATTTCTACCCACTGAATCCGAAAATCCAACCTCTAATGACCAAAAATATGCTTGGAAAAAAGTTATTTCGCATTGTTCGAAAAAGAGATGATCGAAAATATCTGTCTCCAGAATCGAAATCGAACTTTGATGGGTGGGTTTATAGGTGTATTTTGACCCGCTGAATCCGAGAATCCAAGCTTTGATGACCAAAAATATGCTTGGAAAAAAGTTATTTCGCATGGTACGAAAAAGAGATGATCGGAAATATCTGTCTCCAGAATTGAAATCGAACTTTGATGGGTGGGTTTATAGGTGTATTTTGACCCGCTGAATCCGAGAATCCAAGCTTTGATGACCAAAAATATGCTTGGAAAAAAGTTATTTCGCATGGTACGAAAAAGAGATGATCGGAAATATCTGTCTCCAGAATTGAAATCGAACTTTGATGGGTGGGTTTATAGGTGTATTTTGACCCGCTGAATCCGAGAATCCAAGCTTTGATGACCAAAAATATGCTTGGGAAAAAGTTATTTCGCATGGTACGAAAAAGAGATGATCGGAAATATCTCTCTCCAGAATCGAAGTCGAACTTTGATGGGTGGGTTTCTAGGTGTATTTCGACCCGCTGAATCCGAAAATCCAACCTTTGATGACCGAAAATATGCTTGGAAAAAAGTTATTTCGCATGGTACGAAAAAGAGATGATCGAAAATATCTGTCTCCAGGATCGAAATCGAACTTTGATGGGTGGGTTTATAGGTGTATTTCGACCCGCTGAATATGACAATCCAAGCTTTGATGACCAAAAATATGCTTGGAAAAAAGTTATTTCGCATGGTACGAAAAAGAGATGATCGAAAATGTTTTTTTTCGGACTCAAAATCGGACTTTGATGGGTGAGTTTCTAGGTGTATTTCGACCCGCTGAATCCGAGAATCCAAGCTTCGATGACCAAAAACATGCTTGGAAAAAAGTTATTTCGCATGGTACGAAAAAGAGATGATCGGAAATATCTTTCTCCAGAATCGAAGTCGAACTTTGATGGGTGGGTTCATAGGTGTATTTTGACCCGCTGAATCCAAAAATCCAACCTCCGTTACACGAAAATACACCTGGAAAGAAGTTATTCCGCATGGTACGAAAAAGAGATGATCGAAAATATTTTTTTTCAGAATCGGATCGGACTTTGATGGGTGAGTTTCTAGGTGTATTTCGACCCGCTGAATCCGAAAATCCAACCTTTGATGACCAAAAATATGCTTGGAAAAAAGTTACTTCGCATGGTTCGAAAAAGAGATGATCGGAAATATCTGTCTCCAGAATTGAAATCGAACTTTGATGGGTGGGTTTATACGTGTATTTTGACCCGCTGAATCCGAGAATCCAAGCTTTGATGACCAAAAATATGCTTGGAAAAAAGTTATTTCGCATGGTACGAAAAAGAGATGATCGGAAATATCTTTCTCCAGAATCGAAGTCGAACTTTGATGGGTGGGTTCATAGGTGTATTTTGACCCGCTGAATCCAAAAATCCAACCTTCGTTACACGAAAATATACCTGGAAAGAAGTTATTCCGCATGGTCCGACAAAGAGATGATCGAAAATATTTTTTTTCAGAATCAAAATCGGACTTTGATGGGTGAGTTTCTAGGTGTATTCCGACCCGCTGAATCCGAAAATCCAAACTTTGATGACCAAAAATATGCTTGGAAAAAAGTTATTTCGCATGGTTCGAAAAAGAGATGATCGAAAATATCTGTCTCTAGAATCGAAATCGAACTTTGATGGGTGGGTTTATAGGTGTATTTTGACCCGCTGAATCCGAGAATCCAAGCTTTGATGACCAAAAATATGCTTGGAAAAAAGTTATTTCGCATGGTACGAAAAAGAGATGATCGGAAATATCTGTCTCCAGAATTGAAATCGAACTTTGATGGGTGGGTTTATAGGTGTATTTTGACCCGCTGAATCCGAGAATCCAAGCTTTGATGACCAAAAATATGCTTGGAAAAAAGTTATTTCGCATGGTACGAAAAAGAGATGATCGGAAATATCTGTCTCCAGAATTGAAATCGAACTTTGATGGGTGGGTTTATAGGTGTATTTTGACCCGCTGAATCCGAGAATCCAAGCTTTGATGACCAAAAATATGCTTGGAAAAAAGTTATTTCGCATGGTACGAAAAAGAGATGATCGGAAATATCTTTCTCCAGAATCGAAGTCGAACTTTGATGGGTGGGTTTCTAGGTGTATTTCGACCCGCTGAATCCGAAAATCCAACCTTGGATGACCGAAAATATGCTTGGAAAAAAGTTATTTCGCATGGTACGAAAAAGAGATGATCGAAAATATCTGTCTCCAGGATCGAAATCGAACTTTGATGGGTGGGTTTATAGGTGTATTTCGACCCGCTGAATCCGACAATCCAAGCTTTGATGACCAAAAATATGCTTGGAAAAAAGTTA
Source organism: Phymatocera aterrima (assembly GCA_963170745.1). Lineage (NCBI taxonomy): Eukaryota > Metazoa > Arthropoda > Insecta > Hymenoptera > Tenthredinidae > Phymatocera > Phymatocera aterrima. The sequence goes on along the minus strand of CAUJGY010000138.1, from coordinate 834,521 downwards.
TTTCGCATGGTACGAAAAAGAGATGATCGAAAATATTTTTTTTCGGACTCAAAATCGGACTTTGATGGGTGAGTTTCTAGGTGTATTTCGACCCGCTGAATCCGACAATCCAAGCTTTGATGACCAAAAATATGCTTGGAAAAAAGTTATTTCGCATGGTACGAAAAAGAGATGATCGAAAATATTTTTTTTCAGAATCAAAATCGGACTTCGATGGATGAGTTTCTAGGTGTATTTCGACCCGCTGAATCCGAAAATCCAACCTTTGATGACCGAAAATATGCTTGGAAAAAAGTTATTTCGCATGGTACGAAAAAGAGATGATCGAAAATATCTGTCTCCAGGATCGAAATCGAACTTTGATGGGTGGGTTTATACGTGTATTTTGACCCGATGAATCCGAGAATCCAAGCTTCGATGACCAAAAACATGCTTGGAAAAAAGTTATTTCGCATGGTACGAAAAAGAGATGATCGGAAATATCTTTCTCCAGAATCGAAGTCGAACTTTGATGGGTGGGTTCATAGGTGTATTTTGACCCGCTGAATCCAAAAATCCAACCTCCGTTACACGAAAATACACCTGGAAAGAAGTTATTCCGCATGGTACGAAAAAGAGATGATCGAAAATATTTTTTTTCAGAATCGGATCGGACTTTGATGGGTGAGTTTCTAGGTGTATTTCGACCCGCTGAATCCGAAAATCCAACCTTTGATGACCAAAAATATGCTTGGAAAAAAGTTACTTCGCATGGTTCGAAAAAGAGATGATCGGAAATATCTGTCTCCAGAATTGAAATCGAACTTTGATGGGTGGGTTTATAGGTGTATTTTGACCCGCTGAATCCGAGAATCCAAGCTTTGATGACCAAAAATATGCTTGGAAAAAAGTTATTTCGCATGGTACGAAAAAGAGATGATCGGAAATATCTTTCTCCAGAATCGAAGTCGAACTTTGATGGGTGGGTTCATAGGTGTATTTTGACCCGCTGAATCCAAAAATCCAACCTTCGTTACACGAAAATATACCTGGAAAGAAGTTATTCCGCATGGTACGAAAAAGAGATGATCGAAAATATTTTTTTTCAGAATCGGATCGGACTTTGATGGGTGAGTTTCTAGGTGTATTTCGACCCGCTGAATCCGAAAATCCAACCTTTGATGACCAAAAATATGCTTGGAAAAAAGTTACTTCGCATGGTTCGAAAAAGAGATGATCGGAAATATCTGTCTCCAGAATTGAAATCGAACTTTGATGGGTGGGTTTATACGTGTATTTTGACCCGCTGAATCCGAGAATCCAAGCTTTGATGACCAAAAATATGCTTGGAAAAAAGTTATTTCGCAAGGTACGAAAAAGAGATGATCGGAAATATCTTTCTCCAGAATCGAAGTCGAACTTTGATGGGTGGGTTCATAGGTGTATTTTGACCCGCTGAATCCGAAAATCCAACCTCTGATGACCAAAAATATGCTTGGAAAAAAGTTATTTCGCACGGTACGCAAAAGAGATGATCGAAAATATTTTTTTTCCGAATCGGAATCGGACTTTAATGGGTGAGTTTCTAGGTGTATTTTGACCCGCTGAATCCGAAAATCCAACCTCTGATGACCAAAAATATGCTTGGAAAAAAGTTATTTCGCATGGTACGACAATGAGATGATCGAAAATATCTGTCTCCAGAATCGGAATCGAACTTTGATGGGTGGGTTTATATGTGTATTTTGACCCGCTGAATCCAAAAATCCAACCTTTGTTACACGAAAATATACCTGGAACGAAGTTATTTCGCATGGTACGAAAAAGAGATGATCGAAAATATTTTTTTTCGGAATCAAAATCGGACTTTGATGGGTGAGTTTCTAGGTGTATTTCGACCCGCTGAATCCGACAATCCAACGTTTGATGACCAAAAATATGCTTGGAAAAAAGTTATTTCGCATGGTACGAAAAAGAGATGATCGAAAATATTTTTTTTCAGAATCAAAATCGTACTTCGATGGGTGAGTTTCTAGGTGTATTTCGACCCGCTGAATCCGAAAATCCAACCTTTGATGACCGAAAATATGCTTGGAAAAAAGTTATTTCGCATGGTACGAAAAAGAGATGATCGAAAATATCTGTCTCCAGGATCGAAATCGAACTTTGATGGGTGGGTTTATAGGTGTATTTCGACCCGCTGAATCCGACAATCCAAGCTTTGATGACCAAAAATATGCTTGGAAAAAAGTTACTTCGCATGGTTCGAAAAAGAGATGATCGAAAATATCTGTCTCCAGAATCAAAATCGAACTTTGATGGGTGGGTTCATAGGTGTACTTTGACCCGCTGAATCAAAAAATCCAACCTTTGTTACACGAAAATACACCTGGAAAGAAGTTATTCCGCATGGTCCGACAAAGAGATGATCGAAAATATCTGTCTCCAGAATTGAAATCGAACTTTGATGGGTGGGTTTATAGGTGTATTTTGACCCGCTGAATCCGAGAATCCAAGCTTTGATGACCAAAAATATGCTTGGAAAAAAGTTATTTCGCATGGTACGAAAAAGAGATGATCGGAAATATCTGTCTCCAGAATTGAAATCGAACTTTGATGGGTGGGTTTATAGGTGTATTTTGACCCGCTGAATCCGAGAATCCAAGCTTTGATGACCAAAAATATGCTTGGAAAAAAGTTATTTCGCATGGTACGAAAAAGAGATGATCGGAAATATCTTTCTCCAGAATCGAAGTCGAACTTTGATGGGTGGGTTTCTAGGTGTATCTCGACCCGCTGAATCCGAAAATCCAACCTTCGATGACCGAAAATATGCTTGGAAAAAAGTTATTTCGCATGGTACGAAAAAGAGATGATCGAAAATATCTGTCTCCAGGATCGAAATCGAACTTTGATGGGTGGGTTTATAGGTGTATTTCGACCCGCTGAATCCGACAATCCAAGCTTTGATGACCAAAAATATGCTTGGAAAAAAGTTATTTCGCATGGTACGAAAAAGAGATGATCGAAAATATTTTTTTTCAGACTCAAAATCGGACTTTGATGGGTGAGTTTCTAGGTGTATTTCGACCCGCTGAATCCGACAATCCAAGCTTTGATGACCAAAAATATGCTTGGAAAAAAGTTATTTCGCATGGTACGAAAAAGAGATGATCGAGAATATTTTTTTTCAGAATCAAAATCGGACTTCGATGGGTGAGTTTCTAGGTGTATTTCGACCCGCTGAATCCGAAAATCCAACCTTTGATGACCGAAAATATGCTTGGAAAAAAGTTATTTCGCATGGTACGAAAAAGAGATGATCGAAAATATCTGTCTCCAGGATCGAAATCGAACTTTGATGGGTGGGTTTATAGGTGTATTTCGACCCGCTGAATCCGACAATCCAAGCTTTGATGACCAAAAATATGCTTGGAAAAAAGTTATTTCGCATGGTACGAAAAAGAGATGATCGAAAATATTTGTTTTCAGACTCAAAATCGGACTTTGATGGGTGAGTTTCTAGGTGTATTTCGACCCGCTGAATCCGAAAATCCAACCTTTGATGACCAAAAATATGCTTGGAAAAAAGTTACTTCGCATGGTTCGAAAAAGAGATGATCGGAAATATCTGTTTCCAGAATTGAAATCGAACTTTGATGGGTGGGTTTATAGGTGTATTTTGACCCGCTGAATCCGAGAATCCAAGCTTTGATGACCAAAAATATGCTTGGAAAAAAGTTATTTCGCATGGTACGAAAAAGAGATGATCGGAGATATCTTTCTCCAGAATCGAAGTCGAACTTTGATGGGTGGGTTCATAGGTGTATTTTGACCCGCTGAATCCAAAAATCCAACCTTCGTTACACGAAAATATACCTGGAAAGAAGTTATTCCGCATGGTCCGACAAAGAGATGATCGAAAATATTTTTTTTCAGAATCAAAATCGGACTTTAATGGGTGAGTTTCTAGGTGTATTCCGACCCGCTGAATCCGAAAATCCAAACTTTGATGACCAAAAATATGCTTGGAAAAAAGTTATTCCGCATGGTACGAAAAATAGATGATCGAAAATATTTTTTTTCAGAATCAAAATCGGACTTTGATGGGTGAGTTTCTAGTTGTATTCCGACCCGCTGAATCCGAAAATCCGAACTTTGATGACCGAAAATATGCTTGGAAAAAAGTTATTTCGCATGGTACGAAAAAGAGATGATCGAAAATATCTGTCTCCAGAATCGGAATCGAACTTTGATGGGTGGGTTCATAGGTGTATTTTGACCCGCTGAATCCAAAAATCCAACCTTTGTTGGACGAAAATACACCTGGAAAGAAGTTATTTCGCATGGTACGAAAAAGAGATGATCGAAAATATTTTTTTTCAGAATCAAAATCGGACTTTAATGGGTGAGTTTCTAGGTGTATTATGACCCACTGAATCCGAAAATCCAACCTCTGATGACCAAAAATATGCTTGGAGAAAAGTTATGTCGCACGGTACGAAAAAGAGATGATCGAAAATATTTTTTTTCCGAATCAAAATCGGACTTTAATGGGTGAGTTTCTAGGTGTATTTCTACCCACTGAATCCGAAAATCCAACCTCTAATGACCAAAAATATGCTTGGAAAAAAGTTATTTCGCATTGTTCGAAAAAGAGATGATCGAAAATATCTGTCTCCAGAATCGAAATCGAACTTTGATGGGTGGGTTTATAGGTGTATTTTGACCCGCTGAATCCGAGAATCCAAGCTTTGATGACCAAAAATATGCTTGGAAAAAAGTTATTTCGCATGGTACGAAAAAGAGATGATCGAAAATGTTTTTTTTCGGACTCAAAATCGGACTTTGATGGGTGAGTTTCTAGGTGTATTTCGACCCGCTGAATCCGACAATCCAAGCTTTGATGACCAAAAATATGCTTGGAAAAAAGTTATTTCGCATGGTACGAAAAAGAGATGATCGAAAATATTTTTTTTCAGAATCAAAATCGGACTTCGATGGATGAGTTTCTAGGTGTATTTCGACACGCTGAATCCGAAAATCCAACCTTTGATGACCGAAAATATGCTTGGAAAAAAGTTATTTCGCATGGTACGAAAAAGAGATGATCGAAAATATCTGTCTCCAGGATCGAAATCGAACTTTGATGGGTGGGTTTATAGGTGTATTTCGACCCGCTGAATCCGACAATCCAAGCTTTGATGACCAAAAATATGCTTGGAAAAAAGTTATTTCGCATGGTACGAAAAAGAGATGATCGAAAATATTTTTTTTCAGACTCAAAATCGGACTTTGATGGGTGAGTTTCTAGGTGTATTCCGACCCGCTGAATCTGAAAATCCAAACTTCGATGACCAAAAATATGCTTGGAAAAAAGTTATTTCGCATGGTACGAAAAAGAGATGATCGAAAATATCTGTCTCCAGAATTGAAATCGAACTTTGATGGGTGGGTTTATAGGTGTATTTTGACCCGCTGAATCCGAGAATCCAAGCTTCGATGACCAAAAACATGCTTGGAAAAAAGTTATTTCGCATGGTACGAAAAAGAGATGATCGGAAATATCTTTCTCCAGAATCGAAGTCGAACTTTGATGGGTGGGTTCATAGGTGTATTTTGACCCGCTGAATCCAAAAATCCAACCTCCGTTACACGAAAATACACCTGGAAAGAAGTTATTCCGCATGGTACGAAAAAGAGATGATCGAAAATATTTTTTTTCAGAATCGGATCGGACTTTGATGGGTGAGTTTCTAGGTGTATTTCGACCCGCTGAATCCGAAAATCCAACCTTTGATGACCAAAAATATGCTTGGAAAAAAGTTACTTCGCATGGTTCGAAAAAGAGATGATCGGAAATATCTGTCTCCAGAATTGAAATCGAACTTTGATGGGTGGGTTTATACGTGTATTTTGACCCGCTGAATCCGAGAATCCAAGCTTTGATGACCAAAAATATGCTTGGAAAAAAGTTATTTCGCATGGTACGAAAAAGAGATGATCGGAAATATCTTTCTCCAGAATCGAAGTCGAACTTTGATGGGTGGGTTCATAGGTGTATTTTGACCCGCTGAATCCAAAAATCCAACCTTCGTTACACGAAAATATACCTGGAAAGAAGTTATTCCGCATGGTCCGACAAAGAGATGATCGAAAATATTTTTTTTCAGAATCAAAATCGGACTTTAATGGGTGAGTTTCTAGGTGTATTCTGACCCGCTGAATCCGAAAATCCAAACTTTGATGACCAAAAATATGCTTGGAAAAAAGTTATTTCGCATGGTTCGAAAAAGAGATGATCGAAAATATCTGTCTCTAGAATCGAAATCGAACTTTGATGGGTGGGTTTATAGGTGTATTTTGACCCGCTGAATCCGAGAATCCAAGCTTTGATGACCAAAAATATGCTTGGAAAAAAGTTATTTCGCATGGTACGAAAAAGAGATGATCGGAAATATCTGTCTCCAGAATTGAAATCGAACTTTGATGGGTGGGTTTATAGGTGTATTTTGACCCGCTGAATCCGAGAATCCAAGCTTTGATGACCAAAAATATGCTTGGAAAAAAGTTATTTCGCATGGTACGAAAAAGAGATGATCGGAAATATCTGTCTCCAGAATTGAAATCGAACTGTGATGGGTGGGTTTATAGGTGTATTTTGACCCGCTGAATCCGAGAATCCAAGCTTGGATGACCAAAAATATGCTTGGAAAAAAGTTATTTCGCATGGTACGAAAAAGAGATGATCGGAAATATCTTTCTCCAGAATCGAAGTCGAACTTTGATGGGTGGGTTTCTAGGTGTATTTCGACCCGCTGAATCCGAAAATCCAACCTTGGATGACCGAAAATATGCTTGGAAAAAAGTTATTTCGCATGGTACGAAAAAGAGATGATCGAAAATATCTGTCTCCAGGATCGAAATCGAACTTTGATGGGTGGGTTTATAGGTGTATTTCGACCCGCTGAATCCGACAATCCAAGCTTTGATGACCAAAAATATGCTTGGAAAAAAGTTATTTCGCATGGTACGAAAAAGAGATGATCGAAAATATTTTTTTTCGGACTCAAAATCGGACTTTGATGGGTGAGTTTCTAGGTGTATTTCGACCCGCTGAATCCGACAATCCAAGCTTTGATGACCAAAAATATGCTTGGAAAAAAGTTATTTCGCATGGTACGAAAAAGAGATGATCGAAAATATTTTTTTTCAGAATCAAAATCGGACTTCGATGGATGAGTTTCTAGGTGTATTTCGACCCGCTGAATCCGAAAATCCAACCTTTGATGACCGAAAATATGCTTGGAAAAAAGTTATTTCGCATGGTACGAAAAAGAGATGATCGAAAATATCTGTCTCCAGGATCGAAATCGAACTTTGATGGGTGGGTTTATACGTGTATTTTGACCCGATGAATCCGAGAATCCAAGCTTCGATGACCAAAAACATGCTTGGAAAAAAGTTATTTCGCATGGTACGAAAAAGAGATGATCGGAAATATCTTTCTCCAGAATCGAAGTCGAACTTTGATGGGTGGGTTCATAGGTGTATTTTGACCCGCTGAATCCAAAAATCCAACCTTCGTTACACGAAAATATACCTGGAAAGAAGTTATTCCGCATGGTACGAAAAAGAGATGATCGAAAATATTTTTTTTCAGAATCGGATCGGACTTTGATGGGTGAGTTTCTAGGTGTATTTCGACCCGCTGAATCCGAAAATCCAACCTTTGATGACCAAAAATATGCTTGGAAAAAAGTTACTTCGCATGGTTCGAAAAAGAGATGATCGGAAATATCTGTCTCCAGAATTGAAATCGAACTTTGATGGGTGGGTTTATACGTGTATTTTGACCCGCTGAATCCGAGAATCCAAGCTTTGATGACCAAAAATATGCTTGGAAAAAAGTTATTTCGCATGGTACGAAAAAGAGATGATCGGAAATATCTTTCTCCAGAATCGAAGTCGAACTTTGATGGGTGGGTTCATAGGTGTATTTTGACCCGCTGAATCCAAAAATCCAACCTTCGTTACACGAAAATATACCTGGAAAGAAGTTCTTCCGCATGGTCCGACAAAGAGATGATCGAAAATATTTTTTTTCAGAATCAAAATCGGACTTTGATGGGTGAGTTTCTAGGTGTATTCCGACCCGCTGAATCCGAAAATCCAAACTTTGATGACCAAAAATATGCTTGGAAAAAAGTTATTTCGCATGGTTCGAAAAAGAGATGATCGAAAATATCTGTCTCTAGAATCGAAATCGAACTTTGATGGGTGGGTTTATAGGTGTATTTTGACCCGCTGAATCCGAGAATCCAAGCTTTGATGACCAAAAATATGCTTGGAAAAAAGTTATTTCGCATGGTACGAAAAAGAGATGATCGGAAATATCTGTCTCCAGAATTGAAATCGAACTTTGATGGGTGGGTTTATAGGTGTATTTTGACCCGCTGAATCCGAGAATCCAAGCTTTGATGACCAAAAATATGCTTGGAAAAAAGTTATTTCGCATGGTACGAAAAAGAGATGATCGGAAATATCTGTCTCCAGAATTGAAATCGAACTTTGATGGGTGGGTTTATAGGTGTATTTTGACCCGCTGAATCCGAGAATCCAAGCTTCGATGACCAAAAACATGCTTGGAAAAAAGTTATTTCGCATGGTACGAAAAAGAGATGATCGGAAATATCTTTCTCCAGAATCGAAGTCGAACTTTGATGGGTGGGTTCATAGGTGTATTTTGACCCGCTGAATCCAAAAATCCAACCTCCGTTACACGAAAATACACCTGGAAAGAAGTTATTCCGCATGGTACGAAAAAGAGATGATCGAAAATATTTTTTTTCAGAATCGGATCGGACTTTGATGGGTGAGTTCCTAGGTGTATTTCGACCCGCTGAATCCGAAAATCCAACCTTTGATGAAGAAAAATATGCTTGGAAAAAAGTTATTTCGCATGGTTCGAAAAAGAGATGATCGAAAATATCTGTCTCGAGAATCAAAATCAAACTTTGATGGGTGAGTTCCTAGGTGTATTTCGACCCGCTGAATCCGAAAATCCAACCTTTGATGAAGAAAAATATGCTTGGAAAAAAGTTATTTCGCATGGTTCGAAAAAGAGATGATCGAAAATATCTGTCTCGAGAATCAAAATCAAACTTTGATGGGTGGGTTTATAGGTGTATTTTGACCCGCTGAATCCGAGAATCCAAGCTTTGATGACCAAAAATATGCTTGGAAAAAAGTTATTTCGCATCGTACGAAAAAGAGATGATCGGAAATATCTGTCTCCAGAATTGAAATCGAACTTTGATGGGTGGGTTTATAGGTGTATTTTGACCCGCTGAATCCGAGAATCCAAGCTTTGATGACCAAAAATATGCTTGGAAAAAAGTTATTTCGCATGGTACGAAAAAGAGATGATCGAAAATGTTTTTTTTCGGACTCAAAATCGGACTTTGATGGGTGAGTTTCTAGGTGTATTTCGACCCGCTGAATCCGACAATCCAAGCTTTGATGACCAAAAATATGCTTGGAAAAAAGTTATTTCGCATGGTACGAAAAAGAGATGATCGAAAATATTTTTTTTCAGAATCAAAATCGGACTTCGATGGATGAGTTTCTAGGTGTATTTCGACACGCTGAATCCGAAAATCCAACCTTTGATGACCGAAAATATGCTTGGAAAAAAGTTATTTCGCATGGTACGAAAAAGAGATGATCGAAAATATCTGTCTCCAGGATCGAAATCGAACTTTGATGGGTGGGTTTATAGGTGTATTTCGACCCGCTGAATCCGACAATCCAAGCTTTGATGACCAAAAATATGCTTGGAAAAAAGTTATTTCGCATGGTACGAAAAAGAGATGATCGAAAATATTTTTTTTCAGACTCAAAATCGGACTTTGATGGGTGAGTTTCTAGGTGTATTCCGACCCGCTGAATCTGAAAATCCAAACTTCGATGACCAAAAATATGCTTGGAAAAAAGTTATTTCGCATGGTACGAAAAAGAGATGATCGAAAATATCTGTCTCCAGAATTGAAATCGAACTTTGATGGGTGGGTTTATAGGTGTATTTTGACCCGCTGAATCCGAGAATCCAAGCTTCGATGACCAAAAACATGCTTGGAAAAAAGTTATTTCGCATGGTACGAAAAAGAGATGATCGGAAATATCTTTCTCCAGAATCGAAGTCGAACTTTGATGGGTGGGTTCATAGGTGTATTTTGACCCGCTGAATCCAAAAATCCAACCTCCGTTACACGAAAATACACCTGGAAAGAAGTTATTCCGCATGGTACGAAAAAGAGATGATCGAAAATATTTTTTTTCAGAATCGGATCGGACTTTGATGGGTGAGTTTCTAGGTGTATTTCGACCCGCTGAATCCGAAAATCCAACCTTTGATGACCAAAAATATGCTTGGAAAAAAGTTACTTCGCATGGTTCGAAAAAGAGATGATCGGAAATATCTGTCTCCAGAATTGAAATCGAACTTTGATGGGTGGGTTTATACGTGTATTTTGACCCGCTGAATCCGAGAATCCAAGCTTTGATGACCAAAAATATGCTTGGAAAAAAGTTATTTCGCATGGTACGAAAAAGAGATGATCGGAAATATCTTTCTCCAGAATCGAAGTCGAACTTTGATGGGTGGGTTCATAGGTGTATTTTGACCCGCTGAATCCAAAAATCCAACCTTCGTTACACGAAAATATACCTGGAAAGAAGTTATTCCGCATGGTCCGACAAAGAGATGATCGAAAATATTTTTTTTCAGAATCAAAATCGGACTTTAATGGGTGAGTTTCTAGGTGTATTCTGACCCGCTGAATCCGAAAATCCAAACTTTGATGACCAAAAATATGCTTGGAAAAAAGTTATTTCGCATGGTTCGAAAAAGAGATGATCGAAAATATCTGTCTCTAGAATCGAAATCGAACTTTGATGGGTGGGTTTATAGGTGTATTTTGACCCGCTGAATCCGAGAATCCAAGCTTTGATGACCAAAAATATGCTTGGAAAAAAGTTATTTCGCATGGTACGAAAAAGAGATGATCGGAAATATCTGTCTCCAGAATTGAAATCGAACTTTGATGGGTGGGTTTATAGGTGTATTTTGACCCGCTGAATCCGAGAATCCAAGCTTTGATGACCAAAAATATGCTTGGAAAAAAGTTATTTCGCATGGTACGAAAAAGAGATGATCGGAAATATCTGTCTCCAGAATTGAAATCGAACTGTGATGGGTGGGTTTATAGGTGTATTTTGACCCGCTGAATCCGAGAATCCAAGCTTGGATGACCAAAAATATGCTTGGAAAAAAGTTATTTCGCATGGTACGAAAAAGAGATGATCGGAAATATCTTTCTCCAGAATCGAAGTCGAACTTTGATGGGTGGGTTTCTAGGTGTATTTCGACCCGCTGAATCCGAAAATCCAACCTTGGATGACCGAAAATATGCTTGGAAAAAAGTTATTTCGCATGGTACGAAAAAGAGATGATCGAAAATATCTGTCTCCAGGATCGAAATCGAACTTTGATGGGTGGGTTTATAGGTGTATTTCGACCCGCTGAATCCGACAATCCAAGCTTTGATGACCAAAAATATGCTTGGAAAAAAGTTATTTCGCATGGTACGAAAAAGAGATGATCGAAAATATTTTTTTTCGGACTCAAAATCGGACTTTGATGGGTGAGTTTCTAGGTGTATTTCGACCCGCTGAATCCGACAATCCAAGCTTTGATGACCAAAAATATGCTTGGAAAAAAGTTATTTCGCATGGTACGAAAAAGAGATGATCGAAAATATTTTTTTTCAGAATCAAAATCGGACTTCGATGGATGAGTTTCTAGGTGTATTTCGACCCGCTGAATCCGAAAATCCAACCTTTGATGACCGAAAATATGCTTGGAAAAAAGTTATTTCGCATGGTACGAAAAAGAGATGATCGAAAATATCTGTCTCCAGGATCGAAATCGAACTTTGATGGGTGGGTTTATACGTGTATTTTGACCCGATGAATCCGAGAATCCAAGCTTCGATGACCAAAAACATGCTTGGAAAAAAGTTATTTCGCATGGTACGAAAAAGAGATGATCGGAAATATCTTTCTCCAGAATCGAAGTCGAACTTTGATGGGTGGGTTCATAGGTGTATTTTGACCCGCTGAATCCAAAAATCCAACCTTCGTTACACGAAAATATACCTGGAAAGAAGTTATTCCGCATGGTACGAAAAAGAGATGATCGAAAATATTTTTTTTCAGAATCGGATCGGACTTTGATGGGTGAGTTTCTAGGTGTATTTCGACCCGCTGAATCCGAAAATCCAACCTTTGATGACCAAAAATATGCTTGGAAAAAAGTTACTTCGCATGGTTCGAAAAAGAGATGATCGGAAATATCTGTCTCCAGAATTGAAATCGAACTTTGATGGGTGGGTTTATACGTGTATTTTGACCCGCTGAATCCGAGAATCCAAGCTTTGATGACCAAAAATATGCTTGGAAAAAAGTTATTTCGCATGGTACGAAAAAGAGATGATCGGAAATATCTTTCTCCAGAATCGAAGTCGAACTTTGATGGGTGGGTTCATAGGTGTATTTTGACCCGCTGAATCCAAAAATCCAACCTTCGTTACACGAAAATATACCTGGAAAGAAGTTCTTCCGCATGGTCCGACAAAGAGATGATCGAAAATATTTTTTTTCAGAATCAAAATCGGACTTTGATGGGTGAGTTTCTAGGTGTATTCCGACCCGCTGAATCCGAAAATCCAAACTTTGATGACCAAAAATATGCTTGGAAAAAAGTTATTTCGCATGGTTCGAAAAAGAGATGATCGAAAATATCTGTCTCTAGAATCGAAATCGAACTTTGATGGGTGGGTTTATAGGTGTATTTTGACCCGCTGAATCCGAGAATCCAAGCTTTGATGACCAAAAATATGCTTGGAAAAAAGTTATTTCGCATGGTACGAAAAAGAGATGATCGGAAATATCTGTCTCCAGAATTGAAATCGAACTTTGATGGGTGGGTTTATAGGTGTATTTTGACCCGCTGAATCCGAGAATCCAAGCTTTGATGACCAAAAATATGCTTGGAAAAAAGTTATTTCGCATGGTACGAAAAAGAGATGATCGGAAATATCTGTCTCCAGAATTGAAATCGAACTTTGATGGGTGGGTTTATAGGTGTATTTTGACCCGCTGAATCCGAGAATCCAAGCTTCGATGACCAAAAACATGCTTGGAAAAAAGTTATTTCGCATGGTACGAAAAAGAGATGATCGGAAATATCTTTCTCCAGAATCGAAGTCGAACTTTGATGGGTGGGTTCATAGGTGTATTTTGACCCGCTGAATCCAAAAATCCAACCTCCGTTACACGAAAATACACCTGGAAAGAAGTTATTCCGCATGGTACGAAAAAGAGATGATCGAAAATATTTTTTTTCAGAATCGGATCGGACTTTGATGGGTGAGTTCCTAGGTGTATTTCGACCCGCTGAATCCGAAAATCCAACCTTTGATGAAGAAAAATATGCTTGGAAAAAAGTTATTTCGCATGGTTCGAAAAAGAGATGATCGAAAATATCTGTCTCGAGAATCAAAATCAAACTTTGATGGGTGGGTTTATAGGTGTATTTTGACCCGCTGAATCCGAGAATCCAAGCTTTGATGACCAAAAATATGCTTGGAAAAAAGTTATTTCGCATCGTACGAAAAAGAGATGATCGGAAATATCTGTCTCCAGAATTGAAATCGAACTTTGATGGGTGGGTTTATAGGTGTATTTTGACCCGCTGAATCCGAGAATCCAAGCTTTGATGACCAAAAATATGCTTGGAAAAAAGTTATTTCGCATGGTACGAAAAAGAGATGATCGGAAATATCTTTCTCCAGAATCGAAGTCGAACTTTGATGGGTGGGTTTCTAGGTGTATTTCGACCCGCTGAATCCGAAAATCCAACCTTTGATGACCGAAAATATGCTTGGAAAAAAGTTATTTCGCATGGTACGAAAAAGAGATGATCGAAAATATCTGTCTCCAGGATCGAAATCGAACTTTGATGGGTGGGTTTATAGGTGTATTTCGACCCGCTGAATCCGACAATCCAAGCTTTGATGACCAAAAATATGCTTGGAAAAAAGTTATTTCGCATGGTACGAAAAAGAGATGATCGAAAATATTTTTTTTCAGACTCAAAATCGGACTTTGATGGGTGAGTTTCTAGGTGTATTTCGACCCGCTGAATCCGACAATCCAAGCTTTGATGACCAAAAATATGCTTGGAAAAAAGTTATTTCGCATGGTACGAAAAAGAGATGATCGGAAATATCTTTCTCCAGAATCGAAGTCGAACTTTGATGGGTGGGTTCATAGGTGTATTTTGACCCGCTGAATCCAAAAATCCAACCTTCGTTACACGAAAATATACCTGGAAAGAAGTTATTCCGCATGGTCCGACAAAGAGATGATCGAAAATATTTTTTTTCAGAATCAAAATCGGACTTTGATGGGTGAGTTTCTAGGTGTATTCCGACCCGCTGAATCCGAAAATCCAAACTTTGATGACCAAAAATATGCTTGGAAAAAAGTTATTTCGCATGGTTCGAAAAAGAGATGATCGAAAATATCTGTCTCTAGAATCGAAATCGAACTTTGATGGGTGGGTTTATAGGTGTATTTTGACCCGCTGAATCCGAGAATCCAAGCTTTGATGACCAAAAATATGCTTGGAAAAAAGTTATTTCGCATGGTACGAAAAAGAGATGATCGGAAATATCTGTCTCCAGAATTGAAATCGAACTTTGATGGGTGGGTTTATAGGTGTATTTTGACCCGCTGAATCCGAGAATCCAAGCTTTGATGACCAAAAATATGCTTGGAAAAAAGTTATTTCGCATGGTACGAAAAAGAGATGATCGGAAATATCTGTCTCCAGAATTGAAATCGAACTTTGATGGGTGGGTTTATAGGTGTATTTTGACCCGCTGAATCCGAGAATCCAAGCTTCGATGACCAAAAACATGCTTGGAAAAAAGTTATTTCGCATGGTACGAAAAAGAGATGATCGGAAATATCTTTCTCCAGAATCGAAGTCGAACTTTGATGGGTGGGTTCATAGGTGTATTTTGACCCGCTGAATCCAAAAATCCAACCTCCGTTACACGAAAATACACCTGGAAAGAAGTTATTCCGCATGGTACGAAAAAGAGATGATCGAAAATATTTTTTTTCAGAATCGGATCGGACTTTGATGGGTGAGTTCCTAGGTGTATTTCGACCCGCTGAATCCGAAAATCCAACCTTTGATGAAGAAAAATATGCTTGGAAAAAAGTTATTTCGCATGGTTCGAAAAAGAGATGATCGAAAATATCTGTCTCGAGAATCAAAATCAAACTTTGATGGGTGGGTTTATAGGTGTATTTTGACCCGCTGAATCCGAGAATCCAAGCTTTGATGACCAAAAATATGCTTGGAAAAAAGTTATTTCGCATCGTACGAAAAAGAGATGATCGGAAATATCTGTCTCCAGAATTGAAATCGAACTTTGATGGGTGGGTTTATAGGTGTATTTTGACCCGCTGAATCCGAGAATCCAAGCTTTGATGACCAAAAATATGCTTGGAAAAAAGTTATTTCGCATGGTACGAAAAAGAGATGATCGGAAATATCTTTCTCCAGAATCGAAGTCGAACTTTGATGGGTGGGTTTCTAGGTGTATTTCGACCCGCTGAATCCGAAAATCCAACCTTTGATGACCGAAAATATGCTTGGAAAAAAGTTATTTCGCATGGTACGAAAAAGAGATGATCGAAAATATCTGTCTCCAGGATCGAAATCGAACTTTGATGGGTGGGTTTATAGGTGTATTTCGACCCGCTGAATCCGACAATCCAAGCTTTGATGACCAAAAATATGCTTGGAAAAAAGTTATTTCGCATGGTACGAAAAAGAGATGATCGAAAATATTTTTTTTCAGACTCAAAATCGGACTTTGATGGGTGAGTTTCTAGGTGTATTTCGACCCGCTGAATCCGACAATCCAAGCTTTGATGACCAAAAATATGCTTGGAAAAAAGTTATTTCGCATGGTACGAAAAAGAGATGATCGAAAATATTTTTTTTCAGAATCAAAATCGGACTTCGATGGGTGAGTTTCTAGGTGTATTTCGACCCGCTGAATCCGAAAATCCAACCTTTGATGACCGAAAATATGCTTGGAAAAAAGTTATTTCGCATGGTACGAAAAAGAGATGATCGAAAATATCTGTCTCCAGGATCGAAATCGAACTTTGATGGGTGGGTTTATAGGTGTATTTCGACCCGCTGAATCCGACAATCCAAGCTTTGATGACCAAAAATATGCTTGGAAAAAAGTTATTTCGCATGGTACGAAAAAGAGATGATCGAAAATATTTTTTTTCAGACTCAAAATCGGACTTTGATGGGTGAGTTTCTAGGTGTATTTCGACCCGCTGAATCCGAAAATCCAACCTTTGATGACCAAAAATATGCTTGGAAAAAAGTTACTTCGCATGGTTCGAAAAAGAGATGATCGGAAATATCTGTTTCCAGAATTGAAATCGAACTTTGATGGGTGGGTTTATAGGTGTATTTTGACCCGCTGAATCCGAGAATCCAAGCTTTGATGACCAAAAATATGCTTGGAAAAAAGTTATTTCGCATGGTACGAAAAAGAGATGATCGGAGATATCTTTCTCCAGAATCGAAGTCGAACTTTGATGGGTGGGTTCATAGGTGTATTTTGACCCGCTGAATCCAAAAATCCAACCTTCGTTACACGAAAATATACCTGGAAAGAAGTTATTCCGCATGGTCCGACAAAGAGATGATCGAAAATATTTTTTTTCAGAATCAAAATCGGACTTCAATGGGTGAGTTTCTAGGTGTATTCCGACCCGCTGAATCCGAAAATCCAAACTTTGATGACCAAAAATATGCTTGGAAAAAAGTTATTCCGCATGGTACGAAAAATAGATGATCGAAAATATTTTTTTTCAGAATCAAAATCGGACTTTGATGGGTGAGTTTCTAGTTGTATTCCGACCCGCTGAATCCGAAAATCCGAACTTTGATGACCAAAAATATGCTTGGAAAAAAGTTATTTCGCATGGTACGAAAAAGAGATGATCGAAAATATCTGTCTCCAGAATCGGAATCGAACTTTGATGGGTGGGTTCATAGGTGTATTTTGACCCGCTGAATCCAAAAATCCAACCTTTGTTGGACGAAAATTCACCTGGAAAGAAGTTATTTCGCATGGTACGGAAAAGAGATGATCGAAAATATTTTTTTTCAGAATCAAAATCGGACTTTAATGGGTGAGTTTCTAGGTGTATTATGACCCACTGAATCCGAAAATCCAACCTCTGATGACCAAAAATATGCTTGGAAAAAAGTTATGTCGCACGGTACGAAAAAGAGATGATCGAAAATATTTTTTTTCCGAATCAAAATCGGACTTTAATGGGTGAGTTTCTAGGTGTATTTCGACCCACTGAATCCGAAAATCCAACCTCTAATGACCAAAAATATGCTTGGAAAAAAGTTATTTCGCATGGTTCGAAAAAGAGATGATCGAAAATATCTGTCTCCAGAATCGAAATCGAACTTTGATGGGTGGGTTTATAGGTGTATTTTGACGGGCTGAATCCGAGAATCCAAGCTTTGATGACCAAAAATATGCTTGGAAAAAAGTTATTTCGCATAGTACGAAAAAGAGATGATCGAAAATATTTTTTTGCAGACTCAAAATCGGACTTTGATGGGTGAGTTTCTAGGTGTATTTCGACCCGCTGAATCCGAAAATCCAACCTTTGATGACCAAAAATATGCTTGGAAAAAAGTTACTTCGCATGGTTCGAAAAAGAGATGATCGGATATATCTGTTTCCAGAATTGAAATCGAACTTTGATGGGTGGGTTTATAGGTGTATTTTGACCCGCTGAATCCGAGAATCCAAGCTTTGATGACCAAAAATATGCTTGGAAAAAAGTTATTTCGCATGGTACGAAAAAGAGATGATCGGAAATATCTTTCTCCAGAATCGAAGTCGAACTTTGATGGGTGGGTTTCTAGGTGTATTTCGACCCGCTGAATCCGAAAATCCAACCTTTGATGACCGAAAATATGCTTGGAAAAAAGTTATTTCGCATGGTACGAAAAAGAGATGATCGAAAATATCTGTCTCCAGGATCGAAATCGAACTTTGATGGGTGGGTTTATAGGTGTATTTCGACCCGCTGAATCCGACAATCCAAGCTTTGATGACCAAAAATATGCTTGGAAGAAAGTTATTTCGCATGGTACGAAAAAGAGATGATCGAAAATATTTTTTTTCAGACTCAAAATCGGACTTTGATGGGTGAGTTTCTAGGTGTATTTCGACCCGCTGAATCCGACAATCCAAGCTTTGATGACCAAAAATATGCTTGGAAAAAAGTTATTTCGCATGGTACGAAAAAGAGATGATCGAAAATATTTTTTTTCAGAATCAAAATCGGACTTCGATGGATGAGTTTCTAGGTGTATTTCGACCCGCTGAATCCGAAAATCCAACCTTTGATGACCGAAAATATGCTTGGAAAAAAGTTATTTCGCATGGTACGAAAAAGAGATGATCGAAAATATCTTTCTCCAGGATCGAAATCGAACTTTGATGGGTGGGTTTATAGGTGTATTTCGACCCGCTGAATCCGACAATCCAAGCTTTGATGACCAAAAATATGCTTGGAAAAAAGTTATTTCGCATGGTACGAAAAAGAGATGATCGAAAATATTTTTTTTCAGACTCAAAATCGGACTTTGATGGGTGAGTTTCTAGGTGTATTCCGACCCGCTGAATCCAAAAATCCAACCTCCGGTACACGAAAATACACCTGGAAAGAAGTTATTCCGCATGGTACGAAAAAGAGATGATCGAAAATATTTTTTTTCAGAATCGGATCGGACTTTGATGGGTGAGTTTCTAGGTGTATTTCGACCCGCTGAATCCGAAAATCCAACCTTTGATGACCAAAAATATGCTTGGAAAAAAGTTACTTCGCATGGTTCGAAAAAGAGATGATCGGAAATATCTGTCTCCAGAATTGAAATCGAACTTTGATGGGTGGGTTTATACGTGTATTTTGACCCGCTGAATCCGAGAATCCAAGCTTTGATGACCAAAAATATGCTTGGAAAAAAGTTATTTCGCATGGTACGAAAAAGAGATGATCGGAAATATCTTTCTCCAGAATCGAAGTCGAACTTTGATGGGTGGGTTCATAGGTGTATTTTGACCCGCTGAATCCAAAAATCCAACCTTCGTTACACGAAAATATACCTGGAAAGAAGTTATTCCGCATGGTCCGACAAAGAGATGATCGAAAATATTTTTTTTCAGAATCAAAATCGGACTTTAATGGGTGAGTTTCTAGGTGTATTCCGACCCGCTGAATCCGAAAATCCAAACTTTGATGACCAAAAATATGCTTGGAAAAAAGTTATTTCGCATGGTTCGAAAAAGAGATGATCGAAAATATCTGTCTCCAGAATCGAAATCGAACTTTGATGGGTGGGTTTATAGGTGTATTTTGACCCGCTGAATCCGAGAATCCAAGCTTTGATGACCAAAAATATGCTTGGAAAAAAGTTATTTCGCATGGTACGAAAAAGAGATGATCGGAAATATCTGTCTCCAGAATTGGAATCGAACTTTGATGGGTGGGTTTATAGGTGTATTTTGACCCGCTGAATCCGAGAATCCAAGCTTTGATGACCAAAAATATGCTTGGAAAAAAGTTATTTCGCATGGTACGAAAAAGAGATGATCGGAAATATCTTTCTCCAGAATCGAAGTCGAACTTTGATGGGTGGGTTTCTAGGTGTATTTCGACCCGCTGAATCCGAAAATCCAACCTTTGATGACCGAAAATATGCTTGGAAAAAAGTTATTTCGCATGGTACGAAAAAGAGATGATCGAAAATATCTGTCTCCAGAATTGAAATCGAACTTTGATGGGTGGGTTTATAGGTGTATTTTGACCCGCTGAATCCGAGAATCCAAGCTTCGATGACCAAAAACATGCTTGGAAAAAAGTTATTTCGCATGGTACGAAAAAGAGATGATCGGAAATATCTTTCTCCAGAATCGAAGTCGAACTTTGATGGGTGGGTTCATAGGTGTATTTTGACCCGCTGAATCCAAAAATCCAACCTCCGTTACACGAAAATACACCTGGAAAGAAGTTATTCCGCATGGTACGAAAAAGAGATGATCGAAAATATTTTTTTTCAGAATCGGATCGGACTTTGATGGGTGAGTTTCTAGGTGTATTTCGACCCGCTGAATCCGAAAATCCAACCTTTGATGACCAAAAATATGCTTGGAAAAAAGTTACTTCGCATGGTTCGAAAAAGAGATGATCGGAAATATCTGTCTCCAGAATTGAAATCGAACTTTGATGGGTGGGTTTATACGTGTATTTTGACCCGCTGAATCCGAGAATCCAAGCTTTGATGACCAAAAATATGCTTGGAAAAAAGTTATTTCGCATGGTACGAAAAAGAGATGATCGGAAATATCTTTCTCCAGAATCGAAGTCGAACTTTGATGGGTGGGTTCATAGGTGTATTTTGACCCGCTGAATCCAAAAATCCAACCTTTGTTACACGAAAATATACCTGGAAAGAAGTTATTCCGCATGGTCCGACAAAGAGATGATCGAAAATATTTTTTTTCAGAATCAAAATCGGACTTTAATGGGTGAGTTTCTAGGTGTATTCCGACCCGCTGAATCCGAAAATCCAAACTTTGATGACCAAAAATATGCTTGGAAAAAAGTTATTTCGCATGGTACGAAAAATAGATGATCGAAAATATTTTTTTTCAGAATCAAAATCGGACTTTGATGGGTGAGTTTCTAGGTGTTTTCCGACCCGCTGAATCCGAAAATCCGAACTTTGATGACCAAAAATATGCTTGGAAAAAAGTTATTTCGCATGGTACGAAAAAGAGATGATCGAAAATATCTGTCTCCAGAATCGGAATCGAACTTTGATGGGTGGGTTCATAGGTGTATTTCGACCCGCTGAATCCAAAAATCCAACCTTTGTTGGACGAAAATTCACCTGGAAAGAAGTTATTTCGCATGGTACGAAAAAGAGATGATCGAAAATATTTTTTTTCAGAATCAAAATCGGACTTTAATGGGTGAGTTTCTAGGTGTATTATGACCCACTGAATCCGAAAATCCAACCTCTGATGACCAAAAATATGCTTGGAAAAAAGTTATGTCGCACGGTACGAAAAAGAGATGATCGAAAATATTTTTTTTCCGAATCAAAATCGGACTTTAATGTGTGAGTTTCTAGGTGTATTTCGACCCACTGAATCCGAAAATCCAACCTCTAATGACCAAAAATATGCTTGGAAAAAAGTTATTTCGCATGGTTCGAAAAAGAGATGATCGAAAATATCTGTCTCCAGAATCGAAATCGAACTTTGATGGGTGGGTTTATAGGTGTATTTTGACGGGCTGAATCCGAGAATCCAAGCTTTGATGACCAAAAATATGCTTGGAAAAAAGTTATTTCGCATGGTACGAAAAAGAGATGATCGAAAATATTTTTTTTCAGACTCAAAATCGGACTTTGATGGGTGAGTTTCTAGGTGTATTTCGACCCGCTGAATCCGAAAATCCAACCTTTGATGACCAAAAATATGCTTGGAAAAAAGTTACTTCGCATGGTTCGAAAAAGAGATGATCGGAAATATCTGTTTCCAGAATTGAAATCGAACTTTGATGGGTGGGTTTATAGGTGTATTTTGACCCGCTGAATCCGAGAATCCAAGCTTTGATGACCAAAAATATGCTTGGAAAAAAGTTATTTCGCATGGTACGAAAAAGAGATGATCGGAGATATCTTTCTCCAGAATCGAAGTCGAACTTTGATGGGTGGGTTCATAGGTGTATTTTGACCCGCTGAATCCAAAAATCCAACCTTCGTTACACGAAAATATACCTGGAAAGAAGTTATTCCGCATGGTCCGACAAAGAGATGATCGAGAATATTTTTTTTCAGAATCAAAATCGGACTTCAATGGGTGAGTTTCTAGGTGTATTCCGACCCGCTGAATCCGAAAATCCAAACTTTGATGACCAAAAATATGCTTGGAAAAAAGTTATTCCGCATGGTACGAAAAATAGATGATCGAAAATATTTTTTTTCAGAATCAAAATCGGACTTTGATGGGTGAGTTTCTAGTTGTATTCCGACCCGCTGAATCCGAAAATCCGAACTTTGATGACCAAAAATATGCTTGGAAAAAAGTTATTTCGCATGGTACGAAAAAGAGATGATCGAAAATATCTGTCTCCAGAATCGGAATCGAACTTTGATGGGTGGGTTCATAGGTGTATTTTGACCCGCTGAATCCAAAAATCCAACCTTTGTTGGACGAAAATACACCTGGAAAGAAGTTATTTCGCATGGTACGAAAAAGAGATGATCGAAAATATTTTGTTTCAGAATCAAAATCGGACTTTAATGGGTGAGTTTCTAGGTGTATTATGACCCACTGAATCCGAAAATCCAACCTCTGATGACCAAAAATATGCTTGGAGAAAAGTTATGTCGCACGGTACGAAAAAGAGATGATCGAAAATATTTTTTTTCCGAATCAAAATCGGACTTTAATGGGTGAGTTTCTAGGTGTATTTCTACCCACTGAATCCGAAAATCCAACCTCTAATGACCAAAAATATGCTTGGAAAAAAGTTATTTCGCATGGTTCGAAAAAGAGATGATCGAAAATATCTGTCTCCAGAATCGAAATCGAACTTTGATGGGTGGGTTTATAGGTGTATTTTGACCCGCTGAATCCGAGAATCCAAGCTTTGATGACCAAAAATATGCTTGGAAAAAAGTTATTTCGCATGGTACGAAAAAGAGATGATCGGAAATATCTGTCTCCAGAATTGAAATCGAACTTTGATGGGTGGGTTTATAGGTGTATTTTGACCCGCTGAATCCGAGAATCCAAGCTTTGATGACCAAAAATATGCTTGGAAAAAAGTTATTTCGCATGGTACGAAAAAGAGATGATCGGAAATATCTGTCTCCAGAATTGAAATCGAACTTTGATGGGTGGGTTTATAGGTGTATTTTGACCCGCTGAATCCGAGAATCCAAGCTTTGATGACCAAAAATATGCTTGGAAAAAAGTTATTTCGCATGGTACGAAAAAGAGATGATCGGAAATATCTTTCTCCAGAATCGAAGTCGAACTTTGATGGGTGGGTTTCTAGGTGTATTTCGACCCGCTGAATCCGAAAATCCAACCTTTGATGACCGAAAATATGCTTGGAAAAAAGTTATTTCGCATGGTACGAAAAAGAGATGATCGAAAATATTTTTTTTCAGACTCAAAATCGGACTTTGATGGGTGAGTTTCTAGGTGTATTTCGACCCGCTGAATCCGACAATCCAAGCTTTGCTGACCAAAAATATGCTTGGAAAAAAGTTATTTCGCATGGTACGAAAAAGAGATGATCGAAAATATTTTTTTTCAGAATCAAAATCGGACTTCGATGGATGAGTTTCTAGGTGTATTTCGACCCGCTGAATCCGAAAATCCAACCTTTGATGACCGAAAATATGCTTGGAAAAAAGTTATTTCGCATGGTACGAAAAAGAGATGATCGAAAATATCTGTCTCCAGGATCGAAATCGAACTTTGATGGGTGGGTTTATAGGTGTATTTCGACCCGCTGAATCCGACAATCCAAGCTTTGATGACCAAAAATATGCTTGGAAAAAAGTTATTTCGCATGGTACGAAAAAGAGATGATCGAAAATATTTTTTTTCAGACTCAAAATCGGACTTTGATGGGTGAGTTTCTAGGTGTATTCCGACCCGCTGAATCCAAAAATCCAACCTCCGTTACACGAAAATACACCTGGAAAGAAGTTATTCCGCATGGTTCGAAAAAGAGATGATCGGAAATATCTGTCTCCAGAATTGAAATCGAACTTTGATGGGTGGGTTGATAGGTGTATTTTGACCCGCTGAATCCAAAAATCCAACCTTCGTTACACGAAAATATACCTGGAAAGAAGTTATTCCGCATGGTCCGACAAAGAGATGATCGAAAATATTTTTTTTCAGAATCAAAATCGGACTTTAATGGGTGAGTTTCTAGGTGTATTCCGACCCGCTGAATCCGAAAATCCAAACTTTGATGACCAAAAATATGCTTGGAAAAAAGTTATTTCGCATGGTTCGAAAAAGAGATGATCGAAAATATCTGTCTCCAGAATCGAAATCGAACTTTGATGGGTGGGTTTATAGGTGTATTTTGACCCGCTGAATCCGAGAATCCAAGCTTTGATGACCAAAAATATGCTTGGAAAAAAGTTATTTCGCATGGTACGAAAAAGAGATGATCGGAAATATCTGTCTCCAGAATTGAAATCGAACTTTGATGGGTGGGTTTATAGGTGTATTTTGACCCGCTGAATCCGAGAATCCAAGCTTTGATGACCAAAAATATGCTTGGAAAAAAGTTATTTCGCATGGTACGAAAAAGAGATGATCGAAAATATCTGTCTCCAGAATCGGAATCGAACTTTGATGGGTGGGTTCATAGGTGTATTTTGACCCGCTGAATCCAAAAATCCAACCTTTGTTGGACGAAAATTCACCTGGAAAGAAGTTATTTCGCATGGTACGAAAAAGAGATGATCGAAAATATTTTTTTTCAGAATCAAAATCGGACTTTAATGGGTGAGTTTCTAGGTGTATTATGACCCACTGAATCCGAAAATCCAACCTCTGATGACCAAAAATATGCTTGGAAAAAAGTTATGTCGCACGGTACGAAAAAGAGATGAT
Source organism: Phymatocera aterrima (assembly GCA_963170745.1). NCBI lineage: Eukaryota > Metazoa > Arthropoda > Insecta > Hymenoptera > Tenthredinidae > Phymatocera > Phymatocera aterrima. The sequence continues at coordinate 809,622 of CAUJGY010000138.1, read as the reverse complement.
CGAAAATATTTTTTTTCCGAATCAAAATCGGACTTTAATGTGTGAGTTTCTAGGTGTATTTCGACCCACTGAATCCGAAAATCCAACCTCTAATGACCAAAAATATGCTTGGAAAAAAGTTATTTCGCATGGTTCGAAAAAGAGATGATCGAAAATATCTGTCTCCAGAATCGAAATCGAACTTTGATGGGTGGGTTTATAGGTGTATTTTGACGGGCTGAATCCGAGAATCCAAGCTTTGATGACCAAAAATATGCTTGGAAAAAAGTTATTTCGCATGGTACGAAAAAGAGATGATCGAAAATATTTTTTTTCAGACTCAAAATCGGACTTTGATGGGTGAGTTTCTAGGTGTATTTCGACCCGCTGAATCCGAAAATCCAACCTTTGATGACCAAAAATATGCTTGGAAAAAAGTTACTTCGCATGGTTCGAAAAAGAGATGATCGGAAATATCTGTTTCCAGAATTGAAATCGAACTTTGATGGGTGGGTTTATAGGTGTATTTTGACCCGCTGATTCCGAGAATCCAAGCTTTGATGACCAAAAATATGCTTGGAAAAAAGTTATTTCGCATGGTACGAAAAAGAGATGATCGGAGATATCTTTCTCCAGAATCGAAGTCGAACTTTGATGGGTGGGTTCATAGGTGTATTTTGACCCGCTGAATCCAAAAATCCAACCTTCGTTACACGAAAATATACCTGGAAAGAAGTTATTCCGCATGGTCCGACAAAGAGATGATCGAGAATATTTTTTTTCAGAATCAAAATCGGACTTCAATGGGTGAGTTTCTAGGTGTATTCCGACCCGCTGAATCCGAAAATCCAAACTTTGATGACCAAAAATATGCTTGGAAAAAAGTTATTCCGCATGGTACGAAAAATAGATGATCGAAAATATTTTTTTTCAGAATCAAAATCGGACTTTGATGGGTGAGTTTCTAGTTGTATTCCGACCCGCTGAATCCGAAAATCCGAACTTTGATGACCAAAAATATGCTTGGAAAAAAGTTATTTCGCATGGTACGAAAAAGAGATGATCGAAAATATCTGTCTCCAGAATCGGAATCGAACTTTGATGGGTGGGTTCATAGGTGTATTTTGACCCGCTGAATCCAAAAATCCAACCTTTGTTGGACGAAAATACACCTGGAAAGAAGTTATTTCGCATGGTACGAAAAAGAGATGATCGAAAATATTTTTTTTCAGAATCAAAATCGGACTTTAATGGGTGAGTTTCTAGGTGTATTATGACCCACTGAATCCGAAAATCCAACCTCTGATGACCAAAAATATGCTTGGAGAAAAGTTATGTCGCACGGTACGAAAAAGAGATGATCGAAAATATTTTTTTTCCGAATCAAAATCGGACTTTAATGGGTGAGTTTCTAGGTGTATTTCTACCCACTGAATCCGAAAATCCAACCTCTAATGACCAAAAATATGCTTGGAAAAAAGTTATTTCGCATGGTTCGAAAAAGAGATGATCGAAAATATCTGTCTCCAGAATCGAAATCGAACTTTGATGGGTGGGTTTATAGGTGTATTTTGACCCGCTGAATCCGAGAATCCAAGCTTTGATGACCAAAAATATGCTTGGAAAAAAGTTATTTCGCATGGTACGAAAAAGAGATGATCGGAAATATCTGTCTCCAGAATTGAAATCGAACTTTGATGGGTGGGTTTATAGGTGTATTTTGACCCGCTGAATCCGAGAATCCAAGCTTTGATGACCAAAAATATGCTTGGAAAAAAGTTATTTCGCATGGTACGAAAAAGAGATGATCGGAAATATCTGTCTCCAGAATTGAAATCGAACTTTGATGGGTGGGTTTATAGGTGTATTTTGACCCGCTGAATCCGAGAATCCAAGCTTTGATGACCAAAAATATGCTTGGAAAAAAGTTATTTCGCATGGTACGAAAAAGAGATGATCGGAAATATCTTTCTCCAGAATCGAAGTCGAACTTTGATGGGTGGGTTTCTAGGTGTATTTCGACCCGCTGAATCCGAAAATCCAACCTTTGATGACCGAAAATATGCTTGGAAAAAAGTTATTTCGCATGGTACGAAAAAGAGATGATCGAAAATATTTTTTTTCAGACTCAAAATCGGACTTTGATGGGTGAGTTTCTAGGTGTATTTCGACCCGCTGAATCCGACAATCCAAGCTTTGATGACCAAAAATATGCTTGGAAAAAAGTTATTTCGCATGGTACGAAAAAGAGATGATCGAAAATATTTTTTTTCAGAATCAAAATCGGACTTCGATGGATGAGTTTCTAGGTGTATTTCGACCCGCTGAATCCGAAAATCCAACCTTTGATGACCGAAAATATGCTTGGAAAAAAGTTATTTCGCATGGTACGAAAAAGAGATGATCGAAAATATCTGTCTCCAGGATCGAAATCGAACTTTGATGGGTGGGTTTATAGGTGTATTTCGACCCGCTGAATCCGACAATCCAAGCTTTGATGACCAAAAATATGCTTGGAAAAAAGTTATTTCGCATGGTACGAAAAAGAGATGATCGAAAATATTTTTTTTCAGACTCAAAATCGGACTTTGATGGGTGAGTTTCTAGGTGTATTCCGACCCGCTGAATCCAAAAATCCAACCTCCGTTACACGAAAATACACCTGGAAAGAAGTTATTCCGCATGGTTCGAAAAAGAGATGATCGGAAATATCTGTCTCCAGAATTGAAATCGAACTTTGATGGGTGGGTTGATAGGTGTATTTTGACCCGCTGAATCCAAAAATCCAACCTTCGTTACACGAAAATATACCTGGAAAGAAGTTATTCCGCATGGTCCGACAAAGAGATGATCGAAAATATTTTTTTTCAGAATCAAAATCGGACTTTAATGGGTGAGTTTCTAGGTGTATTCCGACCCGCTGAATCCGAAAATCCAAACTTTGATGACCAAAAATATGCTTGGAAAAAAGTTATTTCGCATGGTTCGAAAAAGAGATGATCGAAAATATCTGTCTCCAGAATCGAAATCGAACTTTGATGGGTGGGTTTATAGGTGTATTTTGACCCGCTGAATCCGAGAATCCAAGCTTTGATGACCAAAAATATGCTTGGAAAAAAGTTATTTCGCATGGTACGAAAAAGAGATGATCGGAAATATCTGTCTCCAGAATTGAAATCGAACTTTGATGGGTGGGTTTATAGGTGTATTTTGACCCGCTGAATCCGAGAATCCAAGCTTTGATGACCAAAAATATGCTTGGAAAAAAGTTATTTCGCATGGTACGAAAAAGAGATGATCGAAAATATCTGTCTCCAGAATCGGAATCGAACTTTGATGGGTGGGTTCATAGGTGTATTTTGACCCGCTGAATCCAAAAATCCAACCTTTGTTGGACGAAAATTCACCTGGAAAGAAGTTATTTCGCATGGTACGAAAAAGAGATGATCGAAAATATTTTTTTTCAGAATCAAAATCGGACTTTAATGGGTGAGTTTCTAGGTGTATTATGACCCACTGAATCCGAAAATCCAACCTCTGATGACCAAAAATATGCTTGGAAAAAAGTTATGTCGCACGGTACGAAAAAGAGATGATCGAAAATATTTTTTTTCCGAATCAAAATCGGACTTTAATGTGTGAGTTTCTAGGTGTATTTCGACCCACTGAATCCGAAAATCCAACCTCTAATGACCAAAAATATGCTTGGAAAAAAGTTATTTCGCATGGTTCGAAAAAGAGATGATCGAAAATATCTGTCTCCAGAATCGAAATCGAACTTTGATGGGTGGGTTTATAGGTGTATTTTGACGGGCTGAATCCGAGAATCCAAGCTTTGATGACCAAAAATATGCTTGGAAAAAAGTTATTTCGCATGGTACGAAAAAGAGATGATCGAAAATATTTTTTTTCAGACTCAAAATCGGACTTTGATGGGTGAGTTTCTAGGTGTATTTCGACCCGCTGAATCCGAAAATCCAACCTTTGATGACCAAAAATATGCTTGGAAAAAAGTTACTTCGCATGGTTCGAAAAAGAGATGATCGGAAATATCTGTTTCCAGAATTGAAATCGAACTTTGATGGGTGGGTTTATAGGTGTATTTTGACCCGCTGATTCCGAGAATCCAAGCTTTGATGACCAAAAATATGCTTGGAAAAAAGTTATTTCGCATGGTACGAAAAAGAGATGATCGGAGATATCTTTCTCCAGAATCGAAGTCGAACTTTGATGGGTGGGTTCATAGGTGTATTTTGACCCGCTGAATCCAAAAATCCAACCTTCGTTACACGAAAATATACCTGGAAAGAAGTTATTCCGCATGGTCCGACAAAGAGATGATCGAGAATATTTTTTTTCAGAATCAAAATCGGACTTCAATGGGTGAGTTTCTAGGTGTATTCCGACCCGCTGAATCCGAAAATCCAAACTTTGATGACCAAAAATATGCTTGGAAAAAAGTTATTCCGCATGGTACGAAAAATAGATGATCGAAAATATTTTTTTTCAGAATCAAAATCGGACTTTAATGGGTGAGTTTCTAGGTGTATTCCGACCCGCTGAATCCGAAAATCCAAACTTTGATGACCAAAAATATGCTTGGAAAAAAGTTATTTCGCATGGTACGAAAAATAGATGATCGAAAATATTTTTTTTCAGAATCAAAATCGGACTTTGATGGGTGAGTTTCTAGGTGTTTTCCGACCCGCTGAATCCGAAAATCCGAACTTTGATGACCAAAAATATGCTTGGAAAAAAGTTATTTCGCATGGTACGAAAAAGAGATGATCGAAAATATCTGTCTCCAGAATCGGAATCGAACTTTGATGGGTGGGTTCATAGGTGTATTTTGACCCGCTGAATCCAAAAATCCAACCTTTGTTGGACGAAAATTCACCTGGAAAGAAGTTATTTCGCATGGTACGAAAAAGAGATGATCGAAAATATTTTTTTTCAGAATCAAAATCGGACTTTAATGGGTGAGTTTCTAGGTGTATTATGACCCACTGAATCCGAAAATCCAACCTCTGATGACCAAAAATATGCTTGGAAAAAAGTTATGTCGCACGGTACGAAAAAGAGATGATCGAAAATATTTTTTTTCCGAATCAAAATCGGACTTTAATGGGTGAGTTTCTAGGTGTATTTCGACCCACTGAATCCGAAAATCCAACCTCTAATGACCAAAAATATGCTTGGAAAAAAGTTATTTCGCATGGTTCGAAAAAGAGATGATCGAAAATATCTGTCTCCAGAATCGAAATCGAACTTTGATGGGTGGGTTTATAGGTGTATTTTGACGGGCTGAATCCGAGAATCCAAGCTTTGATGACCAAAAATATGCTTGGAAAAAAGTTATTTCGCATGGTACGAAAAAGAGATGATCGGAAATATCTGTCTCCAGAATTGAAATCGAACTTTGATGGGTGGGTTTATAGGTGTATATTGACCCGCTGAATCCGAGAATCCAAGCTTTGATGACCAAAAATATGCTTGGAAAAAAGTTATTTCGCATGGTACGAAAAAGAGATGATCGGAAATATCTTTCTCCAGAATCGAAATCGAACTTTGATGGGTGGGTTTCTAGGTGTATTTCGACCCGCTGAATCCGAAAATCCAACCTTTGATGACCGAAAATATGCTTGGAAAAAAGTTATTTCGCATGGTACGAAAAAGAGATGATCGAAAATATCTGTCTCCAGGATCGAAATCGAACTTTGATGGGTGGGTTTATAGGTGTATTTCGACCCGCTGAATCCGACAATCCAAGCTTTGATGACCAAAAATATGCTTGGAAAAAAGTTATTTCGCATGGTACGAAAAAGAGATGATCGGAAATATCTGTCTCCAGAATTGAAATCGAACTTTGATGGGTGGGTTTATAGGTGTATATTGACCCGCTGAATCCGAGAATCCAAGCTTTGATGACCAAAAATATGCTTGGAAAAAAGTTATTTCGCATGGTACGAAAAAGAGATGATCGGAAATATCTTTCTCCAGAATCGAAATCGAACTTTGATGGGTGGGTTTCTAGGTGTATTTCGACCCGCTGAATCCGAAAATCCAACCTTTGATGACCGAAAATATGCTTGGAAAAAAGTTATTTCGCATGGTACGAAAAAGAGATGATCGAAAATATCTGTCTCCAGGATCGAAATCGAACTTTGATGGGTGGGTTTATAGGTGTATTTCGACCCGCTGAATCCGACAATCCAAGCTTTGATGACCAAAAATATGCTTGGAAAAAAGTTATTTCGCATGGTACGAAAAAGAGATGATCGAAAATATTTTTTTTCAGACTCAAAATCGGACTTTGATGGGTGAGTTTCTAGGTGTATTTCGACCCGCTGAATCCGACAATCCAAGCTTTGATGACCAAAAATATGCTTGGAAAAAAGTTATTTCGCATGGTACGAAAAAGAGATGATCGAAAATATTTTTTTTCAGAATCAAAATCGGACTTCGATGGGTGAGTTTCTAGGTGTATTTCGACCCGCTGAATCCGAAAATCCAACCTTTGATGACCGAAAATATGCTTGGAAAAAAGTTATTTCGCATGGTACGAAAAAGAGATGATCGAAAATATCTGTCTCCAGGATCGAAATCGAACTTTGATGGGTGGGTTTATAGGTGTATTTCGACCCGCTGAATCCGACAATCCAAGCTTTGATGACCAAAAATATGCTTGGAAAAAAGTTATTTCGCATGGTACGAAAAAGAGATGATCGAAAATATTTTTTTTCAGACTCAAAATCGGACTTTGATGGGTGAGTTTCTAGGTGTATTCCGACCCGCTGAATCTGAAAATCCAAACTTCGATGACCAAAAATATGCTTGGAAAAAAGTTATTTCGCATGGTACGAAAAAGAGATGATCGAAAATATCTGTCTCCAGAATTGAAATCGAACTTTGATGGGTGGGTTTATAGGTGTATTTTGACCCGCTGAATCCGAGAATCCAAGCTTCGATGACCAAAAACATGCTTGGAAAAAAGTTATTTCGCATGGTACGAAAAAGAGATGATCGGAAATATCTTTCTCCAGAATCGAAGTCGAACTTTGATGGGTGGGTTCATAGGTGTATTTTGACCCGCTGAATCCAAAAATCCAACCTCCGTTACACGAAAATACACCTGGAAAGAAGTTATTCCGCATGGTACGAAAAAGAGATGATCGAAAATATTTTTTTTCAGAATCGGATCGGACTTTGATGGGTGAGTTTCTAGGTGTATTTCGACCCGCTGAATCCGAAAATCCAACCTTTGATGACCAAAAATATGCTTGGAAGAAAGTAACTTCGCATGGTTCGAAAAAGAGATGATCGGAAATATCTGTCTCCAGAATTGAAATCGAACTTTGATGGGTGGGTTTATAGGTGTATTTTGACCCGCTGAATCCGAGAATCCAAGCTTTGATGACCAAAAATATGCTTGGAAAAAAGTTATTTCGCATGGTACGAAAAAGAGATGATCGGAAATATCTTTCTCCAGAATCGAAGTCGAACTTTGATGGGTGGGTTCATAGGTGTATTTTGACCCGCTGAATCCAAAAATCCAACCTTCGTTACACGAAAATATACCTGGAAAGAAGTTATTCCGCATGGTCCGACAAAGAGATGATCGAAAATATTTTTTTTCAGAATCAAAATCGGACTTTAATGGGTGAGTTTCTAGGTGTATTCCGACCCGCTGAATCCGAAAATCCAAACTTTGATGACCAAAAATATGCTTGGAAAAAAGTTATTTCGCATGGTTCGAAAAAGAGATGATCGAAAATATCTGTCTCCAGAATCGAAATCGAACTTTGATGGGTGGGTTTATAGGTGTATGTTGACCCGCTGAATCCGAGAATCCAAGCTTCGATGACCAAAAACATGCTTGGAAAAAAGTTATTTCGCATGGTACGAAAAAGAGATGATCGGAAATATCTTTCTCCAGAATCGAAGTCGAACTTTGATGGGTGGGTTCATAGGTGTATTTTGACCCGCTGAATCCAAAAATCCAACCTCCGTTACACGAAAATACACCTGGAAAGAAGTTATTCCGCATGGTACGAAAAAGAGATGATCGAAAATATTTTTTTTCAGAATCGGATCGGACTTTGATGGGTGAGTTTCTAGGTGTATTTCGACCCGCTGAATCCGAAAATCCAACCTTTGATGACCAAAAATATGCTTGGAAGAAAGTAACTTCGCATGGTTCGAAAAAGAGATGATCGGAAATATCTGTCTCCAGAATTGAAATCGAACTTTGATGGGTGGGTTTATAGGTGTATTTTGACCCGCTGAATCCGAGAATCCAAGCTTTGATGACCAAAAATATGCTTGGAAAAAAGTTATTTCGCATGGTACGAAAAAGAGATGATCGGAAATATCTTTCTCCAGAATCGAAGTCGAACTTTGATGGGTGGGTTCATAGGTGTATTTTGACCCGCTGAATCCAAAAATCCAACCTTCGTTACACGAAAATATACCTGGAAAGAAGTTATTCCGCATGGTCCGACAAAGAGATGATCGAAAATATTTTTTTTCAGAATCAAAATCGGACTTTAATGGGTGAGTTTCTAGGTGTATTCCGACCCGCTGAATCCGAAAATCCAAACTTTGATGACCAAAAATATGCTTGGAAAAAAGTTATTTCGCATGGTTCGAAAAAGAGATGATCGAAAATATCTGTCTCCAGAATCGAAATCGAACTTTGATGGGTGGGTTTATAGGTGTATTTTGACCCGCTGAATCCGAGAATCCAAGCTTTGATGACCAAAAATATGCTTGGAAAAAAGTTATTTCGCATGGTACGAAAAAGAGATGATCGGAAATATCTTTCTCCAGAATCGAAGTCGAACTTTGATGGGTGGGTTCATAGGTGTATTTTGACCCGCTGAATCCAAAAATCCAACCTTCGTTACACGAAAATATACCTGGAAAGAAGTTATTCCGCATGGTCCGACAAAGAGATGATCGAAAATATTTTTTTTCAGAATCAAAATCGGACTTTAATGGGTGAGTTTCTAGGTGTATTCCGACCCGCTGAATCCGAAAATCCAAACTTTGATGACCAAAAATATGCTTGGAAAAAAGTTATTTCGCATGGTACGAAAAATAGATGATCGAAAATATTTTTTTTCAGAATCAAAATCGGACTTTGATGGGTGAGTTTCTAGGTGTTTTCCGACCCGCTGAATCCGAAAATCCGAACTTTGATGACCAAAAATATGCTTGGAAAAAAGTTATTTCGCATGGTACGAAAAAGAGATGATCGAAAATATCTGTCTCCAGAATCGGAATCGAACTTTGATGGGTGGGTTCATAGGTGTATTTTGACCCGCTGAATCCAAAAATCCAACCTTTGTTGGACGAAAATTCACCTGGAAAGAAGTTATTTCGCATGGTACGAAAAAGAGATGATCGAAAATATTTTTTTTCAGAATCAAAATCGGACTTTAATGGGTGAGTTTCTAGGTGTATTATGACCCACTGAATCCGAAAATCCAACCTCTGATGACCAAAAATATGCTTGGAAAAAAGTTATGTCGCACGGTACGAAAAAGAGATGATCGAAAATATTTTTTTTCCGAATCAAAATCGGACTTTAATGGGTGAGTTTCTAGGTGTATTTCGACCCACTGAATCCGAAAATCCAACCTCTAATGACCAAAAATATGCTTGGAAAAAAGTTATTTCGCATGGTTCGAAAAAGAGATGATCGAAAATATCTGTCTCCAGAATCGAAATCGAACTTTGATGGGTGGGTTTATAGGTGTATTTTGACGAGCTGAATCCGAGAATCCAAGCTTTGATGACCAAAAATATGCTTGGAAAAAAGTTATTTCGCATGGTACGAAAAAGAGATGATCGGAAATATCTGTCTCCAGAATTGAAATCGAACTTTGATGGGTGGGTTTATAGGTGTATATTGACCCGCTGAATCCGAGAATCCAAGCTTTGATGACCAAAAATATGCTTGGAAAAAAGTTATTTCGCATGGTACGAAAAAGAGATGATCGGAAATATCTTTCTCCAGAATCGAAATCGAACTTTGATGGGTGGGTTTCTAGGTGTATTTCGACCCGCTGAATCCGAAAATCCAACCTTTGATGACCGAAAATATGCTTGGAAAAAAGTTATTTCGCATGGTACGAAAAAGAGATGATCGAAAATATCTGTCTCCAGGATCGAAATCGAACTTTGATGGGTGGGTTTATAGGTGTATTTCGACCCGCTGAATCCGACAATCCAAGCTTTGATGACCAAAAATATGCTTGGAAAAAAGTTATTTCGCATGGTACGAAAAAGAGATGATCGAAAATATTTTTTTTCAGACTCAAAATCGGACTTTGATGGGTGAGTTTCTAGGTGTATTTCGACCCGCTGAATCCGACAATCCAAGCTTTGATGACCAAAAATATGCTTGGAAAAAAGTTATTTCGCATGGTACGAAAAAGAGATGATCGAAAATATTTTTTTTCAGAATCAAAATCGGACTTCGATGGGTGAGTTTCTAGGTGTATTTCGACCCGCTGAATCCGAAAATCCAACCTTTGATGACCGAAAATATGCTTGGAAAAAAGTTATTTCGCATGGTACGAAATAGAGATGATCGAAAATATCTGTCTCCAGGATCGAAATCGAACTTTGATGGGTGGGTTTATAGGTGTATTTCGACCCGCTGAATCCGACAATCCAAGCTTTGATGACCAAAAATATGCTTGGAAAAAAGTTATTTCGCATGGTACGAAAAAGAGATGATCGAAAATATTTTTTTTCAGACTCAAAATCGGACTTTGATGGGTGAGTTTCTAGGTGTATTCCGACCCGCTGAATCTGAAAATCCAAACTTCGATGACCAAAAATATGCTTGGAAAAAAGTTATTTCGCATGGTACGAAAAAGAGATGATCGAAAATATCTGTCTCCAGAATTGAAATCGAACTTTGATGGGTGGGTTTATAGGTGTATTTTGACCCGCTGAATCCGAGAATCCAAGCTTCGATGACCAAAAACATGCTTGGAAAAAAGTTATTTCGCATGGTACGAAAAAGAGATGATCGGAAATATCTTTCTCCAGAATCGAAGTCGAACTTTGATGGGTGGGTTCATAGGTGTATTTTGACCCGCTGAATCCAAAAATCCAACCTCCGTTACACGAAAATACACCTGGAAAGAAGTTATTCCGCATGGTACGAAAAAGAGATGATCGAAAATATTTTTTTTCAGAATCGGATCGGACTTTGATGGGTGAGTTTCTAGGTGTATTCCGACCCGCTGAATCCGAAAATCCAAACTTTGATGACCAAAAATATGCTTGGAAAAAAGTTATTTCGCATGGTTCGAAAAAGAGATGATCGAAAATATCTGTCTCCAGAATCGAAATCGAACTTTGATGGGTGGGTTTATAGGTGTATTTTGACCCGCTGAATCCGAGAATCCAAGCTTTGATGACCAAAAATATGCTTGGAAAAAAGTTATTTCGCATGGTACGAAAAAGAGATGATCGGAAATATCTTTCTCCAGAATCGAAGTCGAACTTTGATGGGTGGGTTCATAGGTGTATTTTGACCCGCTGAATCCAAAAATCCAACCTTCGTTACACGAAAATATACCTGGAAAGAAGTTATTCCGCATGGTCCGACAAAGAGATGATCGAAAATATTTTTTTTCAGAATCAAAATCGGACTTCAATGGGTGAGTTTCTAGGTGTATTTCGACCCGCTGAATCCGAAAATCCAAACTTTGATGACCAAAAATATGCTTGGAAAAAAGTTATTTCGCATGGTTCGAAAAAGAGATGATCGAAAATATCTGTCTCCAGAATCGAAATCGAACTTTGATGGGTGGGTTTATAGGTGTATTTTGACCCGCTGAATCCGAGAATCCAAGCTTCGATGACCAAAAACATGCTTGGAAAAAAGTTATTTCGCATGGTACGAAAAAGAGATGATCGGAAATATCTTTCTCCAGAATCGAAGTCGAACTTTGATGGGTGGGTTCATAGGTGTATTTTGACCCGCTGAATCCAAAAATCCAACCTCCGTTACACGAAAATACACCTGGAAAGAAGTTATTCCGCATGGTACGAAAAAGAGATGATCGAAAATATTTTTTTTCAGAATCGGATCGGACTTTGATGGGTGAGTTTCTAGGTGTATTTCGACCCGCTGAATCCGAAAATCCAACCTTTGATGACCAAAAATATGCTTGGAAAAAAGTTACTTCGCATGGTTCGAAAAAGAGATGATCGGAAATATCTGTCTCCAGAATTGAAATCGAACTTTGATGGGTGGGTTTATAGGTGTATTTTGACCCGCTGAATCCGAGAATCAGAGCTTTGATGACCAAAAATATGCTTGGAAAAAAGTTATTTCGCATGGTACGAAAAAGAGATGATCGGAAATATCTTTCTCCAGAATCGAAGTCGAACTTTGATGGGTGGGTTCATAGGTGTATTTTGACCCGCTGAATCCAAAAATCCAACCTTCGTTACACGAAAATATACCTGGAAAGAAGTTATTCCGCATGGTCCGACAAAGAGATGATCGAAAATATTTTTTTTCAGAATCAAAATCGGACTTTAATGGGTGAGTTTCTAGGTGTATTCCGACCCGCTGAATCCGAAAATCCAAACTTTGATTACCAAAAATATGCTTGGAAAAAAGTTATTTCGCATGGTTCGAAAAAGAGATGATCGAAAATATCTGTCTCCAGAATCGAAATCGAACTTTGATGGGTGGGTTTATAGGTGTATTTTGACCCGCTGAATCCGAGAATCCAAGCTTTGATGACCAAAAATATGCTTGGAAAAAAGTTATTTCGCATGGTACGAAAAAGAGATGATCGGAAATATCTGTCTCCAGAATTGAATTCGAACTTTGATGGGTGGGTTTATAGGTGTATTTTGACCCGCTGAATCCGAGAATCCAAGCTTTGATGACCAAAAATATGCTTGGAAAAAAGTTATCTCGCATGGTACGAAAAAGAGATGAGCGGAAATATCTTTCTCCAGAATCGAAGTCGAACTTTGATGGGTGGGTTTCTAGGTGTATTTCGACCCGCTGTATCCGAAAATCCAACCTTTGATGACCGAAAATATGCTTGGAAAAAAGTTATTTCGCATGGTACGAAAAAGAGATGATCGAAAATATCTGTCTCCAGAATTGAAATCGAACTTTGATGGGTGGGTTTATAGGTGTATTTTGACCCGCTGAATCCGAGAATCCAAGCTCCGATGACCAAAAACATGCTTGGAAAAAAGTTATTTCGCATGGTACGAAAAAGAGATGATCGGAAATATCTTTCTCCAGAATCGAAGTCGAACTTTGATGGGTGGGTTCATAGGTGTATTTTGACCCGCTGAATCCAAAAATCCAACCTCCGTTACACGAAAATACACCTGGAAAGAAGTTATTCCGCATGGTACGAAAAAGAGATGATCGAAAATATTTTTTTTCAGAATCGGATCGGACTTTGATGGGTGAGTTTCTAGGTGTATTTCGACCCGCTGAATCCGAAAATCCAACCTTTGATGAAGAAAAATATGCTTGGAAAAAAGTTATTTCGCATGGTTCGAAAAAGAGATGATCGAAAATATCTGTCTCGAGAATCAAAATCAAACTTTGATGGGTGGGTTTATAGGTGTATTTTGACCCGCTGAATCCGAGAATCCAAGCTTTGATGACCAAAAATATGCTTGGAAAAAAGTTATTTCGCATCGTACGAAAAAGAGATGATCGGAAATATCTGTCTCCAGAATTGAAATCGAACTTTGATGGGTGGGTTTATAGGTGTATTTTGACCCGCTGAATCCGAGAATCCAAGCTTTGATGACCAAAAATTGCTTGGAAAAAAGTTATTTCGCATGGTACGAAAAAGAGATGATCGGAAATATCTTTCTCCAGAATCGAAGTCGAACTTTGATGGGTGGGTTTCTAGGTGTATTTCGACCCGCTGAATCCGAAAATCCAACCTTTGATGACCGAAAATATGCTTGGAAAAAAGTTATTTCGCATGGTACGAAAAAGAGATGATCGAAAATATCTGTCTCCAGGATCGAAATCGAACTTTGATGGGTGGGTTTATAGGTGTATTTCGACCCGCTGAATCCGAAAATCCAACCTTTGATGACCGAAAATATGCTTGGAAAAAAGTTATTTCGCATGGTACGAAAAAGAGATGATCGAAAATATCTGTCTCCAGGATCGAAATCGAACTTTGATGGGTGGGTTTATAGGTGTATTTCGACCCGCTGAATCCGACAATCCAAGCTTTGATGACCAAAAATATGCTTGGAAAAATGTTATTTCGCATGGTACGAAAAAGAGATGATCGGAAATATCTGTCTCCAGAATTGAAATCGAACTTTGATGGGTGGGTTTATAGGTGTATTTTGACCCGCTGAATCCGAGAATCCAAGCTTTGATGACCAAAAATATGCTTGGAAAAAAGTTATTTCGCATGGTACGAAAAAGAGATGATCGGAAATATCTGTCTCCAGAATTGAAATCGAACTTTGATGGGTGGGTTTATAGGTGTATTTTGACCCGCTGAATCCGAGAATCCAAGCTTTGATGACCAAAAATATGCTTGGAAAAAAGTTATTTCGCATGGTACGAAAAAGAGATGATCGGAAATATCTTTCTCCAGAATCGAAGTCGAACTTTGATGGGTGGGTTTCTAGGTGTATTTCGACCCGCTGAATCCGAAAATCCAACCTTTGATGACCGAAAATATGCTTGGAAAAAAGTTATTTCGCATGGTACGAAAAAGAGATGATCGAAAATATTTTTTTTCAGACTCAAAATCGGACTTTGATGGGTGAGTTTCTAGGTGTATTTCGACCCGCTGAATCCGACAATCCAAGCTTTGATGACCAAAAATATGCTTGGAAAAAAGTTATTTCGCATGGTACGAAAAAGAGATGATCGAAAATATTTTTTTTCAGAATCAAAATCGGACTTCGATGGATGAGTTTCTAGGTGTATTTCGACCCGCTGAATCCGAAAATCCAACCTTTGATGACCGAAAATATGCTTGGAAAAAAGTTATTTCGCATGGTACGAAAAAGAGATGATCGAAAATATCTGTCTCCAGGATCGAAATCGAACTTTGATGGGTGGGTTTATAGGTGTATTTCGACCCGCTGAATCCAAAAATCCAAGCTTTGATGACCAAAAATATGCTTGGAAAAAAGTTATTTCGCATGGTACGAAAAAGAGATGATCGAAAATATTTTTTTTCAGACTCAAAATCGGACTTTGATGGGTGAGTTTCTAGGTGTATTCCGACCCGCTGAATCCAAAAATCCAACCTCCGTTACACGAAAATACACCTGGAAAGAAGTTATTCCGCATGGTTCGAAAAAGAGATGATCGGAAATATCTGTCTCCAGAATTGAAATCGAACTTTGATGGGTGGGTTGATAGGTGTATTTTGACCCGCTGAATCCAAAAATCCAACCTTCGTTACACGAAAATATACCTGGAAAGAAGTTATTCCGCATGGTCCGACAAAGAGATGATCGAAAATATTTTTTTTCAGAATCAAAATCGGACTTTAATGGGTGAGTTTCTAGGTGTATTCCGACCCGCTGAATCCGAAAATCCAAACTTTGATGACCAAAAATATGCTTGGAAAAAAGTTATTTCGCATGGTTCGAAAAAGAGATGATCGAAAATATCTGTCTCCAGAATCGAAATCGAACTTTGATGGGTGGGTTTATAGGTGTATTTTGACCCGCTGAATCCGAGAATCCAAGCTTTGATGACCAAAAATATGCTTGGAAAAAAGTTATTTCGCATGGTACGAAAAAGAGATGATCGGAAATATCTGTCTCCAGAATTGAAATCGAACTTTGATGGGTGGGTTTATAGGTGTATTTTGACCCGCTGAATCCGAGAATCCAAGCTTTGATGACCAAAAATATGCTTGGAAAAAAGTTATTTCGCATGGTACGAAAAAGAGATGATCGGAAATATCTTTCTCCAGAATCGAAGTCGAACTTTGATGGGTGGGTTTCTAGGTGTATTTCGACCCGCTGAATCCGAAAATCCAACCTTTGATGACCGAAAATATGCTTGGAAAAAAGTTATTTCGCATGGTACGAAAAAGAGATGATCGAAAATATCTGTCTCCAGAATTGAAATCGAACTTTGATGGGTGGGTTTATAGGTGTATTTTGACCCGCTGAATCCGAGAATCCAAGCTTCGATGACCAAAAACATGCTTGGAAAAAAGTTATTTCGCATGGTACGAAAAAGAGATGATCGGAAATATCTTTCTCCAGAATCGAAGTCGAACTTTGATGGGTGGGTTCATAGGTGTATTTTGACCCGCTGAATCCAAAAATCCAACCTCCGTTACACGAAAATACACCTGGAAAGAAGTTATTCCGCATGGTACGAAAAAGAGATGATCGAAAATATTTTTTTTCAGAATCGGATCGGACTTTGATGGGTGAGTTTCTAGGTGTATTTCGACCCGCTGAATCCGAAAATCCAACCTTTGATGACCAAAAATATGCTTGGAAAAAAGTTACTTCGCATGGTTCGAAAAAGAGATGATCGGAAATATCTGTCTCCAGAATTGAAATCGAACTTTGATGGGTGGGTTTATACGTGTATTTTGACCCGCTGAATCCGAGAATCCAAGC
Source organism: Phymatocera aterrima (assembly GCA_963170745.1). Taxonomy (NCBI): domain Eukaryota; kingdom Metazoa; phylum Arthropoda; class Insecta; order Hymenoptera; family Tenthredinidae; genus Phymatocera; species Phymatocera aterrima. Next base: position 793,002 of record CAUJGY010000138.1, on the reverse strand, counting down.
TTTGATGACCAAAAATATGCTTGGAAAAAAGTTATTTCGCATGGTACGAAAAAGAGATGATCGGAAATATCTTTCTCCAGAATCGAAGTCGAACTTTGATGGGTGGGTTCATAGGTGTATTTTGACCCGCTGAATCCAAAAATCCAACCTTCGTTACACGAAAATATACCTGGAAAGAAGTTATTCCGCATGGTCCGACAAAGAGATGATCGAAAATATTTTTTTTCAGAATCAAAATCGGACTTTAATGGGTGAGTTTCTAGGTGTATTCCGACCCGCTGAATCCGAAAATCCAAACTTTGATGACCAAAAATATGCTTGGAAAAAAGTTATTTCGCATGGTACGAAAAATAGATGATCGAAAATATTTTTTTTCAGAATCAAAATCGGACTTTGATGGGTGAGTTTCTAGGTGTTTTCCGACCCGCTGAATCCGAAAATCCGAACTTTGATGACCAAAAATATGCTTGGAAAAAAGTTATTTCGCATGGTACGAAAAAGAGATGATCGAAAATATCTGTCTCCAGAATCGGAATCGAACTTTGATGGGTGGGTTCATAGGTGTATTTTGACCCGCTGAATCCAAAAATCCAACCTTTGTTGGACGAAAATTCACCTGGAAAGAAGTTATTTCGCATGGTACGAAAAAGAGATGATCGAAAATATTTTTTTTCAGAATCAAAATCGGACTTTAATGGGTGAGTTTCTAGGTGTATTATGACCCACTGAATCCGAAAATCCAACCTCTGATGACCAAAAATATGCTTGGAAAAAAGTTATGTCGCACGGTACGAAAAAGAGATGATCGAAAATATTTTTTTTCCGAATCAAAATCGGACTTTAATGGGTGAGTTTCTAGGTGTATTTCGACCCACTGAATCCGAAAATCCAACCTCTAATGACCAAAAATATGCTTGGAAAAAAGTTATTTCGCATGGTTCGAAAAAGAGATGATCGAAAATATCTGTCTCCAGAATCGAAATCGAACTTTGATGGGTGGGTTTATAGGTGTATTTTGACCCGCTGAATCCGAGAATCCAAGCTTTGATGACCAAAAATATGCTTGGAAAAAAGTTATTTCGCATGGTACGAAAAAGAGATGATCGGAAATATCTTTCTCCAGAATCGAAATCGAACTTTGATGGGTGGGTTTCTAGGTGTATTTCGACCCGCTGAATCCGAAAATCCAACCTTTGATGACCGAAAATATGCTTGGAAAAAAGTTATTTCGCATGGTACGAAAAAGAGATGATCGAAAATATCTGTCTCCAGGATCGAAATCGAACTTTGATGGGTGGGTTTATAGGTGTATTTCGACCCGCTGAATCCGACAATCCAAGCTTTGATGACCAAAAATATGCTTGGAAAAAAGTTATTTCGCATGGTACGAAAAAGAGATGATCGAAAATATTTTTTTTCAGACTCAAAATCGGACTTTGATGGGTGAGTTTCTAGGTGTATTTCGACCCGCTGAATCCGACAATCCAAGCTTTGATGACCAAAAATATGCTTGGAAAAAAGTTATTTCGCATGGTACGAAAAAGAGATGATCGAAAATATTTTTTTTCAGAATCAAAATCGGACTTCGATGGGTGAGTTTCTAGGTGTATTTCGACCCGCTGAATCCGAAAATCCAACCTTTGATGACCGAAAATATGCTTGGAAAAAAGTTATTTCGCATGGTACGAAAAAGAGATGATCGAAAATATCTGTCTCCAGGATCGAAATCGAACTTTGATGGGTGGGTTTATAGGTGTATTTCGACCCGCTGAATCCGACAATCCAAGCTTTGATGACCAAAAATATGCTTGGAAAAAAGTTATTTCGCATGGTACGAAAAAGAGATGATCGAAAATATTTTTTTTCAGACTCAAAATCGGACTTTGATGGGTGAGTTTCTAGGTGTATTCCGACCCGCTGAATCTGAAAATCCAAACTTCGATGACCAAAAATATGCTTGGAAAAAAGTTATTTCGCATGGTACGAAAAAGAGATGATCGAAAATATCTGTCTCCAGAATTGAAATCGAACTTTGATGGGTGGGTTTATAGGTGTATTTTGACCCGCTGAATCCGAGAATCCAAGCTTCGATGACCAAAAACATGCTTGGAAAAAAGTTATTTCGCATGGTACGAAAAAGAGATGATCGGAAATATCTGTCTCCAGAATTGAAATCGAACTTTGATGGGTGGGTCTATAGGTGTATTTTGACCCGCTGAATCCGAAAATCCAACCTTAGATGAAGAAAAATATGCTTGGAAAAAAGTTATTTCGCATGGTACGAAAAAGAGATGATCGGAAATATCTTTCTCCAGAATCGAAGTCGAACTTTGATGGGTGGGTTTCTAGGTGTATTTCGACCCGCTGAATCCGAAAATCCAACCTTTGATGACCGAAAATATGCTTGGAAAAAAGTTATGTCGCACGGTACGAAAAAGAGATGATCGAAAATATTTTTTTTCCGAATCAAAATTGGACTTTAATGGGTGAGTTTCTAGGTGTATTTCGACCCACTGAATACGAAAATCCAACCTCTGATGACCAAAAATATGCTTGGAAAAAAGTTATTTCGCATGGTTCGAAAAAGAGATGATCGAAAATATCTGTCTCCAGAATCGAAATCGAACTTTGATGGGTGGGTTTATAGGTGTATTTTGACCCGCTGAATCCAAAAATCCAACCTTTGTTACACGAAAAAACACCTGGAAAGAAGTTATTCCGCATGGTACGAAAAAGAGATGATCGAAAATATTTTTTTTCAGAATCAAAATCGGACTTTAATGGGTGAGTTTCTAGGTGTATTTCGACCCGCTGAATCCGAAAATCCAACCTCTGATGACCAAAAATATGCTTGGAAAAAAGTTATTCCGCATGGTACGACAAAGAGATGATCGAAAATATCTGTCTCCAGAATCGGAATCGAACTTTGATGGGTGGGTTTATAGGTGTATTTTGACCCGCTGAATCCGAGGATCCAAGCTTTGATGACCAAAAATATGCTTGGAAAAAAGTTATTTCGCATGGTACGAAAAAGAGATGATCGGAAATATCTTTCTCCAGAATCGAAGTCGAACTTTGATGGGTGGGTTCATAGGTGTATTTTGACCCGCTGAATCCAAAAATCCAACCTTCGTTACACGAAAATACACCTGGAAAGAAGTTATTTCGCATGGTCCGACGAAGAGATGATCGAAAATATTTTTTTTCAGAATCAAAATCGGACTTCAATGGGTGAGTTTCTAGGTGTATTCCGACCCGCTGAATCCAAAAATCCGAACTATGATGACCAAAAATATGCTTGGAAAAAAGTTATTTCGCATGGTACGAAAAAGAGATGATCGAAAATATCTGTCTCCAGAATTGAAATCGAACTTTGATGGGTGGGTTTATAGGTGTATTTTGACCCGCTGAATCCGAGGATCCAAGCTTTGATGACCAAAAATATGCTTGGAAAAAAGTTATTTCGCATGGTACGACATAGAGATGATCGAAAATATTTTTTTTCAGAATCAAAATCGGACTTTGATGGGTGAGTTTCTAGGTGTATTCCGACACGCTGAATCCGAAAATCCGAACTATGATGACCAAAAATATGCTTGGAAAAAAGTTATTTCGCATGGTACGAAAAAGAGATGATCGAAAATATCTGTCTCCAGAATTGAAATCGAACTTTGATGGGTGGGTTTATAGGTGTATTTTGACCCGCTGAATCCGAGGATCCAAGCTTTGATGACCAAAAATATGCTTGGAAAAAAGTTATTTCGCATGGTACGAAAAAGAGATGATCGGAAATATCTTTCTCCAGAATCGAAGTCGAACTTTGATGGGTGGGTTCATAGGTGTATTTTGACCCGCTGAATCCAAAAATCCAACCTTCGTTACACGAAAATACACCTGGAAAGAAGTTATTTCGCATGGTCCGACAAAGAGATGATCGAAAATATTTTTTTTCAAAATCAAAATCGGACTTTGATGGGTGAGTTTCTAGGTGTATTATGACCCACTGAATCCGAAAATCCAACCTCTGATGACCAAAAATATGCTTGGAAAAAAGTTATTTCGCATGGTACGAAAAATAGATGATCGAAAATATTTTTTTTCAGAATTTAAATCGGACTTTGATGGGTGAGTTTCTAGGTGTATTCCGACCCGCTGAATCCGAAAGTCCGAACGTTGATGACCAAAAATATGCTTGGAAAAAAGTTATTTCGCATGGTACGAAAAAGAGATGATCGAAAATATCTGTCTCCAGAATCGGAATCGAACTTTGATGGGTGGGTTCATAGGTGTATTTTGACCCGCTGAATCCAAAAATCCAACCTTTGTTACACGAAAAAACACCTGGAAAGAAGTTATTTCGCATGGTACGAAAAAGAGATGATCGAAAATATTTTTTTTCAGAATCAAAATCGGACTTTAATGGGTGAGTTTCTAGGTGTATTTCGACCCGCTGAATCCGAAAATCCAACCTCTGATGACCAAAAATATGCTTGGAAAAAAGTTATTTCGCATGGTACGACAAAGAGATGATCGAAAATATCTGTCTCCAGAATCGGAATCGAACTTTGATGGGTGGGTTTATGGGTGTATTTTGACCCGCTGAATCCGAGGATCCAAGCTTTGATGACCAAAAATATGCTTGGAAAAAAGTTATTTCGCATGGTACGAAAAAGAGATGATCGGAAATATCTTTCTCCAGAATCGAAGTCGAACTTTGATGGGTGGGTTCATAGGTGTATTTTGACCCGCTGAATCCGAGAATCCAAGCTTTGATGACCAAAAATATGCTTGGAAAAAAGTTATTTCGCATGGTACGAAAAAGAGATGATCGGAAATATCTTTCTCCAGAATCGAAGTCGAACTTTGATGGGTGGGTTTCTAGGTGTATTTCGACCCGCTGAATCCGAAAATCCAACCTTTGATGACCGAAAATATGCTTGGAAAAAAGTTATGTCGCACGGTACGAAAAAGAGATGATCGAAAATATTTTTTTTCCGAATCAAAATTGGACTTTAATGGGTGAGTTTCTAGGTGTATTTCGACCCACTGAATCCGAAAATCCAACCTCTGATGACCAAAAATATGCTTGGAAAAAAGTTATTTCGCATGGTTCGAAAAAGAGATGATCGAAAATATCTGTCTCCAGAATCGAAATCGAACTTTGATGGGTGGGTTTATAGGTGTATTTCGACCCGCTGAATCCAAAAATCCAACCTTTGTTACACGAAAAAACACCTGGAAAGAAGTTATTCCGCATGGTACGAAAAAGAGATGATCGAAAATATTTTTTTTCAGAATCAAAATCGGACTTTAATGGGTGAGTTTCTAGGTGTATTTCGACCCGCTGAATCCGAAAATCCAACCTCTGATGACCAAAAATATGCTTGGAAAAAAGTTATTTCGCATGGTACGACAAAGAGATGATCGAAAATATCTGTCTCCAGAATCGGAATCGAACTTTGATGGGTGGGTTTATAGGTGTATTTTGACCCGCTGAATCCGAGGATCCAAGCTTTGATGACCAAAAATATGCTTGGAAAAAAGTTATTCCGCATGGTACGAAAAAGAGATGATCGGAAATATCTTTCTCCAGAATCGAAGTCGAACTTTGATGGGTGGGTTCATGGGTGTATTTTGACCCGCTGAATCCAAAAATCCAACCTTCGTTACACGAAAATACACCTGGAAAGAAGTTATTTCGCATGGTCCGACGAAGAGATGATCGAAAATATTTTTTTTCAGAATCAAAATCGGACTTCAATGGGTGAGTTTCTAGGTGTATTCCGACCCGCTGAATCCGAAAATCCGAACTATGATGACCAAAAATATGCTTGGAAAAAAGTTATTTCGCATGGTACGAAAAAGAGATGATCGAAAATATCTGTCTCCAGAATTGAAATCGAACTTTGATGGGTGGGTTTATAGGTGTATTTTGACCCGCTGAATCCGAGGATCCAAGCTTTGATGACCAAAAATATGCTTGGAAAAAAGTTATTTCGCATGGTACGACATAGAGATGATCGAAAATATTTTTTTTCAGAATCAAAATCGGACTTTGATGGGTGAGTTTCTAGGTGTATTCCGACCCGCTGAATCCGAAAATCCGAACTATGATGACCAAACATATGCTTGGAAAAAAGTTATTTCGCATGGTACGAAAAAGAGATGATCGAAAATATCTGTCTCCAGAATTGAAATCGAACTTTGATGGGTGGGTTTATTGGTGTATTTTGACCCGCTGAATCCGAGGATCCAAGCTTTGATGACCAAAAATATGCTTGGAAAAAAGTTATTTCGCATTGTACGAAAAAGAGATGATCGGAAATATCTTTCTCCAGAATCGAAGTCGAACTTTGATGGGTGGGTTCATAGGTGTATTTTGACCCGCTGAATCCAAAAATCCAACCTTCGTTACACGAAAATACACCTGGAAAGAAGTTATTTCGCATGGTCCGACAAAGAGATGATCGAAAATATTTTTTTTCAGAATCAAAATCGGACTTCAATGGGTGAGTTTCTAGGTGTATTCCGACCCGCTGAATCCGAAAATCCAAACTTTGATAATCAAAAATATGCTTGGAAAAAAGTTATTTCGCATGGTACGACATGGAGATGATCGAAAATATTTTTTTTCAAAATCAAAATCGGACTTTGATGGGTGAGTTTCTAGGTGTATTATGACCCACTGAATCCGAAAATCCAACCTCTGATGACCAAAAATATGCTTGGAAAAAAGTTATTTCGCATGGTACGAAAAATAGATGATCGAAAATATTTTTTTTCAGAATTAAAATCGGACTTTGATGGGTGAGTTTCTAGGTGTATTCCGACCCGCTGAATCCGAAAGTCCGAACGTTGATGACCAAAAATATGCTTGGAAAAAAGTTATTTCGCATGGTACGAAAAAGAGATGATCGAAAATATCTGTCTCCAGAATCGGAATCGAACTTTGATGGGTGGGTTCATAGGTGTATTTTGACCCGCTGAATACAAAACCCAACCTTTGTTACACGAAAAAACACCTGGAAAGAAGTTATTTCGCATGGTACGAAAAAGAGATGATCGAAAATATTTTTTTTCAGAATCAAAATCGGACTTCAATGGGTGAGTTTCTAGGTGTATTTCGACCCGCTGAATCCGAAAATCCAACCTCTGATGACCAAAAATATGCTTGGAAAAAAGTTATTTCGCATGGTACGACAAAGAGATGATCGAAAATATCTGTCTCCAGAATCGGAATCGAACTTTGATGGGTGGGTTTATAGGTGTATTTTGACCCGCTGAATCCGAGGATCCAAGCTTTGATGACCAAAAATATGCTTGGAAAAAAGTTATTTCGCATGGTACGAAAAAGAGATGATCGGAAATATCTTTCTCCAGAATCGAAGTCGAACTTTGATGGGCGGGTTCATAGGTGTATTTTGACCCGCTGAATCCAAAAATCCAACCTTCGTTACACGAAAATACACCTGGAAAGAAGTTATTTCGCATGGTCCGACGAAGAGATGATCGAAAATATTTTTTTTCAGAATCAAAATCGGACTTCAATGGGTGAGTTTCTAGGTGTATTCCGACCCGCTGAATCCGAAAATCCAAACTTTGATAATCAAAAATATGCTTGGAAAAAAGTTATTTCGCATGGTACGACATAGAGATGATCGAAAATATTTTTTTTCAGAATCAAAATCGGACTTCGATGGGTGAGTTTCTAGGTGTATTCCGACCCGCTGAATCCGAAAATCCGGAATATGATGACCAAAAATATGCTTGGAAAAAAGTTATTTCGCATGGTACGAAAAAGAGATGATCGAAAATATCTGTCTCCAGAATTGAAATCGAACTTTGATGGGTGGGATTATAGGTGTATTTTGACCCGCTGAATCCGAGGATCCAAGCTTTGATGACCAAAAATATGCTTGGAAAAAAGTTATTTCGCATGGTACGAAAAAGAGATGATCGGAAATATCTTCCTCCAGAATCGAAGTCGAACTTTGATGGGTGGGTTCATAGGTGTATTTTGACCCGCTGAATCCAAAAATCGAACCTTCGTTACACGAAAATACACCTGGAAAGAAGTTATTTCGCATGGTCCGACAAAGAGATGATCGAAAATATTTTTTTTCAGAATCAAAATCGGACTTCAATGGGTGAGTTTCTAGGTGTATTCCGACCCGCTGAATCCGAAAATCCAAACTTTGATAATCAAAAATATGCTTGAAAAAAAGTTATTTCGCATGGTACGACATGGAGATGATCGAGAATATTTTTTTTCAAAATCAAAATCGGACTTTGATGGGTGAGTTTCTAGGTGTATTATGACCCACTGAATCCGAAAATCCAACCTCTGATGACCAAAAATATGTTCGGAAACAAGTTATGTCGCACGGTACGAAAAAGAGATGATCGAAAATATTTTTTTTCCGAATCAAAATCGGACTTTAATGGGTGAGTTTCTAGGTGTATTTTGACCCACTGAATCCGAAAATCCAACCTCTGATGACCAAAAATATGCTTGGAAAAATGTTATTTCGCATGGTTCGAAAAAGAGATGATCGAAAATATCTGTCTCCAGAATCGAAATCGAACTTTGATGGGTGGGTTTATAGGTGTATTTTGACCCGCTGAATCCAAAAATTCAACCTTTGTTACACGAAAAAACACCTGGAAAGAAGTTATTTCGCATGGTACGAAAAAGAGATGATCGAAAATATTTTTTTTCAGAATCAAAATCGGACTTTAATGGGTGAGTTTCTAGGTGTATTTCGACCCGCTGAATCCGAAAATCCAACCTCTGATGACCAAAAATATGCTTGGATAAAAGTTATTTCGCATGGTACGACAAAGAGATGATCGAAAATATCTGTCTCCAGAATTGAAATCGAACTTTGATGGGTGGGTTTATAGGTGTATTTTGACCCGCTGAATCCGAGGATCCAAGCTTTGATGACCAAAAATATGCTTGGAAAAAAGTTATTTCGCATGGTACGAAAAAGAGATGATCGGAAATATCTTTCTCCAGAATCGAAGTCGAACTTTGATGGGTGGGTTCATAGGTGTATTTTGACCCGCTGAATCCAAAAATCCAACCTTCGTTACACGAAAATACACCTGGAAAGAAGTTATTTCGCATGGTCCGACAAAGAGATGATCGAAAATATTTTTTTTCAGAATCAAAATCGGACTTCAATGGGTGAGTTTCTAGGTGTATTCCGACCCGCTGAATCCGAAAATCCGAACTATGATGACCAAAAATATGCTTGGAAAAAAGTTATTTCGCATGGTACGAAAAAGAGATGATCGAAAATATCTGTCTCCAGAATCGAAATCGAACTATGATGGGTGGGTTTATAGGTGTATTTTGACCCGCTGAATCCAAAAATCCAACCTTCGTTACACGAAAATACACCTGGAAAGAAGTCATTCCGCATGGTACAAAAAAGAGATGATCGAAAATATTTTTTTTCAGAATCGGAATCGGACTTTGATGGGTGAGTTTCTAGGTGTATTTCGACCCGCTGAATATGAAAATCCAACCTTTGTTGACCAATAATATGCTTGGAAAAAAGTTATTTCGCATGGTTCGAAAAAGAGATGATCGAAAATATCTGTCCCCAGAATCAAAATCGAACTTTGATGGGTGGGTTCATAGGTGTACTTTGACCCGCTGAATCAAAAAATCCAACCTTTGTTACACGGAAATACACCTGGAAAGAAGTTATTCCGCATGGTACAAAAAAGAGATGATCGAAAATATTTTTTTTCAGAATCGGAATCGGACTTTGATGGGTGAGTTTCTGGGTGTATTCCGACCCGCTGAATCCGAGAATCCAAGCTTCGATAGCCAAAAACATGCTTGGAAAAAAGTTATTTCGCATGGTACGAAAAAGAGATGATCGGAAATATCTTTCTCCAGAATCGAAGTCGAACTTTGATGGGTGGGTTCATAGGTGTATTTTGACCCGCTGAATCCAAAAATCCAACCTCCGTTACACGAAAATACACCTGGAAAGAAGTTATTCCGCATGGTACGAAAGAGAGATGATCGAAAATATTTTTTTTCAGAATCGGATCGGACTTTGATGGGTGAGTTTCTAGGTGTATTTCGACCCGCTGATTTCGAAAATCCAACCTTTGATGACCAAAAATATGCTTGGAAAAAAGTTACTTCGCATGGTTCGAAAAAGAGATGATCGAAAATATCTGTCTCCAGAATCAAAATCGAACTTTGATGGGTGGGTTCATAGGTGTACTTTGACCCGCTGAATCAAAAAATCCAACCTTTGTTACACGAAAATACACCTGGAAAGAAGTTATTCCGCATGGTACGAAAAAGAGATGATCGAAAATATTTTTTTTCAGAATCAAAATCGGACTTTAATGGGTGAGTTTCTAGGTGTATTCCGACCCGCTGAATCCGAGAATCCAAACTTTGATGACCAAAAATATGCTTGGAAAAAAGTTATTTCGCATGGTACGAAAAATAGATGATCGAAAATATTTTCTTTCAGAATCAAAATCGGACTTTGACAGGTGAGTTTCTAGGTGTATTCCGACCCGCTGAATCCGAAAATCCGAACTTCGATGACCAAAAATATGCTTGGAAAAAAGTTATTTCGCATGGTACGAAAAAGAGATGATCGAAAATATCTGTCTCCAGAATCGGAATCGAACTTTGATGGGTGGGTTCATAGGTGTATTTTGACCCGCTGATTCAAAAAATCCAACCTTTGTTGAACGAAAATACACCTGGAGAGAAGTTATTTCGCATTGTACGAAAAAGAGATGATCAAAAATATTTTTTTTCAGAATCGAAATCGGACTTTAATGGGTGAGTTTCTAGGTGTATTCCGACCCAATGAATCCGAAAATCCAACCTCTGATGACCAAAGATATGCTTGGAAAAAAGTTATGTCGCACGGTACGAAAAAGAGATGATCGAAAATATTTTTTTTCCGAATCAAAATCGGACTTTAATGGGTGAGTTTCTAGGTGTATTTCGACCCACTGAATCCGAAAATCCAACCTCTGATGACCAAAAATATGCTTGGAAAAAAGTTATGTCGCACGGTACGAAAAAGAGATGATCGAAAATATTTTTTTTCCGAATCAAAATCGGACTTTAATGGGTGAGTTTCTAGGTGTATTATGACCCACTGAATCCGAAAATCCAACCTCTGATGACCAAAAATATGCTTGGAAAAAAGTTATGTCGCACGGTACGAAAAAGAGATGATCGAAAATATTTTTTTTCCGAATCAAAATCGGACTTTAATGGGTGAGTTTCTAGGTGTATTTCGACCCACTGAATCCGAAAATCCAACCTCTAATAACCAAAAATATGCTTGGAAAAAAGTTATTCCGCATGGTTCGAAAAAGAGATGATCGAAAATATCTGTCTCCAGAATCGAAATCGAACTTTGAAGGGTGGGTTTATAGGTGTATTTTGACCCGCTGAATCCGAGAATCCAAGCTTTGATGACCAAAAATATGCTTGGAAAAAAGTTATTTCGCATGGTACGAAAAAGAGATGATCGGAAATATCTGTCTCCAGAATTGAAATCGAACTTTGATGGGTGGGTCTATAGGTGTATTTTGACCCGCTGAATCCGAGAATCCAAGCTTTAATGACCAAAAATATGCTTGGAAAAAAGTTATTTCGCATGGTATGAAAAAGAGATGACCGGAAATATCTTTCTCCAGAATCGAAGTCGAACTTTGATGGGTGGGTTTCTAGGTGTATTTCGACCCGCTGAATCCGAAAATCCAACCTTTGATGACCAAAAATATGCTTGGAAAAAAGTTATTTCGCATGGTACAAAAAAGAGATGATCGAAAATATCTGTCTCCAGGATCGAAATCGAACTTTGATGGGTGGGTTTATAGGTGTATTTCGACCCGCTGAATCCAAAAATCCAACCTTTGTTACACGAAAATATACCTGGAACGAAGGTATTTCGCATGGTACGAAAAAGAGATGATCGAAAATATTTTTTCTCAGAATCAAAATCGGACTTCGATGGGTGAGTTTCTAGGTGTATTTCGACCCGCTGAATCCGAAAATCCAACCTTTGATGACGAAAATATGCTTGGAAAAAAGTTATTTCGCATGGTACGAAAAAGAGATGATCGAAAATATTTTTTTTCAGAATCGGAATCGGACTGAGATGGGTGAGTTTCTAGGCGTATTTCGACCCGCTGAATATGAAAATCCAACCTTTGATGACCAATAATATGCTTGGAAAAAAGTTATTTCGCATGGTTCGAAAAAGAGATGATCGAAAATATCTGTCTCCAGAATCAAAATCGAACTTTGATGGGTGGGTTCATAGGTGTACTTTGACCCGCTGAATCAAAAAATCCAACCTTTGTTACACGAAAATACACCTGGAAAGAAGTTATTCCGCATGGTACGAAAAAGAGATGATCGAAAATATTTTTTTTCAGAATCGGAATCGGACTTTGATGGGTGAGTTTCTGGGTGTATTCCGACCCGCTGAATCCGAGGATCCGAACTTCGATGACCAAAAACATGCTTGGAAAAAAGTTATGTCGCACGGTACGAAAAAGAGATGATCGAAAATATTTTTTTTCCGAATCAAAATCGGACTTTAATGGGTGAGTTTCTAGGTGTATTTCGACCCACTGAATCCGAAAATCCAACCTCTGATGACCAAAAATACACCTGGAAAGAAGTTATTCCGCATGGTACGAAAAAGAGATGATCGAAAATATTTTTGTTCAGAATCGGAATCGGACTTTGATGGGTGATTTTCTAGGTGTATTTCGACCCGCTGAATCCGAAAATCCAACCTTTGATGACCAAAAATATGCTTGGAAAAAAGTTATTCCGCATGGTTCGAAAAAGAGATGATCGAAAATATCTGTCTCCAGAATCAAAATCGAACTTTGATGGGTGGGTTTCTAGGTGTATTCCGACCCGCTGAATCCGAAAATCCAAACTTTGATGACCAAAAATATGCTTGGAAAAAAGGTATTTCGCATGATACGAAAAATAGATGATCGAAAATATTTTTTTTCAGAATCAAAATCGGACTTTGATGGGTGAGTTTCTAGGTGTATTCCGACCCGCTGAATCCGAAAATCCGAACTTCGATGACCAAAAATATGCTTGGAAAAAAGTTATTTCGCATGGTACGAAAAAGAGATGATCGAAAATATCTGTCTCCAGAATCGGAATCGAACTTTGATGGGTGGGTTCATAGGTGTATTTTGACCCGCTGATTCAAAAAATCCAACCTTTGTTGACCGAAAATACACCTGGAGAGAAGTTATTTCGCATTGTACGAAAAAGAGATGATCAAAAATATTTTTTTTCAGAATCGAAATCGGACTTTAATGGGTGAGTTTCTAGGTGTATTTCGACCCAATGAATCCGAAAATCCAACCTCTGATGACCAAAGATATGCTTGGAAAAAAGTTATGTCGCACGGTACGAAAAAGAGATGATCGAAAATATTTTTTTTCCGAATCAAAATCGGACTTTAATGGGTGAGTTTCTAGGTGTATTTCGACCCACTGAATCCGAAAATCCAACCTCTGATGACCAAAAATATGCTTGGAAAAAAGTTATGTCGCACGGTACGAAAAAGAGATGATCGAAAATATTTTTTTTCCGAATCAAAATCGGACTTTAATGGGTGAGTTTCTAGGTGTATTATGACCCTCTGAATCCGAAAATCCAACCTCTGATGACCAAAAATATGCTTGGAAAAAAGTTATGTCGCACGGTACGAAAAAGAGATGATCGAAAATATTTTTTTTCCGAATCAAAATCGGACTTTAATGGGTGAGTTTCTAGGTGTATTTCGACCCACTGAATCCGAAAATCCAAGCTTTGATGACCAAAAATATGCTTGGAAAAAAGTTATTTCGCATGGTACGAAAAAGAGATGATCGGAAATATCTGTCTCCAGAATTGAAATCGAACTTTGATGGGTGGGTCTATAGGTGTATTTTGACCCGCTGAATCCGAGAATCCAAGCTTTAATGACCAAAAATATGCTTGGAAAAAAGTTATTTCGCATGGTACGAAAAAGAGATGTTCGGAAATATCTTTCTCCAGAATCGAAGTCGAACTTTGATGGGTGGGTTTCTAGGTGTATTCCGACCCGCTGAATCCGAAAATCCAACCTTTGATGACCAAAAATATGCTTGGAAAAAAGTTATTTCGCATGGTACAAAAAAGAGATGATCGAAAATATCTGTCTCCAGGATCGAAATCGAACTTTGATGGGTGGGTTTATAGGTGTATTTCGACCCGCTGAATCCAAAAATCCAACCTTTGTTACACGAAAATATACCTGGAACGAAGGTATTTCGCATGGTACGAAAAAGAGATGATCGAAAATATTTTTTCTCAGAATCAAAATCGGACTTCGATGGGTGAGTTTCTAGGTGTATTTCGACCCGCTGAATCCGAAAATCCAACCTTTGATGACGAAAATATGCTTGGAAAAAAGTTATTTCGCATGGTACGAAAAAGAGATGATCGAAAATATTTTTTTTCAGAATCGGAATCGGACTGAGATGGGTGAGTTTCTATGCGTATTTCGACCCGCTGAATATGAAAATCCAACTTTTGATGACCAATAATATGCTTGGAAAAAAGTTATTTCGCATGGTTCGAAAAAGAGATGATCGAAAATATCTGTCTCCAGAATCAAAATCGAACTTTGATGGGTGGGTTCATAGGTGTACTTTGACCCGCTGAATCAAAAAATCCAACCTTTGTTACGCGAAAATACACCTGGAAAGAAGTTATTCCGCATGGTACGAAAAAGAGATGATCGAAAATATTTTTTTTCAGAATCGGAATCGGACTTTGATGGGTGAGTTTCTGGGTGTATTCCGACCCGCTGAATCCGAGAATCCGAATTTCGATGACCAAAAACATGCTTGGAAAAAAGTTATGTCGCACGGTACGAAAAAGAGATGATCGAAAATATTTTTTTTCCGAATCAAAATCGGACTTTAATGGGTGAGTTTCTAGGTGTATTTCGACCCACTGAATCCGAAAATCCAACCTCTGATGACCAAAAATACACCTGGAAAGAAGTTATTCCGCATGGTACGAAAAAGAGATGATCGAAAATATTTTTGTTCAGAATCGGAATCGGACTTTGATGGCTGATTTTCTAGGTGTATTTCGACCCGCTGAATCCGAAAATCCAACCTTTGATGACCAAAAATATGCTTGGAAAAAAGTTATTTCGCATGGTACGAAAAAGAGATGATCGGAAATATCTTTCTCCAGAATCGAAGTCGAACTTTGATGGGTGGGTTTCTAGGTGTATTTCGACCCGCTGAATCCGAAAATCCAACCTTTGATGACCAAAAATATGCTTGGAAAAAAGTTATTTCGCATGGTACAAAAAAGAGATGATCGAAAATATCTGTCTCCAGGATCGAAATCGAACTTTGATGGGTGGGTTTATAGGTGTATTTCGACCCGCTGAATCCAAAAATCCAACCTTTGTTACACGAAAATATACCTGGAACGAAGGTATTTCGCATGGTACGAAAAAGAGATGATCGAAAATATTTTTTCTCAGAATCAAAATCGGACTTCGATGGGTGAGTTTCTAGGTGTATTTCGACCCGCTGAATCCGAAAATCCAACCTTTGATGACGAAAATATGCTTGGAAAAAAGTTATTTCGCATGGTACGAAAAAGAGATGATCGAAAATATTTTTTTTCAGAATCGGAATCGGACTGAGATGGGTGAGTTTCTAGGCGTATTTCGACCCGCTGAATATGAAAATCCAACCTTTGATGACCAATAATATGCTTGGAAAAAAGTTATTTCGCATGGTTCGAAAAAGAGATGATCGAAAATATCTGTCTCCAGAATCAAAATCGAACTTTGATGGGTGGGTTCATAGGTGTACTTTGACCCGCTGAATCAAAAAATCCAACCTTTGTTACACGAAAATACACCTGGAAAGAAGTTATTCCGCATGGTACGAAAAAGAGATGATCGAAAATATTTTTTTTCAGAATCGGAATCGGACTTTGATGGGTGAGTTTCTGGGTGTATTCCGACCCGCTGAATCCGAGGATCCGAACTTCGATGACCAAAAACATGCTTGGAAAAAAGTTATGTCGCACGGTACGAAAAAGAGATGATCGAAAATATTTTTTTTCCGAATCAAAATCGGACTTTAATGGGTGAGTTTCTAGGTGTATTTCGACCCACTGAATCCGAAAATCCAACCTCTGATGACCAAAAATACACCTGGAAAGAAGTTATTCCGCATGGTACGAAAAAGAGATGATCGAAAATATTTTTGTTCAGAATCGGAATCGGACTTTGATGGGTGATTTTCTAGGTGTATTTCGACCCGCTGAATCCGAAAATCCAACCTTTGATGACCAAAAATATGCTTGGAAAAAAGTTATTCCGCATGGTTCGAAAAAGAGATGATCGAAAATATCTGTCTCCAGAATCAAAATCGAACTTTGATGGGTGGGTTTCTAGGTGTATTCCGACCCGCTGAATCCGAAAATCCAAACTTTGATGACCAAAAATATGCTTGGAAAAAAGGTATTTCGCATGATACGAAAAATAGATGATCGAAAATATTTTTTTTCAGAATCAAAATCGGACTTTGATGGGTGAGTTTCTAGGTGTATTCCGACCCGCTGAATCCGAAAATCCGAACTTCGATGACCAAAAATATGCTTGGAAAAAAGTTATTTCGCATGGTACGAAAAAGAGATGATCGAAAATATCTGTCTCCAGAATCGGAATCGAACTTTGATGGGTGGGTTCATAGGTGTATTTTGACCCGCTGATTCAAAAAATCCAACCTTTGTTGACCGAAAATACACCTGGAGAGAAGTTATTTCGCATTGTACGAAAAAGAGATGATCAAAAATATTTTTTTTCAGAATCGAAATCGGACTTTAATGGGTGAGTTTCTAGGTGTATTTCGACCCAATGAATCCGAAAATCCAACCTCTGATGACCAAAGATATGCTTGGAAAAAAGTTATGTCGCACGGTACGAAAAAGAGATGATCGAAAATATTTTTTTTCCGAATCAAAATCGGACTTTAATGGGTGAGTTTCTAGGTGTATTTCGACCCACTGAATCCGAAAATCCAACCTCTGATGACCAAAAATATGCTTGGAAAAAAGTTATGTCGCACGGTACGAAAAAGAGATGATCGAAAATATTTTTTTTCCGAATCAAAATCGGACTTTAATGGGTGAGTTTCTAGGTGTATTATGACCCTCTGAATCCGAAAATCCAACCTCTGATGACCAAAAATATGCTTGGAAAAAAGTTATGTCGCACGGTACGAAAAAGAGATGATCGAAAATATTTTTTTTCCGAATCAAAATCGGACTTTAATGGGTGAGTTTCTAGGTGTATTTCGACCCACTGAATCCGAAAATCCAAGCTTTGATGACCAAAAATATGCTTGGAAAAAAGTTATTTCGCATGGTACGAAAAAGAGATGATCGGAAATATCTGTCTCCAGAATTGAAATCGAACTTTGATGGGTGGGTCTATAGGTGTATTTTGACCCGCTGAATCCGAGAGTCCAAGCTTTAATGACCAAAAATATGCTTGGAAAAAAGTTATTTCGCATGGTACGAAAAAGAGATGTTCGGAAATATCTTTCTCCAGAATCGAAGTCGAACTTTGATGGGTGGGTTTCTAGGTGTATTCCGACCCGCTGAATCCGAAAATCCAACCTTTGATGACCAAAAATATGCTTGGAAAAAAGTTATTTCGCATGGTACAAAAAAGAGATGATCGAAAATATCTGTCTCCAGGATCGAAATCGAACTTTGATGGGTGGGTTTATAGGTGTATTTCGACCCGCTGAATCCAAAAATCCAACCTTTGTTACACGAAAATATACCTGGAACGAAGGTATTTCGCATGGTACGAAAAAGAGATGATCGAAAATATTTTTTCTCAGAATCAAAATCGGACTTCGATGGGTGAGTTTCTAGGTGTATTTCGACCCGCTGAATCCGAAAATCCAACCTTTGATGACGAAAATATGCTTGGAAAAAAGTTATTTCGCATGGTACGAAAAAGAGATGATCGAAAATATTTTTTTTCAGAATCGGAATCGGACTGAGATGGGTGAGTTTCTAGGCGTATTTCGACCCGCTGAATATGAAAATCCAACCTTTGATGACCAATAATATGCTTGGAAAAAAGTTATTTCGCATGGTTCGAAAAAGAGATGATCGAAAATATCTGTCTCCAGAATCAAAATCGAACTTTGATGGGTGGGTTCATAGGTGTACTTTGACCCGCTGAATCAAAAAATCCAACCTTTGTTACACGAAAATACACCTGGAAAGAAGTTATTCCGCATGGTACGAAAAAGAGATGATCGAAAATATTTTTTTTCAGAATCGGAATCGGACTTTGATGGGTGAGTTTCTGGGTGTATTCCGACCCGCTGAATCCGAGAATCCGAACTTCGATGACCAAAAACATGCTTGGAAAAAAGTTATGTCGCACGGTACGAAAAAGAGATGATCGAAAATATTTTGTTTCCGAATCAAAATCGGACTTTAATGGGTGAGTTTCTAGGTGTATTTCGACCCACTGAATCCGAAAATCCAACCTCTGATGACCAAAAATACACCTGGAAAGAAGTTATTCCGCATGGTACGAAAAAGAGATGATCGAAAATATTTTTGTTCAGAATCGGAATCGGACTTTGATGGCTGATTTTCTAGGTGTATTTCGACCCGCTGAATCCGAAAATCCAACCTTTGATGACCAAAAATATGCTTGGAAAAAAGTTATTCCGCATGGTTCGAAAAAGAGATGATCGAAAATATCTGTCTCCAGAATCGAAATCGAACTTTGATGGGTGGGTTTATAGGTGTATTTTGACCCGCTGAATCCGAGAATCCAAGCTTTGATGACCAAAAATATGCTTGGAAAAAAGTTATTTCGCATGGTACGAAAAAGAGATGATCGGAAATATCTGTCTCCAGAATTGAAATCGAACTTTGATGGGTGGGTCTATAGGTGTATTTTGACCCGCTGAATCCGAGAATCCAAGCTTTAATGACCAAAAATATGCTTGGAAAAAAGTTATTTCGCATGGTACGAAAAAGAGATGATCGGAAATATCTTTCTCCAGAATCGAAGTCGAACTTTGATGGGTGGGTTTCTAGGTGTATTTCGACCCGCTGAATCCGAAAATCCAACCTTTGATGACCGAAAATATGCTTGGAAAAAAGTTATGTCGCACGGTACGAAAAAGAGATGATCGAAAATATTTTTTTTCCGAATCAAAATTGGACTTTAATGGGTGAGTTTCTAGGTGTATTTCGACCCACTGAATCCGAAAATCCAACCTTTGATGACCAAAAATATGCTTGGAAAAAAGTTATTTCGCATGGTTCGAAAAAGAGATGATCGAAAATATCTGTCTCCAGAATCGAAATCGAACTTTGATGGGTGGGTTTATAGGTGTATTTTGACCCGCTGAATCCAAAAATCCAACCTTTGTTACACGAAAAAACACCTGGAAAGAAGTTATTTCGCATGGTACGAAAAAGAGATGATCGAAAATATTTTTTTTCAGAATCAAAATCGGACTTTAATGGGTGAGTTTCTAGGTGTATTTCGACCCGCTGAATCCGAAAATCCAACCTCTGATGACCAAAAATATGCTTGGAAAAAAGTTATTTCGCATGGTACGACAAAGAGATGATCGAAAATATCTGTCTCCAGAATCGGAATCGAACTTTGATGGGTGGGTTTATAGGTGTATTTTGACCCGCTGAATCCGAGGATCCAAGCTTTGATGACCAAAAATATGCTTGGACAAAAGTTATTTCGCATGGTACGAAAAAGAGATGATCGGAAATATCTTTCTCCAGAATCGAAGTCGAACTTTGATGGGTGGGTTCATAGGTGTATTTTGACCCGCTGAATCCAAAAATCCAACCTTCGTTACACGAAAATACACCTGGAAAGAAGTTATTTCGCATGGTCCGACGAAGAGATGATCGAAAATATTTTTTTTCAGAATCAAAATCGGACTTCAATGGGTGAGTTTCTAGGTGTATTCCGACCCTCTGAATCCAAAAATCCAAACTTTGATAATCAAAAATATGCTTGGAAAAAAGTTATTTCGCATGGTACGACATAGAGATGATCGAAAATATTTTTTTTCAGAATCAAAATCGGACTTTGATGGGTGAGTTTCTAGGTGTATTCCGACCCGCTGAATCCGAAAATCCGAACTATGATGACCAAAAATATGCTTGGAAAAAAGTTATTTCGCATGGTACGAAAAAGAGATGATCGAAAATATCTGTCTCCAGAATTGAAATCGAACTTTGATGGGTGGGTTTATAGGTGTATTTTGACCCGCTGAATCCGAGGATCCAAGCTTTGATGTCCAAAAATATGCTTGGAAAGAAGTTATTTCGCATGGTACGAAAAAGAGATGATCGGAAATATCTTTCTCCAGAATCGAAGTCGAACTTTGATGGGTGGGTTCGTAGGTGTATTTTGACCCGCTGAATCCAAAAATCCAACCTTCGTTACACGAAAATACACCTGGAAAGAAGTTATTTCGCATGGTCCGACAAAGAGATGATCGAAAATATTTTTTTTCAGAATCAAAATCGGACTTCAATGGGTGAGTTTCTAGGTGTATTCCGACCCGCTGGATCCGAAAATCCAAACTTTGATAGTCAAAAATATGCTTGGAAAAAAGTTATTTCGCATGGTACGACATGGAGATGATCGAAAATATTTTTTTTCAAAATCAAAATCGGACTTTGATGGGTGAGTTTCTAGGTGTATTATGACCCACTGAATCCGAAAATCCAACCTCTGATGACCAAAAATATGCTTGGAAAAAAGTTATTTCGCATGGTACGAAAAATAGATGATCGAAAATATTTTTTTTCAGAATTAAAATCGGACTTTGATGGGTGAGTTTCTAGGTGTATTCCGACCCGCTGAATCCGAAAGTCCGAACTTTGATGACCAAAAATATGCTTGGAAAAAAGTTATTTCGCATGGTACGAAAAAGAGATGATCGAAAATATCTGTCTCCAGAATCGGAATCGAACTTTGATGGGTGGGTTCATAGGTGTATTTTGACCCGCTGAATCCAAAAATCCAACCTTTGTTACACGAAAATACACCTGGACAGAAGTTATTCCGCATGGTACGAAAAAGAGATGATCGAAAATATTTTTTTTCAGAATCAAAATCGGACTTTAATGGGTGAGTTTCTAGGTGTATTATGACCCACTGAATCCGAAAATTCAACCTCTGATGACCAAAAATATGCTTGGAAAAAAGTTATGTCGCACGGTACGAAAAAGAGATGATCGAAAATATTTTTTTTCCGAATCAAAATCGGACTTTAATGGGTGAGTTTCTAGGTGTATTTCGACCCACTGAATCCGAAAATCCAACCTCTGATGACCAAAAATATGCTTGGAAAAAAGTTATTTCGCATGGTTCGAAAAAGAGATGATCGAAAATATCTGTCTCCAGAATCGAAATTGAACTTTGATGGGTGGGTTTATAGGTGTATTTTGACCCGCTGAATCCAAAAATCCAACCTTTGTTACACGAAAAAACACCTGGAAAGAAGTTATATCGCATGGTACGAAAAAGAGATGATCGAAAATATTTTTTTTCAGAATCAAAATCGAACTTTGATGGGTGGGTCTATAGGTGTATTTTGACCCGCTGAATCCGAGAATCCAAGCTTTGATGACCAAAAATATGCTTGGAAAAAAGTTATTTCGCATGGTACGAAAAAGAGATGATCGAAAATATCTGTCTCCAGAATCGAAGTCGAACTTTGATGGGTGGGTTTCTAGGTGTATTTCGACCCGCTGAATCCGAAAATCCAACCTTTGATGACCGAAAATATGCTTGGAAAATAGTTATGTCGCACGGTACGAAAAAGAGATGATCGAAAATATTTTTTTTCAGAATCGGAATCGGACTTTGATGGGTGAGTTTCTGGGTGTATTCCGACCCGCTGAATCCGAGAATCCGAACTTCGATGACCAAAAACATGCTTGGAAAAAAGTTATGTCGCACGGTACGAAAAAGAGATGATCGAAAATATTTTTTTTCCGAATCAAAATCGGACTTTAATGGGTGAGTTTCTAGGTGTATTTCGACCCACTGAATCCGAAAATCCAACCTCTGATGACCAAAAATACACCTGGAAAGAAGTTATTCCGCATGGTACGAAAAAGAGATGATCGAAAATATTTTTTTTCAGAATCAAAATCGGACTTTAATGGGTGAGTTTCTAGGTGTATTTCGACCCGCTGAATCCGAAAATCCAACCTCTGATGACCAAAAATATGCTTGGAAAAAAGTTATTTCGCATGGTACGACAAAGAGATGATCGAAAATATCTGTCTCCAGAATCGGAATCGAACTTTGATGGGTGGGTTTATAGGTGTATTTTGACCCGCTGAATCCGAGGATCCAAGCTTTGATGACCAAAAATATGCTTGGACAGAAGTTATTTCGCATGGTACGAAAAAGAGATGATCGGAAATATCTTTCTCCAGAATCGAAGTCGAACTTTGATGGGTGGGTTCATAGGTGTATTTTGACCCGCTGAATCCAAAAATCCAACCTTCGTTACACGAAAATACACCTGGAAAGAAGTTATTTCGCATGGTCCGACGAAGAGATGATCGAAAATATTTTTTTTCAGAATCAAAATCGGACTTCAATGGGTGAGTTTCTAGGTGTATTCCGACCCTCTGAATCCGAAAATCCAAACTTTGATAATCAAAAATATGCTTGGAAAAAAGTTATTTCGCATGGTACGACATAGAGATGATCGAAAATATTTTTTTTCAGAATCAAAATCGGACTTTGATGGGTGAGTTTCTAGGTGTATTCCGACCCGCTGAATCCGAAAATCCGAACTATGATGACCAAAAATATGCTTGGAAAAAAGTTATTTCGCATGGTACGAAAAAGAGATGATCGAAAATATCTGTCTCCAGAATTGAAATCGAACTTTGATGGGTGGGTTTATAGGTGTATTTTGACCCGCTGAATCCGAGGATCCAAGCTTTGATGACCAAAAATATGCTTGGAAAGAAGTTATTTCGCATGGTACGAAAAAGAGATGATCGGAAATATCTTTCTCCAGAATCGAAGTCGAACTTTGATGGGTGGGTTCATAGGTGTATTTTGACCCGCTGAATCCAAAAATCCAACCTTCGTTACACGAAAATACACCTGGAAAGAAGTTATTTCGCATGGTCCGACAAAGAGATGATCGAAAATATTTTTTTTCAGAATCAAAATCGGACTTCAATGGGTGAGTTTCTAGGTGTATTCCGACCCGCTGAATCCGAAAATCCAAACTTTGATAGTCAAAAATATGCTTGGAAAAAAGTTATTTCGCATGGTACGACATGGAGATGATCGAAAATATTTTTTTTCAAAATCAAAATCGGACTTTGATGGGTGAGTTTCTAGGTGTATTATGACCCACTGAATCCGAAAATCCAACCTCTGATGACCAAAAATATGCTTGGAAAAAAGTTATTTCGCATGGTACGAAAAATAGATGATCGAAAATATTTTTTTTCAGAATTAAAATCGGACTTTGATGGGTGAGTTTCTAGGTGTATTCCGACCCGCTGAATCCGAAAGTCCGAACTTTGATGACCAAAAATATGCTTGGAAAAAAGTTATTTCGCATGGTACGAAAAAGAGATGATCGAAAATATCTGTCTCCAGAATCGGAATCGAACTTTGATGGGTGGGTTCATAGGTGTATTTTGACCCGCTGAATCCAAAAATCCAACCTTTGTTAGACGAAAATACACCTGGACAGAAGTTATTCCGCATGGTACGAAAAAGAGATGATCGAAAATATTTTTTTTCAGAATCAAAATCGGACTTTAATGGGTGAGTTTCTAGGTGTATTATGACCCACTGAATCCGAAAATTCAACCTCTGATGACCAAAAATATGCTTGGAAAAAAGTTATGTCGCACGGTACGAAAAAGAGATGATCGAAAATATTTTTTTTCCGAATCAAAATCGGACTTTAATGGGTGAGTTTCTAGGTGTATTTCGACCCACTGAATCCGAAAATCCAACCTCTGATGACCAAAAATATGCTTGGAAAAAAGTTATTTCGCATGGTTCGAAAAAGAGATGATCGAAAATATCTGTCTCCAGAATCGAAATTGAACTTTGATGGGTGGGTTTATAGGTGTATTTTGACCCGCTGAATCCAAAAATCCAACCTTTGTTACACGAAAAAACACCTGGAAAGAAGTTATATCGCATGGTACGAAAAAGAGATGATCGAAAATATTTTTTTTCAGAATCAAAATCGGACTTCAATGGGTGAGTTTCTAGGTGTATTTCGACCCGCTGAATCCGAAAATCCAACCTCTGATGACCAAAAATATGCTTGGAAAAAAGTTATTTCGCATGGTACGACAAAGAGATGATCGAAAATATCTGTCTCCAGAATCGGAATCGAACTTTGATGGGTGGGTTTATAGGTGTATTTTGACCCGCTGAATCCGAGGATCCAAGCTTTGATGACCAAAAATATGCTTGGAAAAAAGTTATTTCGCATGGTACGAAAAAGAGATGATCGGAAATATCTTTCTCCAGAATCGAAGTCGAACTTTGATGGGTGGGTTCATAGGTGTATTTTGACCCGCTGAATCCAAAAATCCGACCTTCGTTACACGAAAATACACCTGGAAAGAAGTTATTTCGCATGGTCCGACGAAGAGATGATCGAAAATATTTTTTTTCAGAATCAAAATCGGACTTCAATGGGTGAGTTTCTACGTGTATTTCGACCCACTGAATCCGAGAATCCAACCTCTGATGACCAAAAATATGCTTGGAAAAAAGTTATTTCGCACGGTACGAAAAAGAGATGATCGAAAATATTTTTTTTCAGAATCGGAATCGGACTTTGATGGGTGAATTTCTAGGTGTATTCCGACCCGCTGAATCCGAAAATCCAACCTTTGATGACCAAAAATATGCTTGGAAAAAAGTTATTTCGCATGGTTCGAAAAAGAGATGATCGGAAATATCTGTCTCCAGAATCAAAATCGAACTTTGATGGGTGGGTTCGTAGGTGTACTTTGACCCGCTGAATCAAAAAAACCAACCTTTGTTACACGAAAATACACCTGGAAAGAAGTTATTCCGCATGGTACGAAAAAGAGATGATCGAAAATATTTTGTTTCAGATTCAAAATCGGACTTCAATGGGTGAGTTTCTAGGTGTATTTCGACCCACTGAATCCGAAAATCCAACCTCTAATGACCAAAAATATGCTTGGAAAAAAGTTATTCCGCATGGTTCGAAAAAGAGATGATCGAAAATATCTGTCTCCAGAATCGAAATCGAACTTTGATGGGTGGGTTTATAGGTGTATTTTGACCCGCTGAATCCGAGAATCCAAGCTTTGATGACCAAAAATATGCTTGGAAAAAAGTTATTTCGCATGGTACGAAAAAGAGATGATCGGAAATATCTGTCTCCAGAATTGAAATCGAACTTTGATGGGTGGGTCTATAGGTGTATTTTGACCCGCTGAATCCGAGAATCCAAGCTTTGATGACCAAAAATATGCTTGGAAAAAAGTTATTTCGCATGGTACGAAAAAGAGATGATCGGAAATATCTTTCTCCAGAATCGAAGTCGAACTTTGATGGGTGGGTTTCTAGGTGTATTTCGACCCGCTGAATCCGAAAATCCAACCTTTGATGACCGAAAATATGCTTGGAAAATAGTTATGTCGCACGGTACGAAAAAGAGATGATCGAAAATATTTTTTTTCAGAATCGGAATCGGACTTTGATGGGTGAGTTTCTGGGTGTATTCCGACCCGCTGAATCCGAGAATCCGAACTCCGATGACCAAAAACATGCTTGGAAAAAAGTTATGTCGCACGGTACGAAAAAGAGATGATCGAAAATATTTTTTTTCCGAATCAAAATCGGACTTTAATGGGTGAGTTTCTAGGTGTATTTCGACCCACTGAATCCGAAAATCCAACCTCTGATGACCAAAAATACACCTGGAAAGAAGTTATTCCGCATGGTACGAAAAAGAGATGATCGAAAATATTTTTGTTCAGAATCGGAATCGGACTTTGATGGCTGATTTTCTAGGTGTATTTCGACCCGCTGAATCCGAAAATCCAACCTTTGATGACCAAAAATATGCTTGGAAAAAAGTTATTCCGCATGGTTCGAAAAAGAGATGATCGAAAATATCTGTCTCCAGAATCGAAATCGAACTTTGATGGGTGGGTTTATAGGTGTATTTTGACCCGCTGAATCCGAGAATCCAAGCTTTGATGACCAAAAATATGCTTGGAAAAAAGTTATTTCGCATGGTACGAAAAAGAGATGATCGGAAATATCTGTCTCCAGAATTGAAATCGAACTTTGATGGGTGGGTCTATAGGTGTATTTTGACCCGCTGAATCCGAGAATCCAAGCTTTAATGACCAAAAATATGCTTGGAAAAAAGTTATTTCGCATGGTACGAAAAAGAGATGATCGGAAATATCTTTCTCCAGAATCGAAGTCGAACTTTGATGGGTGGGTTTCTAGGTGTATTTCGACCCGCTGAATCCGAAAATCCAACCTTTGATGACCGAAAATATGCTTGGAAAAAAGTTATGTCGCACGGTACGAAAAAGAGATGATCGAAAATATTTTTTTTCCGAATCAAAATTGGACTTTAATGGGTGAGTTTCTAGGTGTATTTCGACCCACTGAATCCGAAAATCCAACCTTTGATGACCAAAAATATGCTTGGAAAAAAGTTATTTCGCATGGTTCGAAAAAGAGATGATCGAAAATATCTGTCTCCAGAATCGAAATCGAACTTTGATGGGTGGGTTTATAGGTGTATTTTGACCCGCTGAATCCAAAAATCCAACCTTTGTTACACGAAAAAACACCTGGAAAGAAGTTATTTCGCATGGTTCGAAAAAGAGATGATCGAAAATATTTTTTTTCAGAATCAAAATCGGACTTTAATGGGTGAGTTTCTAGGTGTATTTCGACCCGCTGAATCCGAAAATCCAACCTCTGATGACCAAAAATATGCTTGGAAAAAAGTTATTTCGCATGGTACGACAAAGAGATGATCGAAAATATCTGTCTCCAGAATCGGAATCGAACTTTGATGGGTGGGTTTATAGGTGTATTTTGACCCGCTGAATCCGAGGATCCAAGCTTTGATGACCAAAAATATGCTTGGACAAAAGTTATTTCGCATGGTACGAAAAAGAGATGATCGGAAATATCTTTCTCCAGAATCGAAGTCGAACTTTGATGGGTGGGTTCATAGGTGTATTTTGACCCGCTGAATCCAAAAATCCAACCTTCGTTACACGAAAATACACCTGGAAAGAAGTTATTTCGCATGGTCCGACGAAGAGATGATCGAAAATATTTTTTTTCAGAATCAAAATCGGACTTCAATGGGTGAGTTTCTAGGTGTATTCCGACCCTCTGAATCCGAAAATCCAAACTTTGATAATCAAAAATATGCTTGGAAAAAAGTTATTTCGCATGGTACGACATAGAGATGATCGAAAATATTTTTTTTCAGAATCAAAATCGGACTTTGATGGGTGAGTTTCTAGGTGTATTCCGACCCGCTGAATCCGAAAATCCGAACTATGATGACCAAAAATATGCTTGGAAAAAAGTTATTTCGCATGGTACGAAAAAGAGATGATCGAAAATATCTGTCTCCAGAATTGAAATCGAACTTTGATGGGTGGGTTTATAGGTGTATTTTGACCCGCTGAATCCGAGGATCCAAGCTTTGATGACCAAAAATATGCTTGGAAAGAAGTTATTTCGCATGGTACGAAAAAGAGATGATCGGAAATATCTTTCTCCAGAATCGAAGTCGAACTTTGATGGGTGGGTTCATAGGTGTATTTTGACCCGCTGAATCCAAAAATCCAACCTTCGTTACACGAAAATACACCTGGAAAGAAGTTATTTCGCATGGTCCGACAAAGAGATGATCGAAAATATTTTTTTTCAGAATCAAAATCGGACTTCAATGGGTGAGTTTCTAGGTGTATTCCGACCCGCTGAATCCGAAAATCCAAACTTTGATAGTCAAAAATATGCTTGGAAAAAAGTTATTTCGCATGGTACGACATGGAGATGATCGAAAATATTTTTTTTCAAAATCAAAATCGGACTTTGATGGGTGAGTTTCTAGGTGTATTATGACCCACTGAATCCGAAAATCCAACCTCTGATGACCAAAAATATGCTTGGAAAAAAGTTATTTCGCATGGTACGAAAAATAGATGATCGAAAATATTTTTTTTCAGAATTAAAATCGGACTTTGATGGGTGAGTTTCTAGGTGTATTCCGACCCGCTGAATCCGAAAGTCCGAACTTTGATGACCAAAAATATGCTTGGAAAAAAGTTATTTCGCATGGTACGAAAAAGAGATGATCGAAAATATCTGTCTCCAGAATCGGAATCGAACTTTGATGGGTGGGTTCATAGGTGTATTTTGACCCGCTGAATCCAAAAATCCAACCTTTGTTAGACGAAAATACACCTGGACAGAAGTTATTCCGCATGGTACGAAAAAGAGATGATCGAAAATATTTTTTTTCAGAATCAAAATCGGACTTTAATGGGTGAGTTTCTAGGTGCATTATGACCCACTGAATCCGAAAATTCAACCTCTGATGACCAAAAATATGCTTGGAAAAAAGTTATGTCGCACGGTACGAAAAAGAGATGATCGAAAATATTTTTTTTCCGAATCAAAATCGGACTTTAATGGGTGAGTTTCTAGGTGTATTTCGACCCAGTGAATCCGAAAATCCAACCTCTGATGACCAAAAATATGCTTGGAAAAAAGTTATTTCGCATGGTTCGAAAAAGAGATGATCGAAAATATCTGTCTCCAGAATCGAAATTGAACTTTGATGGGTGGGTTTATAGGTGTATTTTGACCCGCTGAATCCAAAAATCCAACCTTTGTTACACGAAAAAACACCTGGAAAGAAGTTATATCGCATGGTACGAAAAAGAGATGATCGAAAATATTTTTTTTCAGAATCAAAATCGGACTTCAATGGGTGAGTTTCTAGGTGTATTTCGACCCGCTGAATCCGAAAATCCAACCTCTGATGACCAAAAATATGCTTGGAAAAAAGTTATTTCGCATGGTACGACAAAGAGATGATCGAAAATATCTGTCTCCAGAATCGGAATCGAACTTTGATGGGTGGGTTTATAGGTGTATTTTGACCCGCTGAATCCGTGGATCCAAGCTTTGATGACCAAAAATATGCTTGGAAAAAAGTTATTTCGCATGGTACGAAAAAGAGATGATCGGAAATATCTTTCTCCAGAATCGAAGTCGAACTTTGATGGGTGGGTTCATAGGTGTATTTTGACCCGCTGAATCCAAAAATCCGACCTTCGTTACACGAAAATACACCTGGAAAGAAGTTATTTCGCATGGTCCGACGAAGAGATGATCGAAAATATTTTTTTTCAGAATCAAAATCGGACTTCAATGGGTGAGTTTCTAGGTGTATTTCGACCCACTGAATCCGAGAATCCAACCTCTGATGACCAAAAATATGCTTGGAAAAAAGTTATTTCGCACGGTACGAAAAAGAGATGATCGAAAATATTTTTTTTCAGAATCGGAATCGGACTTTGATGGGTGAATTTCTAGGTGTATTCCGACCCGCTGAATCCGAAAATCCAACCTTTGATGACCAAAAATATGCTTGGAAAAAAGTTATTTCGCATGGTTCGAAAAAGAGATGATCGGAAATATCTGTCTCCAGAATCAAAATCGAACTTTGATGGGTGGGTTCGTAGGTGTACTTTGACCCGCTGAATCAAAAAAACCAACCTTTGTTACACGAAAATACACCTGGAAAGAAGTTATTCCGCATGGTACGAAAAAGAGATGATCGAAAATATTTTGTTTCAGATTCAAAATCGGACTTCAATGGGTGAGTTTCTAGGTGTATTTCGACCCACTGAATCCGAAAATCCAACCTCTAATGACCAAAAATATGCTTGGAAAAAAGTTATTCCGCATGGTTCGAAAAAGAGATGATCGAAAATATCTGTCTCCAGAATCGAAATCGAACTTTGATGGGTGGGTTTATAGGTGTATTTTGACCCGCTGAATCCGAGAATCCAAGCTTTGATGACCAAAAATATGCTTGGAAAAAAGTTATTTCGCATGGTACGAAAAAGAGATGATCGGAAATATCTGTCTCCAGAATTGAAATCGAACTTTGATGGGTGGGTCTATAGGTGTATTTTGACCCGCTGAATCCGAGAATCCAAGCTTTGATGACCAAAAATATGCTTGGAAAAAAGTTATTTCGCATGGTACGAAAAAGAGATGATCGGAAATATCTTTCTCCAGAATCGAAGTCGAACTTTGATGGGTGGGTTTCTAGGTGTATTTCGACCCGCTGAATCCGAAAATCCAACCTTTGATGACCGAAAATATGCTTGGAAAATAGTTATGTCGCACGGTACGAAAAAGAGATGATCGAAAATATTTTTTTTCCGAATCAAAATTGGACTTTAATGGGTGAGTTTCTAGGTGTATTTCGACCCACTGAATCCGAAAATCCAACCTCTGATGACCAAAAATATGCTTGGAAAAAAGTTATTTCGCATGGTTCGAAAAAGAGATGATCGAAAATATCTGTCTCCAGAATCGAAATCGAACTTTGATGGGTGGGTTTATAGGTGTATTTTGACCCGCTGAATCCAAAAATCCAACCTTTGTTACACGAAAAAACACCTGGAAAGAAGTTATTTCGCACGGTACGAAAAAGAGATGATCGAAAATATTTTTTTTCAGAATCAAAATCGGACTTTAATGGGTGAGTTTCTCGGTGTATTTCGACCCGCTGAATCCGAAAATCCAACCTCTGATGACCAAAAATATGCTTGGAAAAAAGTTATTTCGCATGGTACGACAAAGAGATGATCGAAAATATCTGTCTCCAGAATCGGAATCGAACTTTGATGGGTGGGTTTATAGGTGTATTTTGACCCGCTGAATCCGAGGATCCAAGCTTTGATGACCAAAAATATGCTTGGAAAAAAGTTATTTCGCATGGTACGAAAAAGAGATGATCGGAAATATCTTTCTCCAGAATCGAAGTCGAACTTTGATGGGTGGGTTCATAGGTGTATTTTGACCCGCTGAATCCAAAAATCCAACCTTCATTACACGAAAATACACCTGGAAAGAAGTTATTTCGCATGGTCCGACATAGAGATGATCGAAAATATTTTTCTTCAGAATTGAAATCGAACTTTGATGGGTGGGTTTATAGGTGTATTCCGACCCGCTGAATCCGAAAATCCGAACTATGATGACCAAAAATATGCTTGGAAAAAAGTTATTTCGCATGGTACGAAAAAGAGATGATCAAAAATATCTGTCTCCAGAATTGAAATCGAACTTTGATGGGTGGGTTTATAGGTGTATTTTTACCCGCTGAATCCGAGAATCCAAGCTTTGATGACCAAAAATATGCTTGGAAAAAAGTTATTTCGCATGGTACGAAAAATAGATGATCGAAAATATTTTTTTTCAGAATTAAAATCGGACTTTGATGGGTGAGTTTCTAGGTGTATTCCGACCCGCTGAATCCGAAAGTCCGAACTTTGATGACCAAAAATATGCTTGGAAAAAAGTTATTTCGCATGGTACGAAAAAGAGATGATCGAAAATATCTGTCTCCAGAATCGGAATCGAACTTTGATGGGTGGGTTCATAGGTGTATTTTGACCCGCTGAATCCAAAAATCCAACCTTTGTTAGACGAAAATACACCTGGACAGAAGTTATTCCGCATGGTACGAAAAAGAGATGATCGAAAATATTTTTTTTCAGAATCAAAATCGGACTTTAATGGGTGAGTTTCTAGGTGCATTATGACCCACTGAATCCGAAAATTCAACCTCTGATGACCAAAAATATGCTTGGAAAAAAGTTATGTCGCACGGTACGAAAAAGAGATGATCGAAAATATTTTTTTTCCGAATCAAAATCGGACTTTAATGGGTGAGTTTCTAGGTGTATTTCGACCCAGTGAATCCGAAAATCCAACCTCTGATGACCAAAAATATGCTTGGAAAAAAGTTATTTCGCATGGTTCGAAAAAGAGATGATCGAAAATATCTGTCTCCAGAATCGAAATTGAACTTTGATGGGTGGGTTTATAGGTGTATTTTGACCCGCTGAATCCAAAAATCCAACCTTTGTTACACGAAAAAACACCTGGAAAGAAGTTATATCGCATGGTACGAAAAAGAGATGATCGAAAATATTTTTTTTCAGAATCAAAATCGGACTTCAATGGGTGAGTTTCTAGGTGTATTTCGACCCGCTGAATCCGAAAATCCAACCTCTGATGACCAAAAATATGCTTGGAAAAAAGTTATTTCGCATGGTACGACAAAGAGATGATCGAAAATATCTGTCTCCAGAATCGGAATCGAACTTTGATGGGTGGGTTTATAGGTGTATTTTGACCCGCTGAATCCGTGGATCCAAGCTTTGATGACCAAAAATATGCTTGGAAAAAAGTTATTTCGCATGGTACGAAAAAGAGATGATCGGAAATATCTTTCTCCAGAATCGAAGTCGAACTTTGATGGGTGGGTTCATAGGTGTATTTTGACCCGCTGAATCCAAAAATCCGACCTTCGTTACACGAAAATACACCTGGAAAGAAGTTATTTCGCATGGTCCGACGAAGAGATGATCGAAAATATTTTTTTTCAGAATCAAAATCGGACTTCAATGGGTGAGTTTCTAGGTGTATTTCGACCCACTGAATCCGAGAATCCAACCTCTGATGACCAAAAATATGCTTGGAAAAAAGTTATTTCGCACGGTACGAAAAAGAGATGATCGAAAATATTTTTTTTCAGAATCGGAATCGGACTTTGATGGGTGAATTTCTAGGTGTATTCCGACCCGCTGAATCCGAAAATCCAACCTTTGATGACCAAAAATATGCTTGGAAAAAAGTTATTTCGCATGGTTCGAAAAAGAGATGATCGGAAATATCTGTCTCCAGAATCAAAATCGAACTTTGATGGGTGGGTTCGTAGGTGTACTTTGACCCGCTGAATCAAAAAAACCAACCTTTGTTACACGAAAATACACCTGGAAAGAAGTTATTCCGCATGGTACGAAAAAGAGATGATCGAAAATATTTTGTTTCAGATTCAAAATCGGACTTCAATGGGTGAGTTTCTAGGTGTATTTCGACCCACTGAATCCGAAAATCCAACCTCTAATGACCAAAAATATGCTTGGAAAAAAGTTATTCCGCATGGTTCGAAAAAGAGATGATCGAAAATATCTGTCTCCAGAATCGAAATCGAACTTTGATGGGTGGGTTTATAGGTGTATTTTGACCCGCTGAATCCGAGAATCCAAGCTTTGATGACCAAAAATATGCTTGGAAAAAAGTTATTTCGCATGGTACGAAAAAGAGATGATCGGAAATATCTGTCTCCAGAATTGAAATCGAACTTTGATGGGTGGGTCTATAGGTGTATTTTGACCCGCTGAATCCGAGAATCCAAGCTTTGATGACCAAAAATATGCTTGGAAAAAAGTTATTTCGCATGGTACGAAAAAGAGATGATCGGAAATATCTTTCTCCAGAATCGAAGTCGAACTTTGATGGGTGGGTTTCTAGGTGTATTTCGACCCGCTGAATCCGAAAATCCAACCTTTGATGACCGAAAATATGCTTGGAAAATAGTTATGTCGCACGGTACGAAAAAGAGATGATCGAAAATATTTTTTTTCCGAATCAAAATTGGACTTTAATGGGTGAGTTTCTAGGTGTATTTCGACCCACTGAATCCGAAAATCCAACCTCTGATGACCAAAAATATGCTTGGAAAAAAGTTATTTCGCATGGTTCGAAAAAGAGATGATCGAAAATATCTGTCTCCAGAATCGAAATCGAACTTTGATGGGTGGGTTTATAGGTGTATTTTGACCCGCTGAATCCAAAAATCCAACCTTTGTTACACGAAAAAACACCTGGAAAGAAGTTATTTCGCACGGTACGAAAAAGAGATGATCGAAAATATTTTTTTTCAGAATCAAAATCGGACTTTAATGGGTGAGTTTCTCGGTGTATTTCGACCCGCTGAATCCGAAAATCCAACCTCTGATGACCAAAAATATGCTTGGAAAAAAGTTATTTCGCATGGTACGACAAAGAGATGATCGAAAATATCTGTCTCCAGAATCGGAATCGAACTTTGATGGGTGGGTTTATAGGTGTATTTTGACCCGCTGAATCCGAGGATCCAAGCTTTGATGACCAAAAATATGCTTGGAAAAAAGTTATTTCGCATGGTACGAAAAAGAGATGATCGGAAATATCTTTCTCCAGAATCGAAGTCGAACTTTGATGGGTGGGTTCATAGGTGTATTTTGACCCGCTGAATCCAAAAATCCAACCTTCATTACACGAAAATACACCTGGAAAGAAGTTATTTCGCATGGTCCGACATAGAGATGATCGAAAATATTTTTCTTCAGAATTGAAATCGAACTTTGATGGGTGGGTTTATAGGTGTATTCCGACCCGCTGAATCCGAAAATCCGAACTATGATGACCAAAAATATGCTTGGAAAAAAGTTATTTCGCATGGTACGAAAAAGAGATGATCAAAAATATCTGTCTCCAGAATTGAAATCGAACTTTGATGGGTGGGTTTATAGGTGTATTTTTACCCGCTGAATCCGAGAATCCAAGCTTTGATGACCAAAAATATGCTTGGAAAAAAGTTATTTCGCATGGTACGAAAAAGAGATGATCGGAAATATTTTTTTTCCGAATCAAAATCGCACTTTAATGGGTGAGTTTCTAGGTGTATTTCGACCCACTGAATCCGAAAATCCAACCTCTAATAACCAAAAATATGCTTGGAAAAAAGTTATTCCGCATGGTTCGAAAAAGAGATGATCGAAAATATCTGTCTCCAGAATCGAAATCGAACTTTGATGGGTGGGTTTATAGGTGTATTTTTACCCGCTGAATCCGAGAATCCAAGCTTTGATGACCAAAAATATGCTTGGAAAAAAGTTATTTCGCATGGTACGAAAAAGAGATGATCGGAAATATCTGTCTCCAGAATTGAAATCGAACTTTGATGGGTGGGTCTATAGGTGTATTTTGACCCGCTGAATCCGAGAATCCAAGCTTTAATGACCAAAAATATGCTTGGAAAAAAGTTATTTCGCATGGTACGAAAAAGAGATGTTCGGAAATATCTTTCTCCAGAATCGAAGTCGAACTTTGATGGGTGGGTTTCTAGGTGTATTCCGACCCGCTGAATCCGAAAATCCAACCTTTGATGACCAAAAATATGCTTGGAAAAAAGTTATTTCGCATGGTACAAAAAAGAGATGATCGAAAATATCTGTCTCCAGGATCGAAATCGAACTTTGATGGGTGGGTTTATAGGTGTATTTCGACCCGCTGAATCCAAAAATCCAACCTTTGTTACACGAAAATATACCTGGAACGAAGGTATTTCGCATGGTACGAAAAAGAGATGATCGAAAATATTTTTTCTCAGAATCAAAATCGGACTTCGATGGGTGAGTTTCTAGGTGTATTTCGACCCGCTGAATCCGAAAATCCAACCTTTGATGACGAAAATATGCTTGGAAAAAAGTTATTTCGCATGGTACGAAAAAGAGATGATCGAAAATATTTTTTTTCAGAATCGGAATCGGACTGAGATGGGTGAGTTTCTAGGCGTATTTCGACCCGCTGAATATGAAAATCCAACCTTTGATGACCAATAATATGCTTGGAAAAAAGTTATTTCGCATGGTTCGAAAAAGAGATGATCGAAAATATCTGTCTCCAGAATCAAAATCGAACTTTGATGGGTGGGTTCATAGGTGTCCTTTGACCCGCTGAATCAAAAAATCCAACCTTTGTTACACGAAAATACACCTGGAAAGAAGTTATTCCGCATGGTACGAAAAAGAGATGATCGAAAATATTTTTTTTCAGAATCGGAATCGGACTTTGATGGGTGAGCTTCTGGGTGTATTCCGACCCGCTGAATCCGAGAATCCGAACTTCGATGACCAAAAACATGCTTGGAAAAAAGTTATGTCGCACGGTACGAAAAAGAGATGATCGAAAATATTTTTTTTCCGAATCAAAATCGGACTTTAATGGGTGAGTTTCTAGGTGTATTTCGACCCACTGAATCCGAAAATCCAACCTCTGATGACCAAAAATACACCTGGAAAGAAGTTATTCCGCATGGTACGAAAAAGAGATGATCGAAAATATTTTTGTTCAGAATCGGAATCGGACTTTGATGGCTGATTTTCTAGGTGTATTTCGACCCGCTGAATCCGAAAATCCAACCTTTGATGACCAAAAATATGCTTGGAAAAAAGTTATTCCGCATGGTTCGAAAAAGAGATGATCGAAAATATCTGTCTCCAGAATCGAAATCGAACTTTGATGGGTGGGTTTATAGGTGTATTTTGACCCGCTGAATCCGAGAATCCAAGCTTTGATGACCAAAAATATGCTTGGAAAAAAGTTATTTCGCATGGTACGAAAAAGAGATGATCGGAAATATCTGTCTCCAGAATTGAAATCGAACTTTGATGGGTGGGTCTATAGGTGTATTTTGACCCGCTGAATCCGAGAATCCAAGCTTTAATGACCAAAAATATGCTTGGAAAAAAGTTATTTCGCATGGTACAAAAAAGAGATGATCGGAAATATCTTTCTCCAGAATCGAAGTCGAACTTTGATGGGTGGGTTTCTAGGTGTATTTCGACCCGCTGAATCCGAAAATCCAACCTTTGATGACCGAAAATATGCTTGGAAAAAAGTTATGTCGCACGGTACGAAAAAGAGATGATCGAAAATATTTTTTTTCCGAATCAAAATTGGACTTTAATGGGTGAGTTTCTAGGTGTATTTCGACCCACTGAATCCGAAAATCCAACCTTTGATGACCAAAAATATGCTTGGAAAAAAGTTATTTCGCATGGTTCGAAAAAGAGATGATCGAAAATATCTGTCTCCAGAATCGGAATCGAACTTTGATGGGTGGGTTTATAGGTGTATTTTGACCCGCTGAATCCGAGGATCCAAGCTTTGATGACCAAAAATATGCTTGGACAAAAGTTATTTCGCATGGTACGAAAAAGAGATGATCGGAAATATCTTTCTCCAGAATCGAAGTCGAACTTTGATGGGTGGGATCATAGGTGTATTTTGACCCGCTGAATCCAAAAATCCAACCTTCGTTACACGAAAATACACCTGGAAAGAAGTTATTTCGCATGGTCCGACGAAGAGATGATCGAAAATATTTTTTTTCAGAATCAAAATCGGACTTCAATGGGTGAGTTTCTAGGTGTATTCCGACCCTCTGAATCCGAAAATCCAAACTTTGATAATCAAAAATATGCTTGGAAAAAAGTTATTTCGCATGGTACGACATAGAGATGATCGAAAATATTTTTTTTCGGAATCAAAATCGGACTTTGATGGGTGAGTTTCTAGGTGTATTCCGACCCGCTGAATCCGAAAATCCGAACTATGATGACCAAAAATATGCTTGGAAAAAAGTTATTTCGCATGGTACGAAAAAGAGATGATCGAAAATATCTGTCTCCAGAATTGAAATCGAACTTTGATGGGTGGGTTTATAGGTGTATTTTGACCCGCTGAATCCGAGGATCCAAGCATTGATGACCAAAAATATGCTTGGAAAGAAGTTATTTCGCATGGTACGAAAAAGAGATGATCGGAAATATCTTTCTCCAGAATCGAAGTCGAACTTTGATGGGTGGGTTCATAGGTGTATTTTGACCCGCTGAATCCAAAAATCCAACCTTCGTTACACGAAAATACACCTGGAAAGAAGTTATTTCGCATGGTCCGACAAAGAGATGATCGAAAATATTTTTTTTCAGAATCAAAATCGGACTTCAATGGGTGAGTTTCTAGGTGTATTATGACCCGCTGAATCCGAAAATCCAAACTTTGATAGTCAAAAATATGCTTGGAAAAAAGTTATTTCGCATGGTACGACATGGAGATGATCGAAAATATTTTTTTTCAAAATCAAAATCGGACTTTGATGGGTGAGTTTCTAGGTGTATTATGACCCACTGAATCCGAAAATCCAACCTCTGATGTCCAAAAATATGCTTGGAAAAAAGTTATTTCGCATGGTACGAAAAATAGATGATCGAAAATATTTTTTTTCAGAATTAAAATCGGACTTTGATGGGTGAGTTTCTAGGTGTATTCCGACCCGCTGAATCCGAAAGTCCGAACTTTGATGACCAAAAATATGCTTGGAAAAAAGTTATTTCGCATGGTACGAAAAAGAGATGATCGAAAATATCTGTCTCCAGAATCGGAATCGAACTTTGATGGGTGGGTTCATAGGTGTATTTTGACCCGCTGAATCCAAAAATCCGACCTTCGTTACACGAAAATACACCTGGAAAGAAGTTATTTCGCATGGTCCGACGAAGAGATGATCGAAAATATTTTTTTTCAGAATCAAAATCGGACTTCAATGGGTGAGTTTCTAGGTGTCTTTCGACCCACTGAATCCGAGAATCCAACCTCTGATGACCAAAAATATGCTTGGAAAAAAGTTATTTCGCACGGTACGAAAAAGAGATGATCGAAAATATTTTTTTTCAGAATCGGAATCGGACTTTGATGGGTGAATTTCTAGGTGTATTCCGACCCGCTGAATCCGAAAATCCAACCTTTGATGACCAAAAATATGCTTGGAAAAAAGTTATTTCGCATGGTTCGAAAAAGAGATGATCGGAAATATCTGTCTCCAGAATCAAAATCGAACTTTGATGGGTGGGTTCGTAGGTGTACTTTGACCCGCTGAATCAAAAAAACCAACCTTTGTTACACGAAAATACACCTGGAAAGAAGTTATTCCGCATGGTACGAAAAAGAGATGATCGAAAATATTTTGTTTCAGATTCAAAATCGGACTTCAATGGGTGAGTTTCTAGGTGTATTTCGACCCACTGAATCCGAAAATCCAACCTCTAATGACCAAAAATATGCTTGGAAAAAAGTTATTCCGCATGGTTCGAAAAAGAGATGATCGAAAATATCTGTCTCCAGAATCGAAATCGAACTTTGATGGGTGGGTTTATAGGTGTATTTTGACCCGCTGAATCCGAGAATCCAAGCTTTGATGACCAAAAATATGCTTGGAAAAAAGTTATTTCGCATGGTACGAAAAAGAGATGATCGGAAATATCTGTCTCCAGAATTGAAATCGAACTTTGATGGGTGGGTCTATAGGTGTATTTTGACCCGCTGAATCCGAGAATCCAAGCTTTGATGACCAAAAATATGCTTGGAAAAAAGTTATTTCGCATGGTACGAAAAAGAGATGATCGGAAATATCTTTCTCCAGAATCGAAGTCGAACTTTGATGGGTGGGTTTCTAGGTGTATTTCGACCCGCTGAATCCGAAAATCCAACCTTTGATGACCGAAAATATGCTTGGAAAATAGTTATGTCGCACGGTACGAAAAAGAGATGATCGAAAATATTTTTTTTCCGAATCAAAATTGGACTTTAATGGGTGAGTTTCTAGGTGTATTTCGACCCACTGAATCCGAAAATCCAACCTCTGATGACCAAAAATATGCTTGGAAAAAAGTTATTTTGCATGGTTCGAAAAAGAGATGATCGAAAATATCTGTCTCCAGAATCGAAATCGAACTTTGATGGGTGGGTTTATAGGTGTATTTTGACCCGCTGAATCCAAAAATCCAACCTTTGTTACACGAAAAAACACCTGGAAAGAAGTTATTTCGCACGGTACGAAAAAGAGATGATCGAAAATATTTTTTTTCAGAATCAAAATCGGACTTTAATGGGTGAGTTTCTAGGTGTATTTCGACCCGCTGAATCCGAAAATCCAACCTCTGATGACCAAAAATATGCTTGGAAAAAAGTTATTTCGCATGGTACGACAAAGAGATGATCGAAAATATCTGTCTCCAGAATCGGAATCGAACTTTGATGGGTGGGTTTATAGGTGTATTTTGACCCGCTGAATCCGAGGATCCAAGCTTTGATGACCAAAAATATGCTTGGAAAAAAGTTATTTCGCATGGTACGAAAAAGAGATGATCGGAAATATCTTTCTCCAGAATCGAAGTCGAACTTTGATGGGTGGGTTCATAGGTGTATTTTGACCCGCTGAATCCAAAAATCCAACCTTCGTTACACGAAAATACACCTGGAAAGAAGTTATTTCGCATGGTCCGACGAAGAGATGATCGAAAATATTTTTTTTCAGAATCAAAATCGGACTTCAATGGGTGAGTTTCTAGGTGTATTATGACCCACTGAATCCGAAAATCCAACCTCTGATGACCAAAAATATGCTTGGAAAAAAGTTATTTCGCATGGTACGAAAAATAGATGATCGAAAATATTTTTTTTCAGAATTAAAATCGGACTTTGATGGGTGAGTTTCTAGGTGTATTCCGACCCGCTGAATCCGAAAGTCCGAACGTTGATGACCAAAAATATGCTTGGAAAAAAGTTATTTCGCATGGTACGAAAAAGAGATGATCGAAAATATCTGTCTCCAGAATCGGAATCGAACTTTGATGGGTGGGTTCATAGGTGTATCTTGACCCGCTGAATCCAAAAATCCAACCTTTGTTACACGAAAAAACACCTGGAAAGAAGTTATTTCGCATGGTACGAAAAAGAGATGATCGAAAATATTTTTTTTCAGAATCAAAATCGGACTTTAATGGGTGAGTTTCTAGGTGTATTTCGACCCGCTGAATCCGAAAATCCAACCTCTGATGACCAAAAATATGCTTGGAAAAAAGTTATTTCGCATGGTACGACAAAGAGATGATCGAAAATATCTGTCTCCAGAATCGGAATCGAACTTTGATGGGTGGGTTCATAGGTGTATTTTGACCCGCTGAATCCAAAAATCCAACCTTTGTTACACGAAAAAACACCTGGAAAGAAGTTATTTCGCATGGTACGAAAAATAGATGATCGAAAATATTTTCTTTCAGAATCAAAATCGGACTTTGATAGGTGAGTTTCTAGGTGTATTCCGACCCGCTGAATCCGAAAATCCGAACTTCGATGACCAAAAATATGCTTGGAAAAAAGTTATTTCGCATGGTACGAAAAAGAGATGATCGAAAATATCTGTCTCCAGAATCGGAATCGAACTTTGATGGGTGGGTTCATAGGTGTATTTTGACCCGCTGATTCAAAAAATCCAACCTTTGTTGAACGAAAATACACCTGGAGAGAAGTTATTTCGCATTGTACGAAAAAGAGATGATCAAAAATATTTTTTTTCAGAATCGAAATCGGACTTTAATGGGTGAGTTTCTAGGTGTATTCCGACCCAATGAATCCGAAAATCCAACCTCTGATGACCAAAGATATGCTTGGAAAAAAGTTATGTCGCACGGTACGAAAAAGAGATGATCGAAAATATTTTTTTTCCGAATCAAAATCGGACTTTAATGGGTGAGTTTCTAGGTGTATTTCGACCCACTGAATCCGAAAATCCAACCTCTGATGACCAAAAATATGCTTGGAAAAAAGTTATGTCGCACGGTACGAAAAAGAGATGATCGAAAATATTTTTTTTCCGAATCAAAATCGGACTTTAATGGGTGAGTTTCTAGGTGTATTATGACCCACTGAATCCGAAAATCCAACCTCTGATGACCAAAAATATGCTTGGAAAAAAGTTATGTCGCACGGTACGAAAAAGAGATGATCGAAAATATTTTTTTTCCGAATCAAAATCGGACTTTAATGGGTGAGTTTCTAGGTGTATTTCGACCCACTGAATCCGAAAATCCAACCTCTAATAACCAAAAATATGCTTGGAAAAAAGTTATTCCGCATGGTTCGAAAAAGAGATGATCGAAAATATCTGTCTCCAGAATCGAAATCGAACTTTGAAGGGTGGGTTTATAGGTGTATTTTGACCCGCTGAATCCGAGAATCCAAGCTTTGATGACCAAAAATATGCTTGGAAAAAAGTTATTTCGCATGGTACGAAAAAGAGATGATCGGAAATATCTGTCTCCAGAATTGAAATCGAACTTTGATGGGTGGGTCTATAGGTGTATTTTGACCCGCTGAATCCGAGAATCCAAGCTTTAATGACCAAAAATATGCTTGGAAAAAAGTTATTTCGCATGGTACGAAAAAGAGATGATCGGAAATATCTTTCTCCAGAATCGAAGTCGAACTTTGATGGGTGGGTTTCTAGGTGTATTTCGACCCGCTGAATCCGAAAATCCAACCTTTGATGACCAAAAATATGCTTGGAAAAAAGTTATTTCGCATGGTACAAAAAAGAGATGATCGAAAATATCTGTCTCCAGGATCGAAATCGAACTTTGATGGGTGGGTTTATAGGTGTATTTCGACCCGCTGAATCCAAAAATCCAACCTTTGTTACACGAAAATATACCTGGAACGAAGGTATTTCGCATGGTACGAAAAAGAGATGATCGAAAATATTTTTTCTCAGAATCAAAATCGGACTTCGATGGGTGAGTTTCTAGGTGTATTTCGACCCGCTGAATCCGAAAATCCAACCTTTGATGACGAAAATATGCTTGGAAAAAAGTTATTTCGCATGGTACGAAAAAGAGATGATCGAAAATATTTTTTTTCAGAATCGGAATCGGACTGAGATGGGTGAGTTTCTAGGCGTATTTCGACCCGCTGAATATGAAAATCCAACCTTTGATGACCAATAATATGCTTGGAAAAAAGTTATTTCGCATGGTTCGAAAAAGAGATGATCGAAAATATCTGTCTCCAGAATCAAAATCGAACTTTGATGGGTGGGTTCATAGGTGTACTTTGACCCGCTGAATCAAAAAATCCAACCTTTGTTACACGAAAATACACCTGGAAAGAAGTTATTCCGCATGGTACGAAAAAGAGATGATCGAAAATATTTTCTTTCAGAATCGGAATCGGACTTTGATGGGTGAGTTTCTGGGTGTATTCCGACCCGCTGAATCCGAGAATCCGAACTTCGATGACCAAAAACATGCTTGGAAAAAAGTTATGTCGCACGGTACGAAAAAGAGATGATCGAAAATATTTTTTTTCCGAATCAAAATCGGACTTTAATGGGTGAGTTTCTAGGTGTATTCCGACCCACTGAATCCGAAAATCCAACCTCTAATAACCAAAAATATGCTTGGAAAAAAGTTATTCCGCATGGTTCGAAAAAGAGATGATCGAAAATATCTGTCTCCAGAATCGAAATCGAACTTTGATGGGTGGGTTTATAGGTGTATTTTGACCCGCTGAATCCGAGAATCCAAGCTTTGATGACCAAAAATATGCTTGGAAAAAAGTTATTTCGCATGGTACGAAAAAGAGATGATCGGAAATATCTGTCTCCAGAATTGAAATCGAACTTTGATGGGTGGGTCTATAGGTGTATTTTGACCCGCTGAATCCGAGAATCCAAGCTTTAATGACCAAAAATATGCTTGGAAAAAAGTTATTTCGCATGGTACGAAAAAGAGATGATCGGAAATATCTTTCTCCAGAATCGAAGTCGAACTTTGATGGGTGGGTTTCTAGGTGTATTTCGACCCGCTGAATCCGAAAATCCAACCTTTGATGACCGAAAATATGCTTGGAAAAAAGTTATGTCGCACGGTACGAAAAAGAGATGATCGAAAATATTTTTTTTCCGAATCAAAATTGGACTTTAATGGGTGAGTTTCTAGGTGTATTCCGACCCACTGAATCCGAAAATCCAACCTCTGATGACCAAAAATATGCTTGGAAAAAAGTTATTTCGCATGGTTCGAAAAAGAGATGATCGAAAATATCTGTCTCCAGAATCGAAATCGAACTTTGATGGGTGGGTTTATAGGTGTATTTTGACCCGCTGAATCCAAAAATCCAACCTTTGTTACACGAAAAAACACCTGGAAAGAAGTTATTTCGCACGGTACGAAAAAGAGATGATCGAAAATATTTTTTTTCAGAATCAAAATCGGACTTCAATGGGTGAGTTTCTAGGTGTATTTCGACCCGCTGAATCCGAAAATCCAACCTCTGATGACCAAAAATATGCTTGGAAAAAAGTTATTTCGCATGGTACGACAAAGAGATGATCGAAAATATCTGTCTCCAGAATCGGAATCGAACTTTGATGGGTGGGTTTATAGGTGTATTTTGACCCGCTGAATCCGAGGATCCAAGCTTTGATGACCAAAAATATGCTTGGAAAAAAGTTATTTCGCATGGTACGAAAAAGAGATGATCGGAAATATCTTTCTCCAGAATCGAAGTCGAACTTTGATGGGTGGGTTCATAGGTGTATTTTGACCCGCTGAATCCAAAAATCCAACCTTCGTTACACGAAAATACACCTGGAAAGAAGTTATTTCGCATGGTCCGACGAAGAGATGATCGAAAATATTTTTTTTCAGAATCAAAATCGGACTTCAATGGGTGAGTTTCTAGGTGTATTCCGACCCGCTGAATCCGAAAATCCGAACTATGATGACCAAAAATATGCTTGGAAAAAAGTTATTTCGCATGGTACGAAAAAGAAATGATCGAAAATATCTGTCTCCAGAATTGAAATCGAACTTTGATGGGTGGGTTTATAGGTGTATTTTGACCCGCTGAATCCGAGGATCCAAGCTTTGATGACCAAAAATATGCTTGGAAAAAAGTTATTTCGCATGGTACGACATAGAGATGATCGAAAATATTTTTCTTCAGAATCAAAATCGGACTTTGATGGGTGAGTTTCTAGGTGTATTCCGACCCGCTGAATCCGAAAATCCGAACTATGATG
This sequence comes from Phymatocera aterrima, assembly GCA_963170745.1. Lineage (NCBI taxonomy): Eukaryota > Metazoa > Arthropoda > Insecta > Hymenoptera > Tenthredinidae > Phymatocera > Phymatocera aterrima. The sequence goes on along the minus strand of CAUJGY010000138.1, from coordinate 748,005 downwards.
ACCAAAAATATGCTTGGAAAAAAGTTATTTCGCATGGTACGAAAAAGAGATGATCAAAAATATCTGTCTCCAGAATTGAAATCGAACTTTGATGGGTGGGTTTATAGGTGTATTTTGACCCGCTGAATCCGAGGATCCAAGCTTTGATGACCAAAAATATGCTTGGAAAAAAGTTATTTCGCATGGTACGAAAAAGAGATGATCGGAAATATCTTTCTCCAGAATCGAAGTCGAACTTTGATGGGTGGGTTCATAGGTGTATTTTGACCCGCTGAATCCAAAAATCCAACCTTCGTTACACGAAAATACACCTGGAAAGAAGTTATTTCGCATGGTCCGACAAAGAGATGATCGAAAATATTTTTTTTCAGAATCAAAATCGGACTTCAATGGGTGAGTTTCTAGGTGTATTCCGACCCGCTGAATCCGAAAATCCAAACTTTGATAATCAAAAATATGCTTGGAAAAAAGTTATTTCGCATGGTACGACATGGAGATGATCGAAAATATTTTTTTTCAAAATCAAAATCGGACTTTGATGGATGAGTTTCTAGGTGTATTATGACCCACTGATTCCGAAAATCCAACCTCTGATGACCAAAAATATGCTTGGAAAAAAGTTATTTCGCATGGTACGAAAAATGGATGATCGAAAATATTTTTTTTCAGAATTAAAATCGGACTTTGATGGGTGAGTTTCTAGGTGTATTCCGACCCGCTGAATCCGAAAGTCCGAACGTTGATGACCAAAAATATGCTTGGAAAAAAGTTATTTCGCATGGTACGAAAAAGAGATGATCGAAAATATCTGTCTCCAGAATCGGAATCGAACTTTGATGGGTGGGTTCATAGGTGTATCTTGACCCGCTGAATCCAAAAATCCAACCTTTGTTACACGAAAAAACACCTGGAAAGAAGTTATTTCGCATGGTACGAAAAAGAGATGATCGAAAATATTTTTTTTCAGAATCAAAATCGGACTTTAATGGGTGAGTTTCTAAGTGTATTTCGACCCGCTGAATCCGAAAATCCAACCTCTGATGACCAAAAATATGCTTGGAAAAAAGTTATTTCGCATGGTACGACAAAGAGATGATCGAAAATATCTGTCTCCAGAATCGGAATCGAACTTTGATGGGTGGGTTCATAGGTGTATTTTGACCCGCTGAATCCAAAAATCCAACCTTTGTTACACGAAAAAACACCTGGAAAGAAGTTATTTCGCATGGTACGAAAAATAGATGATCGAAAATATTTTTTTTCAGAATCAAAATCGGACTTTGATGGGTGAGTTTCTAGGTGTATTCCGACCCGCTGAATCCGAAAATCCGAACTTTGATGACCAAAAATATGCTTGGAAAAAAGTTATTTCGCATGGTACGAAAAAGAGATGATCGAAAATATCTGTCTCCAGAATCGGAATCGAACTTTGATGGGTGGGTTCATAGGTGTATTTTGACCCGCTGAATCCAAAAATCCAACCTTTGTTGGACGAAAATACACCTGGAAAGAAGTTATTTCGCATGGTACGAAAAAGAGATGATCGAAAATATTTTTTTTCAGAATCAAAATCGGACTTTAATGGGTGAGTTTCTAGGTGTATTATGACCCACTGAATCCGAAAATCCAACCTCTGATGACCAAAAATATGCTTGGAAAAAAGTTATGTCGCACGGTACGAAAAAGAGATGATCGAAAATATTTTTTTTCCGAATCAAAATCGGACTTTAATGGGTGAGTTTCTAGGTGTATTTCGACCCACTGAATCCGAAAATCCAACCTCTAATAACCAAAAATATGCTTGGAAAAAAGTTATTCCGCATGGTTCGAAAAAGAGATGATCGAAAATATCTGTCTCCAGAATCGAAATCGAACTTTGATGGGTGGGTTTATAGGTGTATTTTGACCCGCTGAATCCGAGAATCCAAGCTTTGATGACCAAAAATATGCTTGGAAAAAAGTTATTTCGCATGGTACGAAAAAGAGATGATCGGAAATATCTGTCTCCAGAATTGAAATCGAACTTTGATGGGTGGGTCTATAGGTGTATTTTGACCCGCTGAATCCGAGAATCCAAGCTTTAATGACCAAAAATATGCTTGGAAAAAAGTTATTTCGCATGGTACGAAAAAGAGATGATCGGAAATATCTTTCTCCAGAATCGAAGTCGAACTTTGATGGGTGGGTTTCTAGGTGTATTTCGACCCGCTGAATCCGAAAATCCAACCTTTGATGACCGAAAATATGCTTGGAAAAAAGTTATGTCGCACGGTACGAAAAAGAGATGATCGAAAATATTTTTTTTCCGAATCAAAATTGGACTTTAATGGGTGAGTTTCTAGGTGTATTTCGACCCACTGAATCCGAAAATCCAACCTCTGATGCCCAAAAATATGCTTGGAAAAAAGTTATTTCGCATGGTTCGAAAAAGAGATGATCGAAAATATCTGTCTCCAGAATCGAAATCGAACTTTGATGGGTGGGTTTATAGGTGTATTTTGACCCGCTGAATCCAAAAATCCAACCTTTGTTACACGAAAAAACACCTGGAAAGAAGTTATTTCGCATGGTACGAAAAAGAGATGATCGAAAATATTTTTTTTCAGAATCAAAATCGGACTTTAATGGGTGAGTTTCTAGGTGTATTTCGACCCGCTGAATCCGAAAATCCAACCTCTGATGACCAAAAATATGCTTGGAAAAAAGTTATTTCGCATGGTACGACAAAGAGATGATCGAAAATATCTGTCTCCAGAATCGGAATCGAACTTTGATGGGTGGGTTCATAGGTGTATTTTGACCCGCTGAATCCAAAAATCCAACCTTTGTTACACGAAAAAACACCTGGAAAGAAGTTATTTCGCATGGTACGAAAAATAGATGATCGAAAATATTTTTTTTCAGAATCAAAATCGGACTTTGATGGGTGAGTTTCTAGGTGTATTCCGACCCGCTGAATCCGAAAATCCGAACTTTGATGACCAAAAATATGCTTGGAAAAAAGTTATTTCGCATGGTACGAAAAAGAGATGATCGAAAATATCTGTCTCCAGAATCGGAATCGAACTTTGATGGGTGGGTTCATAGGTGTATTTTGACCCGCTGAATCCAAAAATCCAACCTTTGTTGGACGAAAATACACCTGGAAAGAAGTTATTTCGCATGGTACGAAAAAGAGATGATCGAAAATATTTTTTTTCAGAATCAAAATCGGACTTTAATGGGTGAGTTTCTAGGTGTATTATGACCCACTGAATCCGAAAATCCAACCTCTGATGACCAAAAATATGCTTGGAAAAAAGTTATGTCGCACGGTACGAAAAAGAGATGATCGAAAATATTTTTTTTCCGAATCAAAATCGGACTTTAATGGGTGAGTTTCTAGGTGTATTTCGACCCACTGAATCCGAAAATCCAACCTCTAATAACCAAAAATATGCTTGGAAAAAAGTTATTCCGCATGGTTCGAAAAAGAGATGATCGAAAATATCTGTCTCCAGAATCGAAATCGAACTTTGATGGGTGGGTTTATAGGTGTATTTTGACCCGCTGATTCCGAGAATCCAAGCTTTGATGACCAAAAATATGCTTGGAAAAAAGTTATTTCGCATGGTACGAAAAAGAGATGATCGGAAATATCTGTCTCCAGAATTGAAATCGAACTTTGATGGGTGGGTCTATAGGTGTATTTTGACCCGCTGAATCCGAGAATCCAAGCTTTAATGACCAAAAATATGCTTGGAAAAAAGTTATTTCGCATGGTACGAAAAAGAGATGATCGGAAATATCTTTCTCCAGAATCGAAGTCGAACTTTGATGGGTGGGTTTCTAGGTGTATTTCGACCCGCTGAATCCGAAAATCCAACCTTTGATGACCGAAAATATGCTTGGAAAAAAGTTATGTCGCACGGTACGAAAAAGAGATGATCGAAAATATTTTTTTTCCGAATCAAAATTGGACTTTAATGGGTGAGTTTCTAGGTGTATTTCGACCCACTGAATCCGAAAATCCAACCTCTGATGACCAAAAATATGCTTGGAAAAAAGTTATTTCGCATGGTTCGAAAAAGAGATGATCGAAAATATCTGTCTCCAGAATCGAAATCGAACTTTGATGGGTGGGTTTATAGGTGTATTTTGACCCGCTGAATCCAAAAATCCAACCTTTGTTACACGAAAAAACACCTGGAAAGAAGTTATTTCGCATGGTACGAAAAAGAGATGATCGGAAATATCTTTCTCCAGAATCGAAGTCGAACTTTGATGGGTGGGTTCATAGGTGTATTTTGACCCGCTGAATCCAAAAATCCAACCTTCGTTACACGAAAATACACCTGGAAAGAAGTTATTTCGCATGGTCCGACAAAGAGATGATCGAAAATATTTTTTTTCAGAATCAAAATCGGACTTCAATGGGTGAGTTTCTAGGTGTATTCCGACCCGCTGAATCCGAAAATACAAACTTTGATCATCAAAAATATGCTTGGAAAAAAGTTATGTCGCATGGTACGACATGGAGATGATCGAAAATATTTTTTTTCAAAATCAAAATCGGACTTTGATGGGTGAGTTTCTAGGTGTATTATGACCCACTGAATCCGAAAATCCAACCTCTGATGACCAAAAATATGCTTGGAAAAAAGTTATTTCGCATGGTACGAAAAATAGATGATCGAAAATATTTTTTTTCAGAATTAAAATCGGACTTTGATGGGTGAGTTTCTAGGTGTATTCCGACCCGCTGAATCCGAAAGTCCGAACGTTGATGACCAAAAATATGCTTGGAAAAACGTTATTTCGCATGGTACGAAAAAGAGATGATCGAAAATATCTGTCTCCAGAATCGGAATCGAACTTAGATGGGTGGGTTCATAGGTGTATTTTGACCCGCTGAATCCAAAAATCCAACCTTCGTTACACGAAAAAACACCTGGAAAGAAGTTATTTCGCATGGTACGAAAAAGAGATGATCGAAAATATTTTTTTTCAGAATCAAAATCGGACTTTAATGGGTGAGTTTCTAGGTGTATTTCGACCCGCTGAATCCGAAAATCCAACCTCTGATGACCAAAAATATGCTTGGAAAAAAGTTATTTCGCATGGTACGACAAAGAGATGATCGAAAATATCTGTCTCCAGAATCGGAATCGAACTTTGATGGGTGGGTTTATAGGTGTATTTTGACCCGCTGAATCCGAGGATCCAAGCTTTGATGACCAAAAATATGCTTGGAAAAAAGTTATTTCGCATGGTACGAAAAAGAGATGATCGGAAATATCTTTCTCCAGAATCGAAGTCGAACTTTGATGGGTGGGTTCATAGGTGTATTTTGACCCGCTGAGTCCAAAAATCCAACCTTCGTTACACGAAAATACACCTGGAAAGAAGTTATTTCGCATGGTCCGACGAAGAGATGATCGAAAATATTTTTTTTCAGAATCAAAATCGGACTTCAATGGGTGAGTTTCTAGGTGTATTCCGACCCGCTGAATCCGAAAATCCAAACTTTGATAATCAAAAATATGCTTGGAAAAAAGTTATTTCGCATGGTACGACATAGAGATGATCGAAAATATTTTTTTTCAGAATCAAAATCGGACTTTAATGGGTGAGTTTCTAGGTGTATTTCGACCCACTGAATCCGAAAATCCAACCTCTGATGACCAAAAATATGCTTGGAAAAAAGTTATGTCGCACGGTACGAAAAAGAGATGATCGAAAATATTTTTTTTCCGAATCAAAATCGGACTTTAATGGGTGAGTTTCTAGGTGTATTATGACCCACTGAATCCGAAAATTCAACCTCTGATGACCAAAAATATGCTTGGAAAAAAGTTATTTCGCATGGTACGAAAAAGAGATGATCGGAAATATCTTTCTCCAGAATCGAAGTCGAACTTTGATGGGTGGGTTCATAGGTGTATTTTGACCCGCTGAATCCAAAAATCCAACCTTCGTTACACGAAAATACACCTGGAAAGAAGTTATTTCGCATGGTCCGACGAAGAGATGATCGAAAATATTTTTTTTCAGAATCAAAATCGGACTTCAATGGGTGAGTTTCTAGGTGTATTCCGACCCGCTGAATCCGAAAATCCGAACTATGATGACCAAAAATATGCTTGGAAAAAAGTTATTTCGCATGGTACGAAAAAGAGATGATCGAAAATATCTGTCTCCAGAATTGAAATCGAACTTTGATGGGTGGGTTTATAGGTGTATTTTGACCCGCTGAATCCGAGGATCCAAGCTTTGATGACCAAAAATATGCTTGGAAAAAAGTTATTTCGCATGGTACGACATAGAGATGATCGAAAATATTTTTCTTCAGAATCAAAATCGGACTTTGATGGGTGAGTTTCTAGGTGTATTCCGACCCGCTGAATCCGAAAATCCGAACTATGATGACCAAAAATATGCTTGGAAAAAAGTTATTTCGCATGGTACGAAAAAGAGATGATCAAAAATATCTGTCTCCAGAATTGAAATCGAACTTTGATGGGTGGGTTTATAGGTGTATTTTGACCCGCTGAATCCGAGGATCCAAGCTTTGATGACCAAAAATATGCTTGGACAAAAGTTATTTCGCATGGTACGAAAAAGAGATGATCGGAAATATCTTTCTCCAGAATCGAAGTCGAACTTTGATGGGTGGGTTCATAGGTGTATTTTGACCCGCTGAATCCAAAAATCCAACCTTCGTTACACGAAAATACACCTGGAAAGAAGTTATTTCGCATGGTCCGACGAAGAGATGATCGAAAATATTTTTTTTCAGAATCAAAATCGGACTTCAATGGGTGAGTTCCTAGGTGTATTCCGACCCTCTGAATCCGAAAATCCAAACTTTGATAATAAAAAATATGCTTGGAAAAAAGTTATTTCGCATGGTACGACATAGAGATGATCGAAAATATTTTTTTTTTGAATCAAAATCGGACTTTGATGGGTGAGTTTCTAGGTGTATTATGACCCACTGAATCCGAAAATCCAACCTCTGATGACCAAAAATATGCTTGGAAAAAAGTTATTTCGCATGGTACGAAAAATAGATGATCGAAAATATTTTTTTTCAGAATTAAAATCGGACTTTGATGGGTGAGTTTCTAGGTGTATTCCGACCCGCTGAATCCGAAAGTCCGAACGTTGATGACCAAAAATATGCTTGGAAAAACGTTATTTCGCATGGTACGAAAAAGAGATGATCGAAAATATCTGTCTCCAGAATCGGAATCGAACTTAGATGGGTGGGTTCATAGGTGTATTTTGACCCGCTGAATCCAAAAATCCAACCTTCGTTACACGAAAAAACACCTGGAAAGAAGTTATTTCGCATGGTACGAAAAAGAGATGATCGAAAATATTTTTTTTCAGAATCAAAATCGGACTTTAATGGGTGAGTTTCTAGGTGTATTTCGACCCGCTGAATCCGAAAATCCAACCTCTGATGACCAAAAATATGCTTGGAAAAAAGTTATTTCGCATGGTACGACAAAGAGATGATCGAAAATATCTGTCTCCAGAATCGGAATCGAACTTTGATGGGTGGGTTTATAGGTGTATTTTGACCCGCTGAATCCGAGGATCCAAGCTTTGATGACCAAAAATATGCTTGGAAAAAAGTTATTTCGCATGGTACGAAAAAGAGATGATCGGAAATATCTTTCTCCAGAATCGAAGTCGAACTTTGATGGGTGGGTTCATAGGTGTATTTTGACCCGCTGAGTCCAAAAATCCAACCTTCGTTACACGAAAATACACCTGGAAAGAAGTTATTTCGCATGGTCCGACGAAGAGATGATCGAAAATATTTTTTTTCAGAATCAAAATCGGACTTCAATGGGTGAGTTTCTAGGTGTATTCCGACCCGCTGAATCCGAAAATCCAAACTTTGATAATCAAAAATATGCTTGGAAAAAAGTTATTTCGCATGGTACGACATAGAGATGATCGAAAATATTTTTTTTCAGAATCAAAATCGGACTTTAATGGGTGAGTTTCTAGGTGTATTTCGACCCACTGAATCCGAAAATCCAACCTCTGATGACCAAAAATATGCTTGGAAAAAAGTTATGTCGCACGGTACGAAAAAGAGATGATCGAAAATATTTTTTTTCCGAATCAAAATCGGACTTTAATGGGTGAGTTTCTAGGTGTATTATGACCCACTGAATCCGAAAATTCAACCTCTGATGACCAAAAATATGCTTGGAAAAAAGTTATTTCGCATGGTACGAAAAAGAGATGATCGGAAATATCTTTCTCCAGAATCGAAGTCGAACTTTGATGGGTGGGTTCATAGGTGTATTTTGACCCGCTGAATCCAAAAATCCAACCTTCGTTACACGAAAATACACCTGGAAAGAAGTTATTTCGCATGGTCCGACGAAGAGATGATCGAAAATATTTTTTTTCAGAATCAAAATCGGACTTCAATGGGTGAGTTTCTAGGTGTATTCCGACCCGCTGAATCCGAAAATCCGAACTATGATGACCAAAAATATGCTTGGAAAAAAGTTATTTCGCATGGTACGAAAAAGAGATGATCGAAAATATCTGTCTCCAGAATTGAAATCGAACTTTGATGGGTGGGTTTATAGGTGTATTTTGACCCGCTGAATCCGAGGATCCAAGCTTTGATGACCAAAAATATGCTTGGAAAAAAGTTATTTCGCATGGTACGACATAGAGATGATCGAAAATATTTTTCTTCAGAATCAAAATCGGACTTTGATGGGTGAGTTTCTAGGTGTATTCCGACCCGCTGAATCCGAAAATCCGAACTATGATGACCAAAAATATGCTTGGAAAAAAGTTATTTCGCATGGTACGAAAAAGAGATGATCAAAAATATCTGTCTCCAGAATTGAAATCGAACTTTGATGGGTGGGTTTATAGGTGTATTTTGACCCGCTGAATCCGAGGATCCAAGCTTTGATGACCAAAAATATGCTTGGACAAAAGTTATTTCGCATGGTACGAAAAAGAGATGATCGGAAATATCTTTCTCCAGAATCGAAGTCGAACTTTGATGGGTGGGTTCATAGGTGTATTTTGACCCGCTGAATCCAAAAATCCAACCTTCGTTACACGAAAATACACCTGGAAAGAAGTTATTTCGCATGGTCCGACGAAGAGATGATCGAAAATATTTTTTTTCAGAATCAAAATCGGACTTCAATGGGTGAGTTCCTAGGTGTATTCCGACCCTCTGAATCCGAAAATCCAAACTTTGATAATAAAAAATATGCTTGGAAAAAAGTTATTTCGCATGGTACGACATAGAGATGATCGAAAATATTTTTTTTTTGAATCAAAATCGGACTTTGATGGGTGAGTTTCTAGGTGTATTCCGACCCGCTGAATCCGAAAATCCGAACTATGATGACCAAAAATATGCTTGGAAAAAAGTTATTTCGCATGGTACGAAAAAGAGATGATCGAAAATATCTGTCTCCAGAATTGAAATCGAACTTTGATGGGTGGGTTTATAGGTGTATTTTGACCCGCTGAATCCGAGGATCCAAGCTTTGATGACCAAAAATATGCTTGGAAAGAAGTTATTTCGCATGGTACGAAAAAGAGATGATCGGAAATATCTTTCTCCAGAATCGAAGTCGAACTTTGATGGGTGGGTTCATAGGTGTATTTTGACCCGCTGAATCCAAAAATCCAACCTTCGTTACACGAAAATACACCTGGAAAGAAGTTATTTCGCATGGTCCGACAAAGAGATGATCGAAAATATTTTTTTTCAGAATCAAAATCGGACTTCAATGGGTGAGTTTCTAGGTGTATTCCGACCCGCTGAATCCGAAAATCCAAACTTTGATAGTCAAAAATATGCTTGGAAAAAAGTTATTTCGCATGGTACGACATGGAGATGATCGAAAATATTTTTGTTCCGAATCAAAATCGGACTTTAATGGGTGAGTTTCTAGGTGTATTTCGACCCACTGAATCTGAAAATCCAACCTCTGATGACCAAAAATATGCTTGGCAAAAAGTTATGTCGCACGGTACGAAAAAGAGATGATCGAAAATATTTTTTTTCCGAATCAAAATCGGACTTTAATGGGTGAGTTTCTAGGTGTATTATGACCCACTGAATCCGAAAATTCAACCTCTGATGACCAAAAATATGCTTGGAAAAAAGTTATTTCGCATGGTACGAAAAATAGATGATCGAAAATATTTTTTTTCAGAATTAAAATCGGACTTTGATGGGTGAGTTTCTAGGTGTATTCCGACCCGCTGAATCCGAAAGTCCGAACTTTGATGACCAAAAATATGCTTGGAAAAAAGTTATTTCGCATGGTACGAAAAAGAGATGATCGAAAATATCTGTCTCCAGAATCGGAATCGAACTTTGATGGGTGGGTTCATAGGTGTATTTTGACCCGCTGAATCCAAAAATCCAACCTTTGTTAGACGAAAATACACCTGGACAGAAGTTATTCCGCATGGTACGAAAAAGAGATGATCGAAAATATTTTTTTTCAGAATCAAAATCGGACTTTAATGGGTGAGTTTCTAGGTGTATTATGACCCACTGAATCCGAAAATTCAACCTCTGATGACCAAAAATATGCTTGGAAAAAAGTTATGTCGCACGGTACGAAAAAGAGATGATCGAAAATATTTTTGTTCCGAATCAAAATCGGACTTTAATGGGTGAGTTTCTAGGTGTATTTCGACCCACTGAATCCGAAAATCCAACCTCTGATGACCAAAAATATGCTTGGAAAAAAGTTATTTCGCATGGTTCGAAAAAGAGATGATCGAAAATATCTGTCTCCAGAATCGAAATTGAACTTTGATGGGTGGGTTTATAGGTGTATTTTGACCCGCTGAATCCAAAAATCCAACCTTTGTTACACGAAAAAACACCTGGAAAGAAGTTATATCGCATGGTACGAAAAAGAGATGATCGAAAATATTTTTTTTCAGAATCAAAATCGGACTTCAATGGGTGAGTTTCTAGGTGTATTTCGACCCGCTGAATCCGAAAATCCAACCTCTGATGACCAAAAATATGCTTGGAAAAAAGTTATTTCGCATGGTACGACAAAGAGATGATCGAAAATATCTGTCTCCAGAATCGGAATCGAACTTTGATGGGTGGGTTTATAGGTGTATTTTGACCCGCTGAATCCGAGGATCCAACCTTCGTTACACGAAAATACACCTGGAAAGAAGTTATTTCGCATGGTCCGACGAAGAGATGATCGAAAATATTTTTTTTCAGAATCAAAATCGGACTTCAATGGGTGAGTTTCTAGGTGTATTTCGACCCACTGAATCCGAGAATCCAACCTCTGATGACCAAAAATATGCTTGGAAAAAAGTTATTTCGCACGGTACGAAAAAGAGATGATCGAAAATATTTTTTTTCAGAATCGGAATCGGACTTTGATGGGTGAATTTCTAGGTGTATTCCGACCCGCTGAATCCGAAAATCCAACCTTTGATGACCAAAAATATGCTTGGAAAAAAGTTATTTCGCATGGTTCGAAAAAGAGATGATCGGAAATATCTGTCTCCAGAATCAAAATCGAACTTTGATGGGTGGGTTCGTAGGTGTACTTTGACCCGCTGAATCAAAAAAACCAACCTTTGTTACACGAAAATACACCTGGAAAGAAGTTATTCCGCATGGTACGAAAAAGAGATGATCGAAAATATTTTGTTTCAGATTCAAAATCGGACTTCAATGGGTGAGTTTCTAGGTGTATTTCGACCCACTGAATCCGAAAATCCAACCTCTAATGACCAAAAATATGCTTGGAAAAAAGTTATTCCGCATGGTTCGAAAAAGAGATGATCGAAAATATCTGTCTCCAGAATCGAAATCGAACTTTGATGGGTGGGTTTATAGGTGTATTTTGACCCGCTGAATCAGAGAATCCAAGCTTTCATGACCAAAAATATGCTTGGAAAAAAGTTATTTCGCATGGTACGAAAAAGAGATGATCGGAAATATCTGTCTCCAGAATTGAAATCGAACTTTGATGGGTGGGTCTATAGGTGTATTTTGACCCGCTGAATCCGAGAATCCAAGCTTTGATGACCAAAAATATGCTTGGAAAAAAGTTATTTCGCATGGTACGAAAAAGAGATGATCGGAAATATCTTTCTCCAGAATCGAAGTCGAACTTTGATGGGTGGGTTTCGAGGTGTATTTCGACCCGCTGAATCCGAAAATCCAACCTTTGATGACCGAAAATATGCTTGGAAAAAAGTTATGTCGCACGGTACGAAAAAGAGATGATCGAAAATATTTTTTTTCCGAATCAAAATTGGACTTTAATGGGTGAGTTTCTAGGTGTATTTCGACCCACTGAATCCGAAAATCCAACCTCTGATGACCAAAAATATGCTTGGAAAAAAGTTATTTCGCATGGTTCGAAAAAGAGATGATCGAAAATATCTGTCTCCAGAATCGAAATCGAACTTTGATGGGTGGGTTTATAGGTGTATTTTGACCCGCTGAATCCAAAAATCCAACCTTTGTTACACGAAAAAACACCTGGAAAGAAGTTATTTCGCACGGTACGAAAAAGAGATGATCGAAAATATTTTTTTTCAGAATCAAAATCGGACTTTAATGGGTGAGTTTCTAGGTGTATTTCGACCCGCTGAATCCAAAAATCCAACCTCTGATGACCAAAAATATGCTTGGAAAAAAGTTATTTCGCATGGTACGACAAAGAGATGATCGAAAATATCTGTCTCCAGAATCGGAATCGAACTTTGATGGGTGGGTTTATAGGTGTATTTTGACCCGCTGAATCCGAGGATCCAAGCTTTGATGACCAAAAATATGCTTGGAAAAAAGTTATTTCGCATGGTACGAAAAAGAGATGATCGGAAATATCTTTCTCCAGAATCGAAGTCGAACTTTGATGGGTGGGTTCATAGGTGTATTTTGACCCGCTGAATCCAAAAATCCAACCTTCGTTACACGAAAATACACCTGGAAAAAAGTTATTTCGCATGGTCCGACGAAGAGATGATCGAAAATATTTTTTTTCAGAATCAAAATCGGACTTCAATGGGTGAGTTTCTAGGTGTATTCCGACCCGCTGAATCCGAAAATCCGAACTATGATGACCAAAAATATGCTTGGAAAAAAGTTATTTCGCATGGTACGAAAAAGAGATGATCGAAAATATCTGTCTCCAGAATTGAAATCGAACTTTGATGGGTGGGTTTATAGGTGTATTTTGACCCGCTGAATCCGAGGATCCAAGCTTTGATGACCAAAAATATGCTTGGAAAAAAGTTATTTCGCATGGTACGACATAGAGATGATCGAAAATATTTTTCTTCAGAATCAAAATCGGACTTTGATGGGTGAGTTTCTAGGTGTATTCCGACCCGCTGAATCCGAAAATCCGAACTATGATGACCAAAAATATGCTTGGAAAAAAGTTATTTCGCATGGTACGAAAAAGAGATGATCAAAAATATCTGTCTCCAGAATTGAAATCGAACTTTGATGGGTGGGTTTATAGGTGTATTTCGACCCGCTGAATCCGAGGATCCAAGCTTTGATGACCAAAAATATGCTTGGAAAAAAGTTATTTCGCATGGTACGAAAAAGAGATGATCGGAAATATCTTTCTCCAGAATCGAAGTCGAACTTTGATGGGTGGGTTCATAGGTGTATTTTGACCCGCTGAATCCAAAAATCCAACCTTCGTTACACGAAAATACACCTGGAAAGAAGTTATTTCGCATGGTCCGACAAAGAGATGATCGAAAATATTTTTTTTCAGAATCAAAATCGGACTTCAATGGGTGAGTTTCTAGGTGTATTCCGACCCGCTGAATCCGAAAATCCAAACTTTGATCATCAAAAATATGCTTGGAAAAAAGTTATGTCGCATGGTACGACATGGAGATGATCGAAAATATTTTTTTTCAAAATCAAAATCGGACTTTGATGGGTGAGTTTCTAGGTGTATTTTGACCCACTGAATCCGAAAATCCAACCTCTGATGACCAAAAATATGCTTGGAAAAAAGTTATTTCGCATGGTACGAAAAATAGATGATCGAAAATATTTTTTTTCAGAATTAAAATCGGACTTTGATGGGTGAGTTTCTAGGTGTATTCCGACCCGCTGAATCCGAAAGTCCGAACGTTGATGACCAAAAATATGCTTGGAAAAACGTTATTTCGCATGGTACGAAAAAGAGATGATCGAAAATATCTGTCTCCAGAATCGGAATCGAACTTTGATGGGTGGGTTCATAGGTGTATTTTGACCCGCTGAATCCAAAAATCCAACCTTTGTTACACGAAAAAACACCTGGAAAGAAGTTATTTCGCATGGTACGAAAAAGAGATGATCGAAAATATTTTTTTTCAGAATCAAAATCGGACTTTAATGGGTGAGTTTCTAGGTGTATTTCGACCCGCTGAATCCGAAAATCCAACCTCTGATGACCAAAAATATGCTTGGAAAAAAGTTATTTCGCATGGTACGACAAAGAGATGATCGAAAATATCTGTCTCCAGAATCGGAATCGAACTTTGATGGGTGGGTTTATAGGTGTATTTTGACCCGCTGAATCCGAGGATCCAAGCTTTGATGACCAAAAATATGCTTGGAAAAAAGTTATTTCGCATGGTACGAAAAAGAGATGATCGGAAATATCTTTCTCCAGAATCGAAGTCGAACTTTGATGGGTGGGTTCATAGGTGTATTTTGACCCGCTGAGTCCAAAAATCCAACCTTCGTTACACGAAAATACACCTGGAAAGAAGTTATTTCGCATGGTCCGACGAAGAGATGATCGAAAATATTTTTTTTCAGAATCAAAATCGGACTTCAATGGGTGAGTTTCTAGGTGTATTCCGACCCGCTGAATCCGAAAATCCAAACTTTGATAATCAAAAATATGCTTGGAAAAAAGTTATTTCGCATGGTACGACATAGAGATGATCGAAAATATTTTTTTTCAGAATCAAAATCGGACTTTAATGGGTGAGTTTCTAGGTGTATTTCGACCCACTGAATCCGAAAATCCAACCTCTGATGACCAAAAATATGCTTGGAAAAAAGTTATGTCGCACGGTACGAAAAAGAGATGATCGAAAATATTTTTTTTCCGAATCAAAATCGGACTTTAATGGGTGAGTTTCTAGGTGTATTATGACCCACTGAATCCGAAAATTCAACCTCTGATGACCAAAAATATGCTTGGAAAAAAGTTATTTCGCATGGTACGAAAAAGAGATGATCGGAAATATCTTTCTCCAGAATCGAAGTCGAACTTTGATGGGTGGGTTCATAGGTGTATTTTGACCCGCTGAATCCAAAAATCCAACCTTCGTTACACGAAAATACACCTGGAAAGAAGTTATTTCGCATGGTCCGACGAAGAGATGATCGAAAATATTTTTTTTCAGAATCAAAATCGGACTTCAATGGGTGAGTTTCTAGGTGTATTCCGACCCGCTGAATCCGAAAATCCGAACTATGATGACCAAAAATATGCTTGGAAAAAAGTTATTTCGCATGGTACGAAAAAGAGATGATCGAAAATATCTGTCTCCAGAATTGAAATCGAACTTTGATGGGTGGGTTTATAGGTGTATTTTGACCCGCTGAATCCGAGGATCCAAGCTTTGATGACCAAAAATATGCTTGGAAAAAAGTTATTTCGCATGGTACGACATAGAGATGATCGAAAATATTTTTCTTCAGAATCAAAATCGGACTTTGATGGGTGAGTTTCTAGGTGTATTCCGACCCGCTGAATCCGAAAATCCGAACTATGATGACCAAAAATATGCTTGGAAAAAAGTTATTTCGCATGGTACGAAAAAGAGATGATCAAAAATATCTGTCTCCAGAATTGAAATCGAACTTTGATGGGTGGGTTTATAGGTGTATTTTGACCCGCTGAATCCGAGGATCCAAGCTTTGATGACCAAAAATATGCTTGGAAAAAAGTTATTTCGCATGGTACGAAAAAGAGATGATCGGAAATATCTTTCTCCAGAATCGAAGTCGAACTTTGATGGGTGGGTTCATAGGTGTATTTTGACCCGCTGAATCCAAAAATCCAACCTTCGTTACACGAAAATACCCCTGGAAAGAAGTTATTTCGCATGGTCCGACAAAGAGATGATCGAAAATATTTTTTTTCAGAATCAAAATCGGACTTCAATGGGTGAGTTTCTAGGTGTATTCCGACCCGCTGAATCCGAAAATCCAAACTTTGATAATCAAAAATATGCTTGGAAAAAAGTTATTTCGCATGGTACGACATGGAGATGATCGAAAATATTTTTTTTCAAAATCAAAATCGGACTTTGATGGGTGAGTTTCTAGGTGTATTATGACCCACTGAATCCGAAAATCCAACCTCTGATGACCAAAAATATGCTTGGAAAAAAGTTATTTCGCATGGTACGAAAAATAGATGATCGAAAATATTTTTTTTCAGAATTAAAATCGGACTTTGATGGGTGAGTTTCTAGGTGTATTCCGACCCGCTGAATCCGAAAGTCCGAACGTTGATGACCAAAAATATGCTTGGAAAAAAGTTATTTCGCATGGTACGAAAAAGAGATGATCGAAAATATCTGTCTCCAGAATCGGAATCGAACTTTGATGGGTGGGTTCATAGGTGTATTTTGACCCGCTGAATCCAAAAATCCAACCTTTGTTACACGAAAAAACACCTGGAAAGAAGTTATTTCGCATGGTACGAAAAAGAGATGATCGAAAATATTTTTTTTCAGAATCAAAATCGGACTTTAATGGGTGAGTTTCTAGGTGTATTTCGACCCGCTGAATCCAAAAATCCAACCTCTGATGACCAAAAATATGCTTGGAAAAAAGTTATTTCGCATGGTACGACAAAGAGATGATCGAAAATATCTGTCTCCAGAATCGGAATCGAACTTTGATGGGTGGGTTTATAGGTGTATTTTGACCCGCTGAATCCGAGGATCCAAGCTTTGATGACCAAAAATATGCTTGGAAAAAAGTTATTTCGCATGGTACGAAAAAGAGATGATCGGAAATATCTTTCTCCAGAATCGAAGTCGAACTTTGATGGGTGGGTTCATAGGTGTATTTTGACCCGCTGAATCCAAAAATCCAACCTTCGTTACACGAAAATACACCTGGAAAGAAGTTATTTCGCATGGTCCGACGAAGAGATGATCGAAAATATTTTTTTTCAGAATCAAAATCGGACTTCAATGGGTGAGTTTCTAGGTGTATTCCGACCCGCTGAATCCGAAAATCCGAACTTTGATAATCAAAAATATGCTTGGAAAAAAGTTATTTCGCATGGTACGACATAGAGATGATCGAAAATATTTTTTTTCAGAATCAAAATCGGACTTTAATGGGTGAGTTTCTAGGTGTATTTCGACCCACTGAA
The DNA here is from genome assembly GCA_963170745.1 of Phymatocera aterrima. Classification (NCBI taxonomy): domain Eukaryota; kingdom Metazoa; phylum Arthropoda; class Insecta; order Hymenoptera; family Tenthredinidae; genus Phymatocera; species Phymatocera aterrima. The sequence continues at coordinate 730,594 of CAUJGY010000138.1, read as the reverse complement.
TCCGAAAATCCAACCTCTGATGACCAAAAATATGCTTGGAAAAAAGTTATGTCGCACGGTACGAAAAAGAGATGATCGAAAATATTTTTTTTCCGAATCAAAATCGGACTTTAATGGGTGAGTTTCTAGGTGTATTATGACCCACTGAATCCGAAAATTCAACCTCTGATGACCAAAAATATGCTTGGAAAAAAGTTATGTCGCACGGTACGAAAAAGAGATGATCGAAAATATTTTTTTTCCGAATCAAAATCGGACTTTAATGGGTGAGTTTCTAGGTGTATTTCGACCCACTGAATCCGAAAATCCAACCTCTGATGACCAAAAATATGCTTGGAAAGAAGTTATTTCGCATGGTTCGAAAAAGAGATGATCGAAAATATCTGTCTCCAGAATCGAAATTGAACTTTGATGGGTGGGTTTATAGGTGTATTTTGACCCGCTGAATCCAAAAATCCAACCTTTGTTACACGAAAAAACACCTGGAAAGAAGTTATATCGCATGGTACGAAAAAGAGATGATCGAAAATATTTTTTTTCAGAATCAAAATCGGACTTCAATGGGTGAGTTTCTAGGTGTAATTCGACCCGCTGAATCCGAAAATCCAACCTCTGATGACCAAAAATATGCTTGGAAAAAAGTTATTTCGCATGGTACGACAAAGAGATGATCGAAAATATCTGTCTCCAGAATCGGAATCGAACTTTGATGGGTGGGTTTATAGGTGTATTTTGACCCGCTGAATCCGAGGATCCAAGCTTTGATGACCAAAAATATGCTTGGAAAAAAGTTATTTCGCATGGTACGAAAAAGAGATGATCGGAAATATCTTTCTCCAGAATCGAAGTCGAACTTTGATGGGTGGGTTCATAGGTGTATTTTGACCCGCTGAATCCAAAAATCCAACCTTCGTTACACGAAAATACACCTGGAAAGAAGTTATTTCGCATGGTCCGACGAAGAGATGATCGAAAATATTTTTTTTCAGAATCAAAATCGGACTTCAATGGGTGAGTTTCTAGGTGTATTTCGACCCACTGAATCCGAGAATCCAACCTCTGATGACCAAAAATATGCTTGGAAAAAAGTTATTTCGCACGGTACGAAAAAGAGATGATCGAAAATATTTTTTTTCAGAATCGGAATTGGACTTTGATGGGTGAATTTCTAGGTGTATTCCGACCCGCTGAATCCGAAAATCCAACCTTTGATGACCAAAAATATGCTTGGAAAAAAGTTATTTCGCATGGTTCGAAAAAGAGATGATCGGAAATATCTGTCTCCAGAATCAAAATCGAACTTTGATGGGTGGGTTCGTAGGTGTACTTTGACCCGCTGAATCAAAAAAACCAACCTTTGTTACACGAAAATACACCTGGAAAGAAGTTATTCCGCATGGTACGAAAAAGAGATGATCGAAAATATTTTGTTTCAGATTCAAAATCGGACTTCAATGGGTGAGTTTCTAGGTGTATTTCGACCCACTGAATCCGAAAATCCAACCTCTAATGACCAAAAATATGCTTGGAAAAAAGTTATTCCGCATGGTTCGAAAAAGAGATGATCGAAAATATCTGTCTCCAGAATCGAAATCGAACTTTGATGGGTGGGTTTATAGGTGTATTTTGACCCGCTGAATCCGAGAATCCAAGCTTTGATGACCAAAAATATGCTTGGAAAAAAGTTATTCCGCATGGTACGAAAAAGAGATGATCGGAAATATCTGTGTCCAGAATTGGAATCGAACTTTGATGGGTGGGTCTATAGGTGTATTTTGACCCGCTGAATCCGAGAATCCAAGCTTTGATGACCAAAAATATGCTTGGAAAAAAGTTATTTCGCATGGTACGAAAAAGAGATGATCGGAAATATCTTTCTCCAGAATCGAAGTCGAACTTTGATGGGTGGGTTTCTAGGTGTATTTCGACCCGCTGAATCCGAAAATCCAACCTTTGATGACCGAAAATATGCTTGGAAAAAAGTTATGTCGCACGGTACGAAAAAGAGATGATCGAAAATATTTTTTTTCCGAATCAAAATTGGACTTTAATGGGTGAGTTTCTAGGTGTATTTCGACCCACTGAATCCGAAAATCCAACCTCTGATGACCAAAAATATGCTTGGAAAAAAGTTATTTCGCATGGTTCGAAAAAGAGATGATCGAAAATATCTGTCTCCAGAATCGAAATCGAACTTTGATGGGTGGGTTTATAGGTGTATTTTGACCCGCTGAATCCAAAAATCCAACCTTTGTTACACGAAAAAACACCTGGAAAGAAGTTATTTCGCACGGTACGAAAAAGAGATGATCGAAAATATTTTTTTTCAGAATCAAAATCGGACTTTAATGGGTGAGTTTCTAGGTGTATTTCGACCCGCTGAATCCGAAAATCCAACCTCTGATGACCAAAAATATGCTTGGAAAAAAGTTATTTCGCATGGTACGACAAAGAGATGATCGAAAATATCTGTCTCCAGAATCGGAATCGAACTTTGATGGGTGGGTTTATAGGTGTATTTTGACCCGCGGAATCCGAGGATCCAAGCTTTGATGACCAAAAATATGCTTGGAAAAAAGTTATTTCGCATGGTACGAAAAAGAGATGATCGGAAATATCTTTCTCCAGAATCGAAGTCGAACTTTGATGGGTGGGTTCATAGGTGTATTTTGACCCGCTGAATTCAAAAATCCAACCTTCGTTACACGAAAATACACCTGGAAAGAAGTTATTTCGCATGGTCCGACGAAGAGATGATCGAAAATATTTTTTTTCAGAATCAAAATCGGACTTCAATGGGTGAGTTTCTAGGTGTATTCCGACCCGCTGAATCCGAAAATCCGAACTATGATGACCAAAAATATGCTTGGAAAAAAGTTATTTCGCATGGTACGAAAAAGAGATGATCGAAAATATCTGTCTCCAGAATTGAAATCGAACTTTGATGGGTGGGTTTATAGGTGTATTTTGACCCGCTGAATCCGAGGATCCAAGCTTTGATGACCAAAAATATGCTTGGAAAAAAGTTATTTCGCATGGTACGACATAGAGATGATCGAAAATATTTTTTTTCAGAATCAAAATCGGACTTTGATGGGTGAGTTTCTAGGTGTATTCCGACCCGCTGAATCCGAAAATCCGAACTATGATGACCAAAAATATGCTTGGAAAAAAGTTATTTCGCATGGTACGAAAAAGAGATGATCAAAAATATCTGTCTCCAGAATTGAAATCGAACTTTGATGGGTGGGTTTATAGGTGTATTTTGACCCGCTGAATCCGAGGATCCTAGCTTTGATGACCAAAAATATGCTTGGAAAAAAGTTATTTCGCATGGTACGAAAAGGAGATGATCGGAAATATCTTTCTCCAGAATCGAAGTCGAACTTTGATGGGTGGGTTCATAGGTGTATTTTGACCCGCTGAATCCAAAAATCCAACCTTCGTTACACGAAAATACACCTGGAAAGAAGTTATTTCGCATGGTCCGACAAAGAGATGATCGAAAATATTTTTTTTCAGAATCAAAATCGGACTTCAATGGGTGAGTTTCTAGGTGTATTCCGACCCGCTGAATCCGAAAATCCAAACTTTGATAATCAAAAATATGCTTGGAAAAAAGTTATTTCGCATGGTACGACATGGAGATGATCGAAAATATTTTTTTTCAAAATCAAAATCGGACTTTGATGGGTGAGTTTCTAGGTGTATTATGACCCACTGAATCCGAAAATCCAACCTCTGATGACCAAAAATATGCTTGGAAAAAAGTTATTTCGCATGGTACGAAAAATAGATGATCGAAAATATTTTTTTTCAGAATTAAAATCGGACTTTGATGGGTGAGTTTCTAGGTGTATTCCGACCCGCTGAATCCGAAAGTCCGAACGTTGATGACCAAAAATATGCTTGGAAAAAAGTTATTTCGCATGGTACGAAAAAGAGATGATCGAAAATATCTGTCTCCAGAATCGGAATCGAACTTTGATGGGTGGGTTCATAGGTGTATTTTGACCCGCTGAATCCAAAAATCCAACCTTTGTTACACGAAAAAACAGCTGGAAAGAAGTTATTTCGCATGGTACGAAAAAGAGATGATCGAAAATATTTTTTTTCAGAATCAAAATCGGACTACAATGGGTGAGTTTCTAGGTGTATTCCGACCCGCTGAATCCGAAAATCCGAACTATGATGACCAAAAATATGCTTGGAAAAAAGTTATTTCGCATGGTACGAAAAAGAGATGATCAAAAATATCTGTCTCCAGAATTGAAATCGAACTTTGATGGGTGGGTTTATAGGTGTATTTTGACCCGCTGAATCCGAGGATCCAAGCTTTGATGACCAAAAATATGCTTGGAAAAAAGTTATTTCGCATGGTACGAAAAAGAGATGATCGGAAATATCTTTCTCCAGAATCGAAGTCGAACTTTGATGGGTGGGTTCATAGGTGTATTTTGACCCGCTGAATCCAAAAATCCAACCTTCGTTACACGAAAATACACCTGGAAAGAAGTTATTTCGCATGGTCCGACGAAGAGATGATCGAAAATATTTTTTTTCAGAATCAAAATCGGACTTCAATGGGTGAGTTTCTAGGTGTATTCCGACCCGCTGAATCCGAAAATCCAAACTTTGATAATCAAAAATATGCTTGGAAAAAAGTTATTTCGCATGGTACGACATAGAGATGATCGAAAATATTTTTTTTCAGAATCAAAATCGGACTTCGATGGGTGAGTTTCTAGGTGTATTCCGACCCGCTGAATCCGAAAATCCGGAATATGATGACCAAAAATATGCTTGGAAAAAAGTTATTTCGCATGGTACGAAAAAGAGATGATCGAAAATATCTGTCTCCAGAATTGAAATCGAACTTTGATGGGTGGGTTCGTAGGTGTACTTTGACCCGCTGAATCAAAAAAACCAACCTTTGTTACACGAAAATACACCTGGAAAGAAGTTATTCCGCATGGTACGAAAAAGAGATGATCGAAAATATTTTGTTTCAGATTCAAAATCGGACTTCAATGGGTGAGTTTCTAGGTGTATTTCGACCCACTGAATCCGAAAATCCAACCTCTAATGACCAAAAATATGCTTGGAAAAAAGTTATTCCGCATGGTTCGAAAAAGAGATGATCGAAAATATCTGTCTCCAGAATCGAAATCGAACTTTGATGGGTGGGTTTATAGGTGTATTTTGACCCGCTGAATCCGAGAATCCAAGCTTTGATGACCAAAAATATGCTTGGAAAAAAGTTATTTCGCATGGTACGAAAAAGAGATGATCGGAAATATCTGTGTCCAGAATTGAAATCGAACTTTGATGGGTGGGTCTATAGGTGTATTTTGACCCGCTGAATCCGAGAATCCAAGCTTTGATGACCAAAAATATGCTTGGAAAAAAGTTATTTCGCATGGTACGAAAAAGAGATGATCGGAAATATCTTTCTCCAGAATCGAAGTCGAACTTTGATGGGTGGGTTTCTAGGTGTATTTCGACCCGCTGAATCCGAAAATCCAACCTTTGATGACCGAAAATATGCTTGGAAAAAAGTTATGTCGCACGGTACGAAAAAGAGATGATCGAAAATATTTTTTTTCCGAATCAAAATTGGACTTTAATGGGTGAGTTTCTAGGTGTATTTCGACCCACTGAATCCGAAAATCCAACCTCTGATGACCAAAAATATGCTTGGAAAAAAGTTATTTCGCATGGTTCGAAAAAGAGATGATCGAAAATATCTGTCTCCAGAATCGAAATCGAACTTTGATGGGTGGGTTTATAGGTGTATTTTGACCCGCTGAATCCAAAAATCCAACCTTTGTTACACGAAAAAACACCTGGAAAGAAGTTATTTCGCACGGTACGAAAAAGAGATGATCGAAAATATTTTTTTTCAGAATCAAAATCGGACTTTAATGGGTGAGTTTCTAGGTGTATTTCGACCCGCTGAATCCGAAAATCCAACCTCTGATGACCAAAAATATGCTTGGAAAAAAGTTATTTCGCATGGTACGACAAAGAGATGATCGAAAATATCTGTCTCCAGAATCGGAATCGAACTTTGATGGGTGGGTTTATAGGTGTATTTTGACCCGCGGAATCCGAGGATCCAAGCTTTGATAACCAAAAATATGCTTGGAAAAAAGTTATTTCGCATGGTACGAAAAAGAGATGATCGGAAATATCTTTCTCCAGAATCGAAGTCGAACTTTGATGGGTGGGTTCATAGGTGTATTTTGACCCGCTGAATCCAAAAATCCAACCTTCGTTACACGAAAATACACCTGGAAAGAAGTTATTTCGCATGGTCCGACGAAGAGATGATCGAAAATATTTTTTTTCAGAATCAAAATCGGACTTCAATGGGTGAGTTTCTAGGTGTATTCCGACCCGCTGAATCCGAAAATCCGAACTATGATGACCAAAAATATGCTTGGAAAAAAGTTATTTCGCATGGTACGAAAAAGAGATGATCGAAAATATCTGTCTCCAGAATTGAAATCGAACTTTGATGGGTGGGTTTATAGGTGTATTTTGACCCGCTGAATCCGAGGATCCAAGCTTTGATGACCAAAAATATGCTTGGAAAAAAGTTATTTCGCATGGTACGACATAGAGATGATCGAAAATATTTTTTTTCAGAATCAAAATCGGACTTTGATGGGTGAGTTTCTAGGTGTATTCCGACCCGCTGAATCCGAAAATCCGAACTATGATGACCAAAAATATGCTTGGAAAAAAGTTATTTCGCATGGTACGAAAAAGAGATGATCAAAAATATCTGTCTCCAGAATTGAAATCGAACTTTGATGGGTGGGTTTATAGGTGTATTTTGACCCGCTGAATCCGAGGATCCAAGCTTTGATGACCAAAAATATGCTTGGAAAAAAGTTATTTCGCATGGTACGAAAAAGAGATGATCGGAAATATCTTTCTCCAGAATCGAAGTCGAACTTTGATGGGTGGGTTCATAGGTGTATTTTGACCCGCTGAATCCAAAAATCCAACCTTCGTTACACGAAAATACACCTGGAAAGAAGTTATTTCGCATGGTCCGACGAAGAGATGATCGAAAATATTTTTTTTCAGAATCAAAATCGGACTTCAATGGGTGAGTTTCTAGGTGTATTCCGACCCGCTGAATCCGAAAATCCAAACTTTGATAATCAAAAATATGCTTGGAAAAAAGTTATTTCGCATGGTACGACATAGAGATGATCGAAAATATTTTTTTTCAGAATCAAAATCGGACTTCGATGGGTGAGTTTCAAGGTGTATTCCGACCCGCTGAATCCGAAAATCCGGAATATGATGACCAAAAATATGCTTGGAAAAAAGTTATTTCGCATGGTACGAAAAAGAGATGATCGAAAATATCTGTCTCCAGAATTGAAATCGAACTTTGATGGGTGGGATTATAGGTGTATTTTGACCCGCTGAATCCGAGGATCCAAGCTTTGATGACCAAAAATATGCTTGGAAAAAAGTTATTTCGCATGGTACGAAAAAGAGATGATCGGAAATATCTTTCTCCAGAATCGAAGTCGAACTTTGATGGGTGGGTTCATAGGTGTATTTTGACCCGCTGAATCGAAAAATCCAACCTTCGTTACACGAAAATACACCTGGAAAGAAGTTATTTCGCATGGTCCGACGAAGAGATGATCGAAAATATTTTTTTTCAGAATCAAAATCGGACTTCAATGGGTGAGTTTCTAGGTGTATTCCGACCCGCTGAATCCGAAAATCCGAACTATGATGACCAAAAATATGCTTGGAAAAAAGTTATTTCGCATGGTACGAAAAAGAGATGATCGAAAATATCTGTCTCCAGAATTGAAATCGAACTTTGATGGGTGGGTTTATAGGTGTATTTTGACCCGCTGAATCCGAGGATCCAAGCTTTGATGACCAAAATTATGCTTGGAAAAAAGTTATTTCGCATGGTACGACATAGAGATGATCGAAAATATTTTTTTTCAGAATCAAAATCGGACTTTGATGGGTGAGTTTCTAGGTGTATTCCGACCCGCTGAATCCGAAAATCCGAACTATGATGACCAAAAATATGCTTGGAAAAAAGTTATTTCGCATGGTACGAAAAAGAGATGATCGAAAATATCTGTCTCCAGAATTGAAATCGAACTTTGATGGATGGGTTTATAGGTGTATTTTGACCCGCTGAATCCGAGGATCCAAGCTTTGATGACCAAAAATATGCTTGGAAAAAAGTTATTTCGCATCGTACGAAAAAGAGATGATCGGAAATATCTTTCTCCAGAATCGAAGTCGAACTTTGATGGGTGGGTTCATAGGTGTATTTTGACCCGCTGAATCCAAAAATCCAACCTTCGTTACACGAAAATACACCTGGAAAGAAGTTATTTCGCATGGTCCGACAAAGAGATGATCGAAAATATTTTTTTTCAGAATCAAAATCGGACTTCAATGGGTGAGTTTCTAGGTGTATTCCGACCCGCTGAATCCGAAAATCCAAACTTTGATAATCAAAAATATGCTTGGAAAAAAGTTATTTCGCATGGTACGACATGGAGATGATCGAAAATATTTTTTTTCAAAATCAAAATCGGACTTTGATGGGTGAGTTTCTAGGTGTATTATGACCCACTGAATCCGAAAATCCAACCTCTGATGACCAAAAATATGCTTGGAAAAAAGTTATTTCGCATGGTACGAAAAATAGATGATCGAAAATATTTTTTTTCAGAATTAAAATCGGACTTTGATGGGTGAGTTTCTAGGTGTATTCCGACCCGCTGAATCCGAAAGTCCGAACGTTGATGACCAAAAATATGCTTGGAAAAAAGTTATTTCGCATGGTACGAAAAAGAGATGATCGAAAATATCTGTCTCCAGAATCGGAATCGAACTTTGATGGGTGGGTTCATAGGTGTATTTTGACCCGCTGAATCCAAAAATCCAACCTTTGTTACACGAAAAAACAGCTGGAAAGAAGTTATTTCGCATGGTACGAAAAAGAGATGATCGAAAATATTTTTTTTCAGAATTAAAATCGGACTTTGATGGGTGAGTTTCTAGGTGTATTCCGACCCGCTGAATCCGAAAGTCCGAACGTTGATGACCAAAAATATGCTTGGAAAAAAGTTATTTCGCATGGTACGAAAAAGAGATGATCGAAAATATCTGTCTCCAGAATCGAAATCGAACTTTGATGGGTGGGTTTATAGGTGTATTTTGACCCGCTGAATCCGAGAATCCAAGCTTTGATGACCAAAAATATGCTTGGAAAAAAGTTATTTCGCATGGTACGGAAAAGAGATGATCGGAAATATCTGTGTCCAGAATTGAAATCGAACTTTGATGGGTGGGTCTATAGGTGTATTTTGACCCGCTGAATCCGAGAATCCAAGCTTTGATGACCAAAAATATGCTTGGAAAAAAGTTATTTCGCATGGTACGAAAAAGAGATGATCGGAAATATCTTTCTCCAGAATCGAAGTCGAACTTTGATGGGTGGGTTTCTAGGTGTATTTCGACCCGCTGAATCCGAAAATCCAACCTTTGATGACCGAAAATATGCTTGGAAAAAAGTTATGTCGCACGGTACGAAAAAGAGATGATCGAAAATATTTTTTTTCCGAATCAAAATTGGACTTTAATGGGTGAGTTTCTAGGTGTATTTCGACCCACTGAATCCGAAAATCCAACCTCTGATGACCAAAAATATGCTTGGAAAAAAGTTATTTCGCATGGTTCGAAAAAGAGATGATCGAAAATATCTGTCTCCAGAATCGAAATCGAACTTTGATGGGTGGGTTTATAGGTGTATTTTGACCCGCTGAATCCAAAAATCCAACCTTTGTTACACGAAAAAACACCTGGAAAGAAGTTATTTCGCACGGTACGAAAAAGAGATGATCGAAAATATTTTTTTTCAGAATCAAAATCGGACTTTAATGGGTGAGTTTCTAGGTGTATTTCGACCCGCTGAATCCGAAAATCCAACCTCTGATGACCAAAAATATGCTTGGAAAAAAGTTATTTCGCATGGTACGACAAAGAGATGATCGAAAATATCTGTCTCCAGAATCGGAATCGAACTTTGATGGGTGGGTTTATAGGTGTATTTTGACCCGCGGAATCCGAGGATCCAAGCTTTGATGACCAAAAATATGCTTGGAAAAAAGTTATTTCGCATGGTACGAAAAAGAGATGATCGGAAATATCTTTCTCCAGAATCGGAATCGAACTTTGATGGGTGGGTTCATAGGTGTATTTTGACCCGCTGAATCCAAAAATCCAACCTTCGTTACACGAAAATACACCTGGAAAGAAGTTATTTCGCATGGTCCGACGAAGAGATGATCGAAAATATTTTTTTTCAGAATCAAAATCGGACTTCAATGGGTGAGTTTCTAGGTGTATTCCGACCCGCTGAATCCGAAAATCCGAACTATGATGACCAAAAATATGCTTGGAAAAAAGTTATTTCGCATGGTACGAAAAAGAGATGATCGAAAATATCTGTCTCCAGAATTGAAATCGAACTTTGATGGGTGGGTTTATAGGTGTATTTTGACCCGCTGAATCCGAGGATCCAAGCTTTGATGACCAAAAATATGCTTGGAAAAAAGTTATTTCGCATGGTACGACATAGAGATGATCGAAAATATTTTTTTTCAGAATCAAAATCGGACTTTGATGGGTGAGTTTCTAGGTGTATTCCGACCCGCTGAATCCGAAAATCCGAACTATGATGACCAAAAATATGCTTGGAAAAAAGTTATTTCGCATGGTACGAAAAAGAGATGATCAAAAATATCTGTCTCCAGAATTGAAATCGAACTTTGATGGGTGGGTTTATAGGTGTATTTTGACCCGCTGAATCCGAGGATCCAAGCTTTGATGACCAAAAATATGCTTGGAAAAAAGTTATTTCGCATGGTACGAAAAAGAGATGATCGGAAATATCTTTCTCCAGAATCGAAGTCGAACTTTGATGGGTGGGTTCATAGGTGTATTTTGACCCGCTGAATCCAAAAATCCAACCTTCGTTACACGAAAATACACCTGGAAAGAAGTTATTTCGCATGGTCCGACAAAGAGATGATCGAAAATATTTTTTTTCAGAATCAAAATCGGACTTCAATGGGTGAGTTTCTAGGTGTATTCCGACCCGCTGAATCCGAAAATCCAAACTTTGATAGTCAAAAATATGCTTGGAAAAAAGTTATTTCGCATGGTACGACATGGAGATGATCGAAAATATTTTTTTTCAAAATCAAAATCGGACTTTGATGGGTGAGTTTCTAGGTGTATTATGACCCACTGAATCCGAAAATCCAACCTCTGATGACCAAAAATATGCTTGGAAAAAAGTTATTTCGCATGGTACGAAAAATAGATGATCGAAAATATTTTTTTTCAGAATTAAAATCGGACTTTGATGGGTGAGTTTCTAGGTGTATTCCGACCCGCTGAATCCGAAAGTCCGAACGTTGATGACCAAAAATATGCTTGGAAAAAAGTTATTTCGCATGGTACGAAAAAGAGATGATCGAAAATATCTGTCTCCAGAATCGGAATCGAACTTTGATGGGTGGGTTCATAGGTGTATTTTGACCCGCTGAATCCAAAAATCCAACCTTTGTTACACGAAAAAACAGCTGGAAAGAAGTTATTTCGCATGGTACGAAAAAGAGATGATCGAAAATATTTTTTTTCAGAATCAAAATCGGACTTTAATGGGTGAGTTTCTAGGTGTATTTCGACCCGCTGAATCCGAAAATCCAACCTCTGATGACCAAAAATATGCTTGGAAAAAAGTTATTTCGCATGGTACGACAAAGAGATGATCGAAAATATCTGTCTCCAGAATCGGAATCGAACTTTGATGGGTGGGTTTATAGGTGTATTTTGACCCGCTGAATCCGAGGATCCAAGCTTTGATGACCAAAAATATGCTTGGAAAAAAGTTATTTCGCATGGTACGAAAAAGAGATGATCGGAAATATCTTTCTCCAGAATCGAAGTCGAACTTTGATGGGTGGGTTCATAGGTGTATTTTGACCCGCTGAATCCAAAAATCCAACCTTCGTTACACGAAAATACACCTGGAAAGAAGTTATTTCGCATGGTCCGACGAAGAGATGATCGAAAATATTTTTTTTCAGAATCAAAATCGGACTTCAATGAGTGAGTTTCTAGGTGTATTCCGACCCGCTGAATCCGAAAATCCAAACTTTGATAATCAAAAATATGCTTGGAAAAAAGTTATTTCGCATGGTACGACATAGAGATGATCGAAAATATTTTTTTTCAGAATCAAAATCGGACTTCGATGGGTGAGATTCTAGGTGTATTCCGACCCGCTGAATCCGAAAATCCGGAATATGATGACCAAAAATATGCTTGGAAAAAAGTTATTTCGCATGGTACGAAAAAGAGATGATCGGAAATATCTTTCTCCAGAATCGAAGTCGAACTTTGATGGGTGGGTTCATAGGTGTATTTTGACCCGCTGAATCCAAAAATCCAACCTTCGTTACACGAAAATACACCTGGAAAGAAGTTATTTCGCATGGTCCGACAAAGAGATGATCGAAAATATTTTTTTTCAGAATCAAAATCGGACTTCAATGGGTGAGTTTCTAGGTGTATTCCGACCCGCTGAATCCGAAAATCCAAACTTTGATAGTCAAAAATATGCTTGGAAAAAAGTTATTTCGCATGGTACGACATGGAGATGATCGAAAATATTTTTTTTCAAAATCAAAATCGGACTTTGATGGGTGAGTTTCTAGGTGTATTATGACCCACTGAATCCGAAAATCCAACCTCTGATGACCAAAAATATGCTTGGAAAAAAGTTATTTCGCATGGTACGAAAAATAGATGATCGAAAATATTTTTTTTCAGAATTAAAATCGGACTTTGATGGGTGAGTTTCTAGGTGTATTCCGACCCGCTGAATCCGAAAGTCCGAACGTTGATGACCAAAAATATGCTTGGAAAAAAGTTATTTCGCATGGTACGAAAAAGAGATGATCGAAAATATCTGTCTCCAGAATCGGAATCGAACTTTGATGGGTGGGTTCATAGGTGTATTTTGACCCGCTGAATCCAAAAATCCAACCTTTGTTACACGAAAAAACAGCTGGAAAGAAGTTATTTCGCATGGTACGAAAAAGAGATGATCGAAAATATTTTTTTTCAGAATCAAAATCGGACTTTAATGGGTGAGTTTCTAGGTGTATTTCGACCCGCTGAATCCGAAAATCCAACCTCTGATGACCAAAAATATGCTTGGAAAAAAGTTATTTCGCATGGTACGACAAAGAGATGATCGAAAATATCTGTCTCCAGAATCGGAATCGAACTTTGATGGGTGGGTTTATAGGTGTATTTTGACCCGCTGAATCCGAGGATCCAAGCTTTGATGACCAAAAATATGCTTGGAAAAAAGTTATTTCGCATGGTACGAAAAAGAGATGATCGGAAATATCTTTCTCCAGAATCGAAGTCGAACTTTGATGGGTGGGTTCATAGGTGTATTTTGACCCGCTGAATCCAAAAATCCAACCTTCGTTACACGAAAATACACCTGGAAAGAAGTTATTTCGCATGGTCCGACGAAGAGATGATCGAAAATATTTTTTTTCAGAATCAAAATCGGACTTCAATGGGTGAGTTTCTAGGTGTATTCCGACCCGCTGAATCCGAAAATCCAAACTTTGATAATCAAAAATATGCTTGGAAAAAAGTTATTTCGCATGGTACGACATAGAGATGATCGAAAATATTTTTTTTCAGAATCAAAATCGGACTTCGATGGGTGAGTTTCTAGGTGTATTCCGACCCGCTGAATCCGAAAATCCGGAATATGATGACCAAAAATATGCTTGGAAAAAAGTTATTTCGCATGGTACGAAAAAGAGATGATCGAAAATATCTGTCTCCAGAATTGAAATCGAACTTTGATGGGTGGGATTATAGGTGTATTTTGACCCGCTGAATCCGAGGATCCAAGCTTTGATGACCAAAAATATGCTTGGAAAAAAGTTATTTCGCATGGTACGAAAAAGAGATGATCGGAAATATCTTTCTCCAGAATCGAAGTCGAACTTTGATGGGTGGGTTCATAGGTGTATTTTGACCCGCTGAATCCAAAAATCCAACCTTCGTTACACGAAAATACACCTGGAAAGAAGTTATTTCGCATGGTCCGACGAAGAGATGATCGAAAATATTTTTTTTCAGAATCGGATCGGACTTTGATGGGTGAGTTTCTAGGTGTATTTCGACCCACTGAATCTGAAAATCCAACCTCTGATGACCAAAAATATGCTTGGAAAAAAGTTATGTCGCACGGTACGAAAAAGAGATGATCGAAAATATTTTTTTTCCGAATCAAAATCGGACTTTAATGGGTGAGTTTCTAGGTGTATTATGACCCACTGAATCCGAAAATTCAACCTCTGATGACCAAAAATATGCTTGGAAAAAAGTTATTTCGCATGGTACGAAAAAGAGATGATCGGAAATATCTTTCTCCAGAATCGAAGTCGAACTTTGATGGGTGGGTTCATAGGTGTATTTTGACCCGCTGAATCCAAAAATCCAACCTTCGTTACACGAAAATACACCTGGAAAGAAGTTATTTCGCATGGTCCGACGAAGAGATGATCGAAAATATTTTTTTTCAGAATCAAAATCGGACTTCAATGGGTGAGTTTCTAGGTGTATTCCGACCCGCTGAATCCGAAAATCCGAACTATGATGACCAAAAATATGCTTGGAAAAAAGTTATTTCGCATGGTACGAAAAAGAGATGATCGAAAATATCTGTCTCCAGAATTGAAATCGAACTTTGATGGGTGGGTTTATAGGTGTATTTTGACCCGCTGAATCCGAGGATCCAAGCTTTGATGACCAAAAATATGCTTGGAAAAAAGTTATTTCGCATGGTACGACATAGAGATGATCGAAAATATTTTTCTTCAGAATCAAAATCGGACTTTGATGGGTGAGTTTCTAGGTGTATTCCGACCCGCTGAATCCGAAAATCCGAACTATGATGACCAAAAATATGCTTGGAAAAAAGTTATTTCGCATGGTACGAAAAAGAGATGATCAAAAATATCTGTCTCCAGAATTGAAATCGAACTTTGATGGGTGGGTTTATAGGTGTATTTTGACCCGCTGAATCCGAGGATCCAAGCTTTGATGACCAAAAATATGCTTGGAAAAAAGTTATTTCGCATGGTACGAAAAAGAGATGATCGGAAATATCTTTCTCCAGAATCGAAGTCGAACTTTGATGGGTGGGTTCATAGGTGTATTTTGACCCGCTGAATCCAAAAATCCAACCTTCGTTACACGAAAATACACCTGGAAAGAAGTTATTTCGCATGGTCCGACAAAGAGATGATCGAAAATATTTTTTTTCAGAATCAAAATCGGACTTCAATGGGTGAGTTTCTAGGTGTATTCCGACCCGCTGAATCCGAAAATCCAAACTTTGATAATCAAAAATATGCTTGGAAAAAAGTTATTTCGCATGGTACGACATAGAGATGATCGAAAATATTTTTTTTCAGAATCAAAATCGGACTTCGATGGGTGAGATTCTAGGTGTATTCCGACCCGCTGAATCCGAAAATCCGGAATATGATGACCAAAAATATGCTTGGAAAAAAGTTATTTCGCATGGTACGAAAAAGAGATGATCGGAAATATCTTTCTCCAGAATCGAAGTCGAACTTTGATGGGTGGGTTCATAGGTGTATTTTGACCCGCTGAATCCAAAAATCCAACCTTCGTTACACGAAAATACACCTGGAAAGAAGTTATTTCGCATGGTCCGACAAAGAGATGATCGAAAATATTTTTTTTCAGAATCAAAATCGGACTCCAATGGGTGAGTTTCTAGGTGTATTCCGACCCGCTGAATCCGAAAATCCAAACTTTGATAGTCAAAAATATGCTTGGAAAAAAGTTATTTCGCATGGTACGACATGGAGATGATCGAAAATATTTTCTTTCAAAATCAAAATCGGACTTTGATGGGTGAGTTTCTAGGTGTATTATGACCCACTGAATCCGAAAATCCAACCTCTGATGACCAAAAATATGCTTGGAAAAAAGTTATTTCGCATGGTACGAAAAATAGATGATCGAAAATATTTTTTTTCAGAATTAAAATCGGACTTTGATGGGTGAGTTTCTAGGTGTATTCCGACCCGCTGAATCCGAAAGTCCGAACGTTGATGACCAAAAATATGCTTGGAAAAAAGTTATTTCGCATGGTACGAAAAAGAGATGATCGAAAATATCTGTCTCCAGAATCGGAATCGAACTTTGATGGGTGGGTTCATAGGTGTATTTTGACCCGCTGAATCCAAAAATCCAACCTTTGTTACACGAAAAAACAGCTGGAAAGAAGTTATTTCGCATGGTACGAAAAAGAGATGATCGAAAATATTTTTTTTCAGAATCAAAATCGGACTTTAATGGGTGAGTTTCTAGGTGTATTTCGACCCGCTGAATCCGAAAATCCAACCTCTGATGACCAAAAATATGCTTGGAAAAAAGTTATTTCGCATGGTACGACAAAGAGATGATCGAAAATATCTGTCTCCAGAATCGGAATCGAACTTTGATGGGTGGGTTTATAGGTGTATTTTGACCCGCTGAATCCGAGGATCCAAGCTTTGATGACCAAAAATATGCTTGGAAAAAAGTTATTTCGCATGGTACGAAAAAGAGATGATCGGAAATATCTTTCTCCAGAATCGAAGTCGAACTTTGATGGGTGGGTTCATAGGTGTATTTTGACCCGCTGAATCCAAAAATCCAACCTTCGTTACACGAAAATACACCTGGAAAGAAGTTATTTCGCATGGTCCGACGAAGAGATGATCGAAAATATTTTTTTTCAGAATCAAAATCGGACTTCAATGGGTGAGTTTCTAGGTGTATTCCGACCCGCTGAATCCGAAAATCCAAACTTTGATAGTCAAAAATATGCTTGGAAAAAAGTTATTTCGCATGGTACGACATGGAGATGATCGAAAATATTTTTTTTCAAAATCAAAATCGGACTTTGATGGGTGAGTTTCTAGGTGTATTATGACCCACTGAATCCGAAAATCCAACCTCTGATGACCAAAAATATGCTTGGAAAAAAGTTATTTCGCATGGTACGAAAAATAGATGATCGAAAATATTTTTTTTCAGAATTAAAATCGGACTTTGATGGGTGAGTTTCTAGGTGTATTCCGACCCGCTGAATCCGAAAGTCCGAACGTTGATGACCAAAAATATGCTTGGAAAAAAGTTATTTCGCATGGTACGAAAAAGAGATGATCGAAAATATCTGTCTCCAGAATCGGAATCGAACTTTGATGGGTGGGTTCATAGGTGTATTTTGACCCGCTGAATCCAAAAATCCAACCTTTGTTACACGAAAAAACAGCTGGAAAGAAGTTATTTCGCATGGTACGAAAAAGAGATGATCGAAAATATTTTTTTTCAGAATCAAAATCGGACTTTAATGGGTGAGTTTCTAGGTGTATTTCGACCCGCTGAATCCGAAAATCCAACCTCTGATGACCAAAAATATGCTTGGAAAAAAGTTATTTCGCATGGTACGACAAAGAGATGATCGAAAATATCTGTCTCCAGAATCGGAATCGAACTTTGATGGGTGGGTTTATAGGTGTATTTTGACCCGCTGAATCCGAGGATCCAAGCTTTGATGACCAAAAATATGCTTGGAAAAAAGTTATTTCGCATGGTACGAAAAAGAGATGATCGGAAATATCTTTCTCCAGAATCGAAGTCGAACTTTGATGGGTGGGTTCATAGGTGTATTTTGACCCGCTGAATCCAAAAATCCAACCTTCGTTACACGAAAATACACCTGGAAAGAAGTTATTTCGCATGGTCCGACGAAGAGATGATCGAAAATATTTTTTTTCAGAATCAAAATCGGACTTCAATGGGTGAGTTTCTAGGTGTATTCCGACCCGCTGAATCCGAAAATCCAAACTTTGATAATCAAAAATATGCTTGGAAAAAAGTTATTTCGCATGGTACGACATAGAGATGATCGAAAATATTTTTTTTCAGAATCAAAATCGGACTTTAATGGGTGAGTTTCTAGGTGTATTTCGACCCACTGAATCCGAAAATACAACCTCTGATGACCAAAAATATGCTTGGAAAAAAGTTATGTCGCACGGTACGAAAAAGAGATGATCGAAAATATTTTTTTTCCGAATCAAAATCGGACTTTAATGGGTGAGTTTCTAGGTGTATTATGACCCACTGAATCCGAAAATTCAACCTCTGATGACCAAAAATATGCTTGGAAAAAAGTTATGTCGCACGGAACGAAAAAGAGATGATCGAAAATATTTTTTTTCCGAATCAAAATCGGACTTTAATGGGTGAGTTTCTAGGTGTATTTCGACCCACTGAATCCGAAAATCCAACCTCTGATGACCAAAAATATGCTTGGAAAAAAGTTATTTCGCATGGTTCGAAAAAGAGATGATCGAAAATATCTGTCTCCAGAATCGGAATCGAACTTTGATGGGTGGGTTCATAGGTGTATTTTGACCCGCTGAATCCAAAAATCCAACCTTTGTTACACGAAAAAACAGCTGGAAAGAAGTTATTTCGCATGGTACGAAAAAGAGATGATCGAAAATATTTTTTTTCAGAATCAAAATCGGACTTTAATGGGTGAGTTTCTAGGTGTATTTCGACCCGCTGAATCCGAAAATCCAACCTCTGATGACCAAAAATATGCTTGGAAAAAAGTTATTTCGCATGGTACGACAAAGAGATGATCGAAAATATCTGTCTCCAGAATCGGAATCGAACTTTGATGGGTGGGTTTATAGGTGTATTTTGACCCGCTGAATCCGAGGATCCAAGCTTTGATGACCAAAAATATGCTTGGAAAAAAGTTATTTCGCATGGTACGAAAAAGAGATGATCGGAAATATCTTTCTCCAGAATCGAAGTCGAACTTTGATGGGTGGGTTCATAGGTGTATTTTGACCCGCTGAATCCAAAAATCCAACCTTCGTTACACGAAAATACACCTGGAAAGAAGTTATTTCGCATGGTCCGACGAAGAGATGATCGAAAATATTTTTTTTCAGAATCAAAATCGGACTTCAATGGGTGAGTTTCTAGGTGTATTCCGACCCGCTGAATCCGAAAATCCAAACTTTGATAATCAAAAATATGCTTGGAAAAAAGTTATTTCGCATGGTACGACATAGAGATGATCGAAAATATTTTTTTTCAGAATCAAAATCGGACTTCGATGGGTGAGTTTCTAGGTGTATTCCGACCCGCTGAATCCGAAAATCCGGAATATGATGACCAAAAATATGCTTGGAAAAAAGTTATTTCGCATGGTACGAAAAAGAGATGATCGAAAATGTCTGTCTCCAGAATTGAAATCGAACTTTGATGGGTGGGATTATAGGTGTATTCTGACCCGCTGAATCCGAGGATCCAAGCTTTGATGACCAAAAATATGCTTGGAAAAAAGTTATTTCGCATGGTACGAAAAAGAGATGATCGGAAATATCTTTCTCCAGAATCGAAGTCGAACTTTGATGGGTGGGTTCATAGGTGTATTTTGACCCGCTGAATCCAAAAATCCAACCTTCGTTACACGAAAATACACCTGGAAAGAAGTTATTTCGCATGGTCCGACGAAGAGATGATCGAAAATATTTTTTTTCAGAATCGGATCGGACTTTGATGGGTGAGTTTCTAGGTGTATTTCGACCCACTGAATCCGAAAATCCAACCTCTGATGACCAAAAATATGCTTGGAAAAAAGTTATGTCGCACGGTACGAAAAAGAGATGATCGAAAATATTTTTTTTCCGAATCAAAATCGGACTTTAATGGGTGAGTTTCTAGGTGTATTATGACCCACTGAATCCGAAAATTCAACCTCTGATGACCAAAAATATGCTTGGAAAAAAGTTATTTCGCATGGTACGAAAAAGAGATGATCGGAAATATCTTTCTCCAGAATCGAAGTCGAACTTTGATGGGTGGGTTCATAGGTGTATTTTGACCCGCTGAATCCAGAAATCCAACCTTCGTTACACGAAAATACACCTGGAAAGAAGTTATTTCGCATGGTCCGACGAAGAGATGATCGAAAATATTTTTTTTCAGAATCAAAATCGGACTTCAATGGGTGAGTTTCTAGGTGTATTCCGACCCGCTGAATCCGAAAATCCGGAATATGATGACCAAAAATATGCTTGGAAAAAAGTTATTTCGCATGGTACGAAAAAGAGATGATCGAAAATATCTGTCTCCAGAATTGAAATCGAACTTTGATGGGTGGGATTATAGGTGTATTTTGACCCGCTGAATCCGAGGATCCAAGCTTTGATGACCAAAAATATGCTTGGAAAAAAGTTATTTCGCATGGTACGAAAAAGAGATGATCGGAAATATCTTTCTCCAGAATCGAAGTCGAACTTTGATGGGTGGGTTCATAGGTGTATTTTGACCCGCTGAATCCAAAAATCCAACCTTCGTTACACGAAAATACACCTGGAAAGAAGTTATTTCGCATGGTCCGACGAAGAGATGATCGAAAATATTTTTTTTCAGAATCGGATCGGACTTTGATGGGTGAGTTTCTAGGTGTATTTCGACCCACTGAATCTGAAAATCCAACCTCTGATGACCAAAAATATGCTTGGAAAAAAGTTATGTCGCACGGTACGAAAAAGAGATGATCGAAAATATTTTTTTTCCGAATCAAAATCGGACTTTAATGGGTGAGTTTCTAGGTGTATTATGACCCACTGAATCCGAAAATTCAACCTCTGATGACCAAAAATATGCTTGGAAAAAAGTTATTTCGCATGGTACGAAAAAGAGATGATCGGAAATATCTTTCTCCAGAATCGAAGTCGAACTTTGATGGGTGGGTTCATAGGTGTATTTTGACCCGCTGAATCCAAAAATCCAACCTTCGTTACACGAAAATACACCTGGAAAGAAGTTATTTCGCATGGTCCGACGAAGAGATGATCGAAAATATTTTTTTTCAGAATCAAAATCGGACTTCAATGGGTGAGTTTCTAGGTGTATTCCGACCCGCTGAATCCGAAAATCCGAACTATGATGACCAAAAATATGCTTGGAAAAAAGTTATTTCGCATGGTACGAAAAAGAGATGATCGAAAATATCTGTCTCCAGAATTGAAATCGAACTTTGATGGGTGGGTTTATAGGTGTATTTTGACCCGCTGAATCCGAGGATCCAAGCTTTGATGACCAAAAATATGCTTGGAAAAAAGTTATTTCGCATGGTACGACATAGAGATGATCGAAAATATTTTTCTTCAGAATCAAAATCGGACTTTGATGGGTGAGTTTCTAGGTGTATTCCGACCCGCTGAATCCGAAAATCCGAACTATGATGACCAAAAATATGCTTGGAAAAAAGTTATTTCGCATGGTACGAAAAAGAGATGATCAAAAATATCTGTCTCCAGAATTGAAATCGAACTTTGATGGGTGGGTTTATAGGTGTATTTTGACCCGCTGAATCCGAGGATCCAAGCTTTGATGACCAAAAATATGCTTGGAAAAAAGTTATTTCGCATGGTACGAAAAAGAGATGATCGGAAATATCTTTCTCCAGAATCGAAGTCGAACTTTGATGGGTGGGTTCATAGGTGTATTTTGACCCGCTGAATCCAAAAATCCAACCTTCGTTACACGAAAATACACCTGGAAAGAAGTTATTTCGCATGGTCCGACAAAGAGATGATCGAAAATATTTTTTTTCAGAATCAAAATCGGACTTCAATGGGTGAGTTTCTAGGTGTATTCCGACCCGCTGAATCCGAAAATCCAAACTTTGATAATCAAAAATATGCTTGGAAAAAAGTTATTTCGCATGGTACGACATGGAGATGATCGAAAATATTTTTTTTCAAAATCAAAATCGGACTTTGATGGGTGAGTTTCTAGGTGTATTATGACCCACTGAATCCGAAAATCCAACCTCTGATGACCAAAAATATGCTTGGAAAAAAGTTATTTCGCATGGTACGAAAAATAGATGATCGAAAATATTTTTTTTCAGAATTAAAATCGGACTTTGATGGGTGAGTTTCTAGGTGTATTCCGACCCGCTGAATCCGAAAGTCCGAACGTTGATGACCAAAAATATGCTTGGAAAAAAGTTATTTCGCATGGTACGAAAAAGAGATGATCGAAAATATCTGTCTCCAGAATCGGAATCGAACTTTGATGGGTGGGTTCATAGGTGTATTTTGACCCGCTGAATCCAAAAATACAACCTTTGTTACACGAAAAAACACCTGGAAAGAAGTTATTTTGCATGGTACGAAAAAGAGATGATCGAAAATATTTTTTTTCAGAATCAAAATCGGACTTTAATGGGTGAGTTTCTAGGTGTATTTCGACCCGCTGAATCCGAAAATCCAACCTCTGATGACCAAAAATATGCTTGGAAAAAAGTTATTTCGCATGGTACGACAAAGAGATGATCGAAAATATCTGTCTCCAGAATCGGAATCGAACTTTGATGGGTGGGTTTATAGGTGTATTTTGACCCGCTGAATCCGAGGATCCAAGCTTTGATGACCAAAAATATGCTTGGAAAAAAGTTATTTCGCATGGTACGAAAAAGAGATGATCGGAAATATCTTTCTCCAGAATCGAAGTCGAACTTTGATGGGTGGGTTCATAGGTGTATTTTGACCCGCTGAATCCAAAAATCCAACCTTCGTTACACGAAAATACACCTGGAAAGAAGTTATTTCGCATGGTCCGACGAAGAGATGATCGAAAATATTTTTTTTCAGAATCAAAATCGGACTTCAATGGGTGAGTTTCTAGGTGTATTCCGACCCGCTGAATCCGAAAATCCAAACTTTGATAATCAAAAATATGCTTGGAAAAAAGTTATTTCGCATGGTACGACATAGAGATGATCGAAAATATTTTTTTTCAGAATCAAAATCGGACTTTAATGGGTGAGTTTCTAGGTGTATTTCGACCCACTGAATCCGAAAATCCAACCTCTGATGACCAAAAATATGCTTGGAAAAAAGTTATGTCGCACGGTACGAAAAAGAGATGATCGAAAATATTTTTTTTCCGAATCAAAATCGGACTTTAATGGGTGAGTTTCTAGGTGTATTATGACCCACTGAATCCGAAAATTCAACCTCTGATGACCAAAAATATGCTTGGAAAAAAGTTATGTCGCACGGTACGAAAAAGAGATGATCGAAAATATTTTTTTTCCGAATCAAAATCGGACTTTAATGGGTGAGTTTCTAGGTGTATTTCGACCCACTGAATCCGAAAATCCAACCTCTGATGACCAAAAATATGCTTGGAAAAAAGTTATGTCGCACGGTACGAAAAAGAGATGATCGAAAATATTTTTTTTCCGAATCAAAATCGGACTTTAATGGGTGAGTTTTCAGGTGTATTTCGACCAACTGAATCCGAAAATCCAACCTCTGATGACCAAAAATATGCTTGGAAAAAAGTTATGTCGCACGGTACGAAAAAGAGATGATCGAAAATATTTTTTTTCAGAATCAGAATCGGACTTCGATGGGTGAGTTTCTAGGTGTATTTCGACCCGCTGAATCCGAAAATCCAACCTTTGATGACCAAAAATATGCTTGGAAAAAAGTTATTTCGCATGGTTCGAAAAAGAGATGATCGAAAATATCTGTCTCCAGAATCAAAATCGAACTTTGATGGGTGGGTTCATAGGTGTACTTTGACCCGCTGAATCAAAAAATCCAACCTTTGTTACACGAAAATACACCTGGAAAGAAGTTATTCCGCATGGTACGAAAAAGAGATGATCGAAAATATTTTTTTTCAGAATCGGAATCGGACTTTGATGGGTGAGTTTCTGGGTGTATTCCGACCCGCTGAATCCGAGAATCCAAGCTTCGATGACCAAAAACATGCTTGGAAAAAAGTTATTTCGCATGGTACGAAAAAGAGATGATCGGAAATATCTTTCTCCAGAATCGAAGTCGAACTTTGATGGGTGGGTTCATAGGTGTATTTTGACCCGCTGAATCCAAAAATCCAACCTCCGTTACACGAAAATACACCTGGAAAGAAGTTATTCCGCATGGTACGAAAAAGAGATGATCGAAAATATTTTTTTTCAGAATCGGAATCGGACTTTGATGGGTGAGTTTCTGGGTGTATTCCGACCCGCTGAATCCGAGAATCCAAGCTTCGATGACCAAAAACATGCTTGGAAAAAAGTTATTTCGCATGGTACGAAAAAGAGATGATCGGAAATATCTTTCTCCAGAATCGAAGTCGAACTTTGATGGGTGGGTTCATAGGTGTATTTTGACCCGCTGAATCCAAAAATCCAACCTCCGTTACACGAAAATACACCTGGAAAGAAGTTATTCCGCATGGTACGAAAGAGAGATGATCGAAAATATTTTTTTTCAGAATCGGATCGGACTTTGATGGGTGAGTTTCTAGGTGTATTTCGACCCGCTGATTTCGAAAATCCAACCTCTGATGACCAAAAATATGCTTGGAAAAAAGTTACTTCGCATGGTTCGAAAAAGAGATGATCGAAAATATCTGTCTCCAGAATCAAAATCGAACTTTGATGGGTGGGTTCATAGGTGTACTTTGACCCGCTGAATCAAAAAATCCAACCTTTGTTGCACGAAAATACACCTGGAAAGAAGTTATTCCGCATGGTACGAAAAAGAGATGATCGAAAATATTTTTTTTCAGAATCAAAATCGGACTTTGATGGGTGAGTTTCTAGGTGTATTCCGACCCGCTGAATCCGAAAATCCGAACTATGATGACCAAAAATATGCTTGGAAAAAAGTTATTTCGCATGGTACGAAAAAGAGATGATCAAAAATATCTGTCTCCAGAATTGAAATCGAACTTTGATGGGTGGGTTTATAGGTGTATTTTGACCCGCTGAATCCGAGGATCCAAGCTTTGATGACCAAAAATATGCTTGGAAAAAAGTTATTTCGCATGGTACGAAAAAGAGATGATCGGAAATATCTTTCTCCAGAATCGAAGTCGAACTTTGATGGGTGGGTTCATAGGTGTATTTTGACCCGCTGAATCCAAAAATCCAACCTTCGTTACACGAAAATACACCTGGAAAGAAGTTATTTCGCATGGTCCGACAAAGAGATGATCGAAAATATTTTTTTTCAGAATCAAAATCGGACTTCAATGGGTGAGTTTCTAGGTGTATTCCGACCCGCTGAATCCGAAAATCCAAACTTTGATAATCAAAAATATGCTTGGAAAAAAGTTATTTCGCATGGTACGACATGGAGATGATCGAAAATATTTTTTTTCAAAATCAAAATCGGACTTTGATGGGTGAGTTTCTAGGTGTATTATGACCCACTGAATCCGAAAATCCAACCTCTGATGACCAAAAATATGCTTGGAAAAAAGTTATTTCGCATGGTACGAAAAATAGATGATCGAAAATATTTTTTTTCAGAATTAAAATCGGACTTTGATGGGTGAGTTTCTAGGTGTATTCCGACCCGCTGAATCCGAAAGTCCGAACGTTGATGACCAAAAATATGCTTGGAAAAAAGTTATTTCGCATGGTACGAAAAAGAGATGATCGAAAATATCTGTCTCCAGAATCGGAATCGAACTTTGATGGGTGGGTTCATAGGTGTATTTTGACCCGCTGAATCCAAAAATACAACCTTTGTTACACGAAAAAACACCTGGAAAGAAGTTATTTTGCATGGTACGAAAAAGAGATGATCGAAAATATTTTTTTTCAGAATCAAAATCGGACTTTAATGGGTGAGTTTCTAGGTGTATTTCGACCCGCTGAATCCGAAAATCCAACCTCTGATGACCAAAAATATGCTTGGAAAAAAGTTATTTCGCATGGTACGACAAAGAGATGATCGAAAATATCTGTCTCCAGAATCGGAATCGAACTTTGATGGGTGGGTTTATAGGTGTATTTTGACCCGCTGAATCCGAGGATCCAAGCTTTGATGACCAAAAATATGCTTGGAAAAAAGTTATTTCGCATGGTACGAAAAAGAGATGATCGGAAATATCTTTCTCCAGAATCGAAGTCGAACTTTGATGGGTGGGTTCATAGGTGTATTTTGACCCGCTGAATCCAAAAATCCAACCTTCGTTACACGAAAATACACCTGGAAAGAAGTTATTTCGCATGGTCCGACGAAGAGATGATCGAAAATATTTTTTTTCAGAATCAAAATCGGACTTCAATGGGTGAGTTTCTAGGTGTATTCCGACCCGCTGAATCCGAAAATCCAAACTTTGATAATCAAAAATATGCTTGGAAAAAAGTTATTTCGCATGGTACGACATAGAGATGATCGAAAATATTTTTTTTCAGAATCAAAATCGGACTTTAATGGGTGAGTTTCTAGGTGTATTTCGACCCACTGAATCCGAAAATCCAACCTCTGATGACCAAAAATATGCTTGGAAAAAAGTTATGTCGCACGGTACGAAAAAGAGATGATCGAAAATATTTTTTTTCCGAATCAAAATCGGACTTTAATGGGTGAGTTTCTAGGTGTATTATGACCCACTGAATCCGAAAATTCAACCTCTGATGACCAAAAATATGCTTGGAAAAAAGTTATGTCGCACGGTACGAAAAAGAGATGATCGAAAATATTTTTTTTCCGAATCAAAATCGGACTTTAATGGGTGAGTTTCTAGGTGTATTTCGACCCACTGAATCCGAAAATCCAACCTCTGATGACCAAAAATATGCTTGGAAAAAAGTTATGTCGCACGGTACGAAAAAGAGATGATCGAAAATATTTTTTTTCCGAATCAAAATCGGACTTTAATGGGTGAGTTTTCAGGTGTATTTCGACCAACTGAATCCGAAAATCCAACCTCTGATGACCAAAAATATGCTTGGAAAAAAGTTATGTCGCACGGTACGAAAAAGAGATGATCGAAAATATTTTTTTTCAGAATCAGAATCGGACTTCGATGGGTGAGTTTCTAGGTGTATTTCGACCCGCTGAATCCGAAAATCCAACCTTTGATGACCAAAAATATGCTTGGAAAAAAGTTATTTCGCATGGTTCGAAAAAGAGATGATCGAAAATATCTGTCTCCAGAATCAAAATCGAACTTTGATGGGTGGGTTCATAGGTGTACTTTGACCCGCTGAATCAAAAAATCCAACCTTTGTTACACGAAAATACACCTGGAAAGAAGTTATTCCGCATGGTACGAAAAAGAGATGATCGAAAATATTTTTTTTCAGAATCGGAATCGGACTTTGATGGGTGAGTTTCTGGGTGTATTCCGACCCGCTGAATCCGAGAATCCAAGCTTCGATGACCAAAAACATGCTTGGAAAAAAGTTATTTCGCATGGTACGAAAAAGAGATGATCGGAAATATCTTTCTCCAGAATCGAAGTCGAACTTTGATGGGTGGGTTCATAGGTGTATTTTGACCCGCTGAATCCAAAAATCCAACCTCCGTTACACGAAAATACACCTGGAAAGAAGTTATTCCGCATGGTACGAAAAAGAGATGATCGAAAATATTTTTTTTCAGAATCGGAATCGGACTTTGATGGGTGAGTTTCTGGGTGTATTCCGACCCGCTGAATCCGAGAATCCAAGCTTCGATGACCAAAAACATGCTTGGAAAAAAGTTATTTCGCATGGTACGAAAAAGAGATGATCGGAAATATCTTTCTCCAGAATCGAAGTCGAACTTTGATGGGTGGGTTCATAGGTGTATTTTGACCCGCTGAATCCAAAAATCCAACCTCCGTTACACGAAAATACACCTGGAAAGAAGTTATTCCGCATGGTACGAAAGAGAGATGATCGAAAATATTTTTTTTCAGAATCGGATCGGACTTTGATGGGTGAGTTTCTAGGTGTATTTCGACCCGCTGATTTCGAAAATCCAACCTCTGATGACCAAAAATATGCTTGGAAAAAAGTTACTTCGCATGGTTCGAAAAAGAGATGATCGAAAATATCTGTCTCCAGAATCAAAATCGAACTTTGATGGGTGGGTTCATAGGTGTACTTTGACCCGCTGAATCAAAAAATCCAACCTTTGTTGCACGAAAATACACCTGGAAAGAAGTTATTCCGCATGGTACGAAAAAGAGATGATCGAAAATATTTTTTCTCAGAATCAAAATCGGACTTTAATGGGTGAGTTTCTAGGTGTATTCCGACCCGCTGAATCCGAAAATCCAAACTTTGATGACCAAAAATATGCTTGGAAAAAAGTTATTTCGCATGGTACGAAAAATAGATGATCGAAAATATTTTCTTTCAGAATCAAAATCGGACTTTGATAGGTGAGTTTCTAGGTGTATTCCGACCCGCTGAATCCGAAAATCCGAACTTCGATGACCAAAAATATGCTTGGAAAAAAGTTATTTCGCATGGTACGAAAAAGAGATGATCGAAAATATCTGTCTCCAGAATCGGAATCGAACTTTGATGGGTGGGTTCATAGGTGTATTTCGACCCGCTGAATCCAAAAATCCAACCTTTGTTACACGAAAATATACCTGGAACGAAGGTATTTCGCATGGTACGAAAAAGAGATGATCGAAAATATTTTTTTTCAGAATCAAAATCGGACTTCGATGGGTGAGTTTCTAGGTGTATTTCGACCCGCTGAATCCGGAAATCCAACCTTTGATGACGAAAATATGCTTGGAAAAAAGTTATTTCGCATGGTACGAAAAAGAGATGATCGAAAATATTTTTTTTCAGAATCGGAATCGGACTGAGATGGGTGAGTTTCTAGGCGTATTTCGACCCGCTGAATATGAAAATCCAACCTTTGATGACCAATAATATGCTTGGAAAAAAGTTATTTCGCATGGTTCGAAAAAGAGATGATCGAAAATATCTGTCTCCAGAATCAAAATCGAACTTTGATGGGTGGGTTCATAGGTGTACTTTGACCCGCTGAATCAAAAAATCCAACCTTTGTTACACGAAAATACACCTGGAAAGAAGTTATTCCGCATGGTACGAAAAAGAGATGATCGAAAATATTTTTTTTCAGAATCGGAATCGGACTTTGATGGGTGAGTTTCTGGGTGTATTCCGACCCGCTGAATCCGAGAATCCAAGCTTCGATGACCAAAAACATGCTTGGAAAAAAGTTATGTCGCACGGTACGAAAAAGAGATGATCGAAAATATTTTTTTTCCGAATCAAAATCGGACTTTAATGGGTGAGTTTCTAGGTGTATTTCGACCCACTGAATCCGAAAATCCAACCTCTGATGACCAAAAATATGCTCGGAAAAAAGTTATGTCGCACGGTACGAAAAAGAGATGATCGAAAATTTTTTTTTTCAGAATCAAAATCGGACTTTCATGGGTGAGTTTCTAGGTGTATTCCGACCCACTGAATCCGAAAATCCAACCTCTGATGACCAAAAATATGCTTGGAAAAAAGTTATTTCGCATGGTACGAAAAAGAGATGATCGAAAATATCTGTCTCCAGAATCGGAATCGAACTTTGATGGGTGGGTTCATAGGTGTATTTTGACCCGCTGATTCAAAAAATCCAACCTTTGTTGAACGAAAATACACCCGGAGAGAAGTTATTTCGCATGGTACGAAAAAGAGATGATCAAAAATATTTTTTTTCAGAATCGAGATCGGACTTTAATGGGTGAGTTTCTAGGTGTATTCCGACCCAATGAATCCGAAAATCCAACCTCTGATGACCAAAGATATGCTTGGAAAAAAGTTATGTCGCACGGTACGAAAAAGAGATGATCGAAAATATTTTTTTTCCGAATCAAAATCGGACTTTAATGGGTGAGTTTCTAGGTGTATTTCGACCCACTGAATCCGAAAATCCAACCTCTGATGACCAAAAATATGCTTGGAAAAAAGTTATGTCGCACGGTACGAAAAAGAGATGATCGAAAATATTTTTTTTCCGAATCAAAATCAGACTTTAATGGGTGAGTTTTTAGGTGTATTTCGACCAACTGAATCCGAAAATCCAACCTCTGATGACCAAAAATATGCTTGGAAAAAAGTTATGTCGCACGGTACGAAAAAGAGATGATCGAAAATATTTTTTTTCAGAATCAAAATCGGACTTCGATGGGTGAGTTTCTAGCTGTATTCCGACCCGCTGAATCCGAAAATCCAACCTTTGATGACCAAAAATATGCTTGGAAAAAAGTTATTTCGCATGGTACGAAAAAGAGATGATCGAAAATATCTGTCTCCAGGATCGAAATCGGACTTTGATGGGTGGGTTTATAGGTGTATTTCGACCCGCTGAATCCAAAAATCCAACCTTTGTTACACGAAAATATACCTGGAACGAAGGTATTTCGCATGGTACGAAAAAGAGATGATCGAAAATATTTTTTTTCAGAATCAAAATCGGACTTCGATGGGTGAGTTTCTAGGTGTATTTCGACCCGCTGAATCCGAAAATCCAACCTTTGATGACGAAAATATGCTTGGAAAAAAGTTATTTCGCATGGTACGAAAAAGAGATGATCGAAAATATTTTTTTTCAGAATCGGAATCGGACTGAGATGGGTGAGTTTCTAGGCGTATTTCGACCCGCTGAATATGAAAATCCAACCTTTGATGACCAATAATATGCTTGGAAAAAAGTTATTTCGCATGGTTCGAAAAAGAGATGATCGAAAATATCTGTCTCCAGAATCAAAATCGAACTTTGATGAGTGGGTTCATAGGTGTACTTTGACCCGCTGAATCAAAAATCCAACCTTTGTTACACGAAAATACACCTGGAAGGAAGTTATTCCGCATGGTACGAAAAAGAGATGATCGAAAATATTTTTTTTCAGAATCGGAATCGGACTTTGATGGGTGAGTTTCTGGGTGTATTCCGACCCGCTGAATCCGAGAATCCAAGCTTCGATGACCAAAAACATGCTTGGAACAAAGTTATGTCGCACGGTACGAAAAAGAGATGATCGAAAATATTTTTTTTCCGAATCAAAATCGGACTTTAATGGGTGAGTTTCTAGGTGTATTTCGACCCACTGAATCCGAAAATCCAACCTCTGATGACCAAAAATATGCTCGGAAAAAAGTTATGTCGCACGGTACGAAAAAGAGATGATCGAAAATTTTTTTTTTCAGAATCAAAATCGGACTTTCATGGGTGAGTTTCTAGGTGTATTCCGACCCACTGAATCCGAAAATCCAACCTCTGATGACCAAAAATATGCTTGGAAAAAAGTTATTTCGCACGGTACGAAAAAGAGATGATCGAAAATATTTTTTTTCCGAATCGGAATTGGACTTTGATGTGTGAGTTTCTAGGTGTATTTCGACCCGCTGAATCCGAAATTCCAACCTTTGATGACCAAAAATATGCTTGGGAAAAAGTTATTTCGCATGGTTCGAAAAAGAGATGATCGAAAATATCTGTCTCCAGAATCGGAATCGAACTTTGATGGGTGGGTTTATAGGTGTATTTTGACCCGCTGAATCCGCAAATCCAACCTTCGTCACACGAAAATACACCTGGAAAGAAGTTATTCCGCATGGTACGAAAAAGAGATGATCGAAAATATTTTTTTTCAGAATCGGAATCGGACTTTGATGGGTGATTTTCTATGTGTATTTCGACCCGCTGAATCCGAAAATCCAACCTTTGATGACCAAAAATATGCTCGGAAAAAAGTTATTCCGCATGGTTCGAAAAAGAGATGATCGAAAATATCTGTCTCCAGAATCAAAATCGAACTTTGATGGGTGGGTTTCTAGGTGTATTCCGACCCGCTGAATCCGAAAATCCAAACTTTGATGACCAAAAATATGCTTGGAAAAAAGGTATTTCGCATGATACGAAAAATAGATGATCGAAAATATTTTTTTTCAGAATCAAAATCGGACTTTGATGGGTGAGTTTCTAGGTGTATTCCGACCCGCTGAATCCGAAAATCCGAACTTTGATGACCAAAAATATGCTTGGAAAAAAGTTATTTCGCATGGTACGAAAAAGAGATGATCGAAAATATCTGTCTCCAGAATCGGAATCGAACTTTGATGGGTGGGTTCATAGGTGTATTTTGACCCGCTGAATCAAAAAATCCAACCTTTGTTAAACGAAAATACACCTGGAAAGAAGTTATTTCGCATGGTACGAAAAAGAGATGATCAAAAATATTTTTTTTCAGAATCAAAATCGGACTTTAATGGGTGAGTTCCTAGGTGTATTTCGACCCACTTAATCCGAAAATTCAACCTCTGATGACCAAAGATATGCTTGGAAAAAAGTTATGTCGCACGGTACGAAAAAGAGATGATCGAAAATATTTTTTTTCCGAATCAAAATCGGACTTTAATGGGTGAGTTTCTAGGTGTATTTCGACCCACTGAATCCGAGAATCCAACCTCTGATGAACAAAAATATGCTTGGAAAAAAGTTATTTCGCATGGTTCGAAAAAGAGATGATCGAAAAGATCTGTCTCCAGAATCGAGATCGAACTTTGATGGGTGGGTTTATGGGTGTATTTTGACCCGCTGAATCCAAAAATCCAACCTTCGTTACACGAAAATACACCTGGAAAGAAGTTATTCCGCATGGTACGAAAAAGAGATGATCGAAAATATTTTTTTTCAGAATCGGAATCGGACTTTGATGGGTGATTTTCTAGGTGTATTTCGACCCGCTGAATCCGAAAATCCAACCTTTGATGACCAAAAATATGCTTGGAAAAAAGTTATTCCGCATGGTTCGAAAAAGAGATGATCGAAAATATCTGTCTCCAGAATCAAAATCGAACTTTGATGGGTGGGTTTCTAGGTGTATTCCGACCCGCTGAATCCGAAAATCCAAACTTTGATGACCAAAAATATGCTTGGAAAAAAGGTATTTCGCATGATACGAAAAATAGATGATCGAAAATATTTTTTTTCAGAATCAAAATCGGACTTTGATGGGTGAGTTTCTAGGTGTATTCCGACCCGCTGAATCCGAAAATCCGAACTTTGATGACCAAAAATATGCTTGGAAAAAAGTTATTTCGCATGGTACGAAAAAGAGATGATCGAAAATATCTGTTTCCAGAATCGGAATCGAACTTTGATGGGTGGGTTCATAGGTGTATTTTGACCCGCTGAATCAAAAAATCCAACCTTTGTTGAACGAAAATACACCTGGAAAGAAGTTATTTCGCATGGTACGAAAAAGAGATGATCAAAAATATTTTTTTTCAGAATCAAAATCGGACTTTAATGGGTGAGTTTCTAGGTGTATTTCGACCCACTTAATCCGAAAATTCAACCTCTGATGACCAAAGATATGCTTGGAAAAAAGTTATGTCGCACGGTACGAAAAAGAGATGATCGAAAATATTTTTTTTCCGAATCAAAATCGGACTTTAATGGGTGAGTTTCTAGGTGTATTTCGACCCACTGAATCCGAAAATCCAACCTCTGATGACCAAAAATATGCTTGGAAAAAAGTTATGTCGCACGGTACGAAAAAGAGATGATCGAAAATATTTTTTTTCCGAATCAAAATCGGACTTTAATGGGTGAGTTTTCAGGTGTATTTCGACCAACTGAATCCGAAAATCCAACCTCTGATGACCAAAAATATGCTTGGAAAAAAGTTATGTCGCACGGTACAAAAAAGAGATGATCGAAAATATTTTTTTTCAGAATCAGAATCGGACTTCGATGGGTGAGTTTCTAGGTGTATTTCGACCCGCTGAATCCGAAAATCCAACCTTTGATGACCAAAAATATGCTTGGAAAAAAGTTATTTCGCATGGTTCGAAAAAGAGATGATCGAAAATATCTGTCTCCAGAATCAAAATCGAACTTTGATGGGTGGGTTCATAGGTGTACTTTGACCCGCTGAATCAAAAAATCCAACCTTTGTTACACGAAAATACACCTGGAAAGAAGTTATTCCGCATGGTACGAAAAAGAGATGATCGAAAATATTTTTTTTCAGAATCGGAATCGGACTTTGATGGGTGAGTTTCTGGGTGTATTCCGACCCGCTGAATCCGAGAATCCAAGCTTCGATGGCCAAAAACATGCTTGGAAAAAAGTTATTTCGCATGGTACGAAAAAGAGATGATCGGAAATATCTTTCTCCAGAATCGAAGTCGAACTTTGATGGGTGGGTTCATAGGTGTATTTTGACCCGCTGAATCCAAAAATCCAACCTCCGTTACACGAAAATACACCTGGAAAGAAGTTATTCCGCATGGTACGAAAAAGAGATGATCGAAAATATTTTTTTTCAGAATCGGAATCGGACTTTGATGGGTGAGTTTCTGGGTGTATTCCGACCCGCTGAATCCGAGAATCCAAGCTTCGATGACCAAAAACATGCTTGGAAAAAAGTTATTTCGCATGGTACGAAAAAGAGATGATCGGAAATATCTTTCTCCAGAATCGAAGTCGAACTTTGATGGGTGGGTTCATAGGTGTATTTTGACCCGCTGAATCCAAAAATCCAACCTCCGTTACACGAAAATACACCTGGAAAGAAGTTATTCCGCATGGTACGAAAGAGAGATGATCGAAAATATTTTTTTTCAGAATCGGATCGGACTTTGATGGGTGAGTTTCTAGGTGTATTTCGACCCGCTGATTTCGAAAATCCAACCTTTGATGACCAAAAATATGCTTGGAAAAAAGTTACTTCGCATGGTTCGAAAAAGAGATGATCGAAAATATCTGTCTCCAGAATCAAAATCGAACTTTGATGGGTGGGTTCATAGGTGTACTTTGACCCGCTGAATCAAAAAATCCAACCTTTGTTGCACGAAAATACACCTGGAAAGAAGTTATTCCGCATGGTACGAAAAAGAGATGATCGAAAATATTTTTTTTCAGAATCAAAATCGGACTTTAATGGGTGAGTTTCTAGGTGTATTCCGACCCGCTGAATCCGAAAATCCAAACTTTGATGACCAAAAATATGCTTGGAAAAAAGTTATTTCGCATGGTACGAAAAATAGATGATCGAAAATATTTTCTTTCAGAATCAAAATCGGACTTTGATAGGTGAGTTTCTAGGTGTATTCCGACCCGCTGAATCCGAAAATCCGAACTTCGATGACCAAAAATATGCTTGGAAAAAAGTTATTTCGCATGGTACGAAAAAGAGATGATCGAAAATATCTGTCTCCAGAATCGGAATCGAACTTTGATGGGTGGGTTCATAGGTGTATTTCGACCCGCTGAATCCAAAAATCCAACCTTTGTTACACGAAAATATACCTGGAACGAAGGTATTTCGCATGGTACGAAAAAGAGATGATCGAAAATATTTTTTTTCAGAATCAAAATCGGACTTCGATGGGTGAGTTTCTAGGTGTATTTCGACCCGCTGAATCCGAAAATCCAACCTTTGATGACGAAAATATGCTTGGAAAAAAGTTATTTCGCATGGTACGAAAAAGAGATGATCGAAAATATTTTTTTTCAGAATCGGAATCGGACTGAGATGGGTGAGTTTCTAGGCGTATTTCGACCCGCTGAATATGAAAATCCAACCTTTGATGACCAATAATATGCTTGGAAAAAAGTTATTTCGCATGGTTCGAAAAAGAGATGATCGAAAATATCTGTCTCCAGAATCAAAATCGAACTTTGATGGGTGGGTTCATAGGTGTACTTTGACCCGCTGAATCAAAAAATCCAACCTTTGTTAAACGAAAATACACCTGGAAAGAAGTTATTTCGCATGGTACGAAAAAGAGATGATCAAAAATATTTTTTTTCAGAATCAAAATCGGACTTTAATGGGTGAGTTTCTAGGTGTATTTCGACCCACTTAATCCGAAAATTCAACCTCTGATGACCAAAGATATGCTTGGAAAAAAGTTATGTCGCACGGTACGAAAAAGAGATGATCGAAAATATTTTTTTTCCGAATCAAAATCGGACTTTAATGGGTGAGTTTCTAGGTGTATTTCGACCCACTGAATCCGAAAATCCAACCTCTGATGAACAAAAATATGCTTGGAAAAAAGTTATTTCGCATGGTTCGAAAAAGAGATGATCGAAAATATCTGTCTCCAGAATCGAAATCGAACTTTGATGGGTGGGTTTATGGGTGTAT
Source organism: Phymatocera aterrima (assembly GCA_963170745.1). Taxonomy (NCBI): domain Eukaryota; kingdom Metazoa; phylum Arthropoda; class Insecta; order Hymenoptera; family Tenthredinidae; genus Phymatocera; species Phymatocera aterrima. The sequence continues at coordinate 694,411 of CAUJGY010000138.1, read as the reverse complement.
TTTGACCCGCTGAATCCAAAAATCCAACCTTTGTTACACGAAAATACACCTGGAAAGAAGTTATTCCGCATGGTACGAAAAAGAGATGATCGAAAATATTTTTTTTCAGAATCGGAATCGGACTTTGATGGGTGATTTTCTAGGTGTATTTCGACCCGCTGAATCCGAAAATCCAACCTTTGATGACCAAAAATATGCTTGGAAAAAAGTTATTCCGCATGGTTCGAAAAAGAGATGATCGAAAATATCTGTCTCCAGAATCAAAATCGAACTTTGATGGGTGGGTTTCTAGGTGTATTCCGACCCGCTGAATCCGAAAATCCAAACTTTGATGACCAAAAATATGCTTGGAAAAAAGGTATTTCGCATGATACGAAAAATAGATGATCGAAAATATTTTTTTTCAGAATCAAAATCGGACTTTGATGGGTGAGCTTCTAGGTGTATTCCGACCCGCTGAATCCGAAAATCCGAACTTTGATGACCAAAAATATGCTTGGAAAAAAGTTATTTCGCATGGTACGAAAAAGAGATGATCGAAAATATCTGTCTCCAGAATCGGAATCGAACTTTGATGGGTGGGTTCATAGGTGTATTTTGACCCGCTGAATCAAAAAATCCAACCTTTGTTAAACGAAAATACATCTGGAAAGAAGTTATTTCGCATGGTACGAAAAAGAGATGATCAAAAATATTTTTTTTCAGAATCAAAATCGGACTTTAATGGGTGAGTTTCTAGGTGTGATTCGACCCACTTAATCCGAAAATTCAACCTCTGGTGACCAAAGATATGCTTGGAAAAAAGTTATGTCGCACGGTACGAAAAAGAGATGATCGAAAATATTTTTTTTCCGAATCAAAATCGGACTTTAATGGGTGAGTTTCTAGGTGTATTTCGACCCACTGAATCCGAAAATCCAACCTCTGATGACCAAAAATATGCTTGGAAAAAAGTTATGTCGCACGGTACGAAAAAGAGATGATCGAAAATATTTTTTTTCCGAATCAAAATCGGACTTTAATGGGTGAGTTTTCAGGTGTATTTCGACCAACTGAATCCGAAAATCCAACCTCTGATGACCAAAAATATGCTTGGAAAAAAGTTATGTCGCACGGTACGAAAAAGAGATGATCGAAAATATTTTTTTTCAGAATCGGAATCGGACTGAGATGGGTGAGTTTCTAGGCGTATTTCGACCCGCTGAATATGAAAATCCAACCTTTGATGACCAATAATATGCTTGGAAAAAAGTTATTTCGCATGGTTCGAAAAAGAGATGATCGAAAATATCTGTCTCCAGAATCAAAATCGAACTTTGATGGGTGGGTTCATAGGTGTACTTTGACCCGCTGAATCAAAAAATCCAACCTTTGTTACACGAAAATACACCTGGAAAGAAGTTATTCCGCATGGTACGAAAAAGAGATGATCGAAAATATTTTTTTTCAGAATCGGAATCGGACTTTGATGGGTGAGTTTCTGGGTGTATTCCGACCCGCTGAATCCGAGAATCCAAGCTTCGATGACCAAAAACATGCTTGGAAAAAAGTTATGTCGCACGGTACGAAAAAGAGATGATCGAAAATATTTTTTTTCCGAATCAAAATCGGACTTTAATGGGTGAGTTTCTAGGTGTATTTCGACCCACTGAATCCGAAAATCCAACCTCTGATGACCAAAAATGTGCTCGGAAAAAAGTTATGTCGCACGGTACGAAAAAGAGATGATCGAAAATTTTTTTTTTCAGAATCAAAATCGGACTTTCATGGGTGAGTTTCTAGGTGTATTCCGACCCACTGAATCCGAAAATCCAGCCTCTGATGACCAAAAATATGCTTGGAAAAAAGTTATTTCGCACGGTACGAAAAAGAGATGATCGAAAATATTTTTTTTCCGAATCGGAATTGGACTTTGATGGGTGAGTTTCTAGGTGTATTTCGACCCGCTGAATCCGAAATTCCAACCTTTGATGACCAAAAATATGCTTGGGAAAAAGTTATTTCGCATGGTTCGAAAAAGAGATGATCGAAAATATCTGTCTCCAGAATCGAAATCGAACTTTGATGGGTGGGTTTATAGGTGTATTTTGACCCGCTGAATCCGCAAATCCAACCTTCGTCACACGAAAATACACCTGGAAAGAAGTTATTCCGCATGGTACGAAAAAGAGATGATCGAAAATATTTTTTTTCAGAATCGGAATCGGACTTTGATGGGTGATTTTCTAGGTGTATTTCGACCCGCTGAATCCGAAAATCCAACCTTTGATGACCAAAAATATGCTTGGAAAAAAGGTATTTCGCATGATACGAAAAATAGATGATCAAAAATATTTTTTTTCAGAATCAAAATCGGACTTTGATGGGTGAGTTTCTAGGTGTATTCCGACCCGCTGAATCCGAAAATCCGAACTTTGATGACCAAAAATATGCTTGGAAAAAAGTTATTTCGCATGGTACGAAAAAGAGATGATCGAAAATATCTGTCTCCAGAATCGGAATCGAACTTTGATGGGTGGGTTCATAGGTGTATTTTGACCCGCTGAATCAAAAAATCCAACCTTTGTTGAACGAAAATACACCTGGAAAGAAGTTATTTCGCATGGTACGAAAAAGAGATGATCAAAAATATTTTTTTTCAGAATCGAAATCGGACTTTAATGGGTGAGTTTCTAGGTGTATTCCGACCCAATGAATCCGGAAATCCAACCTCTGATGACCAAAGATATGCTTGGAAAAAAGTTATGTCGCACGGTACGAAAAAGAGATGATCGAAAATATTTTTTTTCCGAATCAAAATCGGACTTTAATGGGTGAGTTTCTAGGTGTATTTCGACCCACTGAATCCGAAAATCCAACCTCTGATGACCAAAAATATGCTTGGAAAAAAGTTATGTCGCACGGTACGAAAAAGAGATGATCGAAAATATTTTTTTTCCGAATCAAAATCGGACTTTAATGGGTGAGTTTTTAGGTGTATTTCGACCAACTGAATCCGAAAATCCAACCTCTGATGACCAAAAATATGCTTGGAAAAAAGTTATGTCGCACGGTACGAAAAAGAGATGATCGAAAATATTTTTTTTCAGAATCAAAATCGGACTTCGATGGGTGAGTTTCTAGGTGTATTCCGACCCGCTGAATCCGAAAATCCAACCTTTGATGACCAAAAATATGCTTGGAAAAAAGTTATTTCGCATGGTACGAAAAAGAGATGATCGAAAATATCTGTCTCCAGGATCGAAATCGAACTTTGATGGGTGGGTTTATAGGTGTATTTCGACCCGCTGAATCCAAAAATCCAACCTTTGTTACACGAAAATATACCTGGAACGAAGGTATTTCGCATGGTACGAAAAAGAGATGATCGAAAATATTTTTTTTCAGAATCAAAATCGGACTTCGATGGGTGAGTTTCTAGGTGTATTTCGACCCGCTGAATCCGAAAATCCAACCTTTGATGACAAAAATATGCTTGGAAAAAAGTTATTTCGCATGGTACGAAAAAGAGATGATCGAAAATATTTTTTTTCAGAATCGGAATCGGACTGAGATGGGTGAGTTTCTAGGCGTATTGCGACCCGCTGAATATGAAAATCCAACCTTTGATGACCAATAATATGCTTGGAAAAAAGTTATTTCGCATGGTTCGAAAAAGAGATGATCGAAAATATCTGTCTCCAGAATCAAAATCGAACTTTGATGGGTGGGTTTCTAGGTGTATTCCGACCCGCTGAATCCGAAAATCCAAACTTTGATGACCAAAAATATGCTTGGAAAAAAGGTATTTCGCATGATACGAAAAATAGATGATCGAAAATATTTTTTTTCAGAATCAAAATCGGACTTTGATGGGTGAGTTTCTAGGTGTATTCCGACCCGCTGAATCCGAAAATCCGAACTTTGATGACCAAAAATATGCTTGGAAAAAAGTTATTTCGCATGGTACGAAAAAGAGATGATCGAAAATATCTGTCTCCAGAATCGGAATCGAACTTTGATGGGTGGGTTCATAGGTGTATTTTGACCCGCTGAATCAAAAAATCCAACCTTTGTTAAACGAAAATACACCTGGAAAGAAGTTATTTCGCATGGTACGAAAAAGAGATGATCAAAAATATTTTTTTTCAGAATCAAAATCGGACTTTAATGGGTGAGTTTCTAGGTGTATTTCGACCCACTTAATCCGAAAATTCAACCTCTGATGACCAAAGATATGCTTGGAAAAAAGTTATGTCGCACGGTACGAAAAAGAGATGATCGAAAATATTTTTGTTCCGAATCAAAATCGGACTTTAATGGGTGAGTTTCTAGGTGTATTTCGACCCACTAAATCCGAAAATCCAACCTCTGATGAACAAAAATATGCTTGGAAAAAAGTTATTCCGCATGGTTCGAAAAAGAGATGATCGAAAATATCTGTCTCCAGAATCGAAATCGAACTTTGATGGGTGGGTTTATGGGTGTATTTTGACCCGCTGAATCCAAAAATCCAACCTTCGTTACACGAAAATACACCTGGAAAGAAGTTATTCCGCATGGTACGAAAAAGAGATGATCGAAAATATTTTTTTTCAGAATCGGAATCGGACTTTGATGGGTGATTTTCTAGGTGTATTTCGACCCGCTGAATCCGAAAATCCAACCTTTGATGACCAAAAATATGCTTGGAAAAAAGTTATTCCGCATGGTTCGAAAAAGAGATGATCGAAAATATCTGTCTCCAGAATCAAAATCGAACTTTGATGGGTGGGTTTCTAGGTGTATTCCGACCCGCTGAATCCGAAAATCCAAACTTTGATGACCAAAAATATGCTTGGAAAAAAGGTATTTCGCATGATACGAAAAATAGATGATCGAAAATATTTTTTTTCAGAATCAAAATCGGACTTTGATGGGTGAGTTTCTAGGTGTATTTTGACCCGCTGAATCCGAAAATCCGAACTTTGATGACCAAAAATATGCTTGGAAAAAAGTTATTTCGCATGGTACGAAAAAGAGATGATCGAAAATATCTGTCTCCAGAATCGGAATCGAACTTTGATGGGTGGGTTCATAGGTGTATTTTGACCCGCTGAATCAAAAAATCCAACCTTTGTTAAACGAAAATACACCTGGAAAGAAGTTATTTCGCATGGTACGAAAAAGAGATGATCAAAAATATTTTTTTTCAGAATCAAAATCGGACTTTAATGGGTGAGTTTCTAGGTGTGATTCGACCCACTTAATCCGAAAATTCAACCTCTGATGACCAAAGATATGCTTGGAAAAAAGTTATGTCGCACGGTACGAAAAAGAGATGATCGAAAATATTTTTTTTCCGAATCAAAATCGGACTTTAATGGGTGAGTTTCTAGGTGTATTTCGACCCACTGAATCCGAAAATCCAACCTCTGATGACCAAAAATATGCTTGGAAAAAAGTTATGTCGCACGGTACGAAAAAGAGATGATCGAAAATATTTTTTTTCCGAATCAAAATCGGACTTTAATGGGTGAGTTTTCAGGTGTATTTCGACCAACTGAATCCGAAAATCCAACCTCTGATGACCAAAAATATGCTTGAAAAAAAGTTATGTCGCACGGTACGAAAAAGAGATGATCGAAAATATTTTTTTTCAGAATCAGAATCGGACTTCGATGGGTGAGTTTCTAGGTGTATTTCGACCCGCTGAATCCGAAAATCCAACCTTTGATGACCAAAAATATGCTTGGAAAAAAGTTATTTCGCATGGTTCGAAAAAGAGATGATCGAAAATATCTGTCTCCAGAATCAAAATCGAACTTTGATGGGTGGGTTCATAGGTGTACTTTGACCCGCTGAATCAAAAAATCCAACCTTTGTTACACGAAAATACACCTGGAAAGAAGTTATTCCGCATGGTACGAAAAAGAGATGATCGAAAATATTTTTTTTCAGAATCGGAATCGGACTTTGATGGGTGAGTTTCTGGGTGTATTCCGACCCGCTGAATCCGAGAATCCAAGCTTCGATGACCAAAAACATGCTTGGAAAAAAGTTATTTCGCATGGTACGAAAAAGAGATGATCGGAAATATCTTTCTCCAGAATCGAAGTCGAACTTTGATGGGTGGGTTCATAGGTGTATTTTGACCCGCTGAATCCAAAAATCCAACCTCCGTTACACGAAAATACACCTGGAAAGAAGTTATTCCGCATGGTACGAAAAAGAGATGATCGAAAATATTTTTTTCCATAATCGGAATCGGACTTTGATGGGTGAGTTTCTGGGTGTATTCCGACCCGCTGAATCCGAGAATCCAAGCTTCGATGACCAAAAACATGCTTGGAAAAAAGTTATTTCGCATGGTACGAAAAAGAGATGATCGGAAATATCTTTCGCCAGAATCGAAGTCGAACTTTGATGGGTGGGTTCATAGGTGTATTTTGACCCGCTGAATCCAAAAATCCAACCCCCGTTACACGAAAATACACCTGGAAAGAAGTTATTCCGCATGGTACGAAAGAGAGATGATCGAAAATATTTTTTTTCAGAATCGGATCGGACTTTGATGGGTGAGTTTCTAGGTGTATTTCGACCCGCTGATTTCGAAAATCCAACCTTTGATGACCAAAAATATGCTTGGAAAAAAGTTACTTCGCATGGTTCGAAAAAGAGATGATCGAAAATATCTGTCTCCAGAATCAAAATCGAACTTTGATGGGTGGGTTCATAGGTGTACTTTGACCCGCTGAATCAAAAAATCCAACCTTTGTTACACGAAAATACACCTGGAAAGAAGTTATTCCGCATGGTACGAAAAAGAGATGATCGAAAATATTTTTTTTCAGAATCAAAATCGGACTTTAATGGGTGAGTTTCTAGGTGTATTCCGACCCGCTGAATCCGAAAATCCAAACTTTGATGACCAAAAATATGCTTGGAAAAAAGTTATTTCGCATGGTACGAAAAATAGATGATCGAAAATATTTTCTTTCAGAATCAAAATCGGACTTTGATAGGTGAGTTTCTAGGTGTATTTCGACCCGCTGAATCCGAAAATCCGAACTTCGATGACCAAAAATATGCTTGGAAAAAAGTTATTTCGCATGGTACGAAAAAGAGATGATCGAAAATATCTGTCTCCAGAATCGGAATCGAACTTTGATGGGTGGGTTCATAGGTGTATATCGACCCGCTGAATCCAAAAATTCAACCTTTGTTACACGAAAATATACCTGGAACGAAGGTATTTCGCATGGTACGAAAAAGAGATGATCGAAAATATTTTTTTTCAGAATCAAAATCGGACTTCGATGGGTGAGTTTCTAGGTGTATTTCGACCCGCTGAATCCGGAAATCCAACCTTTGATGACGAAAATATGCTTGGAAAAAAGTTATTTCGCATGGTACGAAAAAGAGATGATCGAAAATATTTTTTTTCAGAATCGGAATCGGACTGAGATGGGTGAGTTTCTAGGCGTATTTCGACCCGCTGAATATGAAAATCCAACCTTTGATGACCAATAATATGCTTGGAAAAAAGTTATTTCGCATGGTTCGAAAAAGAGATGATCGAAAATATCTGTCTCCAGAATCAAAATCGAACTTTGATGGGTGGGTTCATAGGTGTACTTTGACCCGCTGAATCAAAAAATCCAACCTTTGTTACACGAAAATACACCTGGAAAGAAGTTATTCCGCATGGTACGAAAAAGAGATGATCGAAAATATTTTTTTTCAGAATCGGAATCGGACTTTGATGGGTGAGTTTCTGGGTGTATTCCGACCCGCTGAATCCGAGAATCCAAGCTTCGATGACCAAAAACATGCTTGGAAAAAAGTTATTTCGCATGGTACGAAAAAGAGATGATCGGAAATATCTTTCTCCAGAATCGAAGTCGAACTTTGATGGGTGGGTTCATAGGTGTATTTTGACCCGCTGAATCCAAAAATCCAACCTCCGTTACACGAAAATACACCTGGAAAGAAGTTATTCCGCATGGTACGAAAAAGAGATGATCGAAAATATTTTTTTCCATAATCGGAATCGGACTTTGATGGGTGAGTTTCTGGGTGTATTCCGACCCGCTGAATCCGAGAATCCAAGCTTCGATGACCAAAAACATGCTTGGAAAAAAGTTATTTCGCATGGTACGAAAAAGAGATGATCGGAAATATCTTTCGCCAGAATCGAAGTCGAACTTTGATGGGTGGGTTCATAGGTGTATTTTGACCCGCTGAATCCAAAAATCCAACCCCCGTTACACGAAAATACACCTGGAAAGAAGTTATTCCGCATGGTACGAAAGAGAGATGATCGAAAATATTTTTTTTCAGAATCGGATCGGACTTTGATGGGTGAGTTTCTAGGTGTATTTCGACCCGCTGATTTCGAAAATCCAACCTTTGATGACCAAAAATATGCTTGGAAAAAAGTTACTTCGCATGGTTCGAAAAAGAGATGATCGAAAATATCTGTCTCCAGAATCAAAATCGAACTTTGATGGGTGGGTTCATAGGTGTACTTTGACCCGCTGAATCAAAAAATCCAACCTTTGTTACACGAAAATACACCTGGAAAGAAGTTATTCCGCATGGTACGAAAAAGAGATGATCGAAAATATTTTTTTTCAGAATCAAAATCGGACTTTAATGGGTGAGTTTCTAGGTGTATTCCGACCCGCTGAATCCGAAAATCCAAACTTTGATGACCAAAAATATGCTTGGAAAAAAGTTATTTCGCATGGTACGAAAAATAGATGATCGAAAATATTTTCTTTCAGAATCAAAATCGGACTTTGATAGGTGAGTTTCTAGGTGTATTTCGACCCGCTGAATCCGAAAATCCGAACTTCGATGACCAAAAATATGCTTGGAAAAAAGTTATTTCGCATGGTACGAAAAAGAGATGATCGAAAATATCTGTCTCCAGAATCGGAATCGAACTTTGATGGGTGGGTTCATAGGTGTATATCGACCCGCTGAATCCAAAAATCCAACCTTTGTTACACGAAAATATACCTGGAACGAAGGTATTTCGCATGGTACGAAAAAGAGATGATCGAAAATATTTTTTTTCAGAATCAAAATCGGACTTCGATGGGTGAGTTTCTAGGTGTATTTCGACCCGCTGAATCCGGAAATCCAACCTTTGATGACGAAAATATGCTTGGAAAAAAGTTATTTCGCATGGTACGAAAAAGAGATGATCGAAAATATTTTTTTTCAGAATCGGAATCGGACTGAGATGGGTGAGTTTCTAGGCGTATTTCGACCCGCTGAATATGAAGATCCAACCTTTGATGACCAATAATATGCTTGGAAAAAAGTTATTTCGCATGGTTCGAAAAAGAGATGATCGAAAATATCTGTCTCCAGAATCAAAATCGAACTTTGATGGGTGGGTTCATAGGTGTACTTTGACCCGCTGAATCAAAAAATCCAACCTTTGTTACACGAAAATACACCTGGAATGAAGTTATTCCGCATGGTACGAAAAAGAGATGATCGAAAATATTTTTTTTCAGAATCGGAATCGGACTTTGATGGGTGAGTTTTTGGGTGTATTCCGACCCGCTGAATCCGAGAATCCAAGCTTCGATGACCAAAAACATGCTTGGAAAAAAGTTATGTCGCACGGTACGAAAAAGAGATGATCGAAAATATTTTTTTTCCGAATCAAAATCGGACTTTAATGGGTGAGTTTCTAGGTGTATTTCGACCCACTGAATCCGAAAATCCAACCTCTGATGACCAAAAATATGCTCGGAAAAAAGTTATGTCGCACGGTACGAAAAAGAGATGATCGAAAATTTTTTTTTTCAGAATCAAAATCGGACTTTCATGGGTGAGTTTCTAGGTGTATTCCGACCCACTGAATCCGAAAATCCAACCTCTGATGACCAAAAATATGCTTGGAAAAAAGTTATTTCGCATGGTACGAAAAAGAGATGATCGAAAATATCTGTCTCCAGAATCGGAATCGAACTTTGATGGGTGGGTTCATAGGTGTATTTTGACCCGCTGATTCAAAAAATCCAACCTTTGTTGAACGAAAATACACCTGGAGAGAAGTTATTTCGCATGGTACGAAAAAGAGATGATCAAAAATATTTTTTTTCAGAATCGAAATCGGACTTTAATGGGTGAGTTTCTAGGTGTATTCCGACCCAATGAATCCGAAAATCCAACCTCTGATGACCAAAGATATGCTTGGAAAAAAGTTATGTCGCACGGTACGAAAAAGAGATGATCGAAAATATTTTTTTTCCGAATCAAAATCGGACTTTAATGGGTGAGTTTCTAGGTGTATTTCGACCCACTGAATCCGAAAATCCAACCTCTGATGACCAAAAATATGCTTGGAAAAAAGTTATGTCGCACGGTACGAAAAAGAGATGATCGAAAATATTTTTTTTCCGAATCAAAATCGGACTTTAATGGGTGAGTTTTTAGGTGTATTTCGACCAACTGAATCCGAAAATCCAACCTCTGATGACCAAAAATATGCTTGGAAAAAAGTTATGTCGCACGGTACGAAAAAGAGATGATCGAAAATATTTTTTTTCAGAATCAAAATCGGACTTCGATGGGTGAGTTTCTAGGTGTATTCCGACCCGCTGAATCCGAAAATCCAACCTTTGATGACCAAAAATATGCTTGGAAAAAAGTTATTTCGCATGGTACGAAAAAGAGATGATCGAAAATATCTGTCTCCAGGATCGAAATCGAACTTTGATGGGTGGGTTTATGGGTGTATTTCGACCCGCTGAATCCAAAAATCCAACCTTTGTTACACGAAAATATACCTGGAACGAAGGTATTTCGCATGGTACGAAAAAGAGATGATCGAAAATATTTTTTTTCAGAATCAAAATCGGACTTCGATGGGTGAGTTTCTAGGTGTATTTCGACCCGCTGAATCCGAAAATCCAACCTTTGATGACGAAAATATGCTTGGAAAAAAGTTATTTCGCATGGTACGAAAAAGAGATGATCGAAAATATTTTTTTTCAGAATCGGAATCGGACTGAGATGGGTGAGTTTCTAGGCGTATTTCGACCCGCTGAATATGAAAATCCAACCTTTGATGACTAATAATATGCTTGGAAAAAAGTTATTTCGCATGGTTCGAAAAAGAGATGATCGAAAATATCTGTCTCCAGAATCAAAATCGAACTTTGATGGGCGGGTTCATAGGTGTACTTTGACCCGCTGAATCAAAAAATCCAACCTTTGTTACACGAAAATACACCTGGAAAGAAGTTATTCCGCATGGTACGAAAAAGAGATGATCGAAAATATTTTTTTTCAGAATCGGAATCGGACTTTGATGGGTGAGTTTCTGGGTGTATTCCGACCCGCTGAATCCGAGAATCCAAGCTTCGATGACCAAAAACATGCTTGGAAAAAAGTTATGTCGCACGGTACGAAAAAGAGATGATCGAAAATATTTTTTTTCCGAATCAAAATCGGACTTTAATGGGTGAGTTTCTAGGTGTATTTCGACCCACTGAATCCGAAAATCCAACCTCTGATGACCAAAAATATGCTCGGAAAAAAGTTATGTCGCACGGTACGAAAAAGAGATGATCGAAAATTTTTTTTTTCAGAATCAAAATCGGACTTTCATGGGTGAGTTTCTAGGTGTATTCCGACCCACTGAATCCGAAAATCCAACCTCTGATGACCAAAAATATGCTTGGAAAAAAGTTATTTCGCACGGTACGAAAAAGAGATGATCGAAAATATTTTTTTTCCGAATCGGAATTGGACTTTGATGGGTGAGTTTCTAGGTGTATTTCGACCCGCTGAATCCGAAATTCCAACCTTTGATGACCAAAAATATGCTTGGGAAAAAGTTATTTCGCATGGTTCGAAAAAGAGATGATCGAAAATATCTGTCTCCAGAATCGAAATCGAACTTTGATGGGTGGGTTTATAGGTGTATTTTGACCCGCTGAATCCGCAAATCCAACCTTCGTCACACGAAAATACACCTGGAAAGAAGTTATTCCGCATGGTACGAAAAAGAGATGATCGAAAATATTTTTTTTCAGAATCGGAATCGGACTTTGATGGGTGATTTTCTAGGTGTATTTCGACCCGCTGAATCCGAAAATCCAACCTTTGATGACCAAAAATATGCTTGGAAAAAAGTTATTCCGCATGGTTCGAAAAAGAGATGATCGAAAATATCTGTCTCCAGAATCAAAATCGAACTTTGATGGGTGGGTTTCTAGGTGTATTCCCACCCGCTGAATCCGAAAATCCAAACTTTGGTGACCAAAAATATGCTTGGAAAAAAGGTATTTCGCATGATACGAAAAATAGATGATCGAAAATATTTTTTTTCAGAATCAAAATCGGACTTTGATGGGTGAGTTTCTAGGTGTATTCCGACCCGCTGAATCCGAAAATCCGAACTTTGATGACCAAAAATATGCTTGGAAAAAAGTTATTTCGCATGGTACGAAAAAGAGATGATCGAAAATATCTGTCTCCAGAATCGGAATCGAACTTTGATGGGTGGGTTCATAGGTGTATTTTGACCCGCTGAATCAGAAAATCCAACCTTTGTTGAACGAAAATACACCTGGAAAGAAGTTATTTCGCATGGTACGAAAAAGAGATGATCAAAAATATTTTTTTTCAGAATCAAAATCGGACTTTAATGGGTGAGTTTCTAGGTGTATTTCGACCCACTTAATCCGAAAATTCAACCTCTGATGACCAAAGATATGCTTGGAAAAAAGTTATGTCGCACGGTACGAAAAAGAGATGATCGAAAATATTTTTTTTCCGAATCAAAATCGGACTTTAATGGGTGAGTTTCTAGGTGTATTTCGACCCACTGAATCCGAAAATCCAACCTCTGATGAACAAAAATATGCTTGGAAAAAAGTTATGTCGCACGGTACGAAAAAGAGATGATCGAAAATTTTTTTTTTTCAGAATCAAAATCGGACTTTCATGGGTGAGTTTCTAGGTGTATTTCGACCCACTGAATCCGAAAATCCAACCTCTGATGACCAAAAATATGCTTGGAAAAAAGTTATTTCGCACGGTACGAAAAAGAGATGATCGAAAATATTTTTTTTCCGAATCGGAATCGGACTTTGATGGGTGATTTTCGAGGTATATTTCGACCCGCTGAATCCGAAATTCCAACCTTTGATGACCAAAAATATGCTTGGAAAAAAGTTATTTCGCATGGTTCGAAAAAGAGATGATCGAAAATATCTGTCTCCAGAATCGAAATCGAACTTTGATGGGTGGGTTTATAGGTGTATTTTGACCCGCTGAATCCAAAAATCCAACCTTCGTTACACGAAAATACACCTGGAAAGAAGTTATTCCGCATGGTACGAAAAAGAGATGATCGAAAATATTTGTTTTCAGAATCGGAATCGGACTTTGATGGGTGATTTTCTAGGTGTATTTCGACCCGCTGAATCCGAAAATCCAACCTTTGATGACCAAAAATATGCTTGGAAAAAAGTTATTCCGCATGGTTCGAAAAAGAGATGATCGAAAATATCTGTCTCCAGAATCGAAATCGAACTTTGATGGGTGGGTTCATAGGTGTACTTTGACCCGCTGAATCAAAAAATCCAACCTTTGTTACACGAAAATACACCTGGAAAGAAGTTATTCCGCATGGTACGAAAAAGAGATGATCGAAAATATTTTTTTTCAGAATCAAAATCGGACTTTAATGGGTGAGTTTCTAGGTGTATTCCGACACGCTGAATCCGAAAATCCAAACTTTGATGACCAAAAATATGCTTGGAAAAAAGTTATTTCGCATGGTACGAAAAATAGATGATCGAAAATATTTTCTTTCAGAATCAAAATCGGACTTTGATTGGTGAGTTTCTAGGTGTATTCCGACCCGCTGAATCCGAAAATCCGAACTTCGATGACCAAAAATATGCTTGGAAAAAAGTTATTTCGCATGGTACGAAAAAGAGATGATCGAAAATATCTGTCTCCAGAATCGGAATCGAACTTTGATGGGTGGGTTCATAGGTGTATTTTGACCCGCTGATTTAAAAAATCCGACCTTTGTTAAACGAAAATACACCTGGAAAGAAGTTATTTCGCATGGTACGAAAAAGAGAAGATCAAAAATATTTTTTTTCCGAATCAAAATCGGACTTTAATGGGTGAGTTTCTAGGTGTATTTCGACCCAATGAATCCGAAAATCCAACCTCTGATGACCAAAGATATGCTTGGAAAAAAGTTATGTCGCACGGTACGAAAAAGAGATGATCGAAAATATTTTTTTTCAGAATCAAAATCGGACTTTGATGGGTGAGTTTCTAGGTGTATTCCGACCCGCTGAATCCGAAAATCCGAACTATGATGACCAAAAATATGCTTGGAAAAAAGTTATTTCGCATGGTACGAAAAAGAGATGATCGAAAATATCTGTCTCCAGAATTGAAATCGAACTTTGATGGGTGGGTTTATAGGTGTATTTTGACCCGCTGAATCCGAAGATCCAAGCTTTGATGACCAAAAATATGCTTGGAAAAAAGTTATTTCGCATGGTACGAAAAAGAGATGATCGGAAATATCTTTCTCCAGAATCGAAGTCGAACTTTGATGGGTGGGTTCATAGGTGTATTTTGACCCGCTGAATCCAAAAATCCAACCTTCGTTACACGAAAATACACCTGGAAAGAAGTTATTTCGCATGGTCCGACAAAGAGATGATCGAAAATATTTTTTTTCAGAATCAAAATCGGACTTTAATGGGTGAGTTTCTAGGTGTATTCCGACCCGCTGAATCTGAAAGTCTGAACTTTGATGACCAAAAATATGCTTGGAAAAAAGTTATTCCGCATGGTTCGAAAAAGAGATGATCGAAAATATCTGTCTCCAGAATCAAAATCGAACTTTGATGGGTGGGTTTATAGGTGTATTTTGACCCGCTGAATCCGAGAATCCAAGCTTGGATGACCAAAAATATGCTTGGAAAAAAGTTATTTCGCATGGTACGAAAAAGAGATGATCGGAAATATCTTTCTCCAGAATCGAAGTCGAACTTTGATGGGTGGGTTCATGGGTGTATTTTGATCCGCTGAATCCAAAAATCCAACCTTCGTTACACGAAAATACACCTGGAAAGAAGTTATTCCGCATGGTACGAAAGAGAGATGATCGAAAATATTTTTTTTCAGAATCGGATCGGACTTTGATGGGTGAGTTTCTAGTTGTATTTCGACCCGCTGATTTCGAAAATCCAACCTTTGATGACCAAAAATATGCTTGGAAAAAAGTTACTTCGCATGGTTCGAAAAAGAGATGATCGAAAATATCTGTCTCCAGAATCAAAATCGAACTTTGATGGGTGGGTTCATAGGTGTACTTTGACCCGCTGAATCAAAAAATCCAACCTTTGTTACACGAAAATACACCTGGAAAGAAGTTATTCCGCATGGTACGAAAAAGAGATGATCGAAAATATTTTTTTTCAGAATCAAAATCGGACTTTAATGGGTGAGTTTCTAGGTGTATTCCGACCCGCTGAATCCGAAAATCCAAACTTTGATGACCAAAAATATGCTTGGAAAAAAGTTATTTCGCATGGTACGAAAAATAGATGATCGAAAATATTTTCTTTCAGAATCAAAATCGGACTTTGATTGGTGAGTTTCTAGGTGTATTCCGACCCGCTGAATCCGAAAATCCGAACTTCGATGACCAAAAATATGCTTGGAAAAAAGTTATTTCGCATGGTACGAAAAAGAGATGATCGAAAATATCTGTCTCCAGAATCGGAATCGAACTTTGATGGGTGGGTTCATAGGTGTATTTTGACCCGCTGATTTAAAAAATCCAACCTTTGTTAAACGAAAATACACCTGGAAAGAAGTTATTTCGCATGGTACGAAAAAGAGAAGATCAAAAATATTTTTTTTCCGAATCAAAATCGGACTTTAATGGGTGAGTTTCTAGGTGTATTTCGACCCAATGAATCCGAAAATCCAACCTCTGATGACCAAAGATATGCTTGGAAAAAAGTTATGTCGCACGGTACGAAAAAGAGATGATCGAAAATATTTTTTTTCAGAATCAAAATCGGACTTTGATGGGTGAGTTTCTAGGTGTATTCCGACCCGCTGAATCCGAAAATCCGGAATATGATGACCAAAAATATGCTTGGAAAAAAGTTATTTCGCATGGTACGAAAAAGAGATGATCGAAAATATCTGTCTCCAGAAATGAAATCGAACTTTGATGGGTGGGTTTATAGGTGTATTTTGACCCGCTGAATACGAGGATCCAAGCTTTGATGACCAAAAATATGCTTGGAAAAAAGTTATTTCGCATGGTACGAAAAAGAGATGATCGGAAATATCTTTCTCCAGAATCGAAGTCGAACTTTGATGGGTGGGTTCATAGGTGTATTTTGACCCGCTGAATCCAAAAATCCAACCTTCGTTACACGAAAATACACCTGGAAAGAAGTTATTTCGCATGGTCCGACAAAGAGATGATCGAAAATATTTTTTTTCAGAATCAAAATCGGACTTCAATGGGTGAGTTTCTAGGAGTATTCCGACCCGCTGAATCCGAAAATCCAAACTTTGATTATCAAAAATATGCTTGGAAAAAAGTTATTTCGCATGGTACGACATGGAGATGATCGAAAATATTTTTTTTCAGAATCAAAATCGGACTTCAATGGGTGAGTTTCTAGGTGTATTTCGACCCACTGAATCCGAAAATCCAACCTCTGATGACCAAAAATATGCTTGGAAAAAAGTTATGTCGCACGGTACGAAAAAGAGATGATCGAAAATATTTTTTTTCCGAATCAAAATCGGACTTCAATGGGTGAGTTTCTAGGTGTATTTCGACCCACTGAATCCGAAAATCCAACCTCTGATGAACAAAAATATGCTTGGAAAAAAGTTATGTCGCACGGTACGAAAAAGAGATGATCGAAAATTTTTTTTTATCAGAATCAAAATCGGACTTTCATGGGTGAGTTTCTAGGTGTATTTCGACCCACTGAATCCGAAAATCCAACCTCTGATGACCAAAAATATGCTTGGAAAAAAGTTATTTCGCACGGTACGAAAAAGAGATGATCGAAAATATTTTTTTTCCGAATCGGAATCGGACTTTGATGGGTGAGTTTCGAGGTATATTTCGACCCGCTGAATCCAAAATTCCAACCTTTGATGACCAAAAATATGCTTGGAAAAAAGTTATTTCGCATGGTTCGAAAAAGAGATGATCGAAAATATCTGTCTCCAGAATCGGAATCGAACTTTGATGGGTGGGTTTATAGGTGTATTTTGACCCGCTGAATCCAAAAATCCAACCTTCGTTACACGAAAATACACCTGGAAAGAAGTTATTCCGCATGGTACGAAAAAGAGATGATCGAAAATATTTGTTTTCAGAATCGGAATCGGACTTTGATGGGTGATTTTCTAGGTGTATTTAGACCCGCTGAATCCGAAAATCCAACCTTTGATGACCAAAAATATGCTTGGAAAAAAGTTATTCCGCATGGTTCGAAAAAGAGATGATCGAAAATATCTGTCTCCAGAATCAAAATCGAACTTAGATGGGTGGGTTTATAGGTGTATTTTGACCCGCTGAATCCGAGAATCCAAGCTTTTTATGACCAAAAATATGCTTGGAATAAAGTTATTTCGCATGGTACGAAAAAGAGATGATCGGAAATATCTGTCTCCAGAATTGAAATCAAACTTTGATGGGTGGGTTTATAGGTGTATTTTGACCCGCTGAATCCGAGAATCCAAGCTTGGATGACCAAAAATATGCTTGGAAAAAAGTTATTTCGCATGGTACGAAAAAGAGATGATCGGAAATATCTTTCTCCAGAATCGAAGTCGAACTTTGATGGGTGGGTTCATGGGTGTATTTTGACCCGCTGAATCCAGAAATCCAACCTTCGTTACACGAAAATACACCTGGAAAGAAGTTATTCCGCATGGTCCGACAAAGAGATGATCGAAAATATTTTTTTTCAGAATCAAAATCGGACTTTAATGGGTGAGTTTCTAGGTGTATTCCGACCCGCTGAACTCGAAAATCCAAACTTTGATGACCAAAAATATGCTTGAAAAAAAGGTATTTCGCATGATACGAAAAATAGATGATCGAAAATATTTTTTTTCAGAATCAAAATCGGACTTCAATGGGTGAGTTTCTAGGTGTATTTCGACCCACTGAATCCGAAAATCCAACCTCTGATGACCAAAAATATGCTTGGAAAAAAGTTATGTCGCACGGTACGAAAAAGAGATGATCGAAAATATTTTTTTTCCGAATCAAAATCGGACTTCAATGGGTGAGTTTCTAGGTGTATTTCGACCCACTGAATCCGAAAATCCAACCTCTGATGAACAAAAATATGCTTGGAAAAAAGTTATGTCGCACGGTACGAAAAAGAGATGATCGAAAATTTTTTTTTATCAGAATCAAAATCGGACTTTCATGGGTGAGTTTCTAGGTGTATTTCGACCCACTGAATCCGAAAATCCAACCTCTGATGACCAAAAATATGCTTGGAAAAAAGTTATTTCGCACGGTACGAAAAAGAGATGATCGAAAATATTTTTTTTCCGAATCGGAATCGGACTTTGATGGGTGAGTTTCGAGGTATATTTCGACCCGCTGAATCCAAAATTCCAACCTTTGATGACCAAAAATATGCTTGGAAAAAAGTTATTTCGCATGGTTCGAAAAAGAGATGATCGAAAATATCTGTCTCCAGAATCGGAATCGAACTTTGATGGGTGGGTTTATAGGTGTATTTTGACCCGCTGAATCCAAAAATCCAACCTTCGTTACACGAAAATACACCTGGAAAGAAGTTATTCCGCATGGTACGAAGAAGAGATGATCGAAAATATTTGTTTTCAGAATCGGAATCGGACTTTGATGGGTGATTTTCTAGGTGTATTTCGACCCGCTGAATCCGAAAATCCAACCTTTGATGACCAAAAATATGCTTGGAAAAAAGTTATTCCGCATGGTTCGAAAAAGAGATGATCGAAAATATCTGTCTCCAGAATCAAAATCGAACTTAGATGGGTGGGTTTATAGGTGTATTTTGACCCGCTGAATCCGAGAATCCAAGCTTTTTATGACCAAAAATATGCTTGGAATAAAGTTATTTCGCATGGTACGAAAAAGAGATGATCGGAAATATCTGTCTCCAGAATTGAAATCAAACTTTGATGGGTGGGTTTATAGGTGTATTTTGACCCGCTGAATCCGAGAATCCAAGCTTGGATGACCAAAAATATGCTTGGAAAAAAGTTATTTCGCATGGTACGAAAAAGAGATGATCGGAAATATCTTTCTCCAGAATCGAAGTCGAACTTTGATGGGTGGGTTCATGGGTGTATTTTGACCCGCTGAATCCAGAAATCCAACCTTCGTTACACGAAAATACACCTGGAAAGAAGTTATTCCGCATGGTCCGACAAAGAGATGATCGAAAATATTTTTTTTCAGAATCAAAATCGGACTTTAATGGGTGAGTTTCTAGGTGTATTCCGACCCGCTGAACTCGAAAATCCAAACTTTGATGACCAAAAATATGCTTGGAAAAAAGGTATTTCGCATGATACGAAAAATAGATGATCGAAAATATTTTTTTTCAGAATCAAAATCGGAGTTTGATGGGTGAGTTTCTAGGTGTATTTCGACCCACTGAATCCGAAAATCCAACCTCTGATGACCAAAAATATGCTTGGAAAAAAGTTATGTCGCACGGTACGAAAAAGAGATGATCGAAAATATTTTTTTTCCGAATCAAAATCGGACTGTAATGGGTGAGTTTCTAGGTGTATTTCGACCCACTGAATCCGAAAATCCAACCTCTGATGAACAAAAATATGCTTGGAAAAAAGTTATGTCGCACGGTACGAAAAAGAGATGATCGAAAATTTTTTTTTTTCAGAATCAAAATCGGACTTTCATGGGTGAGTTTCTAGGTGTATTTCGACCCACTGAATCCGAAAATCCAACCTCTGATGACCAAAAATATGCTTGGAAAAAAGTTATTTCGCACGGTACGAAAAAGAGATGATCGAAAATATTTGTTTTCAGAATCGGAATCGGACTTTGATGGGTGATTTTCTAGGTGTATTTCGACCCGCTGAATCCGAAAATCCAACCTTTGATGACCAAAAATATGCTTGGAAAAAAGTTATTCCGCATGGTTCGAAAAAGAGATGATCGAAAATATCTGTCTCCAGAATCAAAATCGAACTTAGATGGGTGGGTTTATAGGTGTATTTTGACCCGCTGAATCCGAGAATCCAAGCTTTTTATGACCAAAAATATGCTTGGAATAAAGTTATTTCGCATGGTACGAAAAAGAGATGATCGGAAATATCTGTCTCCAGAATTGAAATCGAACTTTGATGGGTCGGTTTATAGGTGTATTTTGACCCGCTGAATCCGAGAATCCAAGCTTGGATGACCAAAAATATGCTTGGAAAAAAGTTATTTCGCATGGTACGAAAAAGAGATGATCGGAAATATCTTTCTCCAGAATCGAAGTCGAACTTTGATGGGTGGGTTCATGGGTGTATTTTGACCCGCTGAATCCAGAAATCCAACCTTCGTTACACGAAAATACACCTGGAAAGAAGTTATTCCGCATGGTCCGACAAAGAGATGATCGAAAATATTTTTTTTCAGAATCAAAATCGGACTTTAATGGGTGAGTTTCTAGGTGTATTCCGACCCGCTGAATTCGAAAATCCAAACTTTGATGACCAAAAATATGCTTGGAAAAAAGGTATTTCGCATGATACGAAAAATAGATGATCGAAAATATTTTTTTTCAGAATCAAAATCGGACTTTGATGGGTGAGTTTCTAGGTGTAATCCGACCCGCTGAATCCGAAAATCCGAACTTCGATGACCAAAAATATGCTTGGAAAAAAGTTATTTCGCATGGTACGAACAAGAGATGATCGAAAATAGCTGTCTCCAGAATCGGAATCGAACTTTGATGGGTGGGTTCATAGGTGTATTTTGACCCGCTGATTTAAAAAATCCAACCTTTGTTATACGAAAATATACCTGGAAAGAAGTTATTCCGCATGGTACGAAAAAGAGATGATCGAAAATATTTTTTTTCAGAATCGGAATCGGACTTTGATGGGTGAGTTTCTGGGTGTATTCCGACCCGCTGAATCCGAGAATCCAAGCTTCGATGACCAAAAACATGCTTGGAAAAAAGTTATTTCGCATGGTACGAAAAAGAGATGATCGGAAATATCTTTCTCCAGAATCGAAGTCGAACTTTGATGGGTGGGTTCATAGGTGTATTTTGACCCGCTGAATCCAAAAATCCAACCTCCGTTACACGAAAATACACCTGGAAAGAAGTTATTCCGCATGGTACGAAAGAGAGATGATCGAAAATATTTTTTTTCAGAATCGGATCGGACTTTGATGGGTGAGTTTCTAGGTGTATTTCGACCCGCTGATTTCGGAAATCCAACCTTTGATGACCAAAAATATGCTTGGAAAAAAGTTACTTCGCATGGTTCGAAAAAGAGATGATCGAAAATATCTGTCTCCAGAATAAAAGTCGAACTTTGATGGGTGGGTTCATAGGTGTACTTTGATCCGCTGAATCAAAAAATCCAACCTTTGTTACACGAAAATACACCTGGAAAGAATTTATTCCGCATGGTACGAAAAAGAGATGATCGAAAATATTTTTTTTCAGAATCAAAATCGGACTTTAATGGGTGAGTTTCTAGGTGTATTCCGACCCGCTGAATCCGAAAATCCAAACTTTGATGACCAAAAATATGCTTGGAGAAAAGTTATTTCGCATGGTACGAAAAATAGATGATCGAAAATATTTTCTTTCAGAATCAAAATCGGACTTTGATAGGTGAGTTTCTAGGTGTATTCCGACCCGCTGAATCCGAAAATCCGAACTTCGATGACCAAAAATATGCTTGGAAAAAAGTTATTTCGCATGGTACGAAAAAGAGATGATCGAAAATATCTGTCTCCAGAATCGGAATCGAACTTTGATGGGTGGGTTCATAGGTGTATTTTGACCCGCTGATTTAAAAAATCCAACCTTTGTTAAACGAAAATACACCTGGAAAGAAGTTATTTCGCATGGTACGAAAAAGAGAAGATCAAAAATATTTTTTTTCAGAATCAAAATCGGACTTTAATGGGTGAGTTTCTAGGTGTATTTCGACCCAATGAATCCGAAAATCCAACCTCTGATGACCAAAGATATGCTTGGAAAAAAGTTATGTCGCACGGTACGAAAAAGAGATGATCGAAAATATTTTTTTTCCGAATCAAAATCGGACTTTGATGGGTGAGTTTTTAGGTGTACTTCGACCCACTGAATCCGAAAATCCAACCTCTGATGACCAAAAATATGCTTGGAAAAAAGTTATGTCGCACGGTACGAAAAAGAGATGATCGAAAATATCTGTCTCCAGAATCGGAATCGAACTTTGATGGGTGGGTTCATAGGTGTATTTTGACCCGCTGAATCCAAGAATCCAACCTTTGTTAAACGAAAATACACCTGGAAAGAAGTTATTTCGCATGGTACGCAAAAGAGATGATCGAAAATATTTTTTTTCAGAATCAAAATCGGACTTCAATGGGTGAGTTTCTAGGTGTATTTCGACCCACTGAATCCGAAAATCCAACCTCTGATGACCAAAAATATGCTTGGAAAAAAGTTATGTCGCACGGTACGAAAAAGAGATGATCGAACATATATTTTTTTTCCGAATCAAAATCGGACTTTCATGGGTGAGTTTCTAGGTGTATTTCGACCCACTGAATCCGAAAATCCAACCTCTGATGACCAAAAATATGCTTGGAAAAAAGTTATGTCGCACGGTACGAAAAAGAGATGATCGAAAATTTTTTTTTTTCAGAATCAAAATCGGACTTTCATGGGTGAGTTTCTAGGTGTATTTCGACCCACTGAATCCGAAAATCCAACCTCTGATGACCAAAAATATGCTTGGAAAAAAGTTATTTCGCACGGTACGAAAAAGAGATGATCGAAAATATTTGTTTTCAGAATCGGAATCGGACTTTGATGGGTGATTTTCTAGGTGTATTTCGACCCGCTGAATCCGAAAATCCAACCTTTGATGACCAAAAATATGCTTGGAAAAAAGTTATTCCGCATGGTACGAAAAAGAGATGATCGAAAATATTTTTTTTCAGAATCGGAATCGGGCTTTGATGGGTGAGTTTCTGGGTGTATTCCGACCCGCTGAATCCGAGAATCCAAGCTTCGATGACCAAAAACATGCTTGGAAAAAAGTTATTTCGCATGGTACGAAAAAGAGATGATCGGAAATATCTTTCTCCAGAATCGAAGTCGAACTTTGATGGGTGGGTTCATAGGTGTATTTTGACCCGCTGAATCCAAAAATCCAACCTCCGTTACACGAAAATACACCTGGAAAGAAGTTATTCCGCATGGTACGAAAGAGAGATGATCGAAAATATTTTTTTTCAGAATCGGATCGGACTTTGATGGGTGAGTTTCTAGGTGTATTTCGACCCGCTGATTTCGAAAATCCAACCTTTGATGACCAAAAATATGCTTGGAAAAAAGTTACTTCGCATGGTTCGAAAAAGAGATGATCGAAAATATCTGTCTCCAGAATAAAAATCGAACTTTGATGGGTGGGTTCATAGGTGTACTTTGACCCGCTGAATCAAAAAATCCAACCTTTGTTACACGAAAATACACCTGGAAAGAAGTTATTCCGCATGGTACGAAAAAGAGATGATCGAAAATATTTTTTTTCAGAATCAAAATCGGACTTTAATGGGTGAGTTTCTAGGTGTATTCCGACCCGCTGAATCCGAAAATCCAAACTTTGATGACCAAAAATATGCTTGGAGAAAAGTTATTTCGCATGGTACGAAAAATAGATGATCGAAAATATTTTCTTTCAGAATCAAAATCGGACTTTGATAGGTGAGTTTCTAGGTGTATTCCGACCCGCTGAATCCGAAAATCCGAACTTCGATGACCAAAAATATGCTTGGAAAAAAGTTATTTCGCATGGTACGAAAAAGAGATGATCGAAAATATCTGTCTCCAGAATCGGAATCGAACTTTGATGGGTGGGTTCATAGGTGTATTTTGACCCGCTGATTCGAAAAATCCAACCTTTGTTAAACGAAAATACACCTGGAAAGAAGTTATTTCGCATGGTACGAAAAAGAGAAGATCAAAAATATTTTTTTTCAGAATCAAAATCGGACTTTAATGGGTGAGTTTTTAGGTGTATTTCGACCCAATGAATCCGAAAATCCAACCTCTGATGACCAAAGATATGCTTGGAAAAAAGTTATGTCGCACGGTACGAAAAAGAGATGATCGAAAATATTTTTTTTCCGAATCAAAATCGGACTTTAATGGGTGAGTTTCTAGGTGTATTTCGACCCACTGAATCCGAAAATCCAACCTCTGATGAACAAAAATATGCTTGGAAAAAAGTTATGTCGCACGGTACGAAAAAGAGATGATCGAAAATTTTTTTTTTTCAGAATCAAAATCGGACTTTCATGGGTGAGTTTCTAGGTGTATTTCGACCCACTGAATCCGAAAATCCAACCTCTGATGACCAAAAATATGCTTGGAAAAAAGTTATTTCGCACGGTACGAAAAAGAGATGATCGAAAATATTTTTTTTCCGAATCGGAATCGGACTTTGATGGGTGAGTTTCGAGGTATATTTCGACCCGCTGAATCCGAAATTCCAACCTTTGATGACCAAAAATATGCTTGGAAAAAAGTTATTTCGCATGGTTCGAAAAAGAGATGATCGAAAATATCTGTCTCCAGAATCGAAATCGAACTTTGATGGGTGCGTTTATAGGTGTATTTTGACCCGCTGAATCCAAAAATCCAACCTTCGTTACACGAAAATACACCTGGAAAGAAGTTATTCCGCATGGTACGAAAAAGAGATGATCGAAAATATTTGTTTTCAGAATCGGAATCGGACTTTGATGGGTGATTTTCTAGGTGTATTTCGACCCGCTGAATCCGAAAATCCAACCTTTGATGACCAAAAATATGCTTGGAAAAAAGTTATTCCGCATGGTTCGAAAAAGAGATGATCGAAAATATCTGTCTCCAGAATCAAAATCGAACTTTGATGGGTGGGTTTATAGGTGTATTTTGACCAGCTGAATCCGAGAATCCAAGCTTTGATGACCAAAAACATGCTTGGAATAAAGTTATTTCGCATGGTACGAAAAAGAGATGATCGGAAATATCTGTCTCCAGAATTGAAATCGAACTTTGATGGGTGGGTTTATAGGTGTATTTTGACCCGCTGAATCCGAGAATCCAAGCTTGGATGACAAAAAATATGCTTGGAAAAAAGTTATTTCGCATGGTACGAAAAAGAGATGATCGGAAATATCTTTCTCCAGAATCGAAGTCGAACTTTGATGGGTGGGTTCATGGGTGTATTTTGACCCGCTGAATCCAAAAATCCAACCTTCGTTACACGAAAATACACCTGGAAAGAAGTTATTCCGCATGGTCCGACAAAGAGATGATCGAAAATATTTTTTTTCAGAATCAAAATCGGACTTTAATGGGTGAGTTTCTAGGTGTATTCCGACCCGCTGAATCCGAAAATCCAAACTTTGATGACCAAAAATATGCTTGGAAAGAAGGTATTTCGCATGATACGAAAAATAGATGATCGAAAATATTTTTTTTCAGAATCAAAATCGGACTTTGATGGGTGAGTTTCTAGGTGTATTCCGACCCGCTGAATCCGAAAATCCGAACTTTGATGACCAAAAATATGCTTGGAAAAAAGTTATTTCGCATGGTACGAAAAAGAGATGATCGAAAATATCTGTCTCCAGAATCGGAATCGAACTTTGATGGGTGGGTTCATAGGTGTATTTTGAACCGCTGAATCAAAAAATCCAACCTTTGTTAAACGGAAATACACCTGGAAAGAAGTTATTTCGCATGGTACGAAAAAGAGATGATCGAAAATATCTGTCTCCAGAATCGGAATCGAACTTTGATGGGTGGGTTCATAGGTGTATTTTGACCCGCTGAATCCAAAAATCCAACCTCCGTTACACGAAAATACACCTGGAAAGAAGTTATTCCGCATGGTACGAAAGAGAGATGATCGAAAATATTTTTTTTCAGAATCAAAATCGGACTTTAATGGGTGAGTTTCTGGGTGTTTTCCGACCCGCTGAATCCAAGAATCCAAGCTTCGATGACCAAAAACATGCTTGGAAAAAAGTTATTTCGCATGGTACGAAAAAGAGATGAACGGAAATATCTTTCTCCAGAATCGAAGTCGAACTTTGATGGGTGGGTTCATAGGTGTATTTTGACCCGCTGAATCCAAAAATCCAACCTCCGTTACACGAAAATACACCTGGAAAGAAGTTATTCCGCATGGTACGAAAGAGAGATGATCGAAAATATTTTTTTTCAGAATCGGATCGGACTTTGATGGGTGAGTTTCTGGGTGTATTTCGACCCGCTGATTTCGAAAATCCAACCTTTGATGACCAAAAATATGCTTGGAAAAAAGTTACTTCGCATGGTTCGAAAAAGAGATGATCGAAAATATCTGTCTCCAGAATAAAAATCGAACTTTGATGGGTGGGTTCATAGGTGTACTTTGACCCGCTGAATCAAAAAATCCAACCTTTGTTACACGAAAATACACCTGGAAAGAAGTTATTCCGCATGGTACGAAAAAGAGATGATCGAAAATATTTTTTTTCAGAATCAAAATCGGACTTTAATGGGTGAGTTTCTAGGTGTATTCCGACCCGCTGAATCCGAAAATCCAAACTTTGATGACCAAAAATATGCTTGGAGAAAAGTTATTTCGCATGGTACGAAAAATAGATGATCGGAAATATTTTCTTTCAGAATCAAAATCGGACTTTGATAGGTGAGTTTCTAGGTGTATTCCGACCCGCTGAATCCGAAAATCCGAACTTCGATGACCAAAAATTTGCTTGGAAAAAAGTTATTTCGCATGGTACGAAAAAGAGATGATCGAAAATATCTGTCTCCAGAATCGGAATCGAACTTTGATGGGTGGGTTCATAGGTGTATTTTGACCCGCTGATTTAAAAAATCCAACCTTTGTTAAACGAAAATACACCTGGAAAGAAGTTATTTCGCATGGTACGAAAAAGAGAAGATCAAAAATATTTTTTTTCAGAATCAAAATCGGACTTTAATGGGTGAGTTTCTAGGTGTATTTCGACCCAATGAATCCGAAAATCCAACCTCTGATGACCGAAGATATGCTTGGAAAAAAGTTATGTCGCACGGTACGAAAAAGAGATGATCGAAAATATTTTTTTTCCGAATCAAAATCGGACTTTAATGGGTGAGTTTTTAGGTGTATTTCGACCCACTGAATCCGAAAATCCAACCTCTGATGACCAAAAATATGCTTGGAAAAAAGTTATGTCGCACGGTACGAAAAAGAGATGATCGAAAATATCTGTCTCCAGAATCGAAATCGAACTATGATGGGTGGGTTCATAGGTGTATTTTGACCCGCTGAATCCAAAAATCCAACCTTTGTTAAACGAAAATACACCTGGAAAGAAGTTATTTCGCATGGTACGAAAAAGAGATGATTGAAAATATTTTTTATCAGAATCAAAATCGGACTTTAATGGGTGAGATTCTAGGTGTATTTCGACCCACTGAATCCGAAAATCCAACCTCTGATGACCAAAAATATGCTTGGAAAAATGTTATGTCGCACGGTACGAAAAAGAGATGATCGAAAATATTTTTTTTCCGAATCAAAATCGGACTTTAATGGGTGAGTTTCTAGGTGTATTTCGACCCACTGAATCCGAAAATCCAACCTCTGATGAACAAAAATATGCTTGGAAAGAAGTTATGTCGCACGGTACGAAAAAGAGATGATCGAAAATTTTTTTTTTTCAGAATCAAAATCGGACTTTCATGGGTGAGTTTCTAGGTGTATTTCGACCCACTGAATCCGAAAATCCAACCTCTGATGACCAAAAATATGCTTGGAAAAAAGTTATTTCGCACGGTACGACAAAGAGATGATCGAAAATATTTTTTTTCCGAATCGGAATCGGACTTTGATGGGTGAGTTTCGAGGTATATTTCGACCCGCTGAATCCGAAATTCCAACCTTTGATAACCAAAAATATGCTTGGAAAAAAGTTATTTCGCATGGTTCGAAAAAGAGATGATCGAAAATATCTGTCTCCAGAATCGAAATCGAACTTTGATGGGTGGGTTTATAGGTGTATTTTGACCCGCTGAATCCAAAAATCCAACCTTCGTTACACGAAAATACACCTGGAAAGAAGTTATTCCGCATGGTACGAAAAAGAGATGATCGAAAATATTTGTTTTCAGAATCGGAATCGGACTTTGATGGGTGATTTTCTAGGTGTATTTCGACCCGCTGAATCCGAAAATCCAACCTTTGATGACCAAAAATATGCTTGGAAAAAAGTTATTCCGCATGGTTCGAAAAAGAGATGATCGAAAATATCTGTCTCCAGAATCAAAATCGAACTTTGATGGGTGGGTTTATAGGTGTATTTTGACCCGCTGAATCCGAGAATCCAAGCTTTGATGACCAAAAATATGCTTGGAATAAAGTTATTTCGCATGGTACGAAAAAGAGATGATCGGAGATATCTGTCTCCAGAATTGAAATCGAACTTTGATGGGTGGGTTTATAGGTGTATTTTGACCCGCTGAATCCGAGAATCCAAGCTTGGATGACCAAAAATATGCTTGGAAAAAAGTTATTTCGCATGGTACGAAAAAGAGATGATCGGAAATATCTTTCTCCAGAATCGAAGTCGAACTTTGATGGGTGGGTTCATGGGTGTATTTTGACCCGCTGAATACAAAAATCCAACCTTCGTTACACGAAAATACACCTGGAAAGAAGTTATTCCGCATGGTCGGACAAAGAGATGATCGAAAATATTTTTTTTCAGAATCAAAATCGGACTTTAATGGGTGAGTTTCTAGGTGTATTCCGACCCGCTGAATCCGAAAATCCAAACTTTGATGACCAAAAATATGCTTGGAAAGAAGGTATTTCGCATGATACGAAAAATAGATGATCGAAAATATTTTTTTTCAGAATCAAAATCGGACTTTGATGGGTGAGTTTCTAGGTGTATTCCGACCCGCTGAATCCGAAAATCCGAACTTTGATGACCAAAAATATGCTTGGAAAAAAGTTATTTCGCATGGTACGAAAAAGAGATGATCGAAAATATCTGTCTCCAGAATCGGAATCGAACTTTGATGGGTGGGTTCATAGGTGTATTTTGACCCGCTGAATCAAAAAATCCAACCTTTGTTAAACGAAAATACACCTGGAAAGAAGTTATTTCGCATGGTACGAAAAAGAGATGATCGAAAATATCTGTCTCCAGAATCGGAATCGAACTTTGATGGGTGGGTCCATAGGTGTATTTTGACCCGCTGAATCCAAAAATCCAACCTTTGTTAAACGAAAATACACCTGGAAAGAAGTTATTTCGCATGGTACGAAAAAGAGATGATCGAAAATATTTTTTTTCGGAATCAAAATCGGACTTTAATGGGTGAGTTTCTAGGTGTATTTCGACCCGCTGAATCCAAAAATCCAACCTCCGTTACACGAAAATACACCTGGAAAGAAGTTATTCCGCATGGTACGAAAGAGAGATGATCGAAAATATTTTTTTTCAGAATCGGATCGGACTTTGATGGGTGAGTTTCTAGGTGTTTTTCGACCCGCTGATTTCGAAAATCCAACCTTTGATGACCAAAAATATGCTTGGAAAAAAGTTACTTCGCATGGTTCGAAAAAGAGATGATCGAAAATATCTGTCTCCAGAATAAAAATCGAACTTTGATGGGTGGGTTCATAGGTGTACTTTGACCCGCTGAATCAAAAAATACAACCTTTGTTACACGAAAATACACCTGGAAAGAAGTTATTCCGCATGGTACGAAAAAGAGATGATCGAAAATATTTTTTTTCAGAATCAAAATCGGACTTTAATGGGTGAGTTTCTAGGTGTATTCCGACCCGCTGAATCCGAAAATCCAAACTTTGATGACCAAAAATATGCTTGGAGAAAAGTTATTTCGCATGGTACGAAAAATAGATGATCGAAAATATTTTCTTTCAGAATCAAAATCGGACTTTGATAGGTGAGTTTCTAGGTGTATTCCGACCCGCTGAATCCGAAAATCCGAACTTCGATGACCAAAAATATGCTTGGAAAAAAGTTATTTCGCATGGTACGAAAAAGAGATGATCGAAAATATCTGTCTCCAGAATCGGAATCGAACTTTGATGGGTGGGTTCATAGGTGTATTTTGACCCGCTGATTTAAAAAATCCAACCTTTGTTAAACGAAAATACACCTGGAAAGAAGTTATTTCGCATGGTACGAAAAAGAGAAGATCAAAAATTATTTTTTTTCAGAATCAAAATCGGACTTTAATGGGTGAGTTTCTAGGTGTATTTCGA
Source organism: Phymatocera aterrima (assembly GCA_963170745.1). Taxonomy (NCBI): domain Eukaryota; kingdom Metazoa; phylum Arthropoda; class Insecta; order Hymenoptera; family Tenthredinidae; genus Phymatocera; species Phymatocera aterrima. The sequence goes on along the minus strand of CAUJGY010000138.1, from coordinate 663,859 downwards.
CCCACTGAATCCGAAAATCCAACCTCTGATGACCAAAGATATGCTTGGAAAAAAGTTATGTCGCACGGTACGAAAAAGAGATGATCGAAAATATTTTTTTTCCGAATCAAAATCGGACTTTAATGGGTGAGTTTTTAGGTGTATTTCGACCCACTGAATCCGAAAATCCAACCTCTGATGACCAAAAATATGCTTGGAAAAAAGTTATGTCGCACGGTACGAAAAAGAGATGATCGAAAATATCTGTCTCCAGAATCGGAATCGAACTTTGATGGGTGGGTTCATAGGTGTATTTTGACCCGCTGAATCCAAAAATCCAACCTTTGTTGAACGAAAATACACCTGGAAAGAAGTTATTTCGCACGGTACGAAAAAGAGATGATCGAAAATATTTTTTTTCCGAATCAAAATCGGACTTTAATGGGTGAGTTTCTAGGTGTATTTCGACCCACTGAATCCGAAAATCCAACCTCTGATGAACAAAAATATGCTTGGAAAGAAGTTATGTCGCACGGTACGAAAAAGAGATGATCGAAAATTTTTTTTTTTCAGAATCAAAATCGGACTTTCATGGGTGAGTTTCTAGGTGTATTTCGACCCACTGAATCCGAAAATCCAACCTTTGATGACCAAAAATATGCTTGGAAAAAAGTTATTTCGCATGGTTCGAAAAAGAGATGATCGAAAATATCTGTCTCCAGAATCGAAATCGAACTTTGATGGGTGGGTTTATAGGTGTATTTTGACCCGCTGAATCCGAGAATCCAAGCTTTGATGACCAAAAATATGCTTGGAATAAAGTTATTTCGCATGGTACGAAAAAGAGATGATCGGAGATATCTGTCTCCAGAATTGAAATCGAACTTTGATGGGTGGGTTTATAGGTGTATTTTGACCCGCTGAATCCGAGAATCCAAGCTTGGATGACCAAAAATATGCTTGGAAAAAAGTTATTTCGCATGGTACGAAAAAGAGATGATCGGAAATATCTTTCTCCAGAATCGAAGTCGAACTTTGATGGGTGGGTTCATGGGTGTATTTTGACCCGCTGAATACAAAAATCCAACCTTCGTTACACGAAAATACACCTGGAAAGAAGTTATTCCGCATGGTCGGACAAAGAGATGATCGAAAATATTTTTTTTCAGAATCAAAATCGGACTTTAATGGGTGAGTTTCTAGGTGTATTCCGACCCGCTGAATCCGAAAATCCAAACTTTGATGACCAAAAATATGCTCGGAAAGAAGGTATTTCGCATGATACGAAAAATAGATGATCGAAAATATTTTTTTCAGAATCAAAATCGGACTTTGATGGGTGAGTTTCTAGGTGTATTCCGACCCGCTGAATCCGAAAATCCGAACTTTGATGACCAAAAATATGCTTGGAAAAAAGTTATTTCGCATGGTACGAAAAAGAGATGATCGAAAATATCTGTCTCCAGAATCGGAATCGAACTTTGATGGGTGGGTTCATAGGTGTATTTTGACCCGCTGAATCAAAAAATCCAACCTTTGTTAAACGAAAATACACCTGGAAAGAAGTTATTTCGCATGGTACGAAAAAGAGATGATCGAAAATATCTGTCTCCAGAATCGGAATCGAACTTTGATGGGTGGGTCCATAGGTGTATTTTGACCCGCTGAATCCAAAAATCCAACCTTTGTTAAACGAAAATACACCTGGAAAGAAGTTATTTCGCATGGTACGAAAAAGAGATGATCGAAAATATTTTTTTTCAGAATCAAAATCGGACTTTAATGGGTGAGTTTCTAGGTGTATTTCGACCCGCTGAATCCAAAAATCCAACCTCCGTTACACGAAAATACACCTGGAAAGAAGTTATTCCGCATGGTACGAAAGAGAGATGATCGAAAATATTTTTTTTCAGAATCGGATCGGACTTTGATGGGTGAGTTTCTAGGTGTTTTTCGACCCGCTGATTTCGAAAATCCAACCTTTGATGACCAAAAATATGCTTGGAAAAAAGTTACTTCGCATGGTTCGAAAAAGAGATGATCGAAAATATCTGTCTCCAGAATAAAAATCGAACTTTGATGGGTGGGTTCATAGGTGTACTTTGACCCGCTGAATCAAAAAATACAACCTTTGTTACACGAAAATACACCTGGAAAGAAGTTATTCCGCATGGTACGAAAAAGAGATGATCGAAAATATTTTTTTTCAGAATCAAAATCGGACTTTAATGGGTGAGTTTCTAGGTGTATTCCGACCCGCTGAATCCGAAAATCCAAACTTTGATGACCAAAAATATGCTTGGAGAAAAGTTATTTCGCATGGTACGAAAAATAGATGATCGAAAATATTTTCTTTCAGAATCAAAATCGGACTTTGATAGGTGAGTTTCTAGGTGTATTCCGACCCGCTGAATCCGAAAATCCGAACTTCGATGACCAAAAATATGCTTGGAAAAAAGTTATTTCGCATGGTACGAAAAAGAGATGATCGAAAATATCTGTCTCCAGAATCGGAATCGAACTTTGATGGGTGGGTTCATAGGTGTATTTTGACCCGCTGATTTAAAAAATCCAGCCTTTGTTAAACGAAAATACACCTGGAAAGAAGTTATTTCGCATGGTACGAAAAAGAGAAGATCAAAAATTATTTTTTTTCAGAATCAAAATCGGACTTTAATGGGTGAGTTTCTAGGTGTATTTCGACCCACTGAATCCGAAAATCCAACCTCTGATGACCAAAGATATGCTTGGAAAAAAGTTATGTCGCACGGTACGAAAAAGAGATGATCGAAAATATTTTTTTTCCGAATCAAAATCGGACTTTAATGGGTGAGTTTTTAGGTGTATTTCGACCCACTGAATCCGAAAATCCAACCTCTGATGACCAAAAATATGCTTGGAAAAAAGTTATGTCGCACGGTACGAAAAAGAGATGATCGAAAATATCTGTCTCCAGAATCGGAATCGAACTTTGATGGGTGGGTTCATAGGTGTATTTTGACCCGCTGAATCCAAAAATCCAACCTTTGTTGAACGAAAATACACCTGGAAAGAAGTTATTTCGCATGGTACGAAAAAGAGATGATCGAAAATATTTTTTTTCAGAATCAAAATCGGACTTTAATGGGTGAGTTTCTAGGTGTATTTCGACCCACTGAATCCGAAAATCCAACCTCTGATGACCAAAAATATGCTTGGAAAAAAGTTATGTCGCACGGTACGAAAAAGAGATGATCGAAAATATTTTTTTTCCGAATCAAAATCGGACTTTAATGGGTGAGTTTCTAGGTGTATTTCGACCCACTGAATCCGAAAATCCAACCTCTGATGAACAAAAATATGCTTGGAAAGAAGTTATGTCGCACGGTACGAAAAAGAGATGATCGAAAATTTTTTTTTTTCAGAATCAAAATCGGACTTTCATGGGTGAGTTTCTAGGTGTATTTCGACCCACTGAATCCGAAAATCCAACCTTTGATGACCAAAAATATGCTTGGAAAAAAGTTATTTCGCATGGTTCGAAAAAGAGATGATCGAAAATATCTGTCTCCAGAATCGAAATCGAACTTTGATGGGTGGGTTTATAGGTGTATTTTGACCCGCTGAATCCAAAAATCCAACCTTCGTTACACGAAAATACACCTGGAAAGAAGTTATTCCGCATGGTACGAAAAAGAGATGATCGAAAATATTTGTTTTCAGAATCGGAATCGGACTTTGATGGGTGATTTTCTAGGTGTATTTCGACCCGCTGAATCCGAAAATCCAACCTTTGATGACCAAAAATATGCTTGGAAAAAAGTTATTCCGCATGGTTCGAAAAAGAGATGATCGAAAATATCTGTCTCCAGAATCAAAATCGATCTTTGATGGGTGGGTTTATAGGTGTATTTTGACCAGCTGAATCCGAGAATCCAAGCTTTGATGACCAAAAATATGCTTGGAATAAAGTTATTTCGCATGGTACGAAAAAGAGATGATCGGAAATATCTGTCTCCAGAATTGAAATCGAACTTTGATGGGTGGGTTTATAGGTGTATTTTGACCCGCTGAATCCGAGAATCCAAGCTTGGATGACAAAAAATACACCTGGAAAGAAGTTATTCCGCATGGTCCGACAAAGAGATGATCGAAAATATTTTTTTTCAGAATCAAAATCGGACTTTAATGGGTGAGTTTCTAGGTGTATTCCGACCCGCTGAATCCAAAAATCCAAACTTTGATGACCAAAAATATGCTTGGAAAGAAGGTATTTCGCATGGTACGAAAAAGAGATGATCGAAAATATCTGTCTCCAGAATCGGAATCGAACTTTGATGGGTGGGTTCATAGGTGTATTTTGACCCGCTGAATCCAAAAATCCAACCTTTGTTAAACGAAAATACACCTGGAAAGAAGTTATTTCGCATGGTACGAAAAAGAGATGATCGAAAATATTTTTTTTCAGAATCAAAATCGGACTTCAATGGGTGAGTTTCTGGGTGTTTTCCGACCCGCTAAATCCGAGAATCCAAGCTTCGATGACCAAAAACATGCTTGGAAAAAAGTTATTTCGCATGGTACGAAAAAGAGATGATCGGAAATATCTTTCTCCAGAATCGAAGTCGAACTTTGATGGGTGGGTTCATAGGTGTATTTTGACCCGCTGAATCCAAAAATCCAACCTCCGTTACACGAAAATACACCTGGAAAGAAGTTATTCCGCAGGGTACGAAAGAGAGATGATCGAAAATATTTTTTTTCAGAATCGGATCGGACTTTGATGGGTGAGTTTCTAGGTGTATTTCGACCCGCTGATTTCGAAAATCCAACCTTTGATGACCAAAAATATGCTTGGAAAAAAGTTACTTCGCATGGTTCGAAAAAGAGATGATCAAAAATATCTGTCTCCAGAATAAAAATCGAACTTTGATGGGTGGGTTCATAGGTGTACTTTGACCCGCTGAATCAAAAAATCCAACCTTTGTTACACGAAAATACACCTGGAAAGAAGTTATTCCGCATGGTACGAAAAAGAGATGATCGAAAATATTTTTTTTCAGAATCAAAATCGGACTTTAATGGGTGAGTTTCTAGGTGTATTCCGACCCGCTGAATCCGAAAATCCAAACTTTGATGACCAAAAATATGCTTGGAGAAAAGTTATTTCGCATGGTACGAAAAATAGATGATCGAAAATATTTTCTTTCAGAATCAAAATCGGACTTTGATAGGTGAGTTTCTAGGTGTATTCCGACCCGCTGAATCCGAAAATCCGAACTTCGATGACCAAAAATATGCTTGGAAAAAAGTTATTTCGCATGGTACGAAAAAGAGATGATCGAAAATATCTGTCTCCAGAATCGGAATCGAACTTTGATGGGTGGGTTCATAGGTGTATTTTGACCCGCTGATTTGAAAAATCCAACCTTTGTTAAACGAAAATACACCTGGAAAGAAGTTATTTCGCATGGTACGAAAAAGAGAAGATCAAAAATATTTTTTTTCAGAATCAAAATCGGACTTCAATGGGTGAGTTTCTAGGTGTATTTCGACCCAACGAATCCGAAAATCCAACCTCTGATGACCAAAGATATGCTTGGAAAAAAGTTATGTCGCACGGTACGAAAAAGAGATGATCGAAAATATTTTTTTTCCGAATCGGAATCGGACTTTGATGGGTGAGTTTCGAGGTATATTTCGACCCGCTGAAACCGAAATTCCAACCTTTGATGACCAAAAATATGCTTGGAAAAAAGTTATTTCGCATGGTTCGAAAAAGAGATGATCGAAAATATCTGTCTCCAGAATCGAAATCGAACTTTGATGGGTGGGTTTATAGGTGTATTTTGACCCGCTGAATCCAAAAATCCAACCTTCGTTACACGAAAATACACCTGGAAAGAAGTTATTCCGCATGGTACGAAAAAGAGATGATCGAAAATATTTGTTTTCAGAATCGGAATCGGACTTTGATGGGTGATTTTCTAGGTGTATTTCGACCCGCTGAATCCGAAAATCCAACCTTTGATGACCAAAAATATGCTTGGAAAAAAGTTATTCCGCATGGTTCGAAAAAGAGATGATCGAAAATATCTGTCTCCAGAATCAAAATCGAACTTTGATGGGTGGGTTCATAGGTGTATTTTGACCAGCTGAATCCGAGAATCCAAGCTTTGATGACCAAAGATATGCTTGGATTAAAGTTATTTCGCATGGTACGAAAAAGAGATGATCGGAAATATCTGTCTCCAGAATTGAAATCGAACTTTGATGGGTGGGTTTATAGGTGTATTTTGACCCGCTGAATCCGAGAATCCAAGCTTGGATGACAAAAAATATGCTTGGAAAAAAGTTATTTCGCATGGTACGAAAAAGAGATGATCGGAAATATCTTTCTCCAGAATCGAAGTCGAACTTTGATGGGTGGGTTCATGGGTGTATTTTGACCCGCTGAATCCAAAAATCCAACCTTCGTTACACGAAAATACACCTGGAAAGAAGTTATTCCGCATGGTCCGACAAAGAGATGATCGAAAATATTTTTTTTCAGAATCAAAATCGGACTTTAATGGGTGAGTTTCTAGGTGTATTTCGACCCGCTGAATCCGAAAATCCAAACTTTGATGACCAAAAATATGCTTGGAAAGAAGGTATTTCGCATGATACGAAAAATAGATGATCGAAAATATTTTTTTTCAGAATCAAAATCGGACTTTGATGGGTGAGTTTCTAGGTGTATTCCGACCCGCTGAATCCGAAAATCCGAACTTTGATGACCAAAAATATGCTTGGAAAAAAGTTATTTCGCATGGTACGAAAAAGAGATGATCGAAAATATCTGTCTCCAGAATCGGAATCGAACTTTGATGGGTGGGTTCATAGGTGTATTTTGAACCGCTGAATCAAAAAATCCAACCTTTGTTAAACGAAAATACACCTGGAAAGAAGTTATTTCGCATGGTACGAAAAAGAGATGATCGAAAATATCTGTCTCCAGAATCGGAATCGAACTTTGATGGGTGGGTTCATAGGTGTATTTTGACCCGCTGAATCCAAAAATCCAACCTTTGTTAAATGAAAATACACCTGGAAAGAAGTTATTTCGCATGGTACGAAAAAGAGAAGATCAAAAATATTTTTTTTCAGAATCAAAATCGGACTTTAATGGGTGAGTTTCTAGGTGTATTTCGACCCAATGAATCCGAAAATCCAACCTCTGATGACCAAAGATATGCTTGGAAAAAAGTTATGTCGCACGGTACGAAAAAGAGATGATCGACAATATTTTTTTTCCGAATCAAAATCGGACTTTAATGGGTGAGTTTCTAGGTGTATTTCGACCCACTGAATCCGAAAATCCAACCTCTGATGACCAAAAATATGCTTGGAAAAAAGTTATTTCGCACGGTACGAAAAAGAGATGATCGAAAATATTTTTTTTCCGAATCGGAATCGGACTTTGATGGGTGAGTTTCGAGGTATATTTCGACCCGCTGAATCCGAAATTCCAACCTTTGATGACCAAAAATATGCTTGGAAAAAAGTTATTTCGCATGGTTCGAAAAAGAGATGATCGAAAATATCTGTCTCCAGAATCGAAATCGAACTTTGATGGGTGGGTTTATAGGTGTATTTTGACCCGCTGAATCCGAAAATCCAACCTTCGTTACACGAAAATACACCTGGAAAGAAGTTATTCCGCATGGTACGAAAAAGAGATGATCGAAAATATTTGTTTTCAGAATCGGAATTGGACTTTGATGGGTGATTTTCTAGGTGTATTTCGACCCGCTGAATCCGAAAATCCAACCTTTGATGACCAAAAATATGCTTGGAAAAAAGTTATTCCGCATGGTTCGAAAAAGAGATGATCGAAAATATCTGTCTCCAGAATCAAAATCGAACTTTGATGGGTGGGTTTATAGGTGTATTTTGACCAGCTGAATCCGAGAATCCAAGCTTTGATGACCAAAGATATGCTTGGAATAAAGTTATTTCGCATGGTACGAAAAAGAGATGATCGGAAATATCTGTCTCCAGAATTGAAATCGAACTTTGATGGGTGGGTTTATAGGTGTATTTTGACCCGCTGAATCCGAGAATCCAAGCTTGGATGACAAAAAATATGCTTGGAAAAAAGTTATTTCGCATGGTACGAAAAAGAGATGATCGGAAATATCTTTCTCCAGAATCGAAGTCGAACTTTGATGGGTGGGTTCATGGGTGTATTTTGACCCGCTGAATCCAAAAATCCAACCTTCGTTACACGAAAATACACCTGGAAAGAAGTTATTCCGCATGGTCCGACAAAGAGATGATCGAAAATATTTTTTTTCAGAATCAAAATCGGACTTTAATGGGTGAGTTTCTAGGTGTATTCCGACCCGCTGAATCCGAAAATCCAAACTTTGATGACCAAAAATATGCTTGGAAAGAAGGTATTTCGCATGATACGAAAAATAGATGATCGAAAATATTTTTTTTCAGAATCAAAATCGGACTTTGATGGGTGAGTTTCTAGGTGTATTTCGACCCGCTGAATCCGAAAATCCGAACTTTGATGACCAAAAATATGCTTGGAAAAAAGTTATTTCGCATGGTACGAAAAAGAGATGATCGAAAATATCTGTCTCCAGAATCGGAATCGAACTTTGATGGGTGGGTTCATAGGTGTATTTTGAACCGCTGAATCAAGAAATCCAACCTTTGTTAAACGAAAATACACCTGGAAAGAAGTTATTTCGCATGGTACGAAAAAGAGATGATCGAAAATATCTGTCTCCAGAATCGGAATCGAACTTTGATGGGTGGGTTCATAGGTGTATTTTGACCCGCTGAATCCAAAAATCCAACCTTTGTTAAACGAAAATACACCTGGAAAGAAGTTATTTCGCATGGTACGAAAAAGAGATGATCGAAAATATTTTTTTTCAGAATCAAAATCGGACTTCAATGGGTGAGTTTCTGGGTGTTTTCCGACCCGCTGAATCCGAGAATCCAAGCTTCGATGACCAAAAACATGCTTGGAAAAAAGTTATTTCGCATGGTACGAAAAAGAGATGATCGGAAATATCTTTCTCCAGAATCGAAGTCGAACTTTGATGGGTGGGTTCATAGGTGTATTTTGACCCGCTGAATCCAAAAATCCAACCTCCGTTACACGAAAATACACCTGGAAAGAAGTTATTCCGCATGGTACGAAAGAGAGATGATCGAAAATATTTTTTTTCAGAATCGGATCGGACTTTGATGGGTGAGTTTCTAGGTGTATTTCGACCCGCTGATTTCGAAAATCCAACCTTTGATGACCAAAAATATGCTTGGAAAAAAGTTACTTCGCATGGTTCGAAAAAGAGATGATCGAAAATATCTGTCTCCAGAATAAAAATCGAACTTTGATGGGTGGGTTCATAGGTGTACTTTGACCCGCTGAATCAAATAATCCAACCTTTGTTACACGAAAATACACCTGGAAAGAAGTTATTCCGCATGGTACGAAAAAGAGATGATCGAAACTATTTTTTTTCAGAATCAAAATCGGACTTTAATGGGTGAGTTTCTAGGTGTATTCCGACCCGCTGAATCCGAAAATCCAAACTTTGATGACCAAAAATATGCTTGGAGAAAAGTTATTTCGCATGGTACGAAAAATAGATGATCGAAAATATTTTCTTTCAGAATCAAAATCGGACTTTGATAGGTGAGTTTCTAGGTGTATTCCGACCCGCTGAATCCGAAAATCCGAACTTCGATGACCAAAAATATGCTTGGAAAAAAGTTATTTCGCATGGTACGAAAAAGAGATGATCGAAAATATCTGTCTCCAGAATCGGAATCGAACTTTGATGGGTGGGTTCATAGGTGTATTTTGACCCGCTGATTTAAAAAATCCAACCTTTGTTAAACGGAAATACACCTGGAAAGAAGTTATTTCGCATGGTACGAAAAAGAGAAGATCAAAAATATTTTTTTTCAGAATCAAAATCGGACTTTAATGGGTGAGTTTCTAGGTGTATTTCGACCCAATGAATCCGAAAATCCAACCTCTGATGACCAAAGATATGCTTGGAAAAAAGTTATGTCGCACGGTACGAAAAAGAGATGATCGAAAATATTTTTTTTCCGAATCAAAATCGGACTTTAATGGGTGAGTTTTTAGGTGTATTTCGACCCACTGAATCCGAAAATCCAACCTCTGATGGCCAAAAATATGCTTGGAAGAAAGTTATGTCGCACGGTACGAAAAAGAGATGATCGAAAATATCTGTCTCCAGAATCGGAATCGAACTTTGATGGGTGGGTTCATAGGTGTATTTTGACCCGCTGAATCCAAAAATCCAACCTTTGTTAAACGAAAATACACCTGGAAAGAAGTTATTTCGCATGGTACGAAAAAGAGATGATCGAAAATATTTTTTTTCAGAATCAAAATCGGACTTTAATGGGTGAGTTTCTAGGTGTATTTCGACCCACTGAATCCGAAAATCCAACCTCTGATGACCAAAAATATGCTTGGAAAAAAATTATGTCGCACGGTACGAAAAAGAGATGATCGAAAATATTTTTTTTCCGAATCAAAATCGGACTATAATGGGTGAGTTTCTAGGTGTATTTCGACCCACTGAATCCGAAGATCCAACCTCTGATGAACAAAAATATGCTTGGAAAGAAGTTATGTCGCACGGTACGAAAAAGAGATGATCGAAAATTTTTTTTTTTCAGAATCAAAATCGGACTTTCATGGGTGAGTTTCTAGGTGTATTTCGACCCACTGAATCCGAAAATCCAACCTCTGATGACCAAAAATATGCTTGGAAAAAAGTTATTTCGCACGGTACGAAAAAGAGATGATCGAAAATATTTTTTTTCCGAATCGGAATCGGACTTTGATGGGTGAGTTTCGAGGTATATTTCGACCCGCTGAATCCGAAATTCCAACCTTTGATGACCAAAAATATGCTTGGAAAAAAGTTATTTCGCATGGTTCGAAAAAGAGATGATCGAAAATATCTGTCTCCAGAATCGAAATCGAACTTTGATGGGTGGGTTTATAGGTGTATTTTGACCCGCTGAATCCAAAAATCCAACCTTCGTTACACGAAAATACACCTGGAAAGAAGTTATTCCGCATGGTACGAAAAAGAGATGATCGAAAATATTTGTTTTCAGAATCGGAATCGGACTTTGATGGGTGATTTTCTAGGTGTATTTCGACCCGCTGAATCCGAAAATCCAACCTTTGATGACCAAAAATATGCTTGGAAAAAAGTTATTCCGCATGGTTCGAAAAAGAGATGATCGAAAATATCTGTCTCCAGAATCAAAATCGAACTTTGATGGGTGGGTTTATAGGTGTATTTTGACCCGCTGAATCCGAGAATCCAAGCTTTGATGACAAAAAATATGCTTGGAATAAAGTTATTTCGCATGGTACGAAAAAGAGATGATCGGAGATATCTGTCTCCAGAATTGAAATCGAACTTTGATGGGTGGGTTTATAGGTGTATTTTGACCCGCTGAATCCGAGAATCCAAGCTTGGATGACCAAAAATATGCTTGGAAAAAAGTTATTTCGCATGGTACGAAAAAGAGATGATCGGAAATATCTTTCTCCAGAATCGAAGTCGAACTTTGATGGGTGGGTTCATGGGTGTATGTTGACCCGCTGAATCCAAAAATCCAACCTTCGTTACACGAAAATACACCTGGAAAGAAGTTATTCCGCATGGTCCGACAAAGAGATGATCGAAAATATTTTTTTTCAGAATCAAAATCGGACTTTAATGGGTGAGTTTCTAGGTGTATTCCGACCCGCTGAATCCGAAAATCCAAACTTTGATGACCAAAAATATGCTTGGAAAGAAGGTATTTCGCATGATACGAAAAATAGATGATCGAAAATATTTTTTTTCAGAATCAAAATCGGACTTTGATGGGTGAGTTTCTAGGTGTATTCCGACCCGCTGAATCCGAAAATCCGAACTTTGATGACCAAAAATATGCTTGGAAAAAAGTTATTTCGCATGGTACGAAAAAGAGATGATCGAAAATATCTGTCTCCAGAATCGGAATCGAACTTTGATGGGTGGGTTCATAGGTGTATTTTGACCCGCTGAATCAAAAAATCCAACCTTTGTTAAACGAAAATACACCTGGAAAGAAGTTATTTCGCATGGTACGAAAAAGAGATGATCGAAAATATCTGTCTCCAGAATCGGAATCGAACTTTGATGGGTGGGTTCATAGGTGTATTTTGACCCGCTGAATCCAAAAATCCAACCTTTGTTAAACGAAAATACACCTGGAAAGAAGTTATTTCGCATGGTACGAAAAAGAGATGATCGAAAATATTTTTTTTCAGAATCAAAATCGGACTTTAATGAGTGAGTTTCTAGGTGTATTTCGACCCGCTGAATCCAAAAATCCAACCTCCGTTACACGAAAATACACCTGGAAAGAAGTTATTCCGCATGGTACGAAAGAGAGATGATCGAAAATATTTTTTTTCAGAATCGGATCGGACTTTGATGGGTGAGTTTCTAGGTGTATTTCGACCCGCTGATTTCGAAAATCCAACCTTTGATGACCAAAAATATGCTTGGAAAAAAGTGACTTCGCATGGTTCGAAAAAGAGATGATCGAAAATATCTGTCTCCAGAATAAAAATCGAACTTTGATGGGTGGGTTCATAGGTGTACTTTGACCCGCTGAATCAAAAAATCCAACCTTTGTTACACGAAAATACACCTGGAAAGAAGTTATTCCGCATGGTACGAAAAAGAGATGATCGAAAATATTTTTTTTCAGAATCAAAATCGGACTTTAATGGGTGAGTTTCTAGGTGTATTCCGACCCGCTGAATCCGAAAATCCAAACTTTGATGACCAAAAATATGCTTGGAGAAAAGTTATTTCGCATGGTACGAAAAATAGATGATCGAAAATATTTTCTTTCAGAATCAAAATCGGACTTTGATAGGTGAGTTTCTAGGTGTATTTCGACCCGCTGAATCCGAAAATCCGAACTTCGATGACCAAAAATATGCTTGGAAAAAAGTTATTTCGCATGGTACGAAAAAGAGATGATCGAAAATATCTGTCTCCAGAATCGGAATCGAACTTTGATGGGTGGGTTCATAGGTGTATTTTGACCCGCTGATTTAAAAAATCCAACCTTTGTTAAACGAAAATACACCTGGAAAGAAGTTATTTCGCATGGTACGAAAAAGAGAAGATCAAAAATATTTTTTTTCAGAATCAAAATCGGACTTTAATGGGTGAGTTTCTAGGTGTATTTCGACCCAATGAATCCGAAAATCCAACCTCTGATGACCAAAGATATGCTTGGAAAAAAGTTATGTCGCACGGTACGAAAAAGAGATGATCGAAAATATTTTTTTTCCGAATCAAATTCGGACTTTAATGGGTGAGTTTTTAGGTGTATTTCGACCCAATGAATCCGAAAATCCAACCTCTGATGACCAAAGATATGCTTAGAAAAAAGTTATGTCGCACGGTACGAAAAAGAGATGATAGAAAATATTTTTTTTCCGAATCAAAATCGGACTTTAATGGGTGAGTTTCTAGGTGTATTTCGACCCACTGAATCCGAAAATCCAACCTCTGATGAACAAAAATATGCTTGGAAAAAAGTTATGTCGCACGGTACGAAAAAGAGATGATCGAAAATTTTTTTTTTTCAGAATCAAAATCGGACTTTCATGGGTGAGTTTCTAGGTGTATTTCGACCCACTGAATCCGAAAATCCAACCTCTGATGACCAAAAATATGCTTGGAAAAAAGTTATTTCGCACGGTACGAAAAAGAGATGATCGAAAATATTTTTTTTCCGAATCGGAATCGGACTTTGATGGGTGAGTTTCGAGGTATATTTCGACCCGCTGAATCCGAAATTCCAACCTTTGATGACCAAAAATATGCTTGGAAAAAAGTTATTTCGCATGGTTCGAAAAAGAGATGATCGAAAATATCTGTCTCCAGAATCGAAATCGAACTTTGATGGGTGGGTTTATAGGTGTATTTTGACCCGCTGAATCCAAAAATCCAACCTTCGTTACACGAAAATACACCTGGAAAGAAGTTATTCCGCATGGTACGAAAAAGAGATGATCGAAAATATTTGTTTTCAGAATCGGAATCGGACTTTGATGGGTGATTTTCTAGGTGTATTTCGACCCGCTGAATCCGAAAATCCAACCTTTGATGACCAAAAATATGCTTGGAAAAAAGTTATTCCGCATGGTTCGAAAAAGAGATGATCGAAAATATCTGTCTCCAGAATCAAAATCGAACTTTGATGGGTGGGTTTATAGGTGTATTTTGACCCGCTGAATCCGAGAATCCAAGCTTTGATGACCAAAAATATGCTTGGAATAAAGTTATTTCGCATGGTACGAAAAAGAGATGATCGGAAATATCTGTCTCCAGAATTGAAATCGAACTTTGATGGGTGGGTTTATAGGTGTATTTTGACGCGCTGAATCCGAGAATCCAAGCTTGGATGACCAAAAATATGCTTGGAAAAAAGTTATTTCGCATGGTACGAAAAAGAGATGATCGGAAATATCTTTCTCCAGAATCGAAGTCGAACTTTGATGGGTGGGTTCATGGGTGTATTTTGACCCGCTGAATCCAAAAATCCAACCTTCGTTACACGAAAATACACCTGGAAAGAAGTTATTCCGCATGGTCCGACAAAGAGATGATCGAAAATATTTTTTTTCAGAATCAAAATCGGACTTTAATGGGTGAGTTTCTAGGTGTATTCCGACCCGCTGAATCCGGAAATCCAAACTTTGATGACCAAAAATATGCTTGGAAAGAAGGTATTTCGCATGATACGAAAAATAGATGATCGAAAATATTTTTTTTCAGAATCAAAATCGGACTTCGATGGGTGAGTTTCTAGGAGTATTCCGACCCGCTGAATCCGAAAATCCGAACTTTGATGACCAAAAATATGCTTGGAAAAAAGTTATTTCGCATGGTACGAAAAAGAGATGATCGAAAATATCTGTCTCCAGAATCGGAATCGAACTTTGATGGGTGGGTTCATAGGTGTATTTTGACCCGCTGAATCAAAAAATCCAACCTTTGTTAAACGAAAATACACCTGGAAAGAAGTTATTTCGCATGGTACGAAAAAGAGATGATCGAAAATATCTGTCTCCAGAATCGGAATCGAACTTTGATGGGTGGGTTCATAGGTGTATTTTGACCCGCTGAATCCAAAAATCCAACCTTTGTTAAACGAAAATACACCTGGAAAGAAGTTATTTCGCATGGTACGAAAAAGAGATGATCGAAAATATTTTTTTTCAGAATCAAAATCGGACTTTAATGGGTGAGTTTCTAGGTGTATTTCGACCCACTGAATCCGAAAATCCAACCTCTGATGACCAAAAATATGCTTGGAAAAAAGTTATGTCGCACGGTACGAAAAAGAGATGATCGAAAATATTTTTTTTCCGAATCAAAATCGGACTTTAATGGGTGAGTTTCTAGGTGTATTTCGACCCACTGAATCCGAAAATCCAACCTCTGATGACCAAAAATATGCTTGGAAAAAAGTTATGTCGCACGGTACGAAAAAGAGATGATTGAAAATTTTTTTTCTCAGAATCAAAATCGGACTTTCATGGGTGAGTTTCTAGGTGTATTTCGACCCACTGAATCCGAAAATCCAACCTCTGATGACCAAAAATATGCTTGGAAAAAAGTTATTTCGCACGGTACGAAAAAGAGATGATCGAAAATATTTTTTTTCCGAATCGGAATCGGACTTTGATGGGTGAGTTTCTAGGTGTATTTCGACCCGCTGAATCCGAAATTCCAACCTTTGATGACCAAAAATATGCTTGGAAAAAAGTTATTCCGCATGGTTCGAAAAAGAGATGATCGAAAATATCTGTCTCCAGAATCGAAATCGAACTTTGATGGGTGGGTTTATAGGTGTATTTTGACCCGCTGAATCCAAAAATCCAACCTTCGTTACACGAAAATACACCTGGAAAGAAGTTATTCCGCATGGTACGAAAAAGAGATGATCGAAAATATTTGTTTTCAGAATCGGAATCGGACTTTGATGGGTGATTTTCTAGGTGTATTTCGACCCGCTGAATCCGAAAATCCAACCTTTGATGACCAAAAATATGCTTGGAAAAAAGTTATTCCGCATGGTTCGAAAAAGAGATGATCGAAAATATCTGTCTCCAGAATCAAAATCGAACTTTGATGGGTGGGTTTATAGGTGTATTTTGACCCGCTGAATCCGAGAATCCAAGCTTTGATGACCAAAAATATGCTTGGAATAAAGTTATTTCGCATGGTACGAAAAAGAGATGATCGGAAATATCTGTCTCCAGAATTGAAATCGAACTTTGATGGGTGGGTTTATAGGTGTATTTTGACCCGCTGAATCCGAGAATCCAAGCTTGGATGACCAAAAATATGCTTGGAAAAAAGTTATTTCGCATGGTACGAAAAAGAGATGATCGGAAATATCTTTCTCCAGAATCGAAGTCGAACTTTGATGGGTGGGTTCATGGGTGTATTTTGACCCGCTGAATCCAAAAATCCAACCTTCGTTACACGAAAATACACCTGGAAAGAAGTTATTCCGCATGGTCCGACAAAGAGATGATCGAAAATATTTTTTTTCAGAATCAAAATCGGACTTTAATGGGTGAGTTTCTAGGTGTATTCCGACCCGCTGAATCCGGAAATCCAAACTTTGATGACCAAAAATATGCTTGGAAAGAAGGTATTTCGCATGATACGAAAAATAGATGATCGAAAATATTTTTTTTCAGAATCAAAATCGGACTTCGATGGGTGAGTTTCTAGGAGTATTCCGACCCGCTGAATCCGAAAATCCGAACTTTGATGACCAAAAATATGCTTGGAAAAAAGTTATTTCGCATGGTACGAAAAAGAGATGATCGAAAATATCTGTCTCCAGAATCGGAATCGAACTTTGATGGGTGGGTTCATAGGTGTATTTTGACCCGCTGAATCAAAAAATCCAACCTTTGTTAAACGAAAATACACCTGGAAAGAAGTTATTTCGCATGGTACGAAAAAGAGATGATCGAAAATATCTGTCTCCAGAATCGGAATCGAACTTTGATGGGTGGGTTCATAGGTGTATTTTGACCCGCTGAATCCAAAAATCCAACCTTTGTTAAACGAAAATACACCTGGAAAGAAGTTATTTCGCATGGTACGAAAAAGAGATGATCGAAAATATTTTTTTTCAGAATCAAAATCGGACTTTAATGGGTGAGTTTCTGGGTGTTTTCCGACCCGCTGAATCCAAGAATCCAAGCTTCGATGACCAAAAACATGCTTGGAAAAAAGTTATTTCGCATGGTACGAAAAAGAGATGAACGGAAATATCTTTCTCCAGAATCGAAGTCGAACTTTGATGGGTGGGTTCATAGGTGTATTTTGACCCGCTGAATCCAAAAATCCAACCTCCGTTACACGAAAATACACCTGGAAAGAAGTTATTCCGCATGGTACGAAAGAGAGATGATCGAAAATATTTTTTTTCAGAATCGGATCGGACTTTGATGGGTGAGTTTCTAGGTGTATTTCGACCCGCTGATTTCGAAAATCCAACCTTTGATGACCAAAAATATGCTTGGAAAAAAGTTACTTCGCATGGTTCGAAAAAGAGATGATCGAAAATATCTGTCTCCAGAATAAAAATCGAACTTTGATGGGTGGGTTCATAGGTGTACTTTGACCCGCTGAATCAAAAAATCCAACCTTTGTTACACGAAAATACACCTGGAAAGAAGTTATTCCGCATGGTACGAAAAAGAGATGATCGAAAATATTTTTTTTCAGAATCAAAATCGGACTTTAATGGGTGAGTTTCTAGGTGTATTCCGACCCGCTGAATCCGAAAATCCAAACTTTGATGACCAAAAATATGCTTGGAGAAAAGTTATTTCGCATGGTACGAAAAATAGATGATCGGAAATATTTTCTTTCAGAATCAAAATCGGACTTTGATAGGTGAGTTTCTAGGTGTATTCCGACCCGCTGAATCCGAAAATCCGAACTTCGATGACCAAAAATTTGCTTGGAAAAAAGTTATTTCGCATGGTACGAAAAAGAGATGATCGAAAATATCTGTCTCCAGAATCGGAATCGAACTTTGATGGGTGGGTTCATAGGTGTATTTTGACCCGCTGATTTAAAAAATCCAACCTTTGTTAAACGAAAATACACCTGGAAAGAAGTTATTTCGCATGGTACGAAAAAGAGAAGATCAAAAATATTTTTTTTCAGAATCAAAATCGGACTTTAATGGGTGAGTTTCTAGGTGTATTTCGACCCAATGAATCCGAAAATCCAACCTCTGATGACCGAAGATATGCTTGGAAAAAAGTTATGTCGCACGGTACGAAAAAGAGATGATCGAAAATATTTTTTTTCCGAATCAAAATCGGACTTTAATGGGTGAGTTTTTAGGTGTATTTCGACCCACTGAATCCGAAAATCCAACCTCTGATGACCAAAAATATGCTTGGAAAAAAGTTATGTCGCACGGTACGAAAAAGAGATGATCGAAAATATCTGTCTCCAGAATCGAAATCGAACTATGATGGGTGGGTTCATAGGTGTATTTTGACCCGCTGAATCCAAAAATCCAACCTTTGTTAAACGAAAATACACCTGGAAAGAAGTTATTTCGCATGGTACGAAAAAGAGATGATTGAAAATATTTTTTATCAGAATCAAAATCGGACTTTAATGGGTGAGATTCTAGGTGTATTTCGACCCACTGAATCCGAAAATCCAACCTCTGATGACCAAAAATATGCTTGGAAAAATGTTATGTCGCACGGTACGAAAAAGAGATGATCGAAAATATTTTTTTTCCGAATCAAAATCGGACTTTAATGGGTGAGTTTCTAGGTGTATTTCGACCCACTGAATCCGAAAATCCAACCTCTGATGAACAAAAATATGCTTGGAAAGAAGTTATGTCGCACGGTACGAAAAAGAGATGATCGAAAATTTTTTTTTTTCAGAATCAAAATCGGACTTTCATGGGTGAGTTTCTAGGTGTATTTCGACCCACTGAATCCGAAAATCCAACCTCTGATGACCAAAAATATGCTTGGAAAAAAGTTATTTCGCACGGTACGAAAAAGAGATGATCGAAAATATTTTTTTTCCGAATCGGAATCGGACTTTGATGGGTGAGTTTCGAGGTATATTTCGACCCGCTGAATCCGAAATTCCAACCTTTGATAACCAAAAATATGCTTGGAAAAAAGTTATTTCGCATGGTTCGAAAAAGAGATGATCGAAAATATCTGTCTCCAGAATCGAAATCGAACTTTGATGGGTGGGTTTATAGGTGTATTTTGACCCGCTGAATCCAAAAATCCAACCTTCGTTACACGAAAATACACCTGGAAAGAAGTTATTCCGCATGGTACGAAAAAGAGATGATCGAAAATATTTGTTTTCAGAATCGGAATCGGACTTTGATGGGTGATTTTCTAGGTGTATTTCGACCCGCTGAATCCGAAAATCCAACCTTTGATGACCAAAAATATGCTTGGAAAAAAGTTATTCCGCATGGTTCGAAAAAGAGATGATCGAAAATATCTGTCTCCAGAATCAAAATCGAACTTTGATGGGTGGGTTTATAGGTGTATTTTGACCCGCTGAATCCGAGAATCCAAGCTTTGATGACCAAAAATATGCTTGGAATAAAGTTATTTCGCATGGTACGAAAAAGAGATGATCGGAGATATCTGTCTCCAGAATTGAAATCGAACTTTGATGGGTGGGTTTATAGGTGTATTTTGACCCGCTGAATCCGAGAATCCAAGCTTGGATGACCAAAAATATGCTTGGAAAAAAGTTATTTCGCATGGTACGAAAAAGAGATGATCGGAAATATCTTTCTCCAGAATCGAAGTCGAACTTTGATGGGTGGGTTCATGGGTGTATTTTGACCCGCTGAATACAAAAATCCAACCTTCGTTACACGAAAATACACCTGGAAAGAAGTTATTCCGCATGGTCGGACAAAGAGATGATCGAAAATATTTTTTTTCCGAATCAAAATCGGACTTTAATGGGTGAGTTTCTAGGTGTATTTTGACCCGCTGAATCAAAAAATCCAACCTTTGTTAAACGAAAATACACCTGGAAAGAAGTTATTTCGCATGGTACGAAAAAGAGATGATCGAAAATATTTTTTTTCAGAATCAAAATCGGACTTTAATGGGTGAGTTTCTAGGTGTATTTCGACCCACTGAATCCGAAAATCCAACCTCTGATGACCAAAAATATGCTTGGAAAAAAGTTATGTCGCACGGTACGAAAAAGAGATGATCGAAAATATTTTTTTTCCGAATCAAAATCGGACTTTAATGGGTGAGTTTCTAGGTGTATTTCGACCCACTGAATCCGAAAATCCAACCTCTGATGACCAAAAATATGCTTGGAAAAAAGTTATGTCGCACGGTACGAAAAAGAGATGATTGAAAATTTTTTTTCTCAGAATCAAAATCGGACTTTCATGGGTGAGTTTCTAGGTGTATTTCGACCCACTGAATCCGAAAATCCAACCTCTGATGACCAAAAATATGCTTGGAAAAAAGTTATTTCGCACGGTACGAAAAAGAGATGATCGAAAATATTTTTTTTCCGAATCGGAATCGGACTTTGATGGGTGAGTTTCTAGGTGTATTTCGACCCGCTGAATCCGAAATTCCAACCTTTGATGACCAAAAATATGCTTGGAAAAAAGTTATTCCGCATGGTTCGAAAAAGAGATGATCGAAAATATCTGTCTCCAGAATCGAAATCGAACTTTGATGGGTGGGTTTATAGGTGTATTTTGACCCGCTGAATCCAAAAATCCAACCTTCGTTACACGAAAATACACCTGGAAAGAAGTTATTCCGCATGGTACGAAAAAGAGATGATCGAAAATATTTGTTTTCAGAATCGGAATCGGACTTTGATGGGTGATTTTCTAGGTGTATTTCGACCCGCTGAATCCGAAAATCCAACCTTTGATGACCAAAAATATGCTTGGAAAAAAGTTATTCCGCATGGTTCGAAAAAGAGATGATCGAAAATATCTGTCTCCAGAATCAAAATCGAACTTTGATGGGTGGGTTTATAGGTGTATTTTGACCCGCTGAATCCGAGAATCCAAGCTTTGATGACCAAAAATATGCTTGGAATAAAGTTATTTCGCATGGTACGAAAAAGAGATGATCGGAAATATCTGTCTCCAGAATTGAAATCGAACTTTGATGGGTGGGTTTATAGGTGTATTTTGACCCGCTGAATCCGAGAATCCAAGCTTGGATGACCAAAAATATGCTTGGAAAAAAGTTATTTCGCATGGTACGAAAAAGAGATGATCGGAAATATCTTTCTCCAGAATCGAAGTCGAACTTTGATGGGTGGGTTCATGGGTGTATTTTGACCCGCTGAATCCAAAAATCCAACCTTCGTTACACGAAAATACACCTGGAAAGAAGTTATTCCGCATGGTCCGACAAAGAGATGATCGAAAATATTTTTTTTCAGAATCAAAATCGGACTTTAATGGGTGAGTTTCTAGGTGTATTCCGACCCGCTGAATCCGGAAATCCAAACTTTGATGACCAAAAATATGCTTGGAAAGAAGGTATTTCGCATGATACGAAAAATAGATGATCGAAAATATTTTTTTTCAGAATCAAAATCGGACTTCGATGGGTGAGTTTCTAGGAGTATTCCGACCCGCTGAATCCGAAAATCCGAACTTTGATGACCAAAAATATGCTTGGAAAAAAGTTATTTCGCATGGTACGAAAAAGAGATGATCGAAAATATCTGTCTCCAGAATCGGAATCGAACTTTGATGGGTGGGTTCATAGGTGTATTTTGACCCGCTGAATCAAAAAATCCAACCTTTGTTAAACGAAAATACACCTGGAAAGAAGTTATTTCGCATGGTACGAAAAAGAGATGATCGAAAATATCTGTCTCCAGAATCGGAATCGAACTTTGATGGGTGGGTTCATAGGTGTATTTTGACCCGCTGAATCCAAAAATCCAACCTTTGTTAAACGAAAATACACCTGGAAAGAAGTTATTTCGCATGGTACGAAAAAGAGATGATCGAAAATATTTTTTTTCAGAATCAAAATCGGACTTTAATGGGTGAGTTTCTGGGTGTTTTCCGACCCGCTGAATCCAAGAATCCAAGCTTCGATGACCAAAAACATGCTTGGAAAAAAGTTATTTCGCATGGTACGAAAAAGAGATGAACGGAAATATCTTTCTCCAGAATCGAAGTCGAACTTTGATGGGTGGGTTCATAGGTGTATTTTGACCCGCTGAATCCAAAAATCCAACCTCCGTTACACGAAAATACACCTGGAAAGAAGTTATTCCGCATGGTACGAAAGAGAGATGATCGAAAATATTTTTTTTCAGAATCGGATCGGACTTTGATGGGTGAGTTTCTAGGTGTATTTCGACCCGCTGATTTCGAAAATCCAACCTTTGATGACCAAAAATATGCTTGGAAAAAAGTTACTTCGCATGGTTCGAAAAAGAGATGATCGAAAATATCTGTCTCCAGAATAAAAATCGAACTTTGATGGGTGGGTTCATAGGTGTACTTTGACCCGCTGAATCAAAAAATCCAACCTTTGTTACACGAAAATACACCTGGAAAGAAGTTATTCCGCATGGTACGAAAAAGAGATGATCGAAAATATTTTTTTTCAGAATCAAAATCGGACTTTAATGGGTGAGTTTCTAGGTGTATTCCGACCCGCTGAATCCGAAAATCCAAACTTTGATGACCAAAAATATGCTTGGAGAAAAGTTATTTCGCATGGTACGAAAAATAGATGATCGGAAATATTTTCTTTCAGAATCAAAATCGGACTTTGATAGGTGAGTTTCTAGGTGTATTCCGACCCGCTGAATCCGAAAATCCGAACTTCGATGACCAAAAATTTGCTTGGAAAAAAGTTATTTCGCATGGTACGAAAAAGAGATGATCGAAAATATCTGTCTCCAGAATCGGAATCGAACTTTGATGGGTGGGTTCATAGGTGTATTTTGACCCGCTGATTTAAAAAATCCAACCTTTGTTAAACGAAAATACACCTGGAAAGAAGTTATTTCGCATGGTACGAAAAAGAGAAGATCAAAAATATTTTTTTTCAGAATCAAAATCGGACTTTAATGGGTGAGTTTCTAGGTGTATTTCGACCCAATGAATCCGAAAATCCAACCTCTGATGACCGAAGATATGCTTGGAAAAAAGTTATGTCGCACGGTACGAAAAAGAGATGATCGAAAATATTTTTTTTCCGAATCAAAATCGGACTTTAATGGGTGAGTTTTTAGGTGTATTTCGACCCACTGAATCCGAAAATCCAACCTCTGATGACCAAAAATATGCTTGGAAAAAAGTTATGTCGCACGGTACGAAAAAGAGATGATCGAAAATATCTGTCTCCAGAATCGAAATCGAACTATGATGGGTGGGTTCATAGGTGTATTTTGACCCGCTGAATCCAAAAATCCAACCTTTGTTAAACGAAAATACACCTGGAAAGAAGTTATTTCGCATGGTACGAAAAAGAGATGATTGAAAATATTTTTTATCAGAATCAAAATCGGACTTTAATGGGTGAGATTCTAGGTGTATTTCGACCCACTGAATCCGAAAATCCAACCTCTGATGACCAAAAATATGCTTGGAAAAATGTTATGTCGCACGGTACGAAAAAGAGATGATCGAAAATATTTTTTTTCCGAATCAAAATCGGACTTTAATGGGTGAGTTTCTAGGTGTATTTCGACCCACTGAATCCGAAAATCCAACCTCTGATGAACAAAAATATGCTTGGAAAGAAGTTATGTCGCACGGTACGAAAAAGAGATGATCGAAAATTTTTTTTTTTCAGAATCAAAATCGGACTTTCATGGGTGAGTTTCTAGGTGTATTTCGACCCACTGAATCCGAAAATCCAACCTCTGATGACCAAAAATATGCTTGGAAAAAAGTTATTTCGCACGGTACGAAAAAGAGATGATCGAAAATATTTTTTTTCCGAATCGGAATCGGACTTTGATGGGTGAGTTTCGAGGTATATTTCGACCCGCTGAATCCGAAATTCCAACCTTTGATAACCAAAAATATGCTTGGAAAAAAGTTATTTCGCATGGTTCGAAAAAGAGATGATCGAAAATATCTGTCTCCAGAATCGAAATCGAACTTTGATGGGTGGGTTTATAGGTGTATTTTGACCCGCTGAATCCAAAAATCCAACCTTCGTTACACGAAAATACACCTGGAAAGAAGTTATTCCGCATGGTACGAAAAAGAGATGATCGAAAATATTTGTTTTCAGAATCGGAATCGGACTTTGATGGGTGATTTTCTAGGTGTATTTCGACCCGCTGAATCCGAAAATCCAACCTTTGATGACCAAAAATATGCTTGGAAAAAAGTTATTCCGCATGGTTCGAAAAAGAGATGATCGAAAATATCTGTCTCCAGAATCAAAATCGAACTTTGATGGGTGGGTTTATAGGTGTATTTTGACCCGCTGAATCCGAGAATCCAAGCTTTGATGACCAAAAATATGCTTGGAATAAAGTTATTTCGCATGGTACGAAAAAGAGATGATCGGAGATATCTGTCTCCAGAATTGAAATCGAACTTTGATGGGTGGGTTTATAGGTGTATTTTGACCCGCTGAATCCGAGAATCCAAGCTTGGATGACCAAAAATATGCTTGGAAAAAAGTTATTTCGCATGGTACGAAAAAGAGATGATCGGAAATATCTTTCTCCAGAATCGAAGTCGAACTTTGATGGGTGGGTTCATGGGTGTATTTTGACCCGCTGAATACAAAAATCCAACCTTCGTTACACGAAAATACACCTGGAAAGAAGTTATTCCGCATGGTCGGACAAAGAGATGATCGAAAATATTTTTTTTCAGAATCAAAATCGGACTTTAATGGGTGAGTTTCTAGGTGTATTCCGACCCGCTGAATCCGAAAATCCAAACTTTGATGACCAAAAATATGCTTGGAAAGAAGGTATTTCGCATGATACGAAAAATAGATGATCGAAAATATTTTTTTTCAGAATCAAAATCGGACTTTGATGGGTGAGTTTCTAGGTGTATTCCGACCCGCTGAATCCGAAAATCCGAACTTTGATGACCAAAAATATGCTTGGAAAAAAGTTATTTCGCATGGTACGAAAAAGAGATGATCGAAAATATCTGTCTCCAGAATCGGAATCGAACTTTGATGGGTGGGTTCATAGGTGTATTTTGACCCGCTGAATCAAAAAATCCAACCTTTGTTAAACGAAAATACACCTGGAAAGAAGTTATTTCGCATGGTACGAAAAAGAGATGATCGAAAATATCTGTCTCCAGAATCGGAATCGAACTTTGATGGGTGGGTCCATAGGTGTATTTTGACCCGCTGAATCCAAAAATCCAACCTTTGTTAAACGAAAATACACCTGGAAAGAAGTTATTTCGCATGGTACGAAAAAGAGATGATCGAAAATATTTTTTTTCAGAATCAAAATCGGACTTTAATGGGTGAGTTTCTAGGTGTATTTCGACCCGCTGAATCCAAAAATCCAACCTCCGTTACACGAAAATACACCTGGAAAGAAGTTATTCCGCATGGTCCGACAAAGAGATGATCGAAAATATTTTTTTTCAGAATCAAAATCGGACTTTAATGGGTGAGTTTCTAGGTGTATTCCGACCCGCTGAATCCGAAAATCCAAACTTTGATGACCAAAAATATGCTTGGAAAAAAGGTATTCCGCATGATACGAAAAATAGATGAACGAAAATATTTTTTTTCAGAATCAAAATCGGACTTTGATGGGTGAGTTTCTAGGTGTATTCCGACCCGCTGAATCCGAAAATCCGAACTTTGATGACCAAAAATATGCTTGGAAAAAAGTTATTTCGCATGGTACGAAAAAGAGATGATCGAAAATATCTGTCTCCAGAATCGGAATCGAACTTTGATGGGTGGGTTCATAGGTGTATTTTGACCCGCTGAATCAAAAAATCCAACCTTTGTTAAACGAAAATACACCTGGAAAGAAGTTATTTCGCATGGTACGAAAAAGAGATGATCAAAAATATTTTTTTTCAGAATCAAAATCGGACTTTAATGGGTGAGTTTCTAGGTGTATTTCGACCCACTAAATCCGAAAATCCAACCTCTGATGACCAAAGATATGCTTGGAAAAAAGTTATGTCGCACGGTACGAAAAAGAGATGATCGAAAATATTTTTTTTCCGAATCAAAATCGGACTTTAATGGGTGAGTTTCTAGGTGTATTTCGACCCACTGAATCCGAAAATCCAACCTCTGATGACCAAAAATATGCTTGGAAAAAAGTTATGTCGCACGGTACGAAAAAGAGATGATCGAAAATATTTTTTTTCCGAATCAAAATCGGACTTTAATGGGTGAGTTTTCAGGTGTATTTCGACCAACTGAATCCGAAAATCCAACCTCTGATGACCAAAAATATGCTTGGAAAAAAGTTATGTCGCACGGTACGAAAAAGAGATGATCGAAAATATTTTTTTTCAGAATCAAAATCGGACTTCGATGAGTGAGTTTCTAGGTGTATTTCGACCCGCTGAATCCGAAAATCCAACCTTTGACGACCAAAAATATGCTTGGAAAAAAGTTATTTCGCATGGTACGAAAAAGAGATGATCGAAAATATCTGTCTCCAGGATCGAAATCGAACTTTGATGGGTGGGTTTATAGGTGTATTTGGACCCGCTGAATCCAAAAATCCAACCTTTGTTACACGAAAATATACCTGGAACGAAGGTATTTCGCATGGTACGAAAAAGAGATGATCGAAAATATTTTTTTTCAGAATCAAAATCGGACTTCGATGGGTGAGTTTCTAGGTGTATTTCGACCCGCTGAATCCGAAAATCCAACCTTTGATGACGAAAATATGCTTGGAAAAAAGTTATTTCGCATGGTACGAAAAAGAGATGATCGAAAATATTTTTTTTCAGAATCGGATTCGGACTTTGATGGGTGAGTTTCTAGGTGTATTTCGACCCGCTGAATATGAAAATCCAACCTTTGATGACCAATAATATGCTTGGAAAAAAGTTATTTCGCATGGTTCGGAAAAGAGATGATCGAAAATATCTGTCTCCAGAATCAAAATCGAACTTTGATGGGTGGGTTCATAGGTGTACTTTGACCCGCTGAATCAAAATATCCAACCTTTGTTACACGAAAATACACCTGGAAAGAAGTTATTCCGCATGGTACGAAAAAGAGATGATCGAAAATATTTTTTTTCCGAATCAAAATCGGACTTCAATGGGTGAGTTTCTAGGTGTATTTCGACCCACTGAATCCGAAAATCCAACCTCTGATGAACAAAAATATGCTTGGAAAAAAGTTATGTCGCACGGTACGAAAAAGAGATGATCGAAAATTTTTTTTTATCAGAATCAAAATCGGACTTTCATGGGTGAGTTTCTAGGTGTATTTCGACCCACTGAATCCGAAAATCCAACCTCTGATGACCAAAAATATGCTTGGAAAAAAGTTATTTCGCACGGTACGAAAAAGAGATGATCGAAAATATCTTTTTTCCGAATCGGAATCGGACTTTGATGGGTGAGTTTCGAGGTATATTTCGACCCGCTGAATCCAAAATTCCAACCTTTGATGACCAAAAATATGCTTGGAAAAAAGTTATTTCGCATGGTTCGAAAAAGAGATGATCGAAAATATCTGTCTCCAGAATCGGAATCGAACTTTGATGGGTGGGTTTATAGGTGTATTTTGACCCGCTGAATCCAAAAATCCAACCTTCGTTACACGAAAATACACCTGGAAAGAAGTTATTCCGCATGGTACGAAAAAGAGATGATCGAAAATATTTGTTTTCAGAATCGGAATCGGACTTTGATGGGTGATTTTCTAGGTGTATTTCGACCCGCTGAATCCGAAAATCCAACCTTTGATGACCAAAAATATGCTTGGAAAAAAGTTATTCCGCATGGTTCGAAAAAGAGATGATCGAAAATATCTGTCTCCAGAATCAAAATCGAACTTAGATGGGTGGGTTTATAGGTGTATTTTGACCCGCTGAATCCGAGAATCCAAGCTTTTTATGACCAAAAATATGCTTGGAATAAAGTTATTTCGCATGGTACGAAAAAGAGATGATCGGAAATATCTGTCTCCAGAATTGAAATCAAACTTTGATGGGTGGGTTTATAGGTGTATTTTGACCCGCTGAATCCGAGAATCCAAGCTTGGATGACCAAAAATATGCTTGGAAAAAAGTTATTTCGCATGGTACGAAAAAGAGATGATCGGAAATATCTTTCTCCAGAATCGAAGTCGAACTTTGATGGGTGGGTTCATGGGTGTATTTTGACCCGCTGAATCCAGAAATCCAACCTTCGTTACACGAAAATACACCTGGAAAGAAGTTATTCCGCATGGTCCGACAAAGAGATGATCGAAAATATTTTTTTTCAGAATCAAAATCGGACTTTAATGGGTGAGTTTCTAGGTGTATTCCGACCCGCTGAACTCGAAAATCCAAACTTTGATGACCAAAAATATGCTTGGAAAAAAGGTATTTCGCATGATACGAAAAATAGATGATCGAAAATATTTTTTTTCAGAATCAAAATCGGAGTTTGATGGGTGAGTTTCTAGGTGTATTTCGACCCACTGAATCCGAAAATCCAACCTCTGATGACCAAAAATATGCTTGGAAAAAAGTTATGTCGCACGGTACGAAAAAGAGATGATCGAAAATATTTTTTTTCCGAATCAAAATCGGACTTTAATGGGTGAGTTTCTAGGTGTATTTCGACCCACTGAATCCGAAAATCCAACCTCTGATGAACAAAAATATGCTTGGAAAAAAGTTATGTCGCACGGTACGAAAAAGAGATGATCGAAAATTTTTTTTTTTCAGAATCAAAATCGGACTTTCATGGGTGAGTTTCTAGGTGTATTTCGACCCACTGAATCCGAAAATCCAACCTCTGATGACCAAAAATATGCTTGGAAAAAAGTTATTTCGCACGGTACGAAAAAGAGATGATCGAAAATATTTGTTTTCAGAATCGGAATCGGACTTTGATGGGTGATTTTCTAGGTGTATTTCGACCCGCTGAATCTGAAAATCCAACCTCTGATGAACAAAAATATGCTTGGAAAAAAGTTATGTCGCACGGTACGAAAAAGAGATGATCGAAAATTTTTTTTTATCAGAATCAAAATCGGACTTTCATGGGTGAGTTTCTAGGTGTATTTCGACCCACTGAATCCGAAAATCCAGCCTCTGATGACCAAAAATATGCTTGGAAAAAAGTTATTTCGCACGGTACGAAAAAGAGATGATCGAAAATATTTTTTTTCCGAATCGGAATCGGACTTTGATGGGTGAGTTTCGAGGTATATTTCGACCCGCTGAATCCAAAATTCCAACCTTTGATGACAAAAAATATGCTTGGAAGAAAGTTATTTCGCATGGTTCGAAAAAGAGATGATCGAAAATATCTGTCTCCAGAATCGGAATCGAACTTTGATGGGTGGGTTTATAGGTGTATTTTGACCCGCTGAATCCAAAAATCCAACCTTCGTTACACGAAAATACACCTGGAAAGAAGTTATTCCGCATGGTACGAAAAAGAGATGATCGAAAATATTTGTTTTCAGAATCGGAATCGGACTTTGATGGGTGATTTTCTAGGTGTATTTCGACCCGCTGAATCCGAAAATCCAACCTTTGATGACCAAAAATATGCTTGGAAAAAAGTTATTCCGCATGGTTCGAAAAAGAGATGATCGAAAATATCTTTCTCCAGAATCGAAGTCGAACTTTGATGGGTGGGTTCATGGGTGTATTTTGACCCGCTGAATCCGAGAATCCAAGCTTGGATGACCAAAAATATGCTTGGAAAAAAGTTATTTCGCATGGTACGAAAAAGAGATGATCGGAAATATCTTTCTCCAGAATCGAAGTCGAACTTTGATGGGTGGGTTCATGGGTGTATTTTGACCCGCTGAATCCAGAAATCCAACCTTCGTTACACGAAAATACACCTGGAAAGAAGTTATTCCGCATGGTCCGACAAAGAGATGATCGAAAATATTTTTTTTCAGAATCAAAATCGGACTTTAATGGGTGAGTTTCTAGGTGTATTCCGACCCGCTGAACTCGAAAATCCAAACTTTGATGACCAAAAATATGCTTGGAAAAAAGGTATTTCGCATGATACGAAAAATAGATGATCGAAAATATTTTTTTTCAGAATCAAAATCGGAGTTTGATGGGTGAGTTTCTAGGTGTATTTCGACCCACTGAATCCGAAAATCCAACCTCTGATGACCAAAAATATGCTTGGAAAAAAGTTATGTCGCACGGTACGAAAAAGAGATGATCGAAAATATTTTTTTTCCGAATCAAAATCGGACTTTAATGGGTGAGTTTCTAGGTGTATTTCGACCCACTGAATCCGAAAATCCAACCTCTGATGAACAAAAATATGCTTGGAAAAAAGATATGTCGCACGGTACGAAAAAGAGATGATCGAAAATTTTTTTTTTTCAGAATCAAAATCGGACTTTCATGGGTGAGTTTCTAGGTGTATTTCGACCCACTGAATCCGAAAATCCAACCTCTGATGACCAAAAATATGCTTGGAAAAAAGTTATTTCGCACGGTACGAAAAAGAGATGATCGAAAATATTTGTTTTCAGAATCGGAATCGGACTTTGATGGGTGATTTTCTAGGTGTATTTCGACCCGCTGAATCCGAAAATCCAACCTTTGATGACCAAAAATATGCTTGGAAAAAAGTTATTCCGCATGGTACGAAAAAGAGATGATCGAAAATATTTTTTTTCAGAATCGGAATCGGGCTTTGATGGGTGAGTTTCTGGGTGTATTCCGACCCGCTGAATCCGAAAATCCAAGCTTCGATGACCAAAAACATGCTTGGAAAAAAGTTATTTCGCATGGTACGAAAAAGAGATGATCGGAAATATCTTTCTCCAGAATCGAAGTCGAACTTTGATGGGTGGGTTCATAGGTGTATTTTGACCCGCTGAATCCAAAAATCCAACCTCCGTTACACGAAAATACACCTGGAAAGAAGTTATTCCGCATGGTACGAAAGAGAGATGATCGAAAATATTTTTTTTCAGAATCGGATCGGACTTTGATGGGTGAGTTTCTAGGTGTATTTCGACCCGCTGATTTCGAAAATCCAACCTTTGATGACCAAAAATATGCTTGGAAAAAAGTTACTTCGCATGGTTCGAAAAAGAGATGATCGAAAATATCTGTCTCCAGAATAAAAATCGAACTTTGATGGGTGGGTTCATAGGTGTACTTTGACCCGCTGAATCAAAAAATCCAACCTTTGTTACACGAAAATACACCTGGAAAGAAGTTATTCCGCATGGTACGAAAAAGAGATGATCGAAAATATTTTTTTTCAGAATCAAAATCGGACTTTAATGGGTGAGTTTCTAGGTGTATTCCGACCCGCTGAATCCGAAAATCCAAACTTTGATGACCAAAAATATGCTTGGAGAAAAGTTATTTCGCATGGTACGAAAAATAGATGATCGAAAATATTTTCTTTCAGAATCAAAATCGGACTTTGATAGGTGAGTTTCTAGGTGTATTCCGACCCGCTGAATCCGAAAATCCGAACTTCGATGACCAAAAATATGCTTGGAAAAAAGTTATTTCGCATGGTACGAAAAAGAGATGATCGAAAATATCTGTCTCCAGAATCGGAATCGAACTTTGATGGGTGGGTTCATAGGTGTATTTTGACCCGCTGATTCGAAAAATCCAACCTTTGTTAAACGAAAATACACCTGGAAAGAAGTTATTTCGCATGGTACGAAAAAGAGAAGATCAAAAATATTTTTTTTCAGAATCAAAATCGGACTTTAATGGGTGAGTTTTTAGGTGTATTTCGACCCAATGAATCCGAAAATCCAACCTCTGATGACCAAAGATATGCTTGGAAAAAAGTTATGTCGCACGGTACGAAAAAGAGATGATCGAAAATATTTTTTTTCCGAATCAAAATCGGACTTTAATGGGTGAGTTTCTAGGTGTATTTCGACCCACTGAATCCGAAAATCCAACCTCTGATGAACAAAAATATGCTTGGAAAAAAGTTATGTCGCACGGTACGAAAAAGAGATGATCGAAAATTTTTTTTTTTCAGAATCAAAATCGGACTTTCATGGGTGAGTTTCTAGGTGTATTTCGACCCACTGAATCCGAAAATCCAACCTCTGATGACCAAAAATATGCTTGGAAAAAAGTTATTTCGCACGGTACGAAAAAGAGATGATCGAAAATATTTTTTTTCCGAATCGGAATCGGACTTTGATGGGTGAGTTTCGAGGTATATTTCGACCCGCTGAATCCGAAATTCCAACCTTTGATGACCAAAAATATGCTTGGAAAAAAGTTATTTCGCATGGTTCGAAAAAGAGATGATCGAAAATATCTGTCTCCAGAATCGAAATCGAACTTTGATGGGTGGGTTTATAGGTGTATTTTGACCCGCTGAATCCAAAAATCCAACCTTCGTTACACGAAAATACACCTGGAAAGAAGTTATTCCGCATGGTACGAAAAAGAGATGATCGAAAATATTTGTTTTCAGAATCGGAATCGGACTTTGATGGGTGATTTTCTAGGTGTATTTCGACCCGCTGAATCCGAAAATCCAACCTTTGATGACCAAAAATATGCTTGGAAAAAAGTTATTCCGCATGGTTCGAAAAAGAGATGATCGAAAATATCTGTCTCCAGAATCAAAATCGAACTTTGATGGGTGGGTTTATAGGTGTATTTTGACCAGCTGAATCCGAGAATCCAAGCTTTGATGACCAAAAACATGCTTGGAATAAAGTTATTTCGCATGGTACGAAAAAGAGATGATCGGAAATATCTGTCTCCAGAATTGAAATCGAACTTTGATGGGTGGGTTTATAGGTGTATTTTGACCCGCTGAATCCGAGAATCCAAGCTTGGATGACAAAAAATATGCTTGGAAAAAAGTTATTTCGCATGGTACGAAAAAGAGATGATCGGAAATATCTTTCTCCAGAATCGAAGTCGAACTTTGATGGGTGGGTTCATGGGTGTATTTTGACCCGCTGAATCCAAAAATCCAACCTTCGTTACACGAAAATACACCTGGAAAGAAGTTATTCCGCATGGTCCGACAAAGAGATGATCGAAAATATTTTTTTTCAGAATCAAAATCGGACTTTAATGGGTGAGTTTCTAGGTGTATTCCGACCCGCTGAATCCGAAAATCCAAACTTTGATGACCAAAAATATGCTTGGAAAGAAGGTATTTCGCATGATACGAAAAATAGATGATCGAAAATATTTTTTTTCAGAATCAAAATCGGACTTTGATGGGTGAGTTTCTAGGTGTATTCCGACCCGCTGAATCCGAAAATCCGAACTTTGATGACCAAAAATATGCTTGGAAAAAAGTTATTTCGCATGGTACGAAAAAGAGATGATCGAAAATATCTGTCTCCAGAATCGGAATCGAACTTTGATGGGTGGGTTCATAGGTGTATTTTGAACCGCTGAATCAAAAAATCCAACCTTTGTTAAACGAAAATACACCTGGAAAGAAGTTATTTCGCATGGTACGAAAAAGAGATGATCGAAAATATCTGTCTCCAGAATCGGAATCGAACTTTGATGGGTGGGTTCATAGGTGTATTTTGACCCGCTGAATCCAAAAATCCAACCTCCGTTACACGAAAATACACCTGGAAAGAAGTTATTCCGCATGGTACGAAAGAGAGATGATCGAAAATATTTTTTTTCAGAATCAAAATCGGACTTCAATGGGTGAGTTTCTGGGTGTTTTCCGACCCGCTGAATCCGAGAATCCAAGCTTCGATGACCAAAAACATGCTTGGAAAAAAGTTATTTCGCATGGTACGAAAAAGAGATGAACGGAAATATCTTTCTCCAGAATCGAAGTCGAACTTTGATGGGTGGGTTCATAGGTGTATTTTGACCCGCTGAATCCAAAAATCCAACCTCCGTTACACGAAAATACACCTGGAAAGAAGTTATTCCGCATGGTACGAAAGAGAGATGATCGAAAATATTTTTTTTCAGAATCGGATCGGACTTTGATGGGTGAGTTTCTAGGTGTATTTCGACCCGCTGATTTCGAAAATCCAACCTTTGATGACCAAAAATATGCTTGGAAAAAAGTTACTTCGCATGGTTCGAAAAAGAGATGATCGAAAATATCTGTCTCCAGAATAAAAATCGAACTTTGATGGGTGGGTTCATAGGGGTACTTTGACCCGCTGAATCAAAAAATCCAACCTTTGTTACACGAAAATACACCTGGAAAGAAGTTATTCCGCATGGTACGAAAAAGAGATGATCGAAAATATTTTTTTTCAGAATCAAAATCGGACTTTAATGGGTGAGTTTCTAGGTGTATTCCGACCCGCTGAATCCGAAAATCCAATCTTTGATGACCAAAAATATGCTTGGAGAAAAGTTATTTCGCATGGTACGAAAAATAGATGATCGGAAATATTTTCTTTCAGAATCAAAATCGGACTTTGATAGGTGAGTTTCTAGGTGTATTCCGACCCGCTGAATCCGAAAATCCGAACTTCGATGACCAAAAATATGCTTGGAAAAAAGTTATTTCGCATGGTACGAAAAAGAGATGATCGAAAATATCTGTCTCCAGAATCGGAATCGAACTTTGATGGGTGGGTTCATAGGTGTATTTTGACCCGCTGATTTAAAAAATCCAACCTTTGTTAAACGAAAATACACCTGGAAAGAAGTTATTTCGCATGGTACGAAAAAGAGAAGATCAAAAATATTTTTTTTCAGAATCAAAATCGGACTTTAATGGGTGAGTTTCTAGGTGTATTTCGACCCAATGAATCCGAAAATCCAACCTCTGATGACCGAAGATATGCTTGGAAAAAAGTTATGTCGCACGGTACGAAAAAGAGATGATCGAAAATATTTTTTTTCCGAATCAAAATCGGACTTTAATGGGTGAGTTTTTAGGTGTATTTCGACCCACTGAATCCGAAAATCCAACCTCTGATGACCAAAAATATGCTTGGAAAAAAGTTATGTCGCACGGTACGAAAAAGAGATGATCGGAAATATCTGTCTCCAGAATCGGAATCGAACTATGATGGGTGGGTTCATAGGTGTATTTTGACCCGCTGAATCCAAAAATCCAACCTTTGTTAAACGAAAATACACCTGGAAAGAAGTTATTTCGCATGGTACGAAAAAGAGATGATCGAAAATATTTTTTTTCAGAATCAAAATCGGACTTTAATGGGTGAGTTTCTAGGTGTATTTCGACCCACTGAATCCGAAAATCCAACCTCTGATGACCAAAAATATGCTTGGAAAAAAGTTATGTCGCACGGTACGAAAAAGAGATGATCGAAAATATTTTTTTTCCGAATCAAAATCGGACTTTAATGGGTGAGTTTCTAGGTGTATTTCGACCCACTGAATCCGAAAATCCAACCTCTGATGAACAAAAATATGCTTGGAAAGAAGTTATGTCGCACGGTACGAAAAAGAGATGATCGAAAATTTTTTTTTTCAGAATCAAAATCGGACTTTCATGGGTGAGTTTCTAGGTGTATTTCGACCCACTGAATCCGAAAATCCAACCTCTGATGACCAAAAATATGCTTGGAAAAAAGTTATTTCGCACGGTACGAAAAAGAGATGATCGAAAATATTTTTTTTCCGAATCGGAATCGGACTTTGATGGGTGAGTTTCGAGGTATATTTCGACCCGCTGAATCCGAAATTCCAACCTTTGATAACCAAAAATATGCTTGGAAAAAAGTTATTTCGCATGGTTCGAAAAAGAGATGATCGAAAATATCTGTCTCCAGAATCGAAATCGAACTTTGATGGGTGGGTTTATAGGTGTATTTTGACCCGCTGAATCCAAAAATCCAACCTTCGTTACACGAAAATACACCTGGAAAGAAGTTATTCCGCATGGTACGAAAAAGAGATGATCGAAAATATTTGTTTTCAGAATCGGAATCGGACTTTGATGGGTGATTTTCTAGGTGTATTTCGACCCGCTGAATCCAAAAATCCAACCTTTGATGACCAAAAATATGCTTGGAAAAAAGTTATTCCGCATGGTTCGAAAAAGAGATGATCGAAAATATCTGTCTCCAGAATCCAAATCGAACTTTGATGGGTGGGTTTATAGGTGTATTTTGACCCGCTGAATCCGAGAATCCAAGCTTTGATGACCAAAAATATGCTTGGAATAAAGTTATTTCGCATGGTACGAAAAAGAGATGATCGGAGATATCTGTCTCCAGAATTGAAATCGAACTTTGATGGGTGGGTTTATAGGTGTATTTTGACCCGCTGAATCCGAGAATCCAAGCTTGGATGACCAAAAATATGCTTGGAAAAAAGTTATTTCGCATGGTACGAAAAAGAGATGATCGGAAATATCTTTCTCCAGAATCGAAGTCGAACTTTGATGGGTGGGTTTATAGGTGTATTTTGACCAGCTGAATCCGAGAATCCAAGCGTTGATGACCAAAAATATGCTTGGAATAAAGTTATTTCGCATGGTACGAAAAAGAGATGATCGGAAATATCTGTCTCCAGAATTGAAATCGAACTTTGATGGGTGGGTTTATAGGTGTATTTTGACCCGCTGAATCCGAGAATCCAAGCTTGGATGACAAAAAATACACCTGGAAAGAAGTTATTCCGCATGGTCCGACAAAGAGATGATCGAAAATATTTTTTTTCAGAATCAAAATCGGACTTTAATGGGTGAGTTTCTAGGTGTATTCCGACCCGCTGAATCCAAAAATCCAAACTTTGATGACCAAAAATATGCTTGGAAAGAAGGTATTTCGCATGGTACGAAAAAGAGATGATCGAAAATATCTGTCTCCAGAATCGGAATCGAACTTTGATGGGTGGGTTCATAGGTGTATTTTGAACCGCTGAATCAAAAAATCCAACCTTTGTTAAACGAAAATACACCTGGAAAGAAGTTATTTCGCATGGTACGAAAAAGAGATGATCGAAAATATCTGTCTCCAGAATCGGAATCGAACTTTGATGGGTGGGTTCATAGGTGTATTTTGACCCGCTGAATCCAAAAATCCAACCTTTGTTGAACGAAAATACACCTGGAAAGAAGTTATTTCGCATGGTACGAAAAAGAGATGATCGAAAATATTTTTTTTCAGAATCGAAATCGGACTTCAATGGGTGAGTTTCTGGGTGTTTTCCGACCCGCTAAATCCGAGAATCCAAGCTTCGATGACCAAAAACATGCTTGGAAAAAAGTTATTTCGCATGGTACGAAAAAGAGATGATCGGAAATATCTTTCTCCAGAATCGAAGTCGAACTTTGATGGGTGGGTTCATAGGTGTATTTTGACCCGCTGAATCCAAAAATCCAACCTCCGTTACACGAAAATACACCTGGAAAGAAGTTATTCCGCATGGTACGAAAGAGAGATGATCGAAAATATTTTTTTTCAGAATCGGATCGGACTTTGATGGGTGAGTTTCTAGGTGTATTTCGACCCGCTGATTTCGAACATCCAACCTTTGATATCCAAAAATATGCTTGGAAAAAAGTTACTTCGCATGGTTCGAAAAAGAGATGATCAAAAATATCTGTCTCCAGAATAAAAATCGAACTTTGATGGGTGGGTTCATAGGTGTACTTTGACCCGCTGAATCAAAAAATCCAACCTTTGTTACACGAAAATACACCTGGAAAGAAGTTATTCCGCATGGTACGAAAAAGAGATGATCGAAAATATTTTTTTTCAGAATCAAAATCGGACTTTAATGGGTGAGTTTCTAGGTGTATTCCGACCCGCTGAATCCGAAAATCCAAACTTTGATGACCAAAAATATGCTTGGAGAAAAGTTATTCCGCATGGTACGAAAAATAGATGATCGAAAATATTTTCTTTCAGAATCAAAATCGGACTTTGATAGGTGAGTTTCTAGGTGTATTCCGACCCGCTGAATCCGAAAATCCGAACTTCGATGACCAAAAATATGCTTGGAAAAAAGTTATTTCGCATGGTACGAAAAAGAGATGATCGAAAATATCTGTCTCCAGAATCGGAATCGAACTTTGATGGGTGGGTTCATAGGTGTATTTTGACCCGCTGATTTGAAAAATCCAACCTTTGTTAAACGAAAATACACCTGGAAAGAAGTTATTTCGCATGGTACGAAAAAGAGAAGATCAAAAATATTTTTTTTCAGAATCAAAATCGGACTTTAATGGGTGAGTTTCTAGGTGTATTTCGACCCAATGAATCCGAAAATCCAACCTCTGATGACCAAAGATATGCTTGGAAAAAAGTTATGTCGCACGGTACGAAAAAGAGATGATCGAAAATATTTTTTTTCCGAATCAAAATCGGACTTTAATGGGTGAGTTTCTAGGTGTATTCCGACCCACTGAATCCGAAAATCCAACCTCTGATGACCAAAAATATGCTTGGAAAAAAGTTATTTCGCACGGTACGAAAAAGAGATGATCGAAAATATTTTTTTTCCGAATCGGAATCGGACTTTGATGGGTGAGTTTCGAGGTATATTTCGACCCGCTGAATCCGAAATTCCAACCTTTGATGACCAAAAATATGCTTGGAAAAAAGTTATTTCGCATGGTTCGAAAAAGAGATGATCGAAAATATCTGTCTCCAGAATCGAAATCGAACTTTGATGGGTGGGTTTATAGGTGTATTTTGACCCGCTGAATCCAAAAATCCAACCTTCGTTACACGAAAATACACCTGGAAAGAAGTTATTCCGCATGGTACGAAAAAGAGATGATCGAAAATATTTGTTTTCAGAATCGGAATCGGACTTTGATGGGTGATTTTCTAGGTGTATTTCGACCCGCTGAATCCGAAAATCCAACCTTTGATGACCAAAAATATGCTTGGAAAAAAGTTATACCGCATGGTTCGAAAAAGAGATGATCGAAAATATCTGTCTCCAGAATCAAAATCGAACTTTGATGGGTGGGTTCATAGGTGTATTTTGACCAGCTGAATCCGAGAATCCAAGCTTTGATGACCAAAGATATGCTTGGATTAAAGTTATTTCGCATGGTACGAAAAAGAGATGATCGGAAATATCTGTCTCCAGAATTGAAATCGAACTTTGATGGGTGGGTTTATAGGTGTATTTTGACCCGCTGAATCCGAGAATCCAAGCTTGGATGACAAAAAATATGCTTGGAAAAAAGTTATTTCGCATGGTACGAAAAAGAGATGATCGGAAATATCTTTCTCCAGAATCGAAGTCGAACTTTGATGGGTGGGTTCATGGGTGTATTTTGACCCGCTGAATCCAAAAATCCAACCTTCGTTACACGAAAATACACCTGGAAAGAAGTTATTCCGCATGGTCCGACAAAGAGATGATCGAAAATATTTTTTTTCAGAATCAAAATCGGACTTTAATGGGTGAGTTTCTAGGTGTATTTCGACCCGCTGAATCCGAAAATCCAAACTTTGATGACCAAAAATATGCTTGGAAAGAAGGTATTTCGCATGATACGAAAAATAGATGATCGAAAATATTTTTTTTCAGAATCAAAATCGGACTTTGATGGGTGAGTTTCTAGGTGTATTCCGACCCGCTGAATCCGAAAATCCGAACTTTGATGACCAAAAATATGCTTGGAAAAAAGTTATTTCGCATGGTACGAAAAAGAGGTGATCGAAAATATCTGTCTCCAGAATCGGAATCGAACTTTGATGGGTGGGTTCATAGGTGTATTTTGAACCGCTGAATCAAAAAATCCAACCTTTGTTAAACGAAAATACACCTGGAAAGAAGTTATTTCGCATGGTACGAAAAAGAGATGATCGAAAATATCTGTCTCCAGAATCGGAATCGAACTTTGATGGGTGGGTTCATAGGTGTATTTTGACCCGCTGAATCCAAAAATCCAACCTTTGTTAAACGAAAATACACCTGGAAAGAAGTTATTTCGCATGGTACGAAAAAGAGAAGATCAAAAATATTTTTTTTCAGAATCAAAATCGGACTTTAATGGGTGAGTTTCTAGGTGTATTTCGACCCAATGAATCCGAAAATCCAACCTCTGATGACCAAAGATATGCTTGGAAAAAAGTTATGTCGCACGGTACGAAAAAGAGATGATCGACAATATTTTTTTTCCGAATCAAAATCGGACTTTAATGGGTGAGTTTCTAGGTGTATTTCGACCCACTGAATCCGAAAATCCAACCTCTGATGACCAAAAATATGCTTGGAAAAAAGTTATTTCGCACGGTACGAAAAAGAGATGATCGAAAATATTTTTTTTCCGAATCGGAATCGGACTTTGATGGGTGAGTTTCGAGGTATATTTCGACCCGCTGAATCCGAAATTCCAACCTTTGATGACCAAAAATATGCTTGGAAAAAAGTTATTTCGCATGGTTCGAAAAAGAGATGATCGAAAATATCTGTCTCCAGAATCGAAATCGAACTTTGATGGGTGGGTTTATAGGTGTATTTTGACCCGCTGAATCCAAAAATCCAACCTTCGTTACACGAAAATACACCTGGAAAGAAGTTATTCCGCATGGTACGAAAAAGAGATGATCGAAAATATTTGTTTTCAGAATCGGAATTGGACTTTGATGGGTGATTTTCTAGGTGTATTTCGACCCGCTGAATCCGAAAATCCAACCTTTGATGACCAAAAATATGCTTGGAAAAAAGTTATTCCGCATGGTTCGAAAAAGAGATGATCGAAAATATCTGTCTCCAGAATCAAAATCGAACTTTGATGGGTGGGTTTATAGGTGTATTTTGACCAGCTGAATCCGAGAATCCAAGCTTTGATGACCAAAGATATGCTTGGAATAAAGTTATTTCGCATGGTACGAAAAAGAGATGATCGGAAATATCTGTCTCCAGAATTGAAATCGAACTTTGATGGGTGGGTTTATAGGTGTATTTTGACCCGCTGAATCCGAGAATCCAAGCTTGGATGACAAAAAATATGCTTGGAAAAAAGTTATTTCGCATGGTACGAAAAAGAGATGATCGGAAATATCTTTCTCCAGAATCGAAGTCGAACTTTGATGGGTGGGTTCATGGGTGTATTTTGACCCGCTGAATCCAAAAATCCAACCTTCGTTACACGAAAATACACCTGGAAAGAAGTTATTCCGCATGGTCCGACAAAGAGATGATCGAAAATATTTTTTTTCAGAATCAAAATCGGACTTTAATGGGTGAGTTTCTAGGTGTATTCCGACCCGCTGAATCCGAAAATCCAAACTTTGATGACCAAAAATATGCTTGGAAAGAAGGTATTTCGCATGATACGAAAAATAGATGATCGAAAATATTTTTTTTCAGAATCAAAATCGGACTTTGATGGGTGAGTTTCTAGGTGTATTCCGACCCGCTGAATCCGAAAATCCGAACTTTGATGACCAAAAATATGCTTGGAAAAAAGTTATTTCGCATGGTACGAAAAAGAGATGATCGAAAATATCTGTCTCCAGAATCGGAATCGAACTTTGATGGGTGGGTTCATAGGTGTATTTTGAACCGCTGAATCAAAAAATCCAACCTTTGTTAAACGAAAATACACCTGGAAAGAAGTTATTTCGCATGGTACGAAAAAGAGATGATCGAAAATATCTGTCTCCAGAATCGGAATCGAACTTTGATGGGTGGGTTCATAGGTGTATTTTGACCCGCTGAATCCGAGAATCCAAGCTTGGATGACAAAAAATATGCTTGGAAAAAAGTTATTTCGCATGGTACGAAAAAGAGATGATCGGAAATATCTTTCTCCAGAATCGAAGTCGAACTTTGATGGGTGGGTTCATGGGTGTATTTTGACCCGCTGAATCCAAAAATCCAACCTTCGTTACACGAAAATACACCTGGAAAGAAGTTATTCCGCATGGTCCGACAAAGAGATGATCGAAAATATTTTTTTTCAGAATCAAAATCGGACTTTAATGGGTGAGTTTCTAGGTGTATTCCGACCCGCTGAATCCGAAAATCCAAACTTTGATGACCAAAAATATGCTTGGAAAGAAGGTATTTCGCATGATACGAAAAATAGATGATCGAAAATATTTTTTTTCAGAATCAAAATCGGACTTTGATGGGTGAGTTTCTAGGTGTATTCCGACCCGCTGAATCCGAAAATCCGAACTTTGATGACCAAAAATATGCTTGGAAAAAAGTTATTTCGCATGGTACGAAAAAGAGATGATCGAAAATATCTGTCTCCAGAATCGGAATCGAACTTTGATGGGTGGGTTCATAGGTGTATTTTGAACCGCTGAATCAAAAAATCCAACCTTTGTTAAACGAAAATACACCTGGAAAGAAGTTATTTCGCATGGTACGAAAAAGAGATGATCGAAAATATTTTTTTTCAGAATCAAAATCGGACTTCAATGGGTGAGTTTCTGGGTGTTTTCCGACCCGCTGAATCCGAGAATCCAAGCTTCGATGACCAAAAACATGCTTGGAAAAAAGTTATTTCGCATGGTACGAAAAAGAGATGATCGGAAATATCTTTCTCCAGAATCGAAGTCGAACTTTGATGGGTGGGTTCATAGGTGTATTTTGACCCGCTGAATCCAAAAATCCAACCTCCGTTACACGAAAATACACCTGGAAAGAAGTTATTCCGCATGGTACGAAAGAGAGATGATCGAAAATATTTTTTTTCAGAATCGGATCGGACTTTGATGGGTGAGTTTCTAGGTGTATTTCGACCCGCTGATTTCGAAAATCCAACCTTTGATGACCAAAAATATGCTTGGAAAAAAGTTACTTCGCATGGTTCGAAAAAGAGATGATCGAAAATATCTGTCTCCAGAATAAAAATCGAACTTTGATGGGTGGGTTCATAGGTGTACTTTGACCCGCTGAATCAAAAAATCCAACCTTTGTTACACGAAAATACACCTGGAAAGAAGTTATTCCGCATGGTACGAAAAAGAGATGATCGAAACTATTTTTTTTCAGAATCAAAATCGGACTTTAATGGGTGAGTTTCTAGGTGTATTCCGACCCGCTGAATCCGAAAATCCAAACTTTGATGACCAAAAATATGCTTGGAGAAAAGTTATTTCGCATGGTACGAAAAATAGATGATCGAAAATATTTTCTTTCAGAATCAAAATCGGACTTTGATAGGTGAGTTTCTAGGTGTATTCCGACCCGCTGAATCCGAAAATCCGAACTTCGATGACCAAAAATATGCTTGGAAAAAAGTTATTTCGCATGGTACGAAAAAGAGATGATCGAAAATATCTGTCTCCAGAATCGGAATCGAACTTTGATGGGTGGGTTCATAGGTGTATTTTGACCCGCTGATTTAAAAAATCCAACCTTTGTTAAACGGAAATACACCTGGAAAGAAGTTATTTCGCATGGTACGAAAAAGAGAAGATCAAAAATATTTTTTTTCAGAATCAAAATCGGACTTTAATGGGTGAGTTTCTAGGTGTATTTCGACCCACTGAATCCGAAAATCCAACCTCTGATGGCCAAAAATATGCTTGGAAGAAAGTTATGTCGCACGGTACGAAAAAGAGATGATCGGAAATATCTTTCTCCAGAATCGAAGTCGAACTTTGATGGGTGGGTTCATGGGTGTATTTTGACCCGCTGAATCCAAAAATCCAACCTTCGTTACACGAAAATACACCTGGAAAGAAGTTATTCCGCATGGTCCGACAAAGAGATGATCGAAAATATTTTTTTTCAGAATCAAAATCGGACTTTAATGGGTGAGTTTCTAGGTGTATTCCGACCCGCTGAATCCGAAAATCCAAACTTTGATGACCAAAAATATGCTTGGAAAGAAGGTATTTCGCATGATACGAAAAATAGATGATCGAAAATATTTTTTTTCAGAATCAAAATCGGACTTTGATGGGTGAGTTTCTAGGTGTATTCCGACCCGCTGAATCCGAAAATCCGAACTTTGATGACCAAAAATATGCTTGGAAAAAAGTTATTTCGCATGGTACGAAAAAGAGATGATCGAAAATATCT
This sequence comes from Phymatocera aterrima, assembly GCA_963170745.1. NCBI lineage: Eukaryota > Metazoa > Arthropoda > Insecta > Hymenoptera > Tenthredinidae > Phymatocera > Phymatocera aterrima. The sequence continues at coordinate 619,658 of CAUJGY010000138.1, read as the reverse complement.
GTCTCCAGAATCGGAATCGAACTTTGATGGGTGGGTTCATAGGTGTATTTTGAACCGCTGAATCAAAAAATCCAACCTTTGTTAAACGAAAATACACCTGGAAAGAAGTTATTTCGCATGGTACGAAAAAGAGATGATCGAAAATATCTGTCTCCAGAATCGGAATCGAACTTTGATGGGTGGGTTCATAGGTGTATTTTGACCCGCTGAATCCGAGAATCCAAGCTTGGATGACAAAAAATATGCTTGGAAAAAAGTTATTTCGCATGGTACGAAAAAGAGATGATCGGAAATATCTTTCTCCAGAATCGAAGTCGAACTTTGATGGGTGGGTTCATGGGTGTATTTTGACCCGCTGAATCCAAAAATCCAACCTTCGTTACACGAAAATACACCTGGAAAGAAGTTATTCCGCATGGTCCGACAAAGAGATGATCGAAAATATTTTTTTTCAGAATCAAAATCGGACTTTAATGGGTGAGTTTCTAGGTGTATTCCGACCCGCTGAATCCGAAAATCCAAACTTTGATGACCAAAAATATGCTTGGAAAGAAGGTATTTCGCATGATACGAAAAATAGATGATCGAAAATATTTTTTTTCAGAATCAAAATCGGACTTTGATGGGTGAGTTTCTAGGTGTATTCCGACCCGCTGAATCCGAAAATCCGAACTTTGATGACCAAAAATATGCTTGGAAAAAAGTTATTTCGCATGGTACGAAAAAGAGATGATCGAAAATATCTGTCTCCAGAATCGGAATCGAACTTTGATGGGTGGGTTCATAGGTGTATTTTGAACCGCTGAATCAAAAAATCCAACCTTTGTTAAACGAAAATACACCTGGAAAGAAGTTATTTCGCATGGTACGAAAAAGAGATGATCGAAAATATTTTTTTTCAGAATCAAAATCGGACTTCAATGGGTGAGTTTCTGGGTGTTTTCCGACCCGCTGAATCCGAGAATCCAAGCTTCGATGACCAAAAACATGCTTGGAAAAAAGTTATTTCGCATGGTACGAAAAAGAGATGATCGGAAATATCTTTCTCCAGAATCGAAGTCGAACTTTGATGGGTGGGTTCATAGGTGTATTTTGACCCGCTGAATCCAAAAATCCAACCTCCGTTACACGAAAATACACCTGGAAAGAAGTTATTCCGCATGGTACGAAAGAGAGATGATCGAAAATATTTTTTTTCAGAATCGGATCGGACTTTGATGGGTGAGTTTCTAGGTGTATTTCGACCCGCTGATTTCGAAAATCCAACCTTTGATGACCAAAAATATGCTTGGAAAAAAGTTACTTCGCATGGTTCGAAAAAGAGATGATCGAAAATATCTGTCTCCAGAATAAAAATCGAACTTTGATGGGTGGGTTCATAGGTGTACTTTGACCCGCTGAATCAAAAAATCCAACCTTTGTTACACGAAAATACACCTGGATAGAAGTTATTCCGCATGGTACGAAAAAGAGATGATCGAAACTATTTTTTTTCAGAATCAAAATCGGACTTTAATGGGTGAGTTTCTAGGTGTATTCCGACCCGCTGAATCCGAAAATCCAAACTTTGATGACCAAAAATATGCTTGGAGAAAAGTTATTTCGCATGGTACGAAAAATAGATGATCGAAAATATTTTCTTTCAGAATCAAAATCGGACTTTGATAGGTGAGTTTCTAGGTGTATTCCGACCCGCTGAATCCGAAAATCCGAACTTCGATGACCAAAAATATGCTTGGAAAAAAGTTATTTCGCATGGTACGAAAAAGAGATGATCGAAAATATCTGTCTCCAGAATCGGAATCGAACTTTGATGGGTGGGTTCATAGGTGTATTTTGACCCGCTGATTTAAAAAATCCAACCTTTGTTAAACGGAAATACACCTGGAAAGAAGTTATTTCGCATGGTACGAAAAAGAGAAGATCAAAAATATTTTTTTTCAGAATCAAAATCGGACTTTAATGGGTGAGTTTCTAGGTGTATTTCGACCCAATGAATCCGAAAATCCAACCTCTGATGACCAAAGATATGCTTGGAAAAAAGTTATGTCGCACGGTACGAAAAAGAGATGATCGAAAATATTTTTTTTCCGAATCAAAATCGGACTTTAATGGGTGAGTTTTTAGGTGTATTTCGACCCACTGAATCCGAAAATCCAACCTCTGATGGCCAAAAATATGCTTGGAAGAAAGTTATGTCGCACGGTACGAAAAAGAGATGATCGAAAATATCTGTCTCCAGAATCGGAATCGAACTTTGATGGGTGGGTTCATAGGTGTATTTTGACCCGCTGAATCCAAAAATCCAACCTTTGTTAAACGAAAATACACCTGGAAAGAAGTTATTTCGCATGGTACGAAAAAGAGATGATCGAAAATATTTTTTTTCAGAATCAAAATCGGACTTCAATGGGTGAGTTTCTAGGTGTATTCCGACCCACTGAATCCGAAAATCCAACCTCTGATGACCAAAAATATGCTTGGAAAAAAGTTATGTCGCACGGTACGAAAAAGAGATGATCGAAAATATTTTTTTTCCGAATCAAAATCGGACTTTAATGGGTGAGTTTCGAGGTGTATTTCGACCCACTGAATCCGAAGATCCAACCTCTGATGAACAAAAATATGCTTGGAAAGAAGTTATGTCGCACGGTACGAAAAAGAGATGATCGAAAATTTTTTTTTTTCAGAATCAAAATCGGACTTTCATGGGTGAGTTTCTAGGTGTATTTCGACCCACTGAATCCGAAAATCCAACCTCTGATGACCAAAAATATGCTTGGAAAAAAGTTATTTCGCACGGTACGAAAAAGAGATGATCGAAAATATTTTTTTTCCGAATCGGAATCGGACTTTGATGGGTGAGTTTCGAGGTATATTTCGACCCGCTGAATCCGAAATTCCAACCTTTGATGACCAAAAATATGCTTGGAAAAAAGTTATTTCGCATGGTTCGAAAAAGAGATGATCGAAAATATCTGTCTCCAGAATCGAAATCGAACTTTGATGGGTGGGTTTATAGGTGTATTTTGACCCGCTGAATCCAAAAATCCAACCTTCGTTACACGAAAATACACCTGGAAAGAAGTTATTCCGCATGGTACGAAAAAGAGATGATCGAAAATATTTGTTTTCAGAATCGGAATTGGACTTTGATGGGTGATTTTCTAGGTGTATTTCGACCCGCTGAATCCGAAAATCCAACCTTTGATGACCAAAAATATGCTTGGAAAAAAGTTATTCCGCATGGTTCGAAAAAGAGATGATCGAAAATATCTGTCTCCAGAATCAAAATCGAACTTTGATGGGTGGGTTTATAGGTGTATTTTGACCAGCTGAATCCGAGAATCCAAGCTTTGATGACCAAAGATATGCTTGGAATAAAGTTATTTCGCATGGTACGAAAAAGAGATGATCGGAAATATCTGTCTCCAGAATTGAAATCGAACTTTGATGGGTGGGTTTATAGGTGTATTTTGACCCGCTGAATCCGAGAATCCAAGCTTGGATGACAAAAAATATGCTTGGAAAAAAGTTATTTCGCATGGTACGAAAAAGAGATGATCGGAAATATCTTTCTCCAGAATCGAAGTCGAACTTTGATGGGTGGGTTCATGGGTGTATTTTGACCCGCTGAATCCAAAAATCCAACCTTCGTTACACGAAAATACACCTGGAAAGAAGTTATTCCGCATGGTCCGACAAAGAGATGATCGAAAATATTTTTTTTCAGAATCAAAATCGGACTTTAATGGGTGAGTTTCTAGGTGTATTCCGACCCGCTGAATCCGAAAATCCAAACTTTGATGACCAAAAATATGCTTGGAAAGAAGGTATTTCGCATGATACGAAAAATAGATGATCGAAAATATTTTTTTTCAGAATCAAAATCGGACTTTGATGGGTGAGTTTCTAGGTGTATTCCGACCCGCTGAATCCGAAAATCCGAACTTTGATGACCAAAAATATGCTTGGAAAAAAGTTATTTCGCATGGTACGAAAAAGAGATGATCGAAAATATCTGTCTCCAGAATCGGAATCGAACTTTGATGGGTGGGTTCATAGGTGTATTTTGAACCGCTGAATCAAAAAATCCAACCTTTGTTAAACGAAAATACACCTGGAAAGAAGTTATTTCGCATGGTACGAAAAAGAGATGATCGAAAATATCTGTCTCCAGAATCGGAATCGAACTTTGATGGGTGGGTTCATAGGTGTATTTTGACCCGCTGAATCCGAGAATCCAAGCTTGGATGACAAAAAATATGCTTGGAAAAAAGTTATTTCGCATGGTACGAAAAAGAGATGATCGGAAATATCTTTCTCCAGAATCGAAGTCGAACTTTGATGGGTGGGTTCATGGGTGTATTTTGACCCGCTGAATCCAAAAATCCAACCTTCGTTACACGAAAATACACCTGGAAAGAAGTTATTCCGCATGGTCCGACAAAGAGATGATCGAAAATATTTTTTTTCAGAATCAAAATCGGACTTTAATGGGTGAGTTTCTAGGTGTATTCCGACCCGCTGAATCCGAAAATCCAAACTTTGATGACCAAAAATATGCTTGGAAAGAAGGTATTTCGCATGATACGAAAAATAGATGATCGAAAATATTTTTTTTCAGAATCAAAATCGGACTTTGATGGGTGAGTTTCTAGGTGTATTCCGACCCGCTGAATCCGAAAATCCGAACTTTGATGACCAAAAATATGCTTGGAAAAAAGTTATTTCGCATGGTACGAAAAAGAGATGATCGAAAATATCTGTCTCCAGAATCGGAATCGAACTTTGATGGGTGGGTTCATAGGTGTATTTTGAACCGCTGAATCAAAAAATCCAACCTTTGTTAAACGAAAATACACCTGGAAAGAAGTTATTTCGCATGGTACGAAAAAGAGATGATCGAAAATATTTTTTTTCAGAATCAAAATCGGACTTCAATGGGTGAGTTTCTGGGTGTTTTCCGACCCGCTGAATCCGAGAATCCAAGCTTCGATGACCAAAAACATGCTTGGAAAAAAGTTATTTCGCATGGTACGAAAAAGAGATGATCGGAAATATCTTTCTCCAGAATCGAAGTCGAACTTTGATGGGTGGGTTCATAGGTGTATTTTGACCCGCTGAATCCAAAAATCCAACCTCCGTTACACGAAAATACACCTGGAAAGAAGTTATTCCGCATGGTACGAAAGAGAGATGATCGAAAATATTTTTTTTCAGAATCGGATCGGACTTTGATGGGTGAGTTTCTAGGTGTATTTCGACCCGCTGATTTCGAAAATCCAACCTTTGATGACCAAAAATATGCTTGGAAAAAAGTTACTTCGCATGGTTCGAAAAAGAGATGATCGAAAATATCTGTCTCCAGAATAAAAATCGAACTTTGATGGGTGGGTTCATAGGTGTACTTTGACCCGCTGAATCAAAAAATCCAACCTTTGTTACACGAAAATACACCTGGAAAGAAGTTATTCCGCATGGTACGAAAAAGAGATGATCGAAACTATTTTTTTTCAGAATCAAAATCGGACTTTAATGGGTGAGTTTCTAGGTGTATTCCGACCCGCTGAATCCGAAAATCCAAACTTTGATGACCAAAAATATGCTTGGAGAAAAGTTATTTCGCATGGTACGAAAAATAGATGATCGAAAATATTTTCTTTCAGAATCAAAATCGGACTTTGATAGGTGAGTTTCTAGGTGTATTCCGACCCGCTGAATCCGAAAATCCGAACTTCGATGACCAAAAATATGCTTGGAAAAAAGTTATTTCGCATGGTACGAAAAAGAGATGATCGAAAATATCTGTCTCCAGAATCGGAATCGAACTTTGATGGGTGGGTTCATAGGTGTATTTTGACCCGCTGATTTAAAAAATCCAACCTTTGTTAAACGGAAATACACCTGGAAAGAAGTTATTTCGCATGGTACGAAAAAGAGAAGATCAAAAATATTTTTTTTCAGAATCAAAATCGGACTTTAATGGGTGAGTTTCTAGGTGTATTTCGACCCACTGAATCCGAAAATCCAACCTCTGATGGCCAAAAATATGCTTGGAAGAAAGTTATGTCGCACGGTACGAAAAAGAGATGATCGGAAATATCTTTCTCCAGAATCGAAGTCGAACTTTGATGGGTGGGTTCATGGGTGTATTTTGACCCGCTGAATCCAAAAATCCAACCTTCGTTACACGAAAATACACCTGGAAAGAAGTTATTCCGCATGGTCCGACAAAGAGATGATCGAAAATATTTTTTTTCAGAATCAAAATCGGACTTTAATGGGTGAGTTTCTAGGTGTATTCCGACCCGCTGAATCCGAAAATCCAAACTTTGATGACCAAAAATATGCTTGGAAAGAAGGTATTTCGCATGATACGAAAAATAGATGATCGAAAATATTTTTTTTCAGAATCAAAATCGGACTTTGATGGGTGAGTTTCTAGGTGTATTCCGACCCGCTGAATCCGAAAATCCGAACTTTGATGACCAAAAATATGCTTGGAAAAAAGTTATTTCGCATGGTACGAAAAAGAGATGATCGAAAATATCTGTCTCCAGAATCGGAATCGAACTTTGATGGGTGGGTTCATAGGTGTATTTTGAACCGCTGAATCAAAAAATCCAACCTTTGTTAAACGAAAATACACCTGGAAAGAAGTTATTTCGCATGGTACGAAAAAGAGATGATCGAAAATATCTGTCTCCAGAATCGGAATCGAACTTTGATGGGTGGGTTCATAGGTGTATTTTGACCCGCTGAATCCGAGAATCCAAGCTTGGATGACAAAAAATATGCTTGGAAAAAAGTTATTTCGCATGGTACGAAAAAGAGATGATCGGAAATATCTTTCTCCAGAATCGAAGTCGAACTTTGATGGGTGGGTTCATGGGTGTATTTTGACCCGCTGAATCCAAAAATCCAACCTTCGTTACACGAAAATACACCTGGAAAGAAGTTATTCCGCATGGTCCGACAAAGAGATGATCGAAAATATTTTTTTTCAGAATCAAAATCGGACTTTAATGGGTGAGTTTCTAGGTGTATTCCGACCCGCTGAATCCGAAAATCCAAACTTTGATGACCAAAAATATGCTTGGAAAGAAGGTATTTCGCATGATACGAAAAATAGATGATCGAAAATATTTTTTTTCAGAATCAAAATCGGACTTTGATGGGTGAGTTTCTAGGTGTATTCCGACCCGCTGAATCCGAAAATCCGAACTTTGATGACCAAAAATATGCTTGGAAAAAAGTTATTTCGCATGGTACGAAAAAGAGATGATCGAAAATATCTGTCTCCAGAATCGGAATCGAACTTTGATGGGTGGGTTCATAGGTGTATTTTGAACCGCTGAATCAAAAAATCCAACCTTTGTTAAACGAAAATACACCTGGAAAGAAGTTATTTCGCATGGTACGAAAAAGAGATGATCGAAAATATTTTTTTTCAGAATCAAAATCGGACTTCAATGGGTGAGTTTCTGGGTGTTTTCCGACCCGCTGAATCCGAGAATCCAAGCTTCGATGACCAAAAACATGCTTGGAAAAAAGTTATTTCGCATGGTACGAAAAAGAGATGATCGGAAATATCTTTCTCCAGAATCGAAGTCGAACTTTGATGGGTGGGTTCATAGGTGTATTTTGACCCGCTGAATCCAAAAATCCAACCTCCGTTACACGAAAATACACCTGGAAAGAAGTTATTCCGCATGGTACGAAAGAGAGATGATCGAAAATATTTTTTTTCAGAATCGGATCGGACTTTGATGGGTGAGTTTCTAGGTGTATTTCGACCCGCTGATTTCGAAAATCCAACCTTTGATGACCAAAAATATGCTTGGAAAAAAGTTACTTCGCATGGTTCGAAAAAGAGATGATCGAAAATATCTGTCTCCAGAATAAAAATCGAACTTTGATGGGTGGGTTCATAGGTGTACTTTGACCCGCTGAATCAAAAAATCCAACCTTTGTTACACGAAAATACACCTGGATAGAAGTTATTCCGCATGGTACGAAAAAGAGATGATCGAAACTATTTTTTTTCAGAATCAAAATCGGACTTTAATGGGTGAGTTTCTAGGTGTATTCCGACCCGCTGAATCCGAAAATCCAAACTTTGATGACCAAAAATATGCTTGGAGAAAAGTTATTTCGCATGGTACGAAAAATAGATGATCGAAAATATTTTCTTTCAGAATCAAAATCGGACTTTGATAGGTGAGTTTCTAGGTGTATTCCGACCCGCTGAATCCGAAAATCCGAACTTCGATGACCAAAAATATGCTTGGAAAAAAGTTATTTCGCATGGTACGAAAAAGAGATGATCGAAAATATCTGTCTCCAGAATCGGAATCGAACTTTGATGGGTGGGTTCATAGGTGTATTTTGACCCGCTGATTTAAAAAATCCAACCTTTGTTAAACGGAAATACACCTGGAAAGAAGTTATTTCGCATGGTACGAAAAAGAGAAGATCAAAAATATTTTTTTTCAGAATCAAAATCGGACTTTAATGGGTGAGTTTCTAGGTGTATTTCGACCCAATGAATCCGAAAATCCAACCTCTGATGACCAAAGATATGCTTGGAAAAAAGTTATGTCGCACGGTACGAAAAAGAGATGATCGAAAATATTTTTTTTCCGAATCAAAATCGGACTTTAATGGGTGAGTTTTTAGGTGTATTTCGACCCACTGAATCCGAAAATCCAACCTCTGATGGCCAAAAATATGCTTGGAAGAAAGTTATGTCGCACGGTACGAAAAAGAGATGATCGAAAATATCTGTCTCCAGAATCGGAATCGAACTTTGATGGGTGGGTTCATAGGTGTATTTTGACCCGCTGAATCCAAAAATCCAACCTTTGTTAAACGAAAATACACCTGGAAAGAAGTTATTTCGCATGGTACGAAAAAGAGATGATCGAAAATATTTTTTTTCAGAATCAAAATCGGACTTCAATGGGTGAGTTTCTAGGTGTATTCCGACCCACTGAATCCGAAAATCCAACCTCTGATGACCAAAAATATGCTTGGAAAAAAGTTATGTCGCACGGTACGAAAAAGAGATGATCGAAAATATTTTTTTTCCGAATCAAAATCGGACTTTAATGGGTGAGTTTCGAGGTGTATTTCGACCCACTGAATCCGAAGATCCAACCTCTGATGAACAAAAATATGCTTGGAAAGAAGTTATGTCGCACGGTACGAAAAAGAGATGATCGAAAATTTTTTTTTTTCAGAATCAAAATCGGACTTTCATGGGTGAGTTTCTAGGTGTATTTCGACCCACTGAATCCGAAAATCCAACCTCTGATGACCAAAAATATGCTTGGAAAAAAGTTATTTCGCACGGTACGAAAAAGAGATGATCGAAAATATTTTTTTTCCGAATCGGAATCGGACTTTGATGGGTGAGTTTCGAGGTATATTTCACCCGCTGAATCCGAAATTCCAACCTTTGATGACCAAAAATATGCTTGGAAAAAAGTTATTTCGCATGGTTCGAAAAAGAGATGATCGAAAATATCTGTCTCCAGAATCGAAATCGAACTTTGATGGGTGGGTTTATAGGTGTATTTTGACCCGCTGAATCCAAAAATCCAACCTTCGTTACACGAAAATACACCTGGAAAGAAGTTATTCCGCATGGTACGAAAAAGAGATGATCGAAAATATTTGTTTTCAGAATCGGAATCGGACTTTGATGGGTGATTTTCTAGGTGTATTTCGACCCGCTGAATCCGAAAATCCAACCTTTGATGACCAAAAATATGCTTGGAAAAAAGTTATTCCGCATGGTTCGAAAAAGAGATGATCGAAAATATCTGTCTCCAGAATCAAAATCGAACTTTGATGGGTGGGTTTATAGGTGTATTTTGACCCGCTGAATCCGAGAATCCAAGCTTTGATGACAAAAAATATGCTTGGAATAAAGTTATTTCGCATGGTACGAAAAAGAGATGATCGGAGATATCTGTCTCCAGAATTGAAATCGAACTTTGATGGGTGGGTTTATAGGTGTATTTTGACCCGCTGAATCCGAGAATCCAAGCTTGGATGACCAAAAATATGCTTGGAAAAAAGTTATTTCGCATGGTACGAAAAAGAGATGATCGGAAATATCTTTCTCCAGAATCGAAGTCGAACTTTGATGGGTGGGTTCATGGGTGTATGTTGACCCGCTGAATCCAAAAATCCAACCTTCGTTACACGAAAATACACCTGGAAAGAAGTTATTCCGCATGGTCCGACAAAGAGATGATCGAAAATATTTTTTTTCAGAATCAAAATCGGACTTTAATGGGTGAGTTTCTAGGTGTATTCCGACCCGCTGAATCCGAAAATCCAAACTTTGATGACCAAAAATATGCTTGGAAAGAAGGTATTTCGCATGATACGAAAAATAGATGATCGAAAATATTTTTTTTCAGAATCAAAATCGGACTTTGATGGGTGAGTTTCTAGGTGTATTCCGACCCGCTGAATCCGAAAATCCGAACTTTGATGACCAAAAATATGCTTGGAAAAAAGTTATTTCGCATGGTACGAAAAAGAGATGATCGAAAATATCTGTCTCCAGAATCGGAATCGAACTTTGATGGGTGGGTTCATAGGTGTATTTTGACCCGCTGAATCAAAAAATCCAACCTTTGTTAAACGAAAATACACCTGGAAAGAAGTTATTTCGCATGGTACGAAAAAGAGATGATCGAAAATATCTGTCTCCAGAATCGGAATCGAACTTTGATGGGTGGGTTCATAGGTGTATTTTGACCCGCTGAATCCAAAAATCCAACCTTTGTTAAACGAAAATACACCTGGAAAGAAGTTATTTCGCATGGTACGAAAAAGAGATGATCGAAAATATTTTTTTTCAGAATCAAAATCGGACTTTAATGGGTGAGTTTCTAGGTGTATTTCGACCCGCTGAATCCAAAAATCCAACCTCCGTTACACGAAAATACACCTGGAAAGAAGTTATTCCGCATGGTACGAAAGAGAGATGATCGAAAATATTTTTTTTCAGAATCGGATCGGACTTTGATGGGTGAGTTTCTAGGTGTATTTCGACCCGCTGATTTCGAAAATCCAACCTTTGATGACCAAAAATATGCTTGGAAAAAAGTGACTTCGCATGGTTCGAAAAAGAGATGATCGAAAATATCTGTCTCCAGAATAAAAATCGAACTTTGATGGGTGGGTTCATAGGTGTACTTTGACCCGCTGATTCAAAAAATCCAACCTTTGTTACACGAAAATACACCTGGAAAGAAGTTATTCCGCATGGTACGAAAAAGAGATGATCGAAAATATTTTTTTTCAGAATCAAAATCGGACTTTAATGGGTGAGTTTCTAGGTGTATTCCGACCCGCTGAATCCGAAAATCCAAACTTTGATGACCAAAAATATGCTTGGAGAAAAGTTATTTCGCATGGTACGAAAAATAGATGATCGAAAATATTTTCTTTCAGAATCAAAATCGGACTTTGATAGGTGAGTTTCTAGGTGTATTTCGACCCGCTGAATCCGAAAATCCGAACTTCGATGACCAAAAATATGCTTGGAAAAAAGTTATTTCGCATGGTACGAAAAAGAGATGATCGAAAATATCTGTCTCCAGAATCGGAATCGAACTTTGATGGGTGGGTTCATAGGTGTATTTTGACCCGCTGATTTAAAAAATCCAACCTTTGTTAAACGAAAATACACCTGGAAAGAAGTTATTTCGCATGGTACGAAAAAGAGAAGATCAAAAATATTTTTTTTCAGAATCAAAATCGGACTTTAATGGGTGAGTTTCTAGGTGTATTTCGACCCAATGAATCCGAAAATCCAACCTCTGATGACCAAAGATATGCTTGGAAAAAAGTTATGTCGCACGGTACGAAAAAGAGATGATCGAAAATATTTTTTTTCCGAATCAAATTCGGACTTTAATGGGTGAGTTTTTAGGTGTATTTCGACCCAATGAATCCGAAAATCCAACCTCTGATGACCAAAGATATGCTTAGAAAAAAGTTATGTCGCACGGTACGAAAAAGAGATGATAAAAAATATTTTTTTTCCGAATCAAAATCGGACTTTAATGGGTGAGTTTCTAGGTGTATTTCGACCCACTGAATCCGAAAATCCAACCTCTGATGAACAAAAATATGCTTGGAAAAAAGTTATGTCGCACGGTACGAAAAAGAGATGATCGAAAATTTTTTTTTTTCAGAATCAAAATCGGACTTTCATGGGTGAGTTTCTAGGTGTATTTCGACCCACTGAATCCGAAAATCCAACCTCTGATGACCAAAAATATGCTTGGAAAAAAGTTATTTCGCACGGTACGAAAAAGAGATGATCGAAAATATTTTTTTTCCGAATCGGAATCGGACTTTGATGGGTGAGTTTCGAGGTATATTTCGACCCGCTGAATCCGAAATTCCAACCTTTGATGACCAAAAATATGCTTGGAAAAAAGTTATTTCGCATGGTTCGAAAAAGAGATGATCGAAAATATCTGTCTCCAGAATCGAAATCGAACTTTGATGGGTGGGTTTATAGGTGTATTTTGACCCGCTGAATCCAAAAATCCAACCTTCGTTACACGAAAATACACCTGGAAAGAAGTTATTCCGCATGGTACGAAAAAGAGATGATCGAAAATATTTGTTTTCAGAATCGGAATCGGACTTTGATGGGTGATTTTCTAGGTGTATTTCGACCCGCTGAATCCGAAAATCCAACCTTTGATGACCAAAAATATGCTTGGAAAAAAGTTATTCCGCATGGTTCGAAAAAGAGATGATCGAAAATATCTGTCTCCAGAATCAAAATCGAACTCTGATGGGTGGGTTTATAGGTGTATTTTGACCCGCTGAATCCGAGAATCCAAGCTTTGATGACCAAAAATATGCTTGGAATAAAGTTATTTCGCATGGTACGAAAAAGAGATGATCGGAAATATCTGTCTCCAGAATTGAAATCGAACTTTGATGGGTGGGTTTATAGGTGTATTTTGACCCGCTGAATCCGAGAATCCAAGCTTGGATGACCAAAAATATGCTTGGAAAAAAGTTATTTCGCATGGTACGAAAAAGAGATGATCGGAAATATCTTTCTCCAGAATCGAAGTCGAACTTTGATGGGTGGGTTCATGGGTGTATTTTGACCCGCTGAATCCAAAAATCCAACCTTCGTTACACGAAAATACACCTGGAAAGAAGTTATTCCGCATGGTCCGACAAAGAGATGATCGAAAATATTTTTTTTCAGAATCAAAATCGGACTTTAATGGGTGAGTTTCTAGGTGTATTCCGACCCGCTGAATCCGAAAATCCAAACTTTGATGACCAAAAATATGCTTGGAAAGAAGGTATTTCGCATGATACGAAAAATAGATGATCGAAAATATTTTTTTTCAGAATCAAAATCGGACTTCGATGGGTGAGTTTCTAGGAGTATTCCGACCCGCTGAATCCGAAAATCCGAACTTTGATGACCAAAAATATGCTTGGAAAAAAGTTATTTCGCATGGTACGAAAAAGAGATGATCGAAAATATCTGTCTCCAGAATCGGAATCGAACTTTGATGGGTGGGTTCATAGGTGTATTTTGACCCGCTGAATCAAAAAATCCAACCTTTGTTAAACGAAAATACACCTGGAAAGAAGTTATTTCGCATGGTACGAAAAAGAGATGATCGAAAATATCTGTCTCCAGAATCGGAATCGAACTTTGATGGGTGGGTTCATAGGTGTATTTTGACCCGCTGAATCCAAAAATCCAACCTTTGTTAAACGAAAATACACCTGGAAAGAAGTTATTTCGCATGGTACGAAAAAGAGATGATCGAAAATATTTTTTTTCAGAATCAAAATCGGACTTTAATGGGTGAGTTTCTAGGTGTATTTCGACCCACTGAATCCGAAAATCCAACCTCTGATGACCAAAAATATGCTTGGAAAAAAGTTATGTCGCACGGTACGAAAAAGAGATGATCGAAAATATTTTTTTTCCGAATCAAAATCGGACTTTAATGGGTGAGTTTCTAGGTGTATTTCGACCCACTGAATCCGAAAATCCAACCTCTGATGACCAAAAATATGCTTGGAAAAAAGTTATGTCGCACGGTACGAAAAAGAGATGATTGAAAATTTTTTTTCTCAGAATCAAAATCGGACTTTCATGGGTGAGTTTCTAGGTGTATTTCGACCCACTGAATCCGAAAATCCAACCTCTGATGACCAAAAATATGCTTGGAAAAAAGTTATTTCGCACGGTACGAAAAAGGGATGATCGAAAATATTTTTTTTCCGAATCGGAATCGGACTTTGATGGGTGAGTTTCTAGGTGTATTTCGACCCGCTGAATCCGAAATTCCAACCTTTGATGACCAAAAATATGCTTGGAAAAAAGTTATTCCGCATGGTTCGAAAAAGAGATGATCGAAAATATCTGTCTCCAGAATCGAAATCGAACTTTGATGGGTGGGTTTATAGGTGTATTTTGACCCGCTGAATCCAAAAATCCAACCTTCGTTACACGAAAATACACCTGGAAAGAAGTTATTCCGCATGGTACGAAAAAGAGATGATCGAAAATATTTTTTTTCAGAATCGGAATCGGACTTTGATGGGTGATTTTCTAGGTGTATTTCGACCCGCTGAATCCGAAAATCCAACCTTTGATGACCAAAAATATGCTTGGAAAAAAGTTATTCCGCATTGTTCGAAAAAGAGATGATCGAAAATATCTGTCTCCAGAATCAAAATCGAACTTTGATGGGTGGGTTTATAGGTGTATTTTGACCCGCTGAATCCGAGAATCCAAGCTTTGATGACCAAAAATATGCTTGGAATAAAGTTATTTCGCATGGTACGAAAAAGAGATGATCGGAAATATCTGTCTCCAGAATTGAAATCGAACTTTGATGGGTGGGTTTATAGGTGTATTTTGACCCGCTGAATCCGAGAATCCAAGCTTGGATGACCAAAAATATGCTTGGAAAAAAGTGATTTCGCATGGTACGAAAAAGAGATGATCGGAAATATCTTTCTCCAGAATCGAAGTTGAACTTTGATGGGTGGGTTCATAGGTGTATTTTGACCCGCTGAATCCAAAAATCCAACCTTCGTTACACGAAAATACACCTGGAAAGAAGTTATTCCGCATGGTCCGACAAAGAGATGATCGAAAATATTTTTTTTCAGAATCAAAATCGGACTTTAATGGGTGAGTTTCTAGGTGTATTCCGACCCGCTGAATCCGAAAATCCAAACTTTGATGACCAAAAATATGCTTGGAAAAAAGGTATTCCGCATGATACGAAAAATAGATGAACGAAAATATTTTTTTTCAGAATCAAAATCGGACTTTGATGGGTGAGTTTCTAGGTGTATTCCGACCCGCTGAATCCGAAAATCCGAACTTTGATGACCAAAAATATGCTTGGAAAAAAGTTATTTCGCATGGTACGAAAAAGAGATGATCGAAAATATCTGTCTCCAGAATCGGAATCGAACTTTGATGGGTGGGTTCATAGGTGTATTTTGACCCGCTGAATCAAAAAATCCAACCTTTGTTAAACGAAAATACACCTGGAAAGAAGTTATTTCGCATGGTACGAAAAAGAGATGATCAAAAATATTTTTTTTCAGAATCAAAATCGGACTTTAATGGGTGAGTTTCTAGGTGTATTTCGACCCACTAAATCCGAAAATCCAACCTCTGATGACCAAAGATATGCTTGGAAAAAAGTTATGTCGCACGGTACGAAAAAGAGATGATCGAAAATATTTTTTTTCCGAATCAAAATCGGACTTTAATGGGTGAGTTTCTAGGTGTATTTCGACCCACTGAATCCGAAAATCCAACCTCTGATGACCAAAAATATGCTTGGAAAAAAGTTATGTCGCACGGTACGAAAAAGAGATGATCGAAAATATTTTTTTTCCGAATCAAAATCGGACTTTAATGGGTGAGTTTTCAGGTGTATTTCGACCAACTGAATCCGAAAATCCAACCTCTGATGACCAAAAATATGCTTGGAAAAAAGTTATGTCGCACGGTACGAAAAAGAGATGATCGAAAATATTTTTTTTCAGAATCAAAATCGGACTTCGATGAGTGAGTTTCTAGGTGTATTTCGACCCGCTGAATCCGAAAATCCAACCTTTGACGACCAAAAATATGCTTGGAAAAAAGTTATTTCGCATGGTACGAAAAAGAGATGATCGAAAATATCTGTCTCCAGGATCGAAATCGAACTTTGATGGGTGGGTTTATAGGTGTATTTGGACCCGCTGAATCCAAAAATCCAACCTTTGTTACACGAAAATATACCTGGAACGAAGGTATTTCGCATGGTACGAAAAAGAGATGATCGAAAATATTTTTTTTCAGAATCAAAATCGGACTTCGATGGGTGAGTTTCTAGGTGTATTTCGACCCGCTGAATCCGAAAATCCAACCTTTGATGACGAAAATATGCTTGGAAAAAAGTTATTTCGCATGGTACGAAAAAGAGATGATCGAAAATATTTTTTTTCAGAATCGGATTCGGACTTTGATGGGTGAGTTTCTAGGTGTATTTCGACCCGCTGAATATGAAAATCCAACCTTTGATGACCAATAATATGCTTGGAAAAAAGTTATTTCGCATGGTTCGGAAAAGAGATGATCGAAAATATCTGTCTCCAGAATCAAAATCGAACTTTGATGGGTGGGTTCATAGGTGTACTTTGACCCGCTGAATCAAAAAATCCAACCTTTGTTACACGAAAATACACCTGGAAAGAAGTTATTCCGCATGGTACGAAAAAGAGATGATCGAAAATATTTTTTTTCAGAATCGGAATCGGACTTTGATGGGTGAGTTTCTGGGTGTATTCCGACCCGCTGAATCCGAGAATCCAAGCTTCGATGACCAAAAACATGCTTGGAAAAAAGTTATTTCGCATGGTACGAAAAAGAGATGATCGGAAATATCTGTCTCCAGAATCAAAATCGAACTTTGATGGGTGGGTTCATAGGTGTATTTTGACCCGCTGAATCCAAAAATCCAACCTTTGTTCAACGAAAATACACCTGGAAAGAAGTTATTTCGCATGGTACGAAAAAGAGATGATCGAAAATATTTTTTTTCAGAATCAAAATCGGACTTTAATGGGTGAGTTTCTAGGTGTATTTCGACCCACTGAATCCGAAAATCCAACCTCTGATGACCAAAAATATGCTTGGAAAAAATTATTTCGCACGGTACGAAAAAGAGATGATCGAAAATATTTTTTTTCAGAATCAAAATCGGACTTCGATGAGTGAGTTTCTAGGTGTTTTTCGACCTGCTGAATCCGAAAATCCAACCTTTGATGACCAAAAATATGCTTGGAAAAAAGTTATTTCGCATGGTACGAAAAAGAGATGATCGAAAATATCTGTCTCCAGGATCGAAATCGAACTTTGATGGGTGGGTTTATAGGTGTATTTCGACCCGCTGAATCCAAAAATCCAACCTTTGCTACACGAAAATATACCTGGAACGAAGGTATTACGCATGGTACGAAAAAGAGATGATCGAAAATATTTTTTTTCAGAATCAAAATCGGACTTTAATGGGTGAGTTTCTAGGTGTATTCCGACCCGCTGAATCCGAAAATCCGAACTGTGATGACCAAAAATATGCTTGGAAAAAAGTTATTTCGCATGGTACGAAAAATAGATGATCGAAAATATTTTTTTTCAGAATCAAAATCGGACTTTGATAGGTGAGTTTCTAGGTGTATTTCGACCCGCTGAATCCGAAAATCCGAACTTCGATGACCAAAAATATGCTTGGAAAAAAGTTATTTCGCATGGTACGAAAAAGAGATGATCGGAAATATCTGTCTCCAGAATCGGAATCGAACTTTGATGGGTGGGTTCATAGGTGTATTTTGACCCGCTGAATCCAAAAATCCAACCTTTGTTAAACGAAAATACACCTGGAAAGAAGTTATTTCGCATGGTACGAAAAAGAGATGATCGAAAATATTTTTTTTCAGAATCAAAATCGGACTTTAATGGGTGAGTTTCTAGGTGTATTTCGACCCACTGAATCCGAAAATCCAACCTCTGATGACCAAAAATATGCTTGGAAAAAAGTTATGTCGCACGGTACGAAAAAGAGATGATCGAAAATATTTTTTTTCCGAATCAAAATCGGACTTTAATGGGTGAGTTTCTAGGTGTATTTCGACCCTCTGAATCCGAAAATCCAACCTCTGATGACAAAAATATGCTTGGAAAAAAGTTATGTCGCACGGTACGATAAAGAGATGATCGAAAATTTTTTTTTTTCAGAATCAAAATCGGACTTTCATGGGTGAGTTTCTAGGTGTATTTCGACCCACTGAATCCGGAAATCCAACCTCTGATGACCAAAAATATGCTTGGAAAAAAGTTATTTCGCACGGTACGAAAAAGAGATGATCGAAAATATTTTTTTTCCGAATCGGAATCGGACTTTGATGGGTGAGTTTCGAGGTGTATTTCGACCCGCTGAATCCGAAATTCCAACCTTTGATGACCAAAAATATGCTTGGAACAAAGTTATTTCGCATGGTTCGAAAAAGAGATGATCGAAAATATCTGTCTCCAGAATCGAAATCGAACTTTGATGGGTGGGTTTATAGGTGTATTTTGACCCGCTGAATCCAAAAATCCAACCTTCGTTACACGAAAATACACCTGGAAAGAAGTTATTCCGCATGGTACGAAAAAGAGATGATCGAAAATATTTTTTTTCAGAATCGGAATCGGACTTTGATGGGTGATTTACTAGGTGTATTTCGACCCGCTGAATCCGAAAATCCAACCTTTGATGACCAAAAATATGCTTGGAAAAAAGTTATTCCGCATGGTTCGAAAAAGAGATGATCGAAAATATCTGTCTCCAGAATCAAAATCGAACTTTGATGGGTGGGTTTATAGGTGTATTTTGACCCGCTGAATCCGAGAATCCAAGCTTTGATGACCAAAAATATGCTTGGAATAAAGTTATTTCGCATGGTACGAAAAAGAGATGATCGGAAATATCTGTCTCCAGAATTGAAATCGAACTTTGATGGGTGGGTTTATAGGTGTATTTTGACCCGCTGAATCCGAGAATCCAAGCTTGGATGACCAAAAATATGCTTGGAAAAAAGTTATTTCGCATGGTACGAAAAAGAGATGATCGGAAATATCTTTCTCCAGAATCGAAGTCGAACTTTGATGGGTGGGTTCATAGGTGTATTTTGTTACCCGCTGAATCCAAAAATCCAACCTTCGTTACACGAAAATACACCTGGAAAGAAGTTATTCCGCATGGTCCGACAAAAAGATGATCGAAAATATTTTTTTTCAGAATCAAAATCGGACTTTAATGGGTGAGTTTCTAGGTGTATTCCGACCCGCTGGATCCGAAAATCCAAACTTTGATGACCACAAATATGCTTGGAAAAAATGTATTTCGCATGATACGAAAAATAGATGATCGAAAATATTTTTTTTCAGAATCACAATCGGACTTTGATGGGTGAGTTTCTAGGTGTATTCCGACCCGCTGAATCCGAAATTCCGAACTTTGATGACCAAAAATATGCTTGGAAAAAAGTTATTTCGCATGGTACGAAAAAGAGATGATCGAAAATATCTGTCTCCAGAATCGGAATCGAACTTTGATGGGTGGGTTCATAGGTGTATTTTGATCCGCTGAATCCAAAAATCCAACCTTCGTTACACGAAAATACACCTGGAAAGAAGTTATTCCGCATGGTCCGACAAAGAGATGATCGAAAATATTTTTTTTCAGAATCAAAATCGGACTTTAATGGGTGAGTTTCTAGGTGTATTTCGACCCACTGAATCCGAAAATCCAACCTCTGATGACCAAAAATATGCTTGGAAAAAAGTTATGTCGCACGGTACGAAAAAGAGATGATCGAAAATATTTTTTTTCCGAATCAAAATCGGACTTTAATGGGTGAGTTTCTAGGTGTATTTCGACCCTCTGAATCCGAAAATCCAACCTCTGATGACAAAAATATGCTTGGAAAAAAGTTATGTCGCACGGTACGAAAAAGAGATGATCGAAAATTTTTTTTTTTCAGAATCAAAATCGGACTTTCATGGGTGAGTTTCTAGGTGTATTTCGACCCACTGAATCCGGAAATCCAACCTCTGATGACCAAAAATATGCTTGGAAAAAAGTTATTTCGCACGGTACGAAAAAGAGATGATCGAAAATATTTTTTTTCCGAATCGGAATCGGACTTTGATGGGTGAGTTTCGAGGTGTATTTCGACCCGCTGAATCCGAAATTCCAACCTTTGATGACCAAAAATATGCTTGGAACAAAGTTATTTCGCATGGTTCGAAAAAGAGATGATCGAAAATATCTGTCTCCAGAATCGAAATCGAACTTTGATGGGTGGGTTTATAGGTGTATTTTGACCCGCTGAATCCAAAAATCCAACCTTCGTTACACGAAAATACACCTGGAAAGAAGTTATTCCGCATGGTACGAAAAAGAGATGATCGAAAATATTTTTTTTCAGAATCGGAATCGGACTTTGATGGGTGATTTACTAGGTGTATTTCGACCCGCTGAATCCGAAAATCCAACCTTTGATGACCAAAAATATGCTTGGAAAAAAGTTATTCCGCATGGTTCGAAAAAGAGATGATCGAAAATATCTGTCTCCAGAATCAAAATCGAACTTTGATGGGTGGGTTTATAGGTGTATTTTGACCCGCTGAATCCGAGAATCCAAGCTTTGATGACCAAAAATATGCTTGGAATAAAGTTATTTCGCATGGTACGAAAAAGAGATGATCGGAAATATCTGTCTCCAGAATTGAAATCGAACTTTGATGGGTGGGTTTATAGGTGTATTTTGACCCGCTGAATCCGAGAATCCAAGCTTGGATGACCAAAAATATGCTTGGAAAAAAGTTATTTCGCATGGTACGAAAAAGAGATGATCGGAAATATCTTTCTCCAGAATCGAAGTCGAACTTTGATGGGTGGGTTCATAGGTGTATTTTGTTACCCGCTGAATCCAAAAATCCAACCTTCGTTACACGAAAATACACCTGGAAAGAAGTTATTCCGCATGGTCCGACAAAAAGATGATCGAAAATATTTTTTTTCAGAATCAAAATCGGACTTTAATGGGTGAGTTTCTAGGTGTATTCCGACCCGCTGGATCCGAAAATCCAAACTTTGATGACCACAAATATGCTTGGAAAAAATGTATTTCGCATGATACGAAAAATAGATGATCGAAAATATTTTTTTTCAGAATCACAATCGGACTTTGATGGGTGAGTTTCTAGGTGTATTCCGACCCGCTGAATCCGAAATTCCGAACTTTGATGACCAAAAATATGCTTGGAAAAAAGTTATTTCGCATGGTACGAAAAAGAGATGATCGAAAATATCTGTCTCCAGAATCGGAATCGAACTTTGATGGGTGGGTTCATAGGTGTATTTTGATCCGCTGAATCCAAAAATCCAACCTTCGTTACACGAAAATACACCTGGAAAGAAGTTATTCCGCATGGTCCGACAAAGAGATGATCGAAAATATTTTTTTTCAGAATCAAAATCGGACTTTAATGGGTGAGTTTCTAGGTGTATTTCGACCCACTGAATCCGAAAATCCAACCTCTGATGACCAAAAATATGCTTGGAAAAAAGTTATGTCGCACGGTACGAAAAAGAGATGATCGAAAATATTTTTTTTCCGAATCAAAATCGGACTTTAATGGGTGAGTTTCTAGGTGTATTTCGACCCACTGAATCCGAAAATCCAACCTCTGATGACAAAAATATGCTTGGAAAAAAGTTATGTCGCACGGTACGAAAAAGAGATGATCGAAAATATTTTTGTTCCGAATCGGAATCGGACTTTGATGTGTGAGTTTCGAGGTGTATTTCGACCCGCTGAATCCGAAATTCCAACCTTTGTTGACCAAAAATATGCTTGGAAAAAAGTTATTTCGCATGGTTCGAAAAAGAGATGATCGATAATATCTGTCTCCAGAATCGAAATCGAACTTTGATGGGTGGGTTTATAGGTGTATTTTGACCCGCTGAATCCAAAAATCCAACCTTCGTTACACGAAAATACACCTGGAAAGAAGTTATTCCGCATGGTACGAAAAAGAGATGATCGAAAATATTTTTTTTCAGAATCGGAATCGGACTTTGATGGGTGATTTTCTAGGTGTATTTCGACCCGCTGAATCCGAAAATCCAACCTTTGATGACCAAAAATATGCTTGGAAAAAAGTTATTCCGCATGGTTCGAAAAAGAGATGATCGAAAATATCTGTCTCCAGAATCAAAATCGAACTTTGATGGGTGGGTTTATAGGTGTATTTGACCCGCTGAATCCGAGAATCCAAGCTTTGATGACCAAAAATATGCTTGGAATAAAGTTATTTCGCATGGTACGAAAAAGAGATGATCGGAAATATCTGTCTCCAGAATTGAAATCGAACTTTGATGGGAGGGTTTATAGGTGTATTTTGACCCGCTGAATCCGAGAATCCAAGCTTGGATGACCAAAAATATGCT
Source organism: Phymatocera aterrima (assembly GCA_963170745.1). Taxonomy (NCBI): domain Eukaryota; kingdom Metazoa; phylum Arthropoda; class Insecta; order Hymenoptera; family Tenthredinidae; genus Phymatocera; species Phymatocera aterrima. Next base: position 597,063 of record CAUJGY010000138.1, on the reverse strand, counting down.
TGGAAAAAAGTTATTTCGCATGGTACGAAAAAGAGATGATCGGAAATATCTTTCTCCAGAATCGAAGTCGAACTTTGATGGGTGGGTTCATAGGTGTATTTTGACCCGCTGAATCCAAAAATCCAACCTTCGTTACACGAAAATACACCTGGAAAGAAGTTATTCCGCATGGTCCGACAAAGAGATGATCGAAAATATTTTTTTTCAGAATCAAAATCGGACTTTAATGGGTGAGTTTCTAGGTGTATTTCGACCCACTGAATCCGAAAATCCAACCTCTGATGACCAAAAATATGCTTGGAAAAAAGTTATGTCGCACGGTACGAAAAAGAGATGATCGAAAATATTTTTTTTCCGAATCAAAATCGGACTTTAATGGGTGAGTTTCTAGGTGTATTTCGACCCACTGAATCCGAAAATCCAACCTCTGATGACAAAAATATGCTTGGAAAAAAGTTATGTCGCACGGTACGAAAAAGAGATGATCGAAAATTTTTTTTTTTCAGAATCAAAATCGGACTTTCATGGGTGAGTTTCTAGGTGTATTTCGACCCACTGAATCCGAAAATCCAACCTCTGATGACCAAAAATATGCTTGGAAAAAAGTTATTTCGCACGGTACGAAAAAGAGATGATCGAAAATATTTTTTTTCCGAATCGGAATCGGACTTTGATGGGTGAGTTTCGAGGTGTATTTCGACCCGCTGAATCCGAAATTCCAACCTTTGATGACCAAAAATATGCTTGGAAAAAAGTTATTTCGCATGGTTCGAAAAAGAGATGATCGAAAATATCTGTCTCCAGAATCGAAATCGAACTTTGATGGGTGGGTTTATAGGTGTATTTTGACCCGCTGAATCCAAAAATCCAACCCTCGTTACACGAAAATACACCTGGAAAGAAGTTATTCCGCATGGTACGAAAAAGAGATGATCGAAAATATTTTTTTTCAGAATCGGAATCGGACTTTGATGGGTGATTTTCTAGGTGTATTTCGACCCGCTGAATCCGAAAATCCAACCTTTGATGACCAAAAATATGCTTGGAAAAAAGTTATTCCGCATGGTTCGAAAAAGAGATGATCGAAAATATCTGTCTCCAGAATCGAAATCGAACTTTGATGGGTGGGTTTATAGGTGTATTTTGACCCGCAGAATCCGAGAATCCAAGCTTTGATGACCAAAAATATGCTTGGAATAAAGTTATTTCGCATGGTACGAAAAAGAGATGATCGGAAATATCTGTCTCCAGAATTGAAATCGAACTTTGATGGGTGGGTTTATAGGTGTATTTTGACCCGCTGAATCCGAGAATCCAAGCTTGGATGACGAAAAATATGCTTGGAAAAAAGTTATTTCGCATGGTACGAAAAAGAGATGATCGGAAATATCTTTCTCCAGAATCGAAGTCGAACGTTGATGGGTGGGTTCATAGGTGTATTTTGTTACCCGCTGAATCCAAAAATCCAACCTTCGTTAAACGAAAATACACCTGGAAAGAAGTTATTCCGCATGGTCCGACAAAGAGATGATCGAAAATATTTTTTTTCAGAATCAAAATCGGACTTTAATGGGTGAGTTTCTAGGTGTATTCCGACCCGCTGAATCCGAAAATCCAAACTTTGATGACCAAAAATATGCTTGGAAAAAAGGTATTTCGCATGATACGAAAAATAGATGATCGAAAATATTTTTTTTCAGAATCAAAATCGGACTTTGATGGGTGAGTTTCTAGGTGTATTCCGACCCGCTGAATCCGAAAATCCGAACTTTGATGGCCAAAAATATGCTTGGAAAAAAGTTATTTCGCATGGTACGAAAAAGAGATGATCGAAAATATCTGTCTCCAGAATCGGAATCGAACTTTGATGGGTGGGTTCATAGGTGTATTTTGACCCGCTGAATCCAAAAATCCAACCTTCGTTACACGAAAATACACCTGGAAAGAAGTTATTCCGCATGGTCCGACAAAGAGATGATCGAAAATATTTTTTTTCAGAATCAAAATCGGACTTTAATGGGTGAGTTTCTAGGTGTATTTCGACCCACTGAATCCGAAAATCCAACCTCTGATGACCAAAAATATGCTTGGAAAAAAGTTATGTCGCACGGTACGAAAAAGAGATGATCGAAAATATTTTTTTTCCGAATCAAAATCGGACTTTAATGGGTGAGTTTCTAGGTGTATTTCGACCCACAGAATCCGAAAATCCAACCTCTGATGACGAAAATATGCTTGGAAAAAAGTTATGTCGCACGGTACGAAAAAGAGATGATCGAAAATTTTTTTTTTTCAGAATCAAAATCGGACTTTCATGGGTGAGTTTCTAGGTGTATTTCGACCCACTGAATCCGGAAATCCAACCTCTGATGACCAAAAATATGCTTGGAAAAAAGTTATTTCGCATGGTACGAAAAAGAGATGATCGGAAATATCTGTCTCCAGAATCAAAATCGGACTTTGATGGGTGAGTTTCTAGGTGTATTTCGACCCGCTGAATCCGAAAATCCGAACTTTGATGGCCAAAAATATGCTTGGAAAAAAGTTATTTCGCATGGTACGAAAAAGAGATGATCGGAAATATCTGTCTCCAGAATCGGAATCGAACTTTGATGGGTGGGTTCATAGGTGTATTTTGACCCGCTGAATCCAAAAATCCAACCTTCGTTACACGAAAATACACCTGGAAAGAAGTTATTCCGCATGGTCCGACAAAGAGATGATCGAAAATATTTTTTTTCAGAATCAAAATCGGACTTTAATGGGTGAGTTTCTAGGTGTATTTCGACCCACTGAATCCGAAAATCCAACCTCTGATGACCAAAAATATGCTTGGAAAAAAGTTATGTCGCACGGTACGAAAAAGAGATGATCGAAAATATTTTTTTTCCGAATCAAAATCGGACTTTAATGGGTGAGTTTCTAGGTGTATTTCGACCCACTGAATCCGAAAATCCAACCTCTGATGACGAAAATATGCTTGGAAAAAAGTTATGTCGCACGGTACGAAAAAGAGATGATCGAAAATTTTTTTTTTTCAGAATCAAAATCGGACTTTCATGGGTGAGTTTCTAGGTGTATTCCGACCCGCTGAATCCGAAAATCCGAACTTTGATGGCCAAAAATATGCTTGGAAAAAAGTTATTTCGCATGGTTCGAAAAAGAGATGATCGAAAATATCTGTCTCCAGAATCGAAATCGAACTCTGATGGGTGGGTTTATAGGTGTATTTTGACCCGCTGAATCCAAAAATCCAACCTTCGTTACACGAAAATACACCTGGAAAGAAGTTATTCCGCATGGTACGAAAAAGAGATGATCGAAAATATTTTTTTTCAGAATCGGAATCGGACTTTGATGGGTGATTTTCTAGGTGTATTTCGACCCGCTGAATCCGAAAATCCAACCTTTGATGACCAAAAATATGCTTGGAAAAAAGTTATTCCGCATGGTTCGAAAAAGAGATGATCGAAAATATCTGTCTCCAGAATCAAAATCGAACTTTGATGGGTGGGTTTATAGGTGTATTTGACCCGCTGAATCCGAGAATCCAAGCTTTGATGACCAAAAATATGCTTGGAATAAAGTTATTTCGCATGGTACGAAAAAGAGATGATCGGAAATATCTGTCTCCAGAATTGAAATCGAACTTTGATGGGTGGGTTTATAGGTGTATTTTGACCCGCTGAATCCGAGAATCCAAGCTTGGATGACCAAAAATATGCTTGGAAAAAAGTTATTTCGCATGGTACGAAAAAGAGATGATCGGAAATATCTTTCTCCAGAATCGAAGTCGAACTTTGATGGGTGGGTTCATAGGTGTATTTTGTTACCCGCTGAATCCAAAAATCCAACCTTCGTTAAACGAAAATACACCTGGAAAGAAGTTATTCCGCATGGTCCGACAAAGAGATGATCGAAAATATTTTTTTTCAGAATCAAAATCGGACTTTAATGGGTGAGTTTCTAGGTGTATTCCGACCCGCTGAATCCGAAAATCCAAACTTTGATGACCAAAAATATGCTTGGAAAAAAGGTATTTCGCATGATACGAAAAATAGATGATCGAAAATATTTTTTTTCAGAATCAAAATCGGACTTTGATGGGTGAGTTTCTAGGTGTATTCCGACCCGCTGAATCCGAAAATCCGAACTTTGATGGCCAAAAATATGCTTGGAAAAAAGTTATTTCGCATGGTACGAAAAAGAGATGATCGAAAATATCTGTCTCCAGAATCGGAATCGAACTTTGATGGGTGGGTTCATAGGTGTATTTTGACCCGCTGAATCCAAAAATCCAACCTTCGTTACACGAAAATACACCTGGAAAGAAGTTATTCCCGCATGGTCCGACAAAGAGATGATCGAAAATATTTTTTTTCAGAATCAAAATCGGACTTTAATGGGTGAGTTTCTAGGTGTATTTCGACCCACTGAATCCGAAAATCCAACCTCTGATGACCAAAAATATGCTTGGAAAAAAGTTATGTCGCACGGTACGAAAAAGAGATGATCGAAAATATTTTTTTTCCGAATCAAAATCGGACTTTAATGGGTGAGTTTCTAGGTGTATTTCGACCCACTGAATCCGAAAATCCAACCTCTGATGACAAAAATATGCTTGGAAAAAAGTTATGTCGCACGGTACGAAAAAGAGATGATCGAAAATTTTTTTTTTCAGAATCAAAATCGGACTTTCATGGGTGAGTTTCTAGGTGTATTTCGACCCACTGAATCCGAAAATCCAACCTCTGATCACCAAAAATATGCTTGGAAAAAAGTTATTTCGCACGGTACGAAAAAGAGATGATCGAAAATATTTTTTTTCCGAATCGGAATCGGACTTTGATGGGTGAGTTTCGAGGTGTATTTCGACCCGCTGAATCCGAAATTCCAACCTTTGATGACCAAAAATATGCTTGGAAAAAAGTTATTTCGCATGGTTCGAAAAAGAGATGATCGAAAATATCTGTCTCCAGAATCGAAATCGAACTTTGATGGGTGGGTTTATAGGTGTATTTTGACCCGCTGAATCCAAAAATCCGACCCTCGTTACACGAAAATACACCTGGAAAGAAGTTATTCCGCATGGTACGAAAAAGAGATGATCGAAAATATTTTTTTTCAGAATCGGAATCGGACTTTGATGGGTGATTTTCTAGGTGTATTTCGACCCGCTGAATCCGAAAATCCAACCTTTGATGACCAAAAATATGCTTGGAAAAAAGTTATTCCGCATGGTTCGAAAAAGAGATGATCGAAAATATCTGTCTCCAGAATCGAAATCGAACTTTGATGGGTGGGTTTATAGGTGTATTTTGACCCGCAGAATCCGAGAATCCAAGCTTTGATGACCAAAAATATGCTTGGAATAAAGTTATTTCGCATGGTACGAAAAAGAGATGATCGGAAATATCTGTCTCCAGAATTGAAATCGAACTTTGATGGGTGGGTTTATAGGTGTATTTTGACCCGCTGAATCCGAGAATCCAAGCTTGGATGACGAAAAATATGCTTGGAAAAAAGTTATTTCGCATGGTACGAAAAAGAGATGATCGGAAATATCTTTCTCCAGAATCGAAGTCGAACGTTGATGGGTGGGTTCATAGGTGTATTTTGTTACCCGCTGAATCCAAAAATCCAACCTTCGTTAAACGAAAATACACCTGGAAAGAAGTTATTCCGCATGGTCCGACAAAGAGATGATCGAAAATATTTTTTTTCAGAATCAAAATCGGACTTTAATGGGTGAGTTTCTAGGTGTATTCCGACCCGCTGAATCCGAAAATCCAAACTTTGATGACCAAAAATATGCTTGGAAAAAAGGTATTTCGCATGATACGAAAAATAGATGATCGAAAATATTTTTTTTCAGAATCAAAATCGGACTTTGATGGGTGAGTTTCTAGGTGTATTCCGACCCGCTGAATCCGAAAATCCGAACTTTGATGGCCAAAAATATGCTTGGAAAAAAGTTATTTCGCATGGTACGAAAAAGAGATGATCGAAAATATCTGTCTCCAGAATCGGAATCGAACTTTGATGGGTGGGTTCATAGGTGTATTTTGACCCGCTGAATCCAAAAATCCAACCTTCGTTACACGAAAATACACCTGGAAAGAAGTTATTCCGCATGGTCCGACAAAGAGATGATCGAAAATATTTTTTTTCAGAATCAAAATCGGACTTTAATGGGTGAGTTTCTAGGTGTATTTCGACCCACTGAATCCGAAAATCCAACCTCTGATGACCAAAAATATGCTTGGAAAAAAGTTATGTCGCACGGTACGAAAAAGAGATGATCGAAAATATTTTTTTTCCGAATCAAAATCGGACTTTAATGGGTGAGTTTCTAGGTGTATTTCGACCCACTGAATCCGAAAATCCAACCTCTGATGACGAAAATATGCTTGGAAAAAAGTTATGTCGCACGGTACGAAAAAGAGATGATCGAAAATTTTTTTTTTTCAGAATCAAAATCGGACTTTCATGGGTGAGTTTCTAGGTGTATTTCGACCCACTGAATCCGAAAATCCAACCTCTGATGACCAAAAATATGCTTGGAAAAAAGTTATTTCGCATGGTACGAAAAAGAGATGATCGGAAATATCTGTCTCCAGAATCAAAATCGGACTTTGATGGGTGAGTTTCTAGGTGTATTCCGACCCGCTGAATCCGAAAATCCGAACTTTGATGGCCAAAAATATGCTTGGAAAAAAGTTATTTCGCATGGTACGAAAAAGAGATGATCGAAAATATCTGTCTCCAGAATCGGAATCGAACTTTGATGGGTGGGTTCATAGGTGTATTTTGACCCGCTGAATCCAAAAATCCAACCTTCGTTACACGAAAATACACCTGGAAAGAAGTTATTCCGCATGGTCCGACAAAGAGATGATCGAAAATATTTTTTTTCAGAATCAAAATCGGACTTTAATGGGTGAGTTTCTAGGTGTATTTCGACCCACTGAATCCGAAAATCCAACCTCTGATGACCAAAAATATGCTTGGAAAAAAGTTATGTCGCACGGTACGAAAAAGAGATGATCGAAAATATTTTTTTTCCGAATCAAAATCGGACTTTAATGGGTGAGTTTCTAGGTGTATTTCGACCCACTGAATCCGAAAATCCAACCTCTGATGACGAAAATATGCTTGGAAAAAAGTTATGTCGCACGGTACGAAAAAGAGATGATCGAAAATTTTTTTTTTTCAGAATCAAAATCGGACTTTCATGGGTGAGTTTCTAGGTGTATTCCGACCCGCTGAATCCGAAAATCCGAACTTTGATGGCCAAAAATATGCTTGGAAAAAAGTTATTTCGCATGGTTCGAAAAAGAGATGATCGAAAATATCTGTCTCCAGAATCGAAATCGAACTTTGATGGGTGGGTTTATAGGTGTATTTTGACCCGCTGAATCCAAAAATCCAACCTTCGTTACACGAAAATACACCTGGAAAGAAGTTATTCCGCATGGTACGAAAAAGAGATGATCGAAAATATTTTTTTTCAGAATCGGAATCGGACTTTGATGGGTGATTTTCTAGGTGTATTTCGACCCGCTGAATCCGAAAATCCAACCTTTGATGACCAAAAATATGCTTGGAAAAAAGTTATTCCGCATGGTTCGAAAAAGAGATGATCGAAAATATCTGTCTCCAGAATCAAAATCGAACTTTGATGGGTGGGTTTATAGGTGTATTTGACCCGCTGAATCCGAGAATCCAAGCTTTGATGACCAAAAATATGCTTGGAATAAAGTTATTTCGCATGGTACGAAAAAGAGATGATCGGAAATATCTGTCTCCAGAATTGAAATCGAACTTTGATGGGTGGGTTTATAGGTGTATTTTGACCCGCTGAATCCGAGAATCCAAGCTTGGATGACCAAAAATATGCTTGGAAAAAAGTTATTTCGCATGGTACGAAAAAGAGATGATCGGAAATATCTTTCTCCAGAATCGAAGTCGAACTTTGATGGGTGGGTTCATAGGTGTATTTTGTTACCCGCTGAATCCAAAAATCCAACCTTCGTTAAACGAAAATACACCTGGAAAGAAGTTATTCCGCATGGTCCGACAAAGAGATGATCGAAAATATTTTTTTTCAGAATCAAAATCGGACTTTAATGGGTGAGTTTCTAGGTGTATTCCGACCCGCTGAATCCGAAAATCCAAACTTTGATGACCAAAAATATGCTTGGAAAAAAGGTATTTCGCATGATACGAAAAATAGATGATCGAAAATATTTTTTTTCAGAATCGAAATCGGACTTTGATGGGTGAGTTTCTAGGTGTATTCCGACCCGCTGAATCCGAAAATCCGAACTTTGATGGCCAAAAATATGCTTGGAAAAAAGTTATTTCGCATGGTACGAAAAAGAGATGATCGAAAATATCTGTCTCCAGAATCGGAATCGAACTTTGATGGGTGGGTTCATAGGTGTATTTTGACCCGCTGAATCCAAAAATCCAACCTTCGTTACACGAAAATACACCTGGAAAGAAGTTATTCCGCATGGTCCGACAAAGAGATGATCGAAAATATTTTTTTTCAGAATCAAAATCGGACTTTAATGGGTGAGTTTCTAGGTGTATTTCGACCCACTGAATCCGAAAATCCAACCTCTGATGACCAAAAATATGCTTGGAAAAAAGTTATGTCGCACGGTACGAAAAAGAGATGATCGAAAATATTTTTTTTCCGAATCAAAATCGGACTTTAATGGGTGAGTTTCTAGGTGTATTTCGACCCACTGAATCCGAAAATCCAACCTCTGATGACAAAAATATGCTTGGAAAAAAGTTATGTCGCACGGTACGAAAAAGAGATGATCGAAAATTTTTTTTTTTCAGAATCAAAATCGGACTTTCATGGGTGAGTTTCTAGGTGTATTTCGACCCACTGAATCCGAAAATCCAACCTCTGATCACCAAAAATATGCTTGGAAAAAAGTTATTTCGCACGGTACGAAAAAGAGATGATCGAAAATATTTTTTTTCCGAATCGGAATCGGACTTTGATGGGTGAGTTTCGAGGTGTATTTCGACCCGCTGAATCCGAAATTCCAACCTTTGATGACCAAAAATATGCTTGGAAAAAAGTTATTTCGCATGGTTCGAAAAAGAGATGATCGAAAATATCTGTCTCCAGAATCGAAATCGAACTTTGATGGGTGGGTTTATAGGTGTATTTTGACCCGCTGAATCCAAAAATCCAACCCTCGTTACACGAAAATACACCTGGAAAGAAGTTATTCCGCATGGTACGAAAAAGAGATGATCGAAAATATTTTTTTTCAGAATCGGAATCGGACTTTGATGGGTGATTTTCTAGGTGTATTTCGACCCGCTGAATCCGAAAATCCAACCTTTGATGACCAAAAATATGCTTGGAAAAAAGTTATTCCGCATGGTTCGAAAAAGAGATGATCGAAAATATCTGTCTCCAGAATCGAAATCGAACTTTGATGGGTGGGTTTATAGGTGTATTTTGACCCGCAGAATCCGAGAATCCAAGCTTTGATGACCAAAAATATGCTTGGAATAAAGTTATTTCGCATGGTACGAAAAAGAGATGATCGGAAATATCTGTCTCCAGAATTGAAATCGAACTTTGATGGGTGGGTTTATAGGTGTATTTTGACCCGCTGAATCCGAGAATCCAAGCTTGGATGACGAAAAATATGCTTGGAAAAAAGTTATTTCGCATGGTACGAAAAAGAGATGATCGGAAATATCTTTCTCCAGAATCGAAGTCGAACGTTGATGGGTGGGTTCATAGGTGTATTTTGTTACCCGCTGAATCCAAAAATCCAACCTTCGTTAAACGAAAATACACCTGGAAAGAAGTTATTCCGCATGGTCCGACAAAGAGATGATCGAAAATATTTTTTTTCAGAATCAAAATCGGACTTTAATGGGTGAGTTTCTAGGTGTATTCCGACCCGCTGAATCCGAAAATCCAAACTTTGATGACCAAAAATATGCTTGGAAAAAAGGTATTTCGCATGATACGAAAAATAGATGATCGAAAATATTTTTTTTCAGAATCAAAATCGGACTTTGATGGGTGAGTTTCTAGGTGTATTCCGACCCGCTGAATCCGAAAATCCGAACTTTGATGGCCAAAAATATGCTTGGAAAAAAGTTATTTCGCATGGTACGAAAAAGAGATGATCGAAAATATCTGTCTCCAGAATCGGAATCGAACTTTGATGGGTGGGTTCATAGGTGTATTTTGACCCGCTGAATCCAAAAATCCAACCTTCGTTACACGAAAATACACCTGGAAAGAAGTTATTCCGCATGGTCCGACAAAGAGATGATCGAAAATATTTTTTTTCAGAATCAAAATCGGACTTTAATGGGTGAGTTTCTAGGTGTATTTCGACCCACTGAATCCGAAAATCCAACCTCTGATGACCAAAAATATGCTTGGAAAAAAGTTATGTCGCACGGTACGAAAAAGAGATGATCGAAAATATTTTTTTTCCGAATCAAAATCGGACTTTAATGGGTGAGTTTCTAGGTGTATTTCGACCCACTGAATCCGAAAATCCAACCTCTGATGACGAAAATATGCTTGGAAAAGAGTTATGTCGCACGGTACGAAAAAGAGATGATCGAAAATTTTTTTTTTTCAGAATCAAAATCGGACTTTCATGGGTGAGTTTCTAGGTGTATTTCGACCCACTGAATCCGAAAATCCAACCTCTGATGACCAAAAATATGCTTGGAAAAAAGTTATTTCGCATGGTACGAAAAAGAGATGATCGGAAATATCTGTCTCCAGAATCAAAATCGGACTTTGATGGGTGAGTTTCTAGGTGTATTCCGACCCGCTGAATCCGAAAATCCGAACTTTGATGGCCAAAAATATGCTTGGAAAAAAGTTATTTCGCATGGTACGAAAAAGAGATGATCGAAAATATCTGTCTCCAGAATCGGAATCGAACTTTGATGGGTGGGTTCATAGGTGTATTTTGACCCGCTGAATCCAAAAATCCAACCTTCGTTACACGAAAATACACCTGGAAAGAAGTTATTCCGCATGGTCCGACAAAGAGATGATCGAAAATATTTTTTTTCAGAATCAAAATCGGACTTTAATGGGTGAGTTTCTAGGTGTATTTCGACCCACTGAATCCGAAAATCCAACCTCTGATGACCAAAAATATGCTTGGAAAAAAGTTATGTCGCACGGTACGAAAAAGAGATGATCGAAAATATTTTTTTTCCGAATCAAAATCGGACTTTAATGGGTGAGTTTCTAGGTGTATTTCGACCCACTGAATCCGAAAATCCAACCTCTGATGACAAAAATATGCTTGGAAAAAAGTTATGTCGCACGGTACGAAAAAGAGATGATCGAAAATTTTTTTTTTTCAGAATCAAAATCGGACTTTCATGGGTGAGTTTCTAGGTGTATTTCGACCCACTGAATCCGAAAATCCAACCTCTGATCACCAAAAATATGCTTGGAAAAAAGTTATTTCGCACGGTACGAAAAAGAGATGATCGAAAATATTTTTTTTCCGAATCGGAATCGGACTTTGATGGGTGAGTTTCGAGGTGTATTTCGACCCGCTGAATCCGAAATTCCAACCTTTGATGACCAAAAATATGCTTGGAAAAAAGTTATTTCGCATGGTTCGAAAAAGAGATGATCGAAAATATCTGTCTCCAGAATCGAAATCGAACTTTGATGGGTGGGTTTATAGGTGTATTTTGACCCGCTGAATCCAAAAATCCAACCCTCGTTACACGAAAATACACCTGGAAAGAAGTTATTCCGCATGGTACGAAAAAGAGATGATCGAAAATATTTTTTTTCAGAATCGGAATCGGACTTTGATGGGTGATTTTCTAGGTGTATTTCGACCCGCTGAATCCGAAAATCCAACCTTTGATGACCAAAAATATGCTTGGAAAAAAGTTATTCCGCATGGTTCGAAAAAGAGATGATCGAAAATATCTGTCTCCAGAATCGAAATCGAACTTTGATGGGTGGGTTTATAGGTGTATTTTGACCCGCAGAATCCGAGAATCCAAGCTTTGATGACCAAAAATATGCTTGGAATAAAGTTATTTCGCATGGTACGAAAAAGAGATGATCGGAAATATCTGTCTCCAGAATTGAAATCGAACTTTGATGGGTGGGTTTATAGGTGTATTTTGACCCGCTGAATCCGAGAATCCAAGCTTGGATGACGAAAAATATGCTTGGAAAAAAGTTATTTCGCATGGTACGAAAAAGAGATGATCGGAAATATCTTTCTCCAGAATCGAAGTCGAACGTTGATGGGTGGGTTCATAGGTGTATTTTGTTACCCGCTGAATCCAAAAATCCAACCTTCGTTAAACGAAAATACACCTGGAAAGAAGTTATTCCGCATGGTCCGACAAAGAGATGATCGAAAATATTTTTTTTCAGAATCAAAATCGGACTTTAATGGGTGAGTTTCTAGGTGTATTCCGACCCGCTGAATCCGAAAATCCAAACTTTGATGACCAAAAATATGCTTGGAAAAAAGGTATTTCGCATGATACGAAAAATATATGATCGAAAATATTTTTTTTCAGAATCAAAATCGGACTTTGATGGGTGAGTTTCTAGGTGTATTCCGACCCGCTGAATCCGAAAATCCGAACTTTGATGGCCAAAAATATGCTTGGAAAAAAGTTATTTCGCATGGTACGAAAAAGAGATGATCGAAAATATCTGTCTCCAGAATCGGAATCGAACTTTGATGGGTGGGTTCATAGGTGTATTTGACCCGCTGAATCCGAGAATCCAAGCTTTGATGACCAAAAATATGCTTGGAGTAAAGTTATTTCGCATGGTACGAAAAAGAGATGATCGGAAATATCTGTCTCCAGAATTGAAATCGAACTTTGATGGGTGGGTTTATAGGTGTATTTTGACCCGCTGAATCCGAGAATCCAAGCTTGGATGACCAAAAATATGCTTGGAAAAAAGTTATTTCGCATGGTACGAAAAAGAGATGATCGGAAATATCTTTCTCCAGAATCGAAGTCGAACTTTGATGGGTGGGTTCATAGGTGTATTTTGTTACCCGCTGAATCCAAAAATCCAACCTTCGTTAAACGAAAATACACCTGGAAAGAAGTTATTCCGCATGGTCCGACAAAGAGATGATCGAAAATATTTTTTTTCAGAATCAAAATCGGACTTTAATGGGTGAGTTTCTAGGTGTATTCCGACCCGCTGAATCCGAAAATCCAAACTTTGATGACCAAAAATATGCTTGGAAAAAAGGTATTTCGCATGATACGAAAAATAGATGATCGAAAATATTTTTTTTCAGAATCAAAATCGGACTTTGATGGGTGAGTTTCTAGGTGTATTCCGACCCGCTGAATCCGAAAATCCGAACTTTGATGGCCAAAAATATGCTTGGAAAAAAGTTATTTCGCATGGTACGAAAAAGAGATGATCGAAAATATCTGTCTCCAGAATCGGAATCGAACTTTGATGGGTGGGTTCATAGGTGTATTTTGACCCGCTGAATCCAAAAATCCAACCTTCGTTACACGAAAATACACCTGGAAAGAAGTTATTCCGCATGGTCCGACAAAGAGATGATCGAAAATATTTTTTTTCAGAATCAAAATCGGACTTTAATGGGTGAGTTTCTAGGTGTATTTCGACCCACTGAATCCGAAAATCCAACCTCTGATGACCAAAAATATGCTTGGAAAAAAGTTATGTCGCACGGTACGAAAAAGAGATGATCGAAAATATTTTTTTTCCGAATCAAAATCGGACTTTAATGGGTGAGTTTCTAGGTGTATTTCGACCCACTGAATCCGAAAATCCAACCTCTGATGACAAAAATATGCTTGGAAAAAAGTTATGTCGCACGGTACGAAAAAGAGATGATCGAAAATTTTTTTTTTTCAGAATCAAAATCGGACTTTCATGGGTGAGTTTCTAGGTGTATTTCGACCCACTGAATCCGAAAATCCAACCTCTGATCACCAAAAATATGCTTGGAAAAAAGTTATTTCGCACGGTACGAAAAAGAGATGATCGAAAATATTTTTTTTCCGAATCGGAATCGGACTTTGATGGGTGAGTTTCGAGGTGTATTTCGACCCGCTGAATCCGAAATTCCAACCTTTGATGACCAAAAATATGCTTGGAAAAAAGTTATTTCGCATGGTTCGAAAAAGAGATGATCGAAAATATCTGTCTCCAGAATCGAAATCGAACTTTGATGGGTGGGTTTATAGGTGTATTTTGACCCGCTGAATCCAAAAATCCAACCCTCGTTACACGAAAATACACCTGGAAAGAAGTTATTCCGCATGGTACGAAAAAGAGATGATCGAAAATATTTTTTTTCAGAATCGGAATCGGACTTTGATGGGTGATTTTCTAGGTGTATTTCGACCCGCTGAATCCGAAAATCCAACCTTTGATGACCAAAAATATGCTTGGAAAAAAGTTATTCCGCATGGTTCGAAAAAGAGATGATCGAAAATATCTGTCTCCAGAATCGAAATCGAACTTTGATGGGTGGGTTTATAGGTGTATTTTGACCCGCAGAATCCGAGAATCCAAGCTTTGATGACCAAAAATATGCTTGGAATAAAGTTATTTCGCATGGTACGAAAAAGAGATGATCGGAAATATCTGTCTCCAGAATTGAAATCGAACTTTGATGGGTGGGTTTATAGGTGTATTTTGACCCGCTGAATCCGAGAATCCAAGCTTGGATGACGAAAAATATGCTTGGAAAAAAGTTATTTCGCATGGTACGAAAAAGAGATGATCGGAAATATCTTTCTCCAGAATCGAAGTCGAACGTTGATGGGTGGGTTCATAGGTGTATTTTGTTACCCGCTGAATCCAAAAATCCAACCTTCGTTAAACGAAAATACACCTGGAAAGAAGTTATTCCGCATGGTCCGACAAAGAGATGATCGAAAATATTTTTTTTCAGAATCAAAATCGGACTTTAATGGGTGAGTTTCTAGGTGTATTCCGACCCGCTGAATCCGAAAATCCAAACTTTGATGACCAAAAATATGCTTGGAAAAAAGGTATTTCGCATGATATGAAAAATAGATGATCGAAAATATTTTTTTTCAGAATCAAAATCGGACTTTGATGGGTGAGTTTCTAGGTGTATTCCGACCCGCTGAATCCGAAAATCCGAACTTTGATGGCCAAAAATATGCTTGGAAAAAAGTTATTTCGCATGGTACGAAAAAGAGATGATCGAAAATATCTGTCTCCAGAATCGGAATCGAACTTTGATGGGTGGGTTCATAGGTGTATTTTGACCCGCTGAATCCAAAAATCCAACCTTCGTTACACGAAAATACACCTGGAAAGAAGTTATTCCGCATGGTCCGACAAAGAGATGATCGAAAATATTTTTTTTCAGAATCAAAATCGGACTTTAATGGGTGAGTTTCTAGGTGTATTTCGACCCACTGAATCCGAAAATCCAACCTCTGATGACCAAAAATATGCTTGGAAAAAAGTTATGTCGCACGGTACGAAAAAGAGATGATCGAAAATATTTTTTTTCCGAATCAAAATCGGACTTTAATGGGTGAGTTTCTAGGTGTATTTCGACCCACTGAATCCGAAAATCCAACCTCTGATGACGAAAATATGCTTGGAAAAAAGTTATGTCGCACGGTACGAAAAAGAGATGATCGAAAATTTTTTTTTTTCAGAATCAAAATCGGACTTTCATGGGTGAGTTTCTAGGTGTATTTCGACCCACTGAATCCGAAAATCCAACCTCTGATGACCAAAAATATGCTTGGAAAAAAGTTATTTCGCATGGTACGAAAAAGAGATGATCGGAAATATCTGTCTCCAGAATCAAAATCGGACTTTGATGGGTGAGTTTCTAGGTGTATTCCGACCCGCTGAATCCGAAAATCCGAACTTTGATGGCCAAAAATATGCTTGGAAAAAAGTTATTTCGCATGGTACGAAAAAGAGATGATCGAAAATATCTGTCTCCAGAATCGGAATCGAACTTTGATGGGTGGGTTCATAGGTGTATTTTGACCCGCTGAATCCAAAAATCCAACCTTCGTTACACGAAAATACACCTGGAAAGAAGTTATTCCGCATGGTCCGACAAAGAGATGATCGAAAATATTTTTTTTCAGAATCAAAATCGGACTTTAATGGGTGAGTTTCTAGGTGTATTTCGACCCACTGAATCCGAAAATCCAACCTCTGATGACCAAAAATATGCTTGGAAAAAAGTTATGTCGCACGGTACGAAAAAGAGATGATCGAAAATATTTTTTTTCCGAATCAAAATCGGACTTTAATGGGTGAGTTTCTAGGTGTATTTCGACCCACTGAATCCGAAAATCCAACCTCTGATGACGAAAATATGCTTGGAAAAAAGTTATGTCGCACGGTACGAAAAAGAGATGATCGAAAATTTTTTTTTTTCAGAATCAAAATCGGACTTTCATGGGTGAGTTTCTAGGTGTATTTCGACCCACTGAATCCGAAAATCCAACCTCTGATGACCAAAAATATGCTTGGAAAAAAGTTATTTCGCATGGTACGAAAAAGAGATGATCGGAAATATCTGTCTCCAGAATCAAAATCGGACTTTGATGGGTGAGTTTCTAGGTGTATTCCGACCCGCTGAATCCGAAAATCCGAACTTTGATGGCCAAAAATATGCTTGGAAAAAAGTTATTTCGCATGGTACGAAAAAGAGATGATCGAAAATATCTGTCTCCAGAATCGGAATCCAACTTTGATGGGTGGGTTCATAGGTGTATTTTGACCCGCTGAATCCAAAAATCCAACCTTCGTTACACGAAAATACACCTGGAAAGAAGTTATTCCGCATGGTCCGACAAAGAGATGATCGAAAATATTTTTTTTCAGAATCAAAATCGGACTTCAATGGGTGAGTTTCTAGGTGTATTTCGACCCGCTGAATCCGAAAATCCAACCTTTGATGACCAAAAATATGCTTGGAAAAAAGTTATTCCGCATGGTTCGAAAAAGAGATGATCGAAAATATCTGTCTCCAGAATCAAAATCGAACTTTGATGGGTGGGTTTATAGGTGTATTTGACCCGCTGAATCCGAGAATCCAAGCTTTGATGACCAAAAATATGCTTGGAATAAAGTTATTTCGCATGGTACGAAAAAGAGATGATCGGAAATATCTGTCTCCAGAATTGAAATCGAACTTTGATGGTTGGGTTTATAGGTGTATTTTGACCCGCTGAATCCGAGAATCCAAGCTTGGATGACCAAAAATATGCTTGGAAAAAAGTTATTTCGCATGGTACGAAAAAGAGATGATCGGAAATATCTTTCTCCAGAATCGAAGTCGAACTTTGATGGGTGGGTTCATAGGTGTATTTTGACCCGCTGAATCCAAAAATCCAACCTTCGTTACACGAAAATACACCTGGAAAGAAGTTATTCCGCATGGTCCGACAAAGAGATGATCGAAAATATTTTTTTTCAGAATCAAAATCGGACTTTAATGGGTGAGTTTCTAGGTGTATTTCGACCCACTGAATCCGAAAATCCAACCTCTGATGACCAAAAATATGCTTGGAAAAAAGTTATGTCGCACGGTACGAAAAAGAGATGATCGAAACTATTTTTTTTCCGAATCAAAATCGGACTTTAATGGGTGAGTTTCTAGGTGTATTTCGACCCACTGAATCCGAAAATCCAACCTCTGATGACAAAAATATGCTTGGAAAAAAGTTATGTCGCACGGTACGAAAAAGAGATGATCGAAAATTTTTTTTTTTCAGAATCAAAATCGGACTTTCATGGGTAAGTTTCTAGGTGTATTTCGACCCACTGAATCCGAAAATCCAACCTCTGATGACCAAAAATATGCTTGGAAAAAAGTTATTTCGCATGGTACGAAAAAGAGATGATCGGAAATATCTGTCTCCAGAATCAAAATCGGACTTTGATGGGTGAGTTTCTAGGTGTATTCCGACCCGCTGAATCCGAAAATCCGAACTTTGATGGCCAAAAATATGCTTGGAAAAAAGTTATTTCGCATGGTTCGAAAAAGAGATGATCGAAAATATCTGTCTCCAGAATCGAAATCGAACTTTGATGGGTGGGTTTATAGGTGTATTTTGACCCGCTGAATCCGAAAATCCAACCTTCGTTACACGAAAATACACCTGGAAAGAAGTTATTCCGCATGGTACGAAAAAGAGATGATCGAAAATATTTTTTTTCAGAATCGGAATCGGACTTTGATGGGTGATTTTCTAGGTGTATTTCGACCCGCTGAATCCGAAAATCCAACCTTTGATGACCAAAAATATGCTTGGAAAAAAGTTATTCCGCATGGTTCGAAAAAGAGATGATCGAAAATATCTGTCTCCAGAATCAAAATCGAACTTTGATGGGTGGGTTTATAGGTGTATTTGACCCGCTGAATCCGAGAATCCAAGCTTTGATGACCAAAAATATGCTTGGAATAAAGTTATTTCGCATGGTACGAAAAAGAGATGATCGGAAATATCTGTCTCCAGAATTGAAATCGAACTTTGATGGGTGGGTTTATAGGTGTATTTTGACCCGCTGAAACCGAGAATCCAAGCTTGGATGACCAAAAATATGCTTGGAAAAAAGTTATTTCGCATGGTACGAAAAAGAGATGATCGGAAATATCTTTCTCCAGAATCGAAGTCGAACTTTGATGGGTGGGTTCATAGGTGTATTTTGACCCGCTGAATCCAAAAATCCAACCTTCGTTACACGAAAATACACCTGGAAAGAAGTTATTCCGCATGGTCCGACAAAGAGATGATCGAAAATATTTTTTTTCAGAATCAAAATCGGACTTTAATGGGTGAGTTTCTAGGTGTATTTCGACCCACTGAATCCGAAAATCCAACCTCTGATGACCAAAAATATGCTTGGAAAAAAGTTATGTCGCACGGTACGAAAAAGAGATGATCGAAACTATTTTTTTTCCGAATCAAAATCGGACTTTAATGGGTGAGTTTCTAGGTGTATTTCGACCCACTGAATCCGAAAATCCAACCTCTGATGACAAAAATATGCTTGGAAAAAAGTTATTTCGCACGGTACGAAAAAGAGATGATCGAAAATATTTTTGTTCCGAATCGGAATCGGACTTTGATGGGTGAGTTTCGAGGTGTATTTCGACCCGCTGAATCCGAAATTCCAACCTTTGATGACCAAAAATATGCTTGGAAAAAAGTTATTTCGCATGGTTCGAAAAAGAAATGATCGATAATATCTGTCTCCAGAATCGAAATCGAACTTTGATGGGTGGGTTTATAGGTGTATTTTGACCCGCTGAATCCAAAAATCCAACCTTCGTTACACGAAAATACACCTGGAAAGAAGTTATTCCGCATGGTACGAAAAAGAGATGATCGAAAATATTTTTTTTCAGAATCGGAATCGGACTTTGATGGGTGATTTTCTAGGTGTATTTCGACCCGCTGAATCCGAAAATCCAACCTTTGATGACCAAAAATATGCTTGGAAAAAAGTTATTCCGCATGGTTCGAAAAAGAGATGATCGAAAATATCTGTCTCCAGAATCAAAATCGAACTTTGATGGGTGGGTTTATAGGTGTATTTGACCCGCTGAATCCGAGAATCCAAGCTTTGATGACCAAAAATATGCTTGGAATAAAGTTATTTCGCATGGTACGAAAAAGAGATGATCGGAAATATCTGTCTCCAGAATTGAAATCGAACTTTGATGGGTGGGTTTATAGGTGTATTTTGACCCGCTGAATCCGAGAATCCAAGCTTGGATGACCAAAAATATGCTTGGAAAAAAGTTATTTCGCATGGTACGAAAAAGAGATGATCGGAAATATCTTTCTCCAGAATCGAAGTCGAACTTTGATGGGTGGGTTCATAGGTGTATTTTGACCCGCTGAATCCAAAAATCCAACCTTCGTTACACGAAAATACACCTGGAAAGAAGTTATTCCGCATGGTCCGACAAAGAGATGATCGAAAATATTTTTTTTCAGAATCAAAATCGGACTTTAATGGGTGAGTTTCTAGGTGTATTTCGACCCACTGAATCCGAAAATCCAACCTCTGATGACCAAAAATATGCTTGGAAAAAAGTTATGTCGCACGGTACGAAAAAGAGATGATCGAAACTATTTTTTTTCCGAATCAAAATCGGACTTTAATGGGTGAGTTTCTAGGTGTATTTCGACCCACTGAATCCGAAAATCCAACCTCTGATGACAAAAATATGCTTGGAAAAAAGATATGTCGCACGGTACGAAAAAGAGATGATCGAAAATATTTTTGTTCCGAATCGGAATCGGACTTTGATGGGTGAGTTTCGAGGTGTATTTCGACCCGCTGAATCCGAAATTCCAACCTTTGATGACCAAAAATATGCTTGGAAAAAAGTTATTTCGCATGGTTCGAAAAAGAAATGATCGATAATATCTGTCTCCAGAATCGAAATCGAACTTTGATGGGTGGGTTTATAGGTGTATTTTGACCCGCTGAATCCAAAAATCCAACCTTCGTTACACGAAAATACACCTGGAAAGAAGTTATTCCGCATGGTACGAAAAAGAGATGATCGAAAATATTTTTTTTCAGAATCGGAATCGGACTTTGATGGGTGATTTTCTAGGTGTATTTCGACCCGCTGAATCCGAAAATCCAACCTTTGATGACCAAAAATATGCTTGGAAAAAAGTTATTCCGCATGGTTCGAAAAAGAGATGATCGAAAATATCTGTCTCCAGAATCAAAATCGAACTTTGATGGGTGGGTTTATAGGTGTATTTGACCCGCTGAATCCGAGAATCCAAGCTTTGATGACCAAAAATATGCTTGGAATAAAGTTATTTCGCATGGTACGAAAAAGAGATGATCGGAAATATCTGTCTCCAGAATTGAAATCGAACTTTGATGGGTGGGTTTATAGGTGTATTTTGACCCGCTGAATCCGAGAATCCAAGCTTGGATGACCAAAAATATGCTTGGAAAAAAGTTATTTCGCATGGTACGAAAAAGAGATGATCGGAAATATCTTTCTCCAGAATCGAAGTCGAACTTTGATGGGTGGGTTCATAGGTGTATTTTGACCCGCTGAATCCAAAAATCCAACCTTCGTTACACGAAAATACACCTGGAAAGAAGTTATTCCGCATGGTCCGACAAAGAGATGATCGAAAATATTTTTTTTCAGAATCAAAATCGGACTTTAATGGGTGAGTTTCTTGGTGTATTTCGACCCACTGAATCCGAAAATCCAACCTCTGATGACCAAAAATATGCTTGGAAAAAAGTTATGTCGCACGGTACGAAAAAGAGATGATCGAAAATATTTTTTTTCCGAATCAAAATCGGACTTTAATGGGTGAGTTTCTAGGTGTATTTCGACCCACTGAATCCGAAAATCCAACCTCTGATGACAAAAATATGCTTGGAAAAAAGTTATGTCGCACGGTACGAAAAAGAGATGATCGAAAATTTTTTTTTTTCAGAATCAAAATCGGACTTTCATGGGTGAGTTTCTAGGTGTATTTCGACCCACTGAATCCGAAAATCCAACCTCTGATGACCAAAAATATGCTTGGAAAAAAGTTATTTCGCACGGTACGAAAAAGAGATGATCGAAAATATTTTTTTTCCGAATCGGAATCGGACTTTGATGGGTGAGTTTCGAGGTGTATTTCGACCCGCTGAATCCGAAATTCCAACCTTTGATGACCAAAAATATGCTTGGAAAAAAGTTATTTCGCATGGTTCGAAAAAGAGATGATCGAAAATATCTGTCTCCAGAATCGAAATCGAACTTTGATGGGTGGGTTTATAGGTGTATTTTGACCCGCTGAATCCAAAAATCCAACCCTCGTTACACGAAAATACACCTGGAAAGAAGTTATTCCGCATGGTACGAAAAAGAGATGATCGAAAATATTTTTTTTCAGAATCAAAATCGGACTTTAATGGGTGAGTTTCTAGGTGTATTCCGACCCGCTGAATCCGAAAATCCAAACTTTGATGACCAAAAATATGCTTGGAAAAAAGGTATTTCGCATGATACGAAAAATAGATGATCGAAAATATTTTTTTTCAGAATCAAAATCGGACTTTGATGGGTGAGTTTCTAGGTGTATTCCGACCCGCTGAATCCGAAAATCCGAACTTTGATGGCCAAAAATATGCTTGGAAAAAAGTTATTTCGCATGGTACGAAAAAGAGATGATCGAAAATATCTGTCTCCAGAATCGGAATCGAACTTTGATGGGTGGGTTTATAGGTGTATTTTGACCCGCTGAATCCAAAAATCCAACCTTCGTTACACGAAAATACACCTGGAAAGAAGTTATTCCGCATGGTACGAAAAAGAGATGATCGAAAATATTTTTTTTCAGAATCGGAATCGGACTTTGATGGGTGATTTTCTAGGTGTATTTCGACCCGCTGAATCCGAAAATCCAACCTTTGATGACCAAAAATATGCTTGGAAAAAAGTTATTCCGCATGGTTCGAAAAAGAGATGATCGAAAATATCTGTCTCCAGAATCAAAATCGAACTTTGATGGGTGGGTTTATAGGTGTATTTGACCCGCTGAATCCGAGAATCCAAGCTTTGATGACCAAAAATATGCTTGGAATAAAGTTATTTCGCATGGTACGAAAAAGAGATGATCGGAAATATCTGTCTCCAGAATTGAAATCGAACTTTGATGGGTGGGTTTATAGGTGTATTTTGACCCGCTGAATCCGAGAATCCAAGCTTGGATGACCAAAAATATGCTTGGAAAAAAGTTATTTCGCATGGTACGAAAAAGAGATGATCGGAAATATCTTTCTCCAGAATCGAAGTCGAACTTTGATGGGTGGGTTCATAGGTGTATTTTGACCCGCTGAATCCAAAAATCCAACCTTCGTTACACGAAAATACACCTGGAAAGAAGTTATTCCGCATGGTCCGACAAAGAGATGATCGAAAATATTTTTTTTCAGAATCAAAATCGGACTTTAATGGGTGAGTTTCTAGGTGTATTTCGACCCACTGAATCCGAAAATCCAACCTCTGATGACCAAAAATATGCTTGGAAAAAAGTTATGTCGCACGGTACGAAAAAGAGATGATCGAAACTATTTTTTTTCCGAATCAAAATCGGACTTTAATGGGTGAGTTTCTAGGTGTATTTCGACCCACTGAATCCGAAAATCCAACCTCTGATGACAAAAATATGCTTGGAAAAAAGTTATGTCGCACGGTATGAAAAAGAGATGATCGAAAATATTTTTGTTCCGAATCGGAATCGGACTTTGATGGGTGAGTTTCGAGGTGTATTTCGACCCGCTGAATCCGAAATTCCAACTTTTGATGACCAAAAATATGCTTGGAAAAAAGTTATTTCGCATGGTTCGAAAAAGAAATGATCGATAATATCTGTCTCCAGAATCGAAATCGAACTTTGATGGGTGGGTTTATAGGTGTATTTTGACCCGCTGAATCCAAAAATCCAACCTTCGTTACACGAAAATACACCTGGAAAGAAGTTATTCCGCATGGTACGAAAAAGAGATGATCGAAAATATTTTTTTTCAGAATCGGAATCGGACTTTGATGGGTGATTTTCTAGGTGTATTTCGACCCGCTGAATCCGAAAATCCAACCTTTGATGACCAAAAATATGCTTGGAAAAAAGTTATTCCGCATGGTTCGAAAAAGAGATGATCGAAAATATCTGTCTCCAGAATCAAAATCGAACTTTGATGGGTGGGTTTATAGGTGTATTTGACCCGCTGAATCCGAGAATCCAAGCTTTGATGACCAAAAATATGCTTGGAATAAAGTTATTTCGCATGGTACGAAAAAGAGATGATCGGAAATATCTGTCTCCAGAATTGAAATCGAACTTTGATGGGTGGGTTTATAGGTGTATTTTGACCCGCTGAATCCGAGAATCCAAGCTTGGATGACCAAAAATATGCTTGGAAAAAAGTTATTTCGCATGGTACGAAAAAGAGATGATCGGAAATATCTTTCTCCAGAATCGAAGTCGAACTTTGATGGGTGGGTTCATAGGTGTATTTTGACCCGCTGAATCCAAAAATCCAACCTTCGTTACACGAAAATACACCTGGAAAGAAGTTATTCCGCATGGTCCGACAAAGAGATGATCGAAAATATTTTTTTTCAGAATCAAAATCGGACTTTAATGGGTGAGTTTCTAGGTGTATTTCGACCCACTGAATCCGAAAATCCAACCTCTGATGACCAAAAATATGCTTGGAAAAAAGTTATGTCGCACGGTACGAAAAAGAGATGATCGAAACTATTTTTTTTCCGAATCAAAATCGGACTTTAATGGGTGAGTTTCTAGGTGTATTTCGACCCACTGAATCCGAAAATCCAACCTCTGATGACAAAAATATGCTTGGAAAAAAGATATGTCGCACGGTACGAAAAAGAGATGATCGAAAATATTTTTGTTCCGAATCGGAATCGGACTTTGATGGGTGAGTTTCGAGGTGTATTTCGACCCGCTGAATCCGAAATTCCAACCTTTGATGACCAAAAATATGCTTGGAAAAAAGTTATTTCGCATGGTTCGAAAAAGAAATGATCGATAATATCTGTCTCCAGAATCGAAATCGAACTTTGATGGGTGGGTTTATAGGTGTATTTTGACCCGCTGAATCCAAAAATCCAACCTTCGTTACACGAAAATACACCTGGAAAGAAGTTATTCCGCATGGTACGAAAAAGAGATGATCGAAAATATTTTTTTTCAGAATCGGAATCGGACTTTGATGGGTGATTTTCTAGGTGTATTTCGACCCGCTGAATCCGAAAATCCAACCTTTGATGACCAAAAATATGCTTGGAAAAAAGTTATTCCGCATGGTTCGAAAAAGAGATGATCGAAAATATCTGTCTCCAGAATCAAAATCGAACTTTGATGGGTGGGTTTATAGGTGTATTTGACCCGCTGAATCCGAGAATCCAAGCTTTGATGACCAAAAATATGCTTGGAATAAAGTTATTTCGCATGGTACGAAAAAGAGATGATCGGAAATATCTGTCTCCAGAATTGAAATCGAACTTTGATGGGTGGGTTTATAGGTGTATTTTGACCCGCTGAATCCGAGAATCCAAGCTTGGATGACCAAAAATATGCTTGGAAAAAAGTTATTTCGCATGGTACGAAAAAGAGATGATCGGAAATATCTTTCTCCAGAATCGAAGTCGAACTTTGATGGGTGGGTTCATAGGTGTATTTTGACCCGCTGAATCCAAAAATCCAACCTTCGTTACACGAAAATACACCTGGAAAGAAGTTATTCCGCATGGTCCGACAAAGAGATGATCGAAAATATTTTTTTTCAGAATCAAAATCGGACTTTAATGGGTGAGTTTCTTGGTGTATTTCGACCCACTGAATCCGAAAATCCAACCTCTGATGACCAAAAATATGCTTGGAAAAAAGTTATGTCGCACGGTACGAAAAAGAGATGATCGAAAATATTTTTTTTCCGAATCAAAATCGGACTTTAATGGGTGAGTTTCTAGGTGTATTTCGACCCACTGAATCCGAAAATCCAACCTCTGATGACAAAAATATGCTTGGAAAAAAGTTATGTCGCACGGTACGAAAAAGAGATGATCGAAAATTTTTTTTTTTCAGAATCAAAATCGGACTTTCATGGGTGAGTTTCTAGGTGTATTTCGACCCACTGAATCCGAAAATCCAACCTCTGATGACCAAAAATATGCTTGGAAAAAAGTTATTTCGCACGGTACGAAAAAGAGATGATCGAAAATATTTTTTTTCCGAATCGGAATCGGACTTTGATGGGTGAGTTTCGAGGTGTATTTCGACCCGCTGAATCCGAAATTCCAACCTTTGATGACCAAAAATATGCTTGGAAAAAAGTTATTTCGCATGGTTCGAAAAAGAGATGATCGAAAATATCTGTCTCCAGAATCGAAATCGAACTTTGATGGGTGGGTTTATAGGTGTATTTTGACCCGCTGAATCCAAAAATCCAACCCTCGTTACACGAAAATACACCTGGAAAGAAGTTATTCCGCATGGTACGAAAAAGAGATGATCGAAAATATTTTTTTTCAGAATCAAAATCGGACTTTAATGGGTGAGTTTCTAGGTGTATTCCGACCCGCTGAATCCGAAAATCCAAACTTTGATGACCAAAAATATGCTTGGAAAAAAGGTATTTCGCATGATACGAAAAATAGATGATCGAAAATATTTTTTTTCAGAATCAAAATCGGACTTTGATGGGTGAGTTTCTAGGTGTATTCCGACCCGCTGAATCCGAAAATCCGAACTTTGATGGCCAAAAATATGCTTGGAAAAAAGTTATTTCGCATGGTACGAAAAAGAGATGATCGAAAATATCTGTCTCCAGAATCGGAATCGAACTTTGATGGGTGGGTTTATAGGTGTATTTTGACCCGCTGAATCCAAAAATCCAACCTTCGTTACACGAAAATACACCTGGAAAGAAGTTATTCCGCATGGTACGAAAAAGAGATGATCGAAAATATTTTTTTTCAGAATCGGAATCGGACTTTGATGGGTGATTTTCTAGGTGTATTTCGACCCGCTGAATCCGAAAATCCAACCTTTGATGACCAAAAATATGCTTGGAAAAAAGTTATTCCGCATGGTTCGAAAAAGAGATGATCGAAAATATCTGTCTCCAGAATCAAAATCGAACTTTGATGGGTGGGTTTATAGGTGTATTTGACCCGCTGAATCCGAGAATCCAAGCTTTGATGACCAAAAATATGCTTGGAATAAAGTTATTTCGCATGGTACGAAAAAGAGATGATCGGAAATATCTGTCTCCAGAATTGAAATCGAACTTTGATGGGTGGGTTTATAGGTGTATTTTGACCCGCTGAATCCGAGAATCCAAGCTTGGATGACCAAAAATATGCTTGGAAAAAAGTTATTTCGCATGGTACGAAAAAGAGATGATCGGAAATATCTTTCTCCAGAATCGAAGTCGAACTTTGATGGGTGGGTTCATAGGTGTATTTTGACCCGCTGAATCCAAAAATCCAACCTTCGTTACACGAAAATACACCTGGAAAGAAGTTATTCCGCATGGTCCGACAAAGAGATGATCGGAAATATTTTTTTTCAGAATCAAAATCGGACTTTAATGGGTGAGTTTCTAGGTGTATTTCGACCCACTGAATCCGAAAATCCAACCTCTGATGACCAAAAATATGCTTGGAAAAAAGTTATGTCGCACGGTACGAAAAAGAGATGATCGAAACTATTTTTTTTCCGAATCAAAATCGGACTTTAATGGGTGAGTTTCTAGGTGTATTTCGACCCACTGAATCCGAAAATCCAACCTCTGATGACAAAAATATGCTTGGAAAAAAGTTATGTCGCACGGTACGAAAAAGAGATGATCGAAAATATTTTTGTTCCGAATCGGAATCGGACTTTGATGGGTGAGTTTCGAGGTGTATTTCGACCCGCTGAATCCGAAATTCCAACCTTTGATGACCAAAAATATGCTTGGAAAAAAGTTATTTCGCATGGTTCGAAAAAGAAATGATCGATAATATCTGTCTCCAGAATCGAAATCGAACTTTGATGGGTGGGTTTATAGGTGTATTTTGACCCGCTGAATCCAAAAATCCAACCTTCGTTACACGAAAATACACCTGGAAAGAAGTTATTCCGCATGGTACGAAAAAGAGATGATCGAAAATATTTTTTTTCAGAATCGGAATCGGACTTTGATGGGTGATTTTCTAGGTGTATTTCGACCCGCTGAATCCGAAAATCCAACCTTTGATGACCAAAAATATGCTTGGAAAAAAGTTATTCCGCATGGTTCGAAAAAGAGATGATCGAAAATATCTGTCTCCAGAATCAAAATCGAACTTTGATGGGTGGGTTTATAGGTGTATTTGACCCGCTGAATCCGAGAATCCAAGCTTTGATGACCAAAAATATGCTTGGAATAAAGTTATCTCGCATGGTACGAAAAAGAGATGATCGGAAATATCTGTCTCCAGAATTGAAATCGAACTTTGATGGGTGGGTTTATAGGTGTATTTTGACCCGCTGAATCCGAGAATCCAAGCTTGGATGACCAAAAATATGCTTGGAAAAAAGTTATTTCGCATGGTACGAAAAAGAGATGATCGGAAATATCTTTCTCCAGAATCGAAGTCGAACTTTGATGGGTGGGTTCATAGGTGTATTTTGACCCGCTGAATCCAAAAATCCAACCTTCGTTACACGAAAATACACCTGGAAAGAAGTTATTCCGCATGGTCCGACAAAGAGATGATCGAAAATATTTTTTTTCAGAATCAAAATCGGACTTTAATGGGTGAGTTTCTAGGTGTATTTCGACCCACTGAATCCGAAAATCCAACCTCTGATGACCAAAAATATGCTTGGAAAAAAGTTATGTCGCACGGTACGAAAAAGAGATGATCGAAAATATTTTTTTTCCGAATCAAAATCGGACTTTAATGGGTGAGTTTCTAGGTGTATTTCGACCCACTGAATCCGAAAATCCAACCTCTGATGACAAAAATATGCTTGGAAAAAAGTTATGTCGCACAGTACGAAAAAGAGATGATCGAAAATTTTTTTTTTTCAGAATCAAAATCGGACTTTCATGGGTGAGTTTCTAGGTGTATTTCGACCCACTGAATCCGAAAATCCAACCTCTGATGACCAAAAATATGCTTCGAAAAAAGTTATTTCGCACGGTACGAAAAAGAGATGATCGAAAATATTTTTTTTCCGAATCGGAATCGGACTTTGATGGGTGAGTTTCGAGGTGTATTTCGACCCGCTGAATCCAAAATTCCAACCTTTGATGACCAAAAATATGCTTGGAAAAAAGTTATTTCGCATGGTTCGAAAAAGAGATGATCGAAAATATCTGTCTCCAGAATCGAAATCGAACTTTGATGGGTGGGTTTATAGGTGTATTTTGACCCGCTGAATCGAAAAATCCAACCTTCGTTACACGAAAATACACCTGGAAAGAAGTTATTCCGCATGGTACGAAAAAGAGATGATCGAAAATATTTTTTTTCAGAATCGGAATCGGACTTTGATGGGTGATTTTCTAGGTGTATTTCGACCCGCTGAATCCGAAAATCCAACCTTTGATGACCAAAAATATGCTTGGAAAAAAGTTATTCCGCATGGTTCGAAAAAGAGATGATCGAAAATATCTGTCTCCAGAATCAAAATCGAACTTTGATGGGTGGGTTTATAGGTGTATTTTGACCCGCTGAATCCGAGAATCCAAGCTTTGATGACCAAAAATATGCTTGGAATAAAGTTATTTCGCATGGTACGAAAAAGAGATGATCGGAAATATCTGTCTCCAGAATTGAAATCGAACTTTGATGGGTGGGTTTATAGGTGTATTTTGACCCGCTGAATCCGAGAATCCAAGCTTGGATGACCAAAAATATGCTTGGAAAAAAGTTATTTCGCATGGTACGAAAAAGAGATGATCGGAAATATCTTTCTCCAGAATCGAAGTCGAACTTTGATGGGTGGGTTCATAGGTGTATTTTGTTACCCGCTGAATCCAAAAATCCAACCTTCGTTACACGAAAATACACCTGGAAAGAAGTTATTCCGCATGGTCCGACAAAGAGATGATCGAAAATATTTTTTTTCAGAATCAAAATCGGACTTTAATGGGTGAGTATCTAGGTGTATTCCGACCCGCTGAATCCGAAAATCCAAACTTTGATGACCAAAAATATGCTTGGAAAAAAGGTATTTCGCATGATACGAAAAATAGATGATCGAAAATATTTTTTTTCAGAATCAAAATCGGACTTTGATGGGTGAGTTTCTAGGTGTATTCCGACCCGCTGAATCCGAAAATCCGAACTTTGATGGCCAAAAATATGCTTGGAAAAAAGTTATTTCGCATGGTACGAAAAAGAGATGATCGAAAATATCTGTCTCCAGAATCGGAATCGAACTTTGATGGGTGGGTTCATAGGTGTATTTTGACCCGCTGAATCAAAAAATCCAACCTTTGTTCAACGAAAATACACCTGGAAAGAAGTTATTTCGCATGGTACGAAAAAGAGATGATCAAAAATATTTTTTTTCAGAATCAAAATCGGACTTTAATGGGTGAGTTTCTAGGTGTATTTCGACCCACTGAATCCGAAAATCCAACCTCTGATGACCAAAAATATGCTTGGAAAAAAGTTATGTCGCACGGTACGAAAAAGAGATGATCGAAAATATTTTTTTTCCGAATCAAAATCGGACTTTAATGGGTGAGTTTCTAGGTGTATTTTGACCCACTGAATCCGAAAATCCAACCTCTGATGACCAAAAATATGCTTGGAAAAAAGTTATGTCGCACGGTACGAAAAAGAGATGATCGAAAATATTTTTTTTCCGAATCAAAATCGGACTTCAATGGGTGAGTTTCTAGGTGTATTTCGACCCACTGAATCCGAAAATCCAACCTCTGATGACCAAAAATATGCTTGGAAAAAAGTTATGTCGCACGGTACGGAAAAGAGATGATCGAAAATTTTTTTTTTCAGAATCAAAATCGGACTTTCATGGGTGAGTTTCTAGGTGTATTTCGACCCACTGAATCCGAAAATCCAACCTCTGATGACCAAAAATATGCTTGGAAAACAGTTATGTCGCACGGTACGAAAAAGAGATGATCGAAAATATTTTTTTTCCGAATTAAAATCGGACTTTAACGGGTGAGTTTCTAGGTGTATTTCGACCAACTGAATCCGAAAATCCAACCTCTGATGACCAAAAATATGCTTGGAAAAAAGTTATGTCGCACGGTACGAAAAAGAGATGATCGAAAATATCTGTCTCCAGGATCGAAATCGAACTTTGATGGGTGGGTTTATTGGTGTATTTCAACCCGCTGAATCCAAAAATCCAACCTTTGTTACACGAAAATATACCTGGAACGAAGGTATTTCGCATGGTACGAAAAAGAGATGATCGAAAATATTTTTTTTCAGAATCAAAATCGGACTTTGATGGGTGAGTTTCTAGGTGTATTTCGACCCGCTGAATCCGAAAATCCAACCTTTGATGACGAAAATATGCTTGGAAAAAAGTTATTTCGCATGGTACGAAAAAGAGATGATCGAAAATATCTGTCTCCAGGATCGAAATCGAACTTTGATGGGTGGGTTTATAGGTGTATTTCGACCCGCTGAATCCGACAATCCAAGCTTTGATGACCAAAAATATGCTTGGAAAAAAGTTATTCCGCATGATACGAAAAAGAGATGATCGAAAATATTTTTTTTCAGACTCAGAATCGGACTTTGATGGGTGAGTTTCTAGGTGTATTTCTACCCGCTGAATCTGAAAATCCAAACTTTGATGACCAAAAATATGCTTGGAAAAAAGTTATTTCGCATGGTACGAAAAAGAGATGATCGGAAATATCTGTCTCCAGAATTGAAATCGAACTTTGATGGGTGGGTTTATAGGTGTATTTTGACCCGCTGAATCCGAGAATCCAAGCTTCGATGACCAAAAACATGCTTGGAAAAAAGTTATTTCGCATGGTACGAAAAAGAGATGATCGGAAATATCTTTCTCCAGAATCGAAGTCGAACTTTGATGGGTGGGTTTATAGGTGTATTTGACCCGCTGAATCCGAGAATCCAAGCTTTGATGACCAAAAATATGCTTGGAATAAAGTTATTTCGCATGGTACGAAAAAGAGATGATCGGAAATATCTGTCTCCAGAATTGAAATCGAACTTTGATGGGTGGGTTTATAGGTGTATTTTGACCCGCTGAATCCGAGAATCCAAGCTTGGATGACCAAAAATATGCTTGGAAAAAAGTTATTTCGCATGGTACGAAAAAGAGATGATCGGAAATATCTTTCTCCAGAATCGAAGTCGAACTTTGATGGGTGGGTTCATAGGTGTATTTTGACCCGCTGAATCCAAAAATCCAACCTTCGTTACACGAAAATACACCTGGAAAGAAGTTATTCCGCATGGTCCGACAAAGAGATGATCGAAAATATTTTTTTTCAGAATCAAAATCGGACTTTAATGGGTGAGTTTCTAGGTGTATTTCGACCCACTGAATCCGAAAATCCAACCTCTGATGACCAAAAATATGCTTGGAAAAAAGTTATGTCGCACGGTACGAAAAAGAGATGATCGAAAATATTTTTTTTCCGAATCAAAATCGGACTTTAATGGGTGAGTTTCTAGGTGTATTTCGACCCACTGAATCCGAAAATCCAACCTCTGATGACAAAAATATGCTTGGAAAAAAGTTATGTCGCACAGTACGAAAAAGAGATGATCGAAAATTTTTTTTTTTCAGAATCAAAATCGGACTTTCATGGGTGAGTTTCTAGGTGTATTTCGACCCACTGAATCCGAAAATCCAACCTCTGATGACCAAAAATATGCTTCGAAAAAAGTTATTTCGCACGGTACGAAAAAGAGATGATCGAAAATATTTTTTTTCCGAATCGGAATCGGACTTTGATGGGTGAGTTTCGAGGTGTATTTCGACCCGCTGAATCCAAAATTCCAACCTTTGATGACCAAAAATATGCTTGGAAAAAAGTTATTTCGCATGGTTCGAAAAAGAGATGATCGAAAATATCTGTCTCCAGAATCGAAATCGAACTTTGATGGGTGGGTTTATAGGTGTATTTTGACCCGCTGAATCGAAAAATCCAACCTTCGTTACACGAAAATACACCTGGAAAGAAGTTATTCCGCATGGTACGAAAAAGAGATGATCGAAAATATTTTTTTTCAGAATCGGAATCGGACTTTGATGGGTGATTTTCTAGGTGTATTTCGACCCGCTGAATCCGAAAATCCAACCTTTGATGACCAAAAATATGCTTGGAAAAAAGTTATTCCGCATGGTTCGAAAAAGAGATGATCGAAAATATCTGTCTCCAGAATCAAAATCGAACTTTGATGGGTGGGTTTATAGGTGTATTTTGACCCGCTGAATCCGAGAATCCAAGCTTTGATGACCAAAAATATGCTTGGAATAAAGTTATTTCGCATGGTACGAAAAAGAGATGATCGGAAATATCTGTCTCCAGAATTGAAATCGAACTTTGATGGGTGGGTTTATAGGTGTATTTTGACCCGCTGAATCCGAGAATCCAAGCTTGGATGACCAAAAATATGCTTGGAAAAAAGTTATTTCGCATGGTACGAAAAAGAGATGATCGGAAATATCTTTCTCCAGAATCGAAGTCGAACTTTGATGGGTGGGTTCATAGGTGTATTTTGTTACCCGCTGAATCCAAAAATCCAACCTTCGTTACACGAAAATACACCTGGAAAGAAGTTATTCCGCATGGTCCGACAAAGAGATGATCGAAAATATTTTTTTTCAGAATCAAAATCGGACTTTAATGGGTGAGTTTCTAGGTGTATTCCGACCCGCTGAATCCGAAAATCCAAACTTTGATGACCAAAAATATGCTTGGAAAAAAGGTATTTCGCATGATACGAAAAATAGATGATCGAAAATATTTTTTTTCAGAATCAAAATCGGACTTTGATGGGTGAGTTTCTAGGTGTATTCCGACCCGCTGAATCCGAAAATCCGAACTTTGATGGCCAAAAATATGCTTGGAAAAAAGTTATTTCGCATGGTACGAAAAAGAGATGATCGAAAATATCTGTCTCCAGAATCGGAATCGAACTTTGATGGGTGGGTTCATAGGTGTATTTTGACCCGCTGAATCAAAAAATCCAACCTTTGTTCAACGAAAATACACCTGGAAAGAAGTTATTTCGCATGGTACGAAAAAGAGATGATCAAAAATATTTTTTTTCAGAATCAAAATCGGACTTTAATGGGTGAGTTTCTAGGTGTATATAGACCCACTGAATCCGAAAATCCAACCTCTGATGACCAAAAATATGCTTGGAAAAAAGTTATGTCGCACGGTACGAAAAAGAGATGATCGAAAATATTTTTTTTCCGAATCAAAATCGGACTTTAATGGGTGAGTTTCTAGGTGTATTTTGACCCACTGAATCCGAAAATCCAACCTCTGATGACCAAAAATATGCTTGGAAAAAAGTTATGTCGCACGGTACGAAAAAGAGATGATCGAAAATATTTTTTTTCCGAATCAAAATCGGACTTCAATGGGTGAGTTTCTAGGTGTATTTCGACCCACTGAATCCGAAAATCCAACCTCTGATGACCAAAAATATGCTTGGAAAAAAGTTATGTCGCACGGTACGAAAAAGAGATGATCGAAAATTTTTTTTCTCAGAATCAAAATCGGACTTTCATGGGTGAGTTTCTAGGTGTATTTCGACCCACTGAATCCGAAAATCCAACCTCTGATGACCAAAAATATGCTTGGAAAAAAGTTATGTCGCACGGTACGAAAAAGAGATGATCGAAAATATTTTTTTTCCGAATTAAAATCGGACTTTAACGGGTGAGTTTCTAGGTGTATTTCGACCAACTGAATCCGAAAATCCAACCTCTGATGACCAAAAATATGCTTGGAAAAAAGTTATGTCGCACGGTACGAAAAAGAGATGATCGAAAATATCTGTCTCCAGGATCGAAATCGAACTTTGATGGGTGGGTTTATTGGTGTATTTCGACCCGCTGAATCCAAAAATCCAACCTTTGTTACACGAAAATATACCTGGAACGAAGGTATTTCGCATGGTACGAAAAAGAGATGATCGAAAATATTTTTTTTCAGAATCAAAATCGGACTTTGATGGGTGAGTTTCTAGGTGTATTTCGACCCGCTGAATCCGAAAATCCAACCTTTGATGACGAAAATATGCTTGGAAAAAAGTTATTTCGCATGGTACGAAAAAGAGATGATCGAAAATATCTGTCTCCAGGATCGAAATCGAACTTTGATGGGTGGGTTTATAGGTGTATTTCGACCCGCTGAATCCGACAATCCAAGCTTTGATGACCAAAAATATGCTTGGAAAAAAGTTATTCCGCATGATACGAAAAAGAGATGATCGAAAATATTTTTTTTCAGACTCAGAATCGGACTTTGATGGGTGAGTTTCTAGGCGTATTTCTACCCGCTGAATCTGAAAATCCAAACTTTGATGACCAAAAATATGCTTGGAAAAAAGTTATTTCGCATGGTACGAAAAAGAGATGATCGAAAATATCTGTCTCCAGAATTGAAATCGAACTTTGATGGGTGGGTTTATAGGTGTATTTTGACCCGCTGAATCCGAGAATCCAAGCTTCGATGACCAAAAACATGCTTGGAAAAAAGTTATTTCGCATGGTACGAAAAAGAGATGATCGGAAATATCTTTCTCCAGAATCGAAGTCGAACTTTGATGGGTGGGTTCATAGGTGTATTTTGACCCGCTGAATCCAAAAATCCAACCTCCGTTACACGAAAATACACCTGGAAAGAAGTTATTCCGCATGGTACGAAAAAGAGATGATCGAAAATATTTTTTTTCAGAATCGGATCGGACTTTGATGGGTGATTTTCTAGGTGTATTTCGACCCGCTGAATCCGAAAATCCAACCTTTGACGCCCAAAAATATGCTTGGAAAAAAGTTATTCCGCATGGTTCGAAAAAGAAATGATCGAAAATATCTGTCTCCAGAATCAAAATCGAACTTTGATGGGTGGGTTTATAGGTGTATTTGACCCGCTGAATCCGAGAATCCAAGCTTGGATGACCAAAAATATGCTTGGAAAAAAGTTATTTCGCATGGTACGAAAAAGAGATGATCGAAAATATTTTTTTTCAGAATCGGATCGGACTTTGATGGGTGATTTTCTAGGTGTATTTCGACCCGCTGAATCCGAAAATCCAACCTTTGATGACCAAAAATATGCTTGGAAAAAAGTTATTCCGCATGGTTCGAAAAAGAGATGATCGAAAATATCTGTCTCCAGAATCAAAATCGAACTTTGATGGGTGGGTTTATAGGTGTATTTGACCCGCTGAATCCGAGAATCCAAGCTTTGATGACCAAAAATATGCTTGGAATAAAGTTATTTCGCATGGTACGAAAAAGAGATGATCGGAAATATCTGTCTCCAGAATTGAAATCGAACTTTGATGAATGGGTTTATAGGTGTATTTTGACCCGCTGAATCCGAGAATCCAAGCTTGGATGACCAAAAATATGCTTGGAAAAAAGTTATTTCGCATGGTACGAAAAAGAGATGATCGGAAATATCTTTCTCCAGAATCGAAGTCGAACTTTGATGGGTGGGTTCATAGGTGTATTTTGACCCGCTGAATCCAAAAATCCAACCTTCGTTACACGAAAATACACCTGGAAAGAAGTTATTCCGCATGGTCCGACAAAGAGATGATCGAAAATATTTTTTTTCAGAATCAAAATCGGACTTTAATGGGTGAGTTTCTAGGTGTAGTTCGACCCACTGAATCCGAAAATCCAACCTCTGATGACCAAAAATATGCTTGGAAAAAAGTTATGTCGCACGGTACGAAAAAGAGATGATCGAAAATATTTTTTTTCCGAATCAAAATCGGACTTTAATGGGTGAGTTTCTAGGTGTATTTCGACCCACTGAATCCGAAAATCCAACCTCTGATGACAAAAATATGCTTGGAAAAAAGTTATGTCGCACAGTACGAAAAAGAGATGATCGAAAATTTTTTTTTTTCAGAATCAAAATCGGACTTTCATGGGTGAGTTTCTAGGTGTATTTCGACCCACTGAATCCGAAAATCCAACCTCTGATGACCAAAAATATGCTTCGAAAAAAGTTATTTCGCACGGTACGAAAAAGAGATGATCGAAAATATTTTTTTTCCGAATCGGAATCGGACTTTGATGGGTGAGTTTCGAGGTGTATTTCGACCCGCTGAATCCAAAATTCCAACCTTTGATGACCAAAAATATGCTTGGAAAAAAGTTATTTCGCATGGTTCGAAAAAGAGATGATCGAAAATATCTGTCTCCAGAATCGAAATCGAACTTTGATGGGTGGGTTTATAGGTGTATTTTGACCCGCTGAATCGAAAAATCCAACCTTCGTTACACGAAAATACACCTGGAAAGAAGTTATTCCGCATGGTACGAAAAAGAGATGATCGAAAATATTTTTTTTCAGAATCGGAATCGGACTTTGATGGGTGATTTTCTAGGTGTATTTCGACCCGCTGAATCCGAAAATCCAACCTTTGATGACCAAAAATATGCTTGGAAAAAAGTTATTCCGCATGGTTCGAAAAAGAGATGATCGAAAATATCTGTCTCCAGAATCAAAATCGAACTTTGATGGGTGGGTTTATAGGTGTATTTTGACCCGCTGAATCCGAGAATCCAAGCTTTGATGACCAAAAATATGCTTGGAATAAAGTTATTTCGCATGGTACGAAAAAGAGATGATCGGAAATATCTGTCTCCAGAATTGAAATCGAACTTTGATGGGTGGGTTTATAGGTGTATTTTGACCCGCTGAATCCGAGAATCCAAGCTTGGATGACCAAAAATATGCTTGGAAAAAAGTTATTTCGCATGGTACGAAAAAGAGATGATCGGAAATATCTTTCTCCAGAATCGAAGTCGAACTTTGATGGGTGGGTTCATAGGTGTATTTTGTTACCCGCTGAATCCAAAAATCCAACCTTCGTTACACGAAAATACACCTGGAAAGAAGTTATTCCGCATGGTCCGACAAAGAGATGATCGAAAATATTTTTTTTCAGAATCAAAATCGGACTTTAATGGGTGAGTTTCTAGGTGTATTCCGACCCGCTGAATCCGAAAATCCAAACTTTGATGACCAAAAATATGCTTGGAAAAAAGGTATTTCGCATGATACGAAAAATAGATGATCGAAAATATTTTTTTTCAGAATCAAAATCGGACTTTGATGGGTGAGTTTCTAGGTGTATTCCGACCCGCTGAATCCGGAAATCCGAACTTTGATGGCCAAAAATATGCTTGGAAAAAAGTTATTTCGCATGGTACGAAAAAGAGATGATCGAAAATATCTGTCTCCAGAATCGGAATCGAACTTTGATGGGTGGGTTCATAGGTGTATTTTGACCCGCTGAATCAAAAAATCCAACCTTTGTCCAACGAAAATACACCTGGAAAGAAGTTATTTCGCATGGTACGAAAAAGAGATGATCAAAAATATTTTTTTTCAGAATCAAAATCGGACTTTAATGGGTGAGTTTCTAGGTGTATTTCGACCCACTGAATCCGAAAATCCAACCTCTGATGACCAAAAATATGCTTGGAAAAAAGTTATGTCGCACGGTACGAAAAAGAGATGATCGAAAATATTTTTTTTCCGAATCAAAATCGGACTTTAATGGGTGAGTTTCTAGGTGTATTTTGACCCACTGAATCCGAAAATCCAACCTCTGATGACCAAAAATATGCTTGGAAAAAAGTTATGTCGCACGGTACGAAAAAGAGATGATCGAAAATATTTTTTTTCCGAATCAAAATCGGACTTCAATGGGTGAGTTTCTAGGTGTATTTCGACCCACTGAATCCGAAAATCCAACCTCTGATGACCAAAAATATGCTTGGAAAAAAGTTATGTCGCACGGTACGAAAAAGAGATGGTCGAAAATTTTTTTTTTCAGAATCAAAATCGGACTTTCATGGGTGAGTTTCTAGGTGTATTTCGACCCACTGAATCCGAAAATCCAACCTCTGATGACCAAAAATATGCTCGGAAAAAAGTTATTTCGCACGGTACGAAAAAGAGATGATCGAAAATATTTTTTTTCCGAATCGGAATCGGACTTTGATGGGTGAGTTTCTAGGTGTATTTCGACCCACTGAATCCGAAAATCCAACCTCTGATGACCAAAAATATGCTTGGAAAAAAGTTATGTCGCACGGTACGAAAAAGAGATGATCGAAAATATCTGTCTCCAGAATCGGAATCGAACTTTGATGGGTGGGTTCATAGGTGTATTTTGACCCGCTGAATCAAAAAATCCAACCTTTGTTAAACGAAAATACACCTGGAAAGAAGTTATTTCGCATGGTACGAAAAAGAGATGATCAAAAATATTTTTTTTCAGAATCAAAATCGGACTTTAATGTGTGAGTTTCTAGGTGTATTTCGACCCACTGAATCCGAAAATCCAACCTCTGATGACCGAAAATATGCTTGGAAAAAAGTTATGTCGCACGGTACGAAAAAGAGATGATCGAAAATATTTTTTTTCCGAATCAAAATCGGACTTTAATGGGTGAGTTTCTAGGTGTATTTCGACCCACTGAATCCGAAAATCCAACCTCTGATGACCAAAAATATGCTTGGAAAAAAGTTATGTCGCACGGTACGAAAAAGAGATGATCGAAAATATTTTTTTTCCGAATCAAAATCGGACTTTAACGGGTGAGTTTCTAGGTGTATTTCGACCAACTGAATCCGAAAATCCAACCTCTGATGACCAAAAATATGCTTGGAAAAAAGTTATGTCGCACGGTACGAAAAAGAGATGATCGAAAATATCTGTCTCCAGGATCGAAATCGAACTTTGATGGGTGGGTTTATTGGTGTATTTCGACCCGCTGAATCCAAAAATCCAACCTTTGTTACACGAAAATATACCTGGAACGAAGGTATTTCGCATGGTACGAAAAAGAGATGATCGAAAATATTTTTTTTCAGAATCAAAATCGGACTTTGATGGGTGA
Organism: Phymatocera aterrima; assembly: GCA_963170745.1. Lineage (NCBI taxonomy): Eukaryota > Metazoa > Arthropoda > Insecta > Hymenoptera > Tenthredinidae > Phymatocera > Phymatocera aterrima. The sequence continues at coordinate 557,346 of CAUJGY010000138.1, read as the reverse complement.
GTTTCTAGGTGTATTTCGACCCGCTGAATCCGAAAATCCAACCTTTGATGATGAAAATATGCTTGGAAAAAAGTTATTTCGCATGGTACGAAAAAGAGATGATCGAAAATATCTGTCTCCAGGATCGAAATCGAACTTTGATGGGTGGGTTTATAGGTGTATTTCGACCCGCTGAATCCGACAATCCAAGCTTTGATGACCAAAAATATGCTTGGAAAAAAGTTATTCCGCATAATACGAAAAAGAGATGATCGAAAATATTTTTTTTCAGACTCAAAATCGGACTTTGATGGGTGAGTTTCTAGGTGTATTTCTACCCGCTGAATCTGAAAATCCAAACTTTGATGACCAAAAATATGCTTGGAAAAAAGTTATTTCGCATGGTACGAAAAAGAGATGATCGAAAATATCTGTCTCCAGAATTGAAATCGAACTTTGATGGGTGGGTTTATAGGTGTATTTTGACCCGCTGAATCCGAGAATCCAAGCTTCGATGACCAAAAATATGCTTGGAAAAAAGGTATTTCGCATGATACGAAAAATAGATGATCGAAAATATTTTTTTTCAGAATCAAAATCGGTCTTTGATGGGTGAGTTTCTGAGTGTATTCCGACCCGCTGAATCCGGAAATCCGAACTTTGATGGCCAAAAATATGCTTGGAAAAAAGTTATTTCGCATGGTACGAAAAAGAGATGATCGAAAATATCTGTCTCCAGAATCGGAATCGAACTTTGATGGGTGGGTTCATAGGTGTATTTTGACCCGCTGAATCAAAAAATCCAACCTTTGTTCAACGAAAATACACCTGGAAAGAAGTTATTTCGCATGGTACGAAAAAGAGATGATCAAAAATATTTTTTTTCAGAATCAAAATCGGACTTTAATGGCCGAGTTTCTAGGTGTATTTCGACCCACTGAATCCGAAAATCCAACCTCTGATGACCAAAAATATGCTTGGAAAAAAGTTATGTCGCACGGTACGAAAAAGAGATGATCGAAAATATTTTTTTTCCGAATCAAAATCGGACTTTAATGGGTGAGTTTCTAGGTGTATTTCGACCCACTGAATCCGAAAATCCAACCTCTGATGACCAAAAATATGCTTGGAAAAAAGTTATGTCGCACGGTACGAAAAAGAGATGATCGAAAATATTTTTTTTCCGAATCAAAATCGGACTTCAATGGGTGAGTTTCTAGGTGTATTTCGACCCACTGAATCCGAAAATCCAACCTCTGATGACCAAAAATATGCTTGGAAAAAAGTTATGTCGCACGGTACGAAAAAGAGATGATCGAAAATTTTTTTTTTCAGAATCAAAATCGGACTTTCATGGGTGAGTTTCTAGGTGTATTTCGACCCACTGAATCCGAAAATCCAACCTCTGATGACCAAAAATATGCTTGGAAAAAAGTTATTTCGCACGGTACGAAAAAGAGATGATCGAAAATATTTTTTTTCCGAATCGGAATCGGACTTTGATGGGTGAGTTTCTAGGTGTATTTCGACCCACTGAATCCGAAAATCCAACCTCTGATGACCAAAAATATGCTTGGAAAAAAGTTATGTCGCACGGTACGAAAAAGAGATGATCGAAAATATCTGTCTCCAGAATCGGAATCGAACTTTGATGGGTGGGTTCATAGGTGTATTTTGACCCGCTGAATCAAAAAATCCAACCTTTGTTAAACGAAAATACACCTGGAAAGAAGTTATTTCGCATGGTACGAAAAAGAGATGATCAAAAATATTTTTTTTCCGAATCAAAATCGGACTTTGATGGGTGAGTTTCTAGGTGTATTTCGACCCGCTGAATCCGAAAATCCAACCTTTGATGATGAAAATATGCTTGGAAAAAAGTTATTTCGCATGGTACGAAAAAGAGATGATCGAAAATATCTGTCTCCAGGATCGAAATCGAACTTTGATGGGTGGGTTTATAGGTGTATTTCGACCCGCTGAATCCGACAATCCAAGCTTTGATGACCAAAAATATGCTTGGAAAAAAGTTATTCCGCATGATACGAAAAAGAGATGATCGAAAATATTTTTTTTCAGACTCAAAATCGGACTTTGATGGGTGAGTTTCTAGGTGTATTTCTACCCGCTGAATCTGAAAATCCAAACTTTGATGACCAAAAATATGCTTGGAAAAAAGTTATTTCGCATGGTACGAAAAAGAGATGATCGAAAATATCTGTCTCCAGAATTGAAATCGAACTTTGATGGGTGGGTTTATAGGTGTATTTTGACCCGCTGAATCCGAGAATCCAAGCTTCGATGACCAAAAACATGCTTGGAAAAAAGTCATTTCGCATGGTACGAAAAAGAGATGATCGGAAATATCTTTCTCCAGAATCGAAGTCGAACTTTGATGGGTGGGTTCATAGGTGTATTTTGACCCGCTGAATCCAAAAATCCAACCTCCGTTACACGAAAATACACCTGGAAAGAAGTTATTCCGCATGGTACGAAAAAGAGATGATCGAAAATATTTTTTTTCAGAATCGGATCGGACTTTGATGGGTGATTTTCTAGGTGTATTTCTACCCGCTGAATCTGAAAATCCAAACTTTGATGACCAAAAATATGCTTCGAAAAAAGTTATTCCGCATGGTTCGAAAAAGAGATGATCGAAAATATCTGTCTCCAGAATCAAAATCGAACTTTGATGGGTGGGTTTATAGGTGTATTTGACCCGCTGAATCCGAGAATCCAAGCTTTGATGACCAAAAATATGCTTGGAATAAAGTTATTTCGCATGGTACGAAAAAGAGATGATCGGAAATATCTGTCTCCAGAATTGAAATCGAACTTTGATGGGTGGGTTTATAGGTGTATTTTGACCCGCTGAATCCGAGAATCCAAGCTTGGATGACCAAAAATATGCTTGGAAAAAAGTTATTTCGCATGGTACGAAAAAGAGATGATCGAAAATATTTTTTTTCAGAATCGGATCGGACTTTGATGGGTGATTTTCTAGGTGTATTTCGACCCGCTGAATCCGAAAATCCAACCTTTGATGACCAAAAATATGCTTGGAAAAAAGTTATTCCGCATGGTTCGAAAAAGAGATGATCGAAAATATCTGTCTCCAGAATCAAAATCGAACTTTGATGGGTGGGTTTATAGGTGTATTTTGACCCGCTGAATCCGAGAATCCAAGCTTTGATGACCAAAAATATGCTTGGAATAAAGTTATTTCGCATGGTTCGAAAAAGAGATGATCGAAAATATCTGTCTCCAGAATCGAAATCGAACTTTGATGGGTGGGTTTATAGGTGTATTTTGACCCGCTGAATCGAAAAATCCAACCTTCGTTACACGAAAATACACCTGGAAAGAAGTTATTCCGCATGGTACGAAAAAGAGATGATCGAAAATATTTTTTTTCAGAATCGGAATCGGACTTTGATGGGTGATTTTCTAGGTGTATTTCGACCCGCTGAATCCGAAAATCCAACCTTTGATGACCAAAAATATGCTTGGAAAAAAGTTATTCCGCATGGTTCGAAAAAGAGATGATCGAAAATATCTGTCTCCAGAATCAAAATCGAACTTTGATGGGTGGGTTTATAGGTGTATTTTGACCCGCTGAATCCGAGAATCCAAGCTTTGATGACCAAAAATATGCTTGGAATAAAGTTATTTCGCATGGTACGAAAAAGAGATGATCGGAAATATCTGTCTCCAGAATTGAAATCGAACTTTGATGGGTGGGTTTATAGGTGTATTTTTACCCGCTGAATCCGAGAATCCAAGCTTGGATGACCAAAAATATGCTTGGAAAAAAGTTATTTCGCATGGTACGAAAAAGAGATGATCGGAAATATCTTTCTCCAGAATCGAAGTCGAACTTTGATGGGTGGGTTCATAGGTGTATTTTGTTACCCGCTGAATCCAAAAATCCAACCTTCGTTACACGAAAATACACCTGGAAAGAAGTTATTCCGCATGGTCCGACAAAGAGATGATCGAAAATATTTTTTTTCAGAATCAAAATCGGACTTTAATGGGTGAGTTTCTAGGTGTATTCCGACCCGCTGAATCCGAAAATTCAAACTTTGATGACCAAAAATATGCTTGGAAAAAAGGTATTTCGCATGATACGAAAAATAGATGATCGAAAATATTTTTTTTCAGAATCAAAATCGGTCTTTGATGGGTGAGTTTCTAGGTGTATTCCGACCCGCTGAATCCGGAAATCCGAACTTTGATGGCCAAAAATATGCTTGGAAAAAAGTTATTTCGCATGGTACGAAAAAGAGATGATCGAAAATATCTGTCTCCAGAATCGGAATCGAACTTTGATGGGTGGGTTCATAGGTGTATTTTGACCCGCTGAATCAAAAAATCCAACCTTTGTTCAACGAAAATACACCTGGAAAGAAGTTATTTCGCATGGTACGAAAAAGAGATGATCAAAAATATTTTTTTTCAGAATCAAAATCGGACTTTAATGGCCGAGTTTCTAGGTGTATTTCGACCCACTGAATCCGAAAATCCAACCTCTGATGACCAAAAATATGCTTGGAAAAAAGTTATGTCGCACGGTACGAAAAAGAGATGATCGAAAATATTTTTTTTCCGAATCAAAATCGGACTTTAATGGGTGAGTTTCTAGGTGTATTTCGACCCACTGAATCCGAAAATCCAACCTCTGATGACCAAAAATATGCTTGGAAAAAAGTTATGTCGCACGGTACGAAAAAGAGATGATCGAAAATATTTTTTTTCCGAATCAAAATCGGACTTCAATGGGTGAGTTTCTAGGTGTATTTCGACCCACTGAATCCGAAAATCCAACCTCTGATGACCAAAAATATGCTTGGAAAAAAGTTATGTCGCACGGTACGAAAAAGAGATGATCGAAAATTTTTTTTTTCAGAATCAAAATCGGACTTTCATGGGTGAGTTTCTAGGTGTATTTCGACCCACTGAATCCGAAAATCCAACCTCTGATGACCAAAAATATGCTTGGAAAAAAGTTATTTCGCACGGTACGAAAAAGAGATGATCGAAAATATTTTTTTTCCGAATCGGAATCGGACTTTGATGGGTGAGTTTCTAGGTGTATTTCGACCCACTGAATCCGAAAATCCAACCTCTGATGACCAAAAATATGCTTGGAAAAAAGTTATGTCGCACGGTACGAAAAAGAGATGATCGAAAATATCTGTCTCCAGAATCGGAATCGAACTTTGATGGGTGGGTTCATAGGTGTATTTTGACCCGCTGAATCAAAAAATCCAACCTTTGTTAAACGAAAATACACCTGGAAAGAAGTTATTTCGCATGGTACGAAAAAGAGATGATCAAAAATATTTTTTTTCCGAATCAAAATCGGACTTTGATGGGTGAGTTTCTAGGTGTATTTCGACCCGCTGAATCCGAAAATCCAACCTTTGATGATGAAAATATGCTTGGAAAAAAGTTATTTCGCATGGTACGAAAAAGAGATGATCGAAAATATCTGTCTCCAGGATCGAAATCGAACTTTGATGGGTGGGTTTATAGGTGTATTTCGACCCGCTGAATCCGACAATCCAAGCTTTGATGACCAAAAATATGCTTGGAAAAAAGTTATTCCGCATGATACGAAAAAGAGATGATCGAAAATATTTTTTTTCAGACTCAAAATCGGACTTTGATGGGTGAGTTTCTAGGTGTATTTCTACCCGCTGAATCTGAAAATCCAAACTTTGATGACCAAAAATATGCTTGGAAAAAAGTTATTTCGCATGGTACGAAAAAGAGATGATCGAAAATATCTGTCTCCAGAATTGAAATCGAACTTTGATGGGTGGGTTTATAGGTGTATTTTGACCCGCTGAATCCGAGAATCCAAGCTTCGATGACCAAAAACATGCTTGGAAAAAAGTCATTTCGCATGGTACGAAAAAGAGATGATCGGAAATATCTTTCTCCAGAATCGAAGTCGAACTTTGATGGGTGGGTTCATAGGTGTATTTTGACCCGCTGAATCCAAAAATCCAACCTCCGTTACACGAAAATACACCTGGAAAGAAGTTATTCCGCATGGTACGAAAAAGAGATGATCGAAAATATTTTTTTTCAGAATCGGATCGGACTTTGATGGGTGATTTTCTAGGTGTATTTCTACCCGCTGAATCTGAAAATCCAAACTTTGATGACCAAAAATATGCTTCGAAAAAAGTTATTCCGCATGGTTCGAAAAAGAGATGATCGAAAATATCTGTCTCCAGAATCAAAATCGAACTTTGATGGGTGGGTTTATAGGTGTATTTGACCCGCTGAATCCGAGAATCCAAGCTTTGATGACCAAAAATATGCTTGGAATAAAGTTATTTCGCATGGTACGAAAAAGAGATGATCGGAAATATCTGTCTCCAGAATTGAAATCGAACTTTGATGGGTGGGTTTATAGGTGTATTTTGACCCGCTGAATCCGAGAATCCAAGCTTGGATGACCAAAAATATGCTTGGAAAAAAGTTATTTCGCATGGTACGAAAAAGAGATGATCGAAAATATTTTTTTTCAGAATCGGATCGGACTTTGATGGGTGATTTTCTAGGTGTATATCGACCCGCTGAATCCGAAAATCCAACCTTTGATGACCAAAAATATGCTTGGAAAAAAGTTATTCCGCATGGTTCGAAAAAGAGATGATCGAAAATATCTGTCTCCAGAATCAAAATCGAACTTTGATGGGTGGGTTTATAGGTGTATTTGACCCGCTGAATCCGAGAATCCAAGCTTTGATGACCAAAAATATGCTTGGAATAAAGTTATTTCGCATGGTACGAAAAAGAGATGATCGGAAATATCTGTCTCCAGAATTGAAATCGAACTTTGATGGGTGGGTTTATAGGTGTATTTTGACCCGCTGAATCCGAGAATCCAAGCTTGGATGACCAAAAATATGCTTGGAAAAAAGTTATTTCGCATGGTACGAAAAAGAGATGATCGGAAATATCTTTCTCCAGAATCGAAGTCGAACTTTGATGGGTGGGTTCATAGGTGTATTTTGACCCGCTGAATCCAAAAATCCAACCTTCGTTACACGAAAATACACCTGGAAAGAAGTTATTCCGCATGGTCCGACAAAGAGATGATCGAAAATATTTTTTTTCAGAATCAAAATCGGACTTTAATGGGTGAGTTTCTAGGTGTATTTCGACCCACTGAATCCGAAAATCCAACCTCTGATGACCAAAAATATGCTTGGAAAAAAGTTATGTCGCACGGTACGAAAAAGAGATGATCGAAAATATTTTTTTTCCGAATCAAAATCGGACTTTAATGGGTGAGTTTCTAGGTGTATTTCGACCCACTGAATCCGAAAATCCAACCTCTGATGACAAAAATATGCTTGGAAAAAAGTTATGTCGCACGGTACGAAAAAGAGATGATCGAAAATTTTTTTTTTTCAGAATCAAAATCGGACTTTCATGGGTGAGTTTCTAGGTGTATTTCGACCCACTGAATCCGAAAATCCAACCTCTGATGACCAAAAATATGCTTCGAAAAAAGTTATTTCGCACGGTACGAAAGAGAGATGATCGAAAATATTTTTTTTCCGAATCGGAATCGGACTTTGATGGGTGAGTTTTGAGGTGTATTTCGACTCGCTGAATCCAAAATTCCAACCTTTGATGACCAAAAATATGCTTGGAAAAAAGTTATTTCGCATGGTTCGAAAAAGAGATGATCGAAAATATCTGTCTCCAGAATCGAAATCGAACTTTGATGGGTGGGTTTATAGGTGTATTTTGACCCGCTGAATCGAAAAATCCAACCTTCGTTACACGAAAATACACCTGGAAAGAAGTTATTCCGCATGGTACGAAAAAGAGATGATCGAAAATATTTTTTTTCAGAATCGGAATCGGACTTTGATGGGTGATTTTCTAGGTGTATTTCGACCCGCTGAATCCGAAAATCCAACCTTTGATGACCAAAAATATGCTTGGAAAAAAGTTATTCCGCATGGTTCGAAAAAGAGATGATCGAAAATATCTGTCTCCAGAATCAAAATCGAACTTTGATGGGTGGGTTTATAGGTGTATTTTGACCCGCTGAATCCGAGAATCCAAGCTTTGATGACCAAAAATATGCTTGGAATAAAGTTATTTCGCATGGTACGAAAAAGAGATGATCGGAAATATCTGTCTCCAGAATTGAAATCGAACTTTGATGGGTGGGTTTATAGGTGTATTTTGACCCGATGAATCCGAGAATCCAAGCTTGGATGACCAAAAATATGCTTGGAAAAAAGTTATTTCGCATGGTACGAAAAAGAGATGATCGGAAATATCTTTCTCCAGAATCGAAGTCGAACTTTGATGGGTGGGTTCATAGGTGTATTTTGTTACCCGCTGAATCCAAAAATCCAACCTTCGTTACACGAAAATACACCTGGAAAGAAGTTATTCCGCATGGTCCGACAAAGAGATGATCGAAAATATTTTTTTTCAGAATCAAAATCGGACTTTAATGGGTGAGTTTCTAGGTGTATTCCGACCCGCTGAATCCGAAAATCCAAACTTTGATGACCAAAAATATGCTTGGAAAAAAGGTATTTCGCATGATACGAAAAATAGATGATCGAAAATATTTTTTTTCAGAATCAAAATCGGTCTTTGATGGGTGAGTTTCTAGGTGTATTCCGACCCGCTGAATCCGGAAATCCGAACTTTGATGGCCAAAAATATGCTTGGAAAAAAGTTATTTCGCATGGTACGAAAAAGAGATGATCGAAAATATCTGTCTCCAGAATCGGAATCGAACTTCGATGGGTGGGTTCATAGGTGTATTTTGACCCGCTGAATCAAAAAATCCAACCTTTGTTCAACGAAAATACACCTGGAAAGAAGTTATTTCGCATGGTACGAAAAAGAGATGATCAAAAATGTTTTTTTTCAGAATCAAAATCGGACTTTAATGGCCGAGTTTCTAGGTGTATTTCGACCCACTGAATCCGAAAATCCAACCTCTGATGACCAAAAATATGCTTGGAAAAAAGTTATGTCGCACGGTACGAAAAAGAGATGATCGAAAATATTTTTTTTCCGAATCAAAATCGGACTTTAATGGGTGAGTTTCTAGGTGTATTTCGACCCACTGAATCCGAAAATCCAACCTCTGATGACCAAAAATATGCTTGGAAAAAAGTTATGTCGCACGGTACGAAAAAGAGATGATCGAAAATATTTTTTTTCCGAATCAAAATCGGACTTCAATGGGTGAGTTTCTAGGTGTATTTCGACCCACTGAATCCGAAAATCCAACCTCTGATGACCAAAAATATGCTTGGAAAAAAGTTATTTCGCACGGTACGAAAAAGAGATGATCGAAAATATTTTTTTTCCGAATCGGAATCGGACTTTGATGGGTGAGTTTCGAGGTGTATTTCGACCCACTGAATCCGAAAATCCAACCTCTGATGACCAAAAATATGCTTGGAAAAAAGTTATGTCGCACGGTACGAAAAAGAGATGATCGAAAATATCTGTCTCCAGAATCGGAATCGAACTTTGATGGGTGGGTTCATAGGTGTATTTTGACCCGCTGAATCAAAAAATCCAACCTTTGTTAAACGAAAATACACCTGGAAAGAAGTTATTTCGCATGGTACGAAAAAGAGATGATCAAAAATATTTTTTTTCAGAATCAAAATCGGACTTTAATGTGTGAGTTTCTAGGTGTATTTCGACCCACTGAATCCGAAAATCCAACCTCTGATGACCGAAAATATGCTTGGAAAAAAGTTATGTCGCACGGTACGAAAAAGAGATGATCGAAAATATTTTTTTTCCGAATCAAAATCGGACTTTAATGGGTGAGTTTCTAGGTGTATTTCGACCCACTGAATCCGAAAATCCAACCTCTGATGACCAAAAATATGCTTGGAAAAAAGTTATGTCGCACGGTACGAAAAAGAGATGATCGAAAATATTTTTTTTCCGAATCAAAATCGGACTTTAACGGGTGAGTTTCTAGGTGTATTTCGACCAACTGAATCCGAAAATCCAACCTCTGATGACCAAAAATATGCTTGGAAAAAAGTTATGTCGCACGGTACGAAAAAAAGATGATCGAAAATATCTGTCTCCAGGATCGAAATCGAACTTTGATGGGTGGGTTTATAGGTGTATTTCGACCCGCTGAATCCGACAATCCAAGCTTTGATGACCAAAAATATGCTTGGAAAAAAGTTATTCCGCATGATACGAAAAAGAGATGATCGAAAATATTTTTTTTCAGACTCAAAATCGGACTTTGATGGGTGAGTTTCTAGGTGTATTTCTACCCGCTGAATCTGAAAATCCAAACTTTGATGACCAAAAATATGCTTGGAAAAAAGTTATTTCGCATGGTACGAAAAAGAGATGATCGAAAATATCTGTCTCCAGAATTGAAATCGAACTTTGATGGGTGGGTTTATAGGTGTATTTTGACCCGCTGAATCCGAGAATCCAAGCTTCAATGACCAAAAACATGCTTGGAAAAAAGTTATTTCGCATGGTACGAAAAAGAGATGATCGGAAATATCTTTCTCCAGATTCGAAGTCGAACTTTGATGGGTGGGTTCATAGGTGTATTTTGACCCGCTGAATCCAAAAATCCAACCTCCGTTACACGAAAATACACCTGGAAAGCAGTTATTCCGCATGGTACGAAAAAGAGATGATCGAAAATATTTTTTTTCAGAATCGGATCGGACTTTGATGGGTGATTTTCTAGGTGTATTTCGACCCGCTGAATCCGAAAATCCAACCTTTGATGACCAAAAATATGCTTGGAAAAAAGTTATTCCGCATGGTTCGAAAAAGAGATGATCGAAAATATCTGTCTCCAGAATCAAAATCGAACTTTGATGGGTGGGTTTATAGGTGTATTTGACCCGCTGAATCCGAGAATCCAAGCTTTGATGACCAAAAATATGCTTGGAATAAAGTTATTTCGCATGGTACGAAAAAGAGATGATCGGAAATATCTGTCTCCAGAATTGAAATCGAACTTTGATGGGTGGGTTTATAGGTGTATTTTGACCCGCTGAATCCGAGAATCCAAGCTTGGATGACCAAAAATATGCTTGGAAAAAAGTTATTTCGCATGGTACGAAAAAGAGATGATCGAAAATATCTGTCTCCAGAATCGGAATCGAACTTTGATGGGTGGGTTCGTAGGTGTATTTTAACCCGCTGAATCCAAAAATCCAACCTTTGTTAGGCGAAAATACACCTGGAAAGAAGTTATTTCGCATGGTACGAAAAAGAGATGATCGAAAATTTTTTTTTTCAGAATCAAAATCGGACTTTCATGGGTGAGTTTCTAGGTGAATTCCGACCCGCTGAATCCGAAAATCCGAACTTTGATGACCAAAAATATGCTTGGAAAAAAGTTATTTCGCATGGTACGAAAAAGAGATGATCGAAAATATCTGTCTCCAGAATCGGAATCGAACTTTGATGGGTGGGTTCATAGGTGTATTTTGACCCGCTGAATCCAAAAATCCAACCTTTGTTAGGCGAAAATACACCTGGAAAGAAGTTATTTCGCATGGTACGAAAAAGAGATGATCGAAAATTTTTTTTTTCAGAATCAAAATCGGACTTTCATGGGTGAGTTTCTAGGTGTATTTCGACCCACTGAATCCGAAAATCCAACCTCTGATGACCAAAAATATGCTTGGAAAAAAGTTATTTCGCACGGTACGAAAAAGAGATGATCGAATATATTTTTTTTCCGAATCGGAATCGGACTTTGATGGGTGAGTTTCTAGGTGTATTTCGACCCGCTGAATCCGAAATTCCAACCTTTGATGACCAAAAATATGCTTGGAAAAAAGTTATTTCGCATGGTTCGAAAAAGAGATGATCGAAAATATCTGTCTCCAGAATCGAAATCGAACTTTGATGGGTGGGTTTATAGGTGTATTTTGACCCGCTGAATCCAAAAATCCAACCTCCGTTACACGAAAATACACCTGGAAAGAAGTTATTCCGCATGGTACGAAAAAGAGATGATCGAAAATATTTTTTTTCAGAATCGGTTCGGACTTTGATGGGTGAGTTTCTAGGTGTATTTCGACCCGCTGAATCCGAAAATCCAACCTTTGATGACCAAAAATATGCTTGGAAAAAAGTTACTTCGCATGGTTCGAAAAAGAGATGATCGGAAATATCTGTCTCCAGAATTGAAATCGAACTTTGATGGGTGGGTTTATAGGTGTATTTTGACCCGCTGAATCCGAGAATCCAAGTTTTGATGACCAAAAATATGCTTGGAAAAAAGTTATTTCGCATGGTACAAAAAAGAGATGATCGAAAATATTTTTTTTCAGAATCAAAATCTGACTTTGATGGGTGAGTTTCTAGGTGTATTCCGACCCGCTGAATCCGAAAATCCGAACTTTGATGACCAAAAATATGCTTGGAAAAAAGTTATTTCGCATGGTACGAAAAAGAGATGATCGAAAATATCTGTCTCCAGAATCGGAATCGAACTTTGATAGGTGGGTTCATAGGTGTATTTTGACCCGCTGAATCCAAAAATCCAACCTTTGTTAGGCGAAAATACACCTGGAAAGAAGTTATTTCGCATGGTACGAAAAAGAGATGATCGAAAATTTTTTTTTTCAGAATCAAAATCGGACTTTCAAAGGGTGAGTTCCTAGGTGAATTTCGACCCACTGAATCCGAAAATCCGAACTTTGATGACCAAAAATATGCTTGGAAAAAAGTTATTTCGCATGGTATGAAAAAGAGATGATCGAAAATATCTGTCTCCAGAATCGGAATCGAACTTTGATGGGTGGGTTCATAGGTGTATTTTGACCCGCTGAATCCAAAAATCCAACCTTTGTTAGGCGAAAATACACCTGGAAAGAAGTTATTTCGCATGGTACGAAAAAGAGATGATCGAAAATTTTTTTTTTCAGAATCAAAATCGGACTTTCATGGGTGAGTTTCTAGGTGTATTCCGACCCGCTGAATCCGAAAATCCGAACTTTGATGACCAAAAATATGCTTGGAAAAAAGTTATTTCGCATGGTACGAAAAAGAGATGATCGAAAATATCTGTCTCCAGAATCGGAATCGAACTTTGATGGGTGGGTTCATAGGTGTATTTTGACCCGCTGAATCCAAAAATCCAACCTTTGTTAGGCGAAAATACACCTGGAAAGAAGTTATTTCGCATGGTACGAAAAAGAGATGATCGAAAATTTTTTTTTTCAGAATCAAAATCGGACTTTCATGGGTGAGTTTCTAGGTGTATTTCGACCCACTGAATCCGAAAATCCAACCTCCGATGACCAAAAATATGCTTGGAAAAAAGTTATTTCGCACGGTACGAAAAAGAGATGATCGAAAATATTTTTGTTCCGAATCGGAATCGGACTTTGATGGGTGAGTTTCTAGGTGTATTTCGACCCGCTGAATCCGAAATTCCAACCTTTGATGACCAAAAATATGCTTGGAAAGAAGTTATTTCGCATGGTTCGAAAAAGAGATGATCGAAAATATCTGTCTCCAGAATCGAAATCGAACTTTGATGGGTGGGTTTATAGGTGTATTTTGACCCGCTGAATCCAGAAATCCAACCTTCGTTACACGAAAATACACCTGGAAAGAAGTTATTCCGCATGGTACGAAAAAGAGATGATCGAAAATATTTTTTTTCAGAATCGGAATCGGACGTTGATGGGTGATTTTCTAGGTGTATTTCGACCCGCTGAATCCGAGAATCCAAGCTTTGATGACCAAAAATATGCTTGGAATAAAGTTATGTCGCATGGTACGAAAAAGAGATGATCGGAAATATCTGTCTCCAGAATTGAAATCGAACTTTGATGGGTGGGTTTATAGGTGTATTTTGACCCGCTGAATCCGAGAATCCAAGCTTCGATGACCAAAAACATGCTTGGAAAAAAGTTATTTCGCATGGGACGAAAAAGAGATGATCGGAAATATCTTTCTCCAGAATCGAAGTCGAACTTTGATGGGTGGGTTCATAGGTGTATTTTGACCCGCTGAATCCAAAAATCCAACCTCCGTTACACGAAAATACACCTGGAAAGAAGTTATTCCGCATGGTACGAAAAAGAGATGATCGAAAATATTTTTTTTCAGAATCGGATCGGACTTTGATGGGTGAGTTTCTAGGTGTATTTCGACCCGCTGAATCCGAAAATCCAACCTTTGATGACCAAAAATATGCTTGGAAAAAAGTTACTTCGCATGGTTCGAAAAAGAGATGATCGGAAATATCTGTCTCCAGAATTGAAATCGAACTTTGATGGGTGGGTTTATAGGTGTATTTTGACCCGCTGAATCCGAGAATCCAAGCTTTGATGACCAAAAATATGCTTGGAAAAAAGTTATTTCGCATGGTACAAAAAAGAGATGATCGAAAATATTTTTTTTCAGAATCAAAATCTGACTTTGATGGGTGAGTTTCTAGGTGTATTCCGACCCGCTGAATCCGAAAATCCGAACTTTGATGACCAAAAATATGCTTGGAAAAAAGTTATTTCGCATGGTACGAAAAAGAGATGATCGAAAATATCTGTCTCCAGAATCGGAATCGAACTTTGATGGGTGGGTTCATAGGTGTATTTTGACCCGCTGAATCCAAAAATCCAACCTTTGTTAGGCGAAAATACACCTGGAAAGAAGTTATTTCGCATGGTACGAAAAAGAGATGATCGAAAATTTTTTTTTTCAGAATCAAAATCGGACTTTCATGGGTGAGTTTCTAGGTGTATTTCGACCCACTGAATCCGAAAATCCGAACTATGATGACCAAAAATATGCTTGGAAAAAAGTTATTTCGCACGGTACGAAAAAGAGATGATCGAGAATATTTTTTTTCCGAATCGGAATCGGACTTTGATGGGTGAGTTTCTAGGTGTATTTCGACCCGCTGAATCCGAAATTCCAACCTTTGATGACCAAAAATATGCTTGGAAAAAAGTTATTTCGCATGGTTCGAAAAAGAGATGATCGAAAATATCTGTCTCCAGAATCGAAATCGAACTTTGATGGGTGGGTTTATAGGTGTATTTTGACCCGCTGAATCCAAAAATCCAACCTTTGTTCGGCGAAAATACACCTGGAAAGAAGTTATTTCGCATGGTACGAAAAAGAGATGATCGAAAATTTTTTTTTTCAGAATCAAAATCGGACTTTCATGGGTGAGTTTCTAGGTGTATTTCGACCCGCTGAATCCGAAAATCCAACCTCCGATGACCAAAAATATGCTTGGAAAAAAGTTATTTCGCACGGTACGAAAAAGAGATGATCGAAAATATTTTTGTTCCGAATCGGAATCGGACTTTGATGGGTGAGTTTCTAGGTGTATTTCGACCCGCTGAATCCGAAATTCCAACCTTTGATGACCAAAAATATGCTTGGAAAAAAGTTATTTCGCATGGTTCGAAAAAGAGATGATCGAAAATATCTGTCTCCAGAATCGAAATCGAACTTTGATGGGTGGGTTTATAGGTGTATTTTGACCCGCTGAATCCAAAAATCCAACCTTCGTTACACGAAAATACACCTGGAAAGAAGTTATTCCGCATGGTACGAAAAAGAGATGATCGAAAATATTTTATTTCAGAATCGGAATCGGACGTTGATGGGTGATTTTCTAGGTGTATTTCGACCCGCTGAATCCGAGAATCCAAGCTTTGATGACCAAAAATATGCTTGGAATAAAGTTATGTCGCATGGTACGAAAAAGAGATGATCGGAAATATCTGTCTCCAGAATTGAAATCGAACTTTGATGGGTGGGTTTATAGGTGTATTTTGACCCGCTGAATCCGAGAATCCAAGCTTCGATGACCAAAAACATGCTTGGAAAAAAGTTATTTCGCATGGGACGAAAAAGAGATGATCGGAAATATCTTTCTCCAGAATCGAAGTCGAACTTTGATGGGTGGGTTCATAGGTGTATTTTGACCCGCTGAATCCAAAAATCCAACCTCCGTTACACGAAAATACACCTGGAAAGAAGTTATTTCGCATGGTACGAAAAAGAGATGATCGAAAATTTTTTTTTTCAGAATCAAAATCGGACTTTCATGGGTGAGTTTCTATGTGTATTTCGACCCACTGAATCCGAAAATCCAACCTCCGATGACCAAAAATATGCTTGGAAAAAAGTTATTTCGCACGGTACGAAAAAGAGATGATCGAAAATATTTTTGTTCCGAATCGGAATCGGACTTTGATGGGTGAGTTTCTAGGTGTATTTCGACCCGCTGAATCCGAAATTCCAACCTTTGATGACCAAAAATATGCTTGGAAAAAAGTTATTTCGCATGGTTCGAAAAAGAGATGATCGAAAATATCTGTCTCCAGAATCGAAATCGAACTTTGATGGGTGGGTTTATAGGTGTATTTTGACCCGCTGAATCCAAAAATCCAACCTTCGTTACACGAAAATACACCTGGAAAGAAGTTATTCCGCATGGTACGAAAAAGAGATGATCGAAAATATTTTATTTCAGAATCGGAATCGGACGTTGATGGGTGATTTTCTAGGTGTATTTCGACCCGCTGAATCCGAGAATCCAAGCTTTGATGACCAAAAATATGCTTGGAATAAAGTTATGTCGCATGGTACGAAAAAGAGATGATCGGAAATATCTGTCTCCAGAATTGAAATCGAACTTTGATGGGTGGGTTTATAGGTGTATTTTGACCCGCTGAATCCGAGAATCCAAGCTTCGATGACCAAAAACATGCTTGGAAAAAAGTTATTTCGCATGGGACGAAAAAGAGATGATCGGAAATATCTTTCTCCAGAATCGAAGTCGAACTTTGATGGGTGGGTTCATAGGTGTATTTTGACCCGCTGAATCCAAAAATCCAACCTCCGTTACACGAAAATACACCTGGAAAGAAGTTATTCCGCATGGTACGAAAAAGAGATGATCGAAAATATTTTTTTTCAGAATCGGATCGGACTTTGATGGGTGAGTTTCTAGGTGTATTTCGACCCGCTGAATCCGAAAATCCAACCTTTGATGACCAAAAATATGCTTGGAAAAAAGTTACTTCGCATGGTTCGAAAAAGAGATGATCGGAAATATCTGTCTCCAGAATTGAAATCGAACTTTGATGGGTGGGTTTATAGGTGTATTTTGACCCGCTGAATCCGAGAATCCAAGCTTTGATGACCAAAAATATGCTTGGAAAAAAGTTATTTCGCATGGTACAAAAAAGAGATGATCGAAAATATTTTTTTTCAGAATCAAAATCTGACTTTGATGGGTGAGTTTCTAGGTGTATTCCGACCCGCTGAATCCGAAAATCCGAACTTTGATGACCAAAAATATGCTTGGAAAAAAGTTATTTCGCATGGTACGAAAAAGAGATGATCGAAAATATCTGTCTCCAGAATCGAAATCGAACTTTGATGGGTGGGTTTATAGGTGTATTTTGACCCGCTGAATCCAAAAATCCAACCTTTGTTAGGCGAAAATACACCTGGAAAGAAGTTATTTCGCATGGTACGAAAAAGAGATGATCGAAAATTTTTTTTTTCAGAATCAAAATCGGACTTTCATGGGTGAGTTTCTAGGTGTATTTCGACCCACTGAATCCGAAAATCCAACCTCCGATGACCAAAAATATGCTTGGAAAAAAGTTATTTCGCACGGTACGAAAAAGAGATGATCGAAAATATTTTTGTTCCGAATCGGAATCGGACTTTGATGGGTGAGTTTCTAGGTGTATTTCGACCCGCTGAATCCGAAATTCCAACCTTTGATGACCAAAAATATGCTTGGAAAAAAGTTATTTCGCATGGATCGAAAAAGAGATGATCGAAAATATCTGTCTCCAGAATCGAAATCGAACTTTGATGGGTGGGTTTATAGGTGTATTTTGACCCGCTGAATCCAAAAATCCAACCTTCGTTACACGAAAATACACCTGGAAAGAAGTTATTCCGCATGGTACGAAAAAGAGATGATCGAAAATATTTTATTTCAGAATCGGAATCGGACGTTGATGGGTGATTTTCTAGGTGTATTTCGACCCGCTGAATCCGAGAATCCAAGCTTTGATGACCAAAAATATGCTTGGAATAAAGTTATGTCGCATGGTACGAAAAAGAGATGATCGGAAATATCTGTCTCCAGAATTGAAATCGAACTTTGATGGGTGGGTTTATAGGTGTATTTTGACCCGCTGAATCCGAGAATCCAAGATTCGATGACCAAAAACATGCTTGGAAAAAAGTTATTTCGCATGGGACGAAAAAGAGATGATCGGAAATATCTTTCTCCAGAATCGAAGTCGAACTTTGATGGGTGGGTTCATAGGTGTATTTTGACCCGCTGAATCCAAAAATCCAACCTCCGTTACACGAAAATACACCTGGAAAGAAGTTATTCCGCATGGTACGAAAAAGAGATGATCGAAAATATTTTTTTTCAGAATCGGATCGGACTTTGATGGGTGAGTTTCTAGGTGTATTTCGACCCGCTGAATCCGAAAATCCAACCTTTGATGACCAAAAATATGCTTGGAAAAAAGTTACTTCGCATGGTTCGAAAAAGAGATGATCGGAAATATCTGTCTCCAGAATTGAAATCGAACTTTGATGGGTGGGTTTATAGGTGTATTTTGACCCGCTGAATCCGAGAATCCAAGCTTTGATGACCAAAAATATGCTTGGAAAAAAGTTATTCCGCATGGTACAAAAAAGAGATGATCGAAAATATTTTTTTTCAGAATCAAAATCTGACTTTGATGGGTGAGTTTCTATGTGTATTCCGACCCGCTGAATCCGAAAATCCGAACTTTGATGACCAAAAATATGCTTGGAAAAAAGTTATTTCGCATGGTACGAAAAAGAGATGATCGAAAATATCTGTCTCCAGAATCGGAATCGAACTTTGATGGGTGGGTTCATAGGTGTATTTTGACCCGCTGAATCCAAAAATCCAACCTTTGTTAGGCGAAAATACACCTGGAAAGAAGTTATTTCGCATGGTACGAAAAAGAGATGATCGAAAATTTTTTTTTTCAGAATCAAAATCGGACTTTCATGGGTGAGTTTCTAGGTGTATTTCGACCCACTGAATCCGAAAATCCGAACTTTGATGACCAAAAATATGCTTGGAAAAAAGTTATTTCGCATGGTATGAAAAAGAGATGATCGAAAATATCTGTCTCCAGAATCGGAATCGAACTTTGATGGGTGGGTTCGTAGGTGTATTTTGACCCGCTGAATCCAAAAATCCAACCTTTGTTAGGCGAAAATACACCTGGAAAGAAGTTATTTCGCATGGTACGAAAAAGAGATGATCGAAAATTTTTTTTTTCAGAATCAAAATCGGACTTTCATGGGTGAGTTTCTAGGTGAATTCCGACCCGCTGAATCCGAAAATCCGAACTTTGATGACCAAAAATATGCTTGGAAAAAAGTTATTTCGCATGGTACGAAAAAGAGATGATCGAAAATATCTGTCTCCAGAATCGGAATCGAACTTTGATGGGTGGGTTCATAGGTGTATTTTGACCCGCTGAATCCAAAAATCCAACCTTTGTTAGGCGAAAATACACCTGGAAAGAAGTTATTTCGCATGGTACGAAAAAGAGATGATCGAAAATTTTTTTTTTCAGAATCAAAATCGGACTTTCATGGGTGAGTTTCTAGGTGTATTTCGACCCACTGAATCCGAAAATCCAACCTCTGATGACCAAAAATATGCTTGGAAAAAAGTTATTTCGCACGGTACGAAAAAGAGATGATCGAATATATTTTTTTTCCGAATCGGAATCGGACTTTGATGGGTGAGTTTCTAGGTGTATTTCGACCCGCTGAATCCGAAATTCCAACCTTTGATGACCAAAAATATGCTTGGAAAAAAGTTATTTCGCATGGTTCGAAAAAGAGATGATCGAAAATATCTGTCTCCAGAATCGAAATCGAACTTTGATGGGTGGGTTTATAGGTGTATTTTGACCCGCTGAATCCAAAAATCCAACCTTCGTTACACGAAAATACACCTGGAAAGAAGTTATCCCGCATGGTACGAAAAAGAGATGATCGAAAATATTTTTTTTCAGAATCGGAATCGGACTTTGATGGGTGATTTTCTAGGTGTATTTCGACCTGCTGAATCCGAAAATCCAACCTTTGATGGCCAAAAATATGCTTGGAAAAAAGTTATTCCGCATGGTTCGAAAAAGAGATGATCGAAAATATCTGTCTCCAGAATCAAAATCGAACTGTGATCGGTGGGTTTATAGGTGTATTTTGACCCGCTGAATCCGAGAATCCAAGCTTTGATGACCAAAAATATGCTTGGAATAAAGTTATGTCGCATGGTACGAAAAAGAGATGATCGGAAATATCTGTCTCTAGAATTGAAATCGAACTTTGATGGGTGGGTTCATAGGTGTATTTTGACCCGCTGAATCCAAAAATCCAACCTCCGTTACACGAAAATACACCTGGAAAGAAGTTATTCCGCATGGTACGAAAAAGAGATGATCGAAAATATTTTTTTTCAGAATCGGATCGGACTTTGATGGGTGAGTTTCTAGGTGTATTTCGACCCGCTGAATCCGAAAATCCAACCTCTGATGACCAAAAATATGCTTGGAAAAAAGTTATTTCGCACGGTACGAAAAAGAGATGATCGAGAATATTTTTTTTCCGAATCGGAATCGGACTTTGATGGGTGTGTTCATAGGTGTATTTTGACCCGCTGAATCCAAAAATCCAACCTTTGTTAGGCGAAAATACACCTGGAAAGAAGTTATTTCGCATGGTACGAAAAAGAGATGATCGAAAATTTTTTTTTCCAGAATCAAAATCGGACTTTCATGGGTGAGTTTCTAGGTGTATTTCGACCCACTGAATCCGAAAATCCGAACTTTGATGACCAAAAATATGCTTGGAAAAAAGTTATTTCGCATGGTATGAAAAAGAGATGATCGAAAATATCTGTCTCCAGAATCGGAATCGAACTTTGATGGGTGGGTTCATAGGTGTATTTTGACCCGCTGAATCCAAAAATCCAACCTTTGTTAGGCGAAAATACACCTGGAAAGAAGTTATTTCGCATGGTACGAAAAAGAGATGATCGAAAATTTTTTTTTTCAGAATCAAAATCGGACTTTCATGGGTGAGTTTCTAGGTGTATTCCGACCCGCTGAATCCGAAAATCCGAACTTTGATGACCAAAAATATGCTTGGAAAAAAGTTATTTCGCATGGTACGAAAAAGAGATGATCGAAAATATCTGTCTCCAGAACCGGAATCGAACTTTGATGGGTGGGTTCATAGGTGTATTTTGACCCGCTGAATCCAAAAATCCAACCTTTGTTAGGCGAAAATACACCTGGAAAGAAGTTATTTCGCATGGTACGAAAAAGAGATGATCGAAAATTTTTTTTTTCAGAATCAAAATCGGACTTTCATGGGTGAGTTTCTAGGTGTATTTCGACCCACTGAATCCGAAAATCCAACCTCTGATGACCAAAAATATGCTTGGAAAAAAGTTATTTCGCACGGTACGAAAAAGAGATGATCGAGAATATTTTTTTTCCGAATCGGAATCGGACTTTGATGGGTGAGTTTCTAGGTGTATTTCGACCCGCTGAATCCGAAATTCCAACCTTTGATGACCAAAAATATGCTTGGAAAAAAGTTATTTCGCATGGTTCGAAAAAGAGATGATCGAAAATATCTGTCTCCAGAATCGAAATCGAACTTTGATGGGTGGGTTTATAGGTGTATTTTGACCCGCTGAATCCAAAAATCCAACCTTCGTTACACGAAAATACACCTGGAAAGAAGTTATTCCGCATGGTACGAAAAAGAGATGATCGAAAATATTTTTTTTCAGAATCGGAATCGGACTTTGATGGGTGATTTTCTAGGTGTATTTCGACCCGCTGAATCCGAAAATCCAACCTTTGATGGCCAAAAATATGCTTGGAAAAAAGTTATTCCGCATGGTTCGAAAAAGAGATGATCGAAAATATCTGTCTCCAGAATCGAAATCGAACTTTGATGGGTGGGTTTATAGGTGTATTTTGACCCGCTGAATCCAAAAATCCAACCTTCGTTACACGAAAATACACCTGGAAAGAAGTTATTCCGCATGGTACGAAAAAGAGATGATCGAAACTATTTTTTTTCAGAATCGGATCGGACTTTGATGGGTGAGTTTCTAGGTGTATTTCGACCCGCTGAATCCGAAAATCCAACCTTTGATGACCAAAAATATGCTTGGAAAAAAGTTACTTCGCATGGTTCGAAAAAGAGATGATCGGAAATATCTGTCTCCAGAATTGAAATCGAACTTTGATGGGTGGGTTTATAGGTGTATTTTGACCCGCTGAATCCGAGAATCCAAGCTTTGATGACCAAAAATATGCTTGGAAAAAAGTTATTTCGCATGGTACAAAAAAGAGATGATCGAAAATATTTTTTTTCAGAATCAAAATCTGACTTTGATGGGTGAGTTTCTAGGTGTATTCCGACCCGCTGAATCCGAAAATCCGAACTTTGATGACCAAAAATATGCTTGGAAAAAAGTTATTTCGCATGGTACGAAAAAGAGATGATCGAAAATATCTGTCTCCAGAATCGGAATCGAACTTTGATGGGTGGGTTCATAGGTGTATTTTGACCCGCTGAATCCAAAAATCCAACCTTTGTTAGGCGAAGATACACCTGGAATGAAGTTATTTCGCATGGTACGAAAAAGAGATGATCGAAAATTTTTTTTTTCAGAATCAAAATCGGACTTTCATGGGTGAGTTTCTAGGTGTATTTCGACCCACTGAATCCGGAAATCCGAACTTTGATGACCAAAAATATGCTTGGAAAAAAGTTATTTCGCATGGTATGAAAAAGAGATGATCGAAAATATCTGTCTCCAGAACCGGAATCGAACTTTGATGGGTGGGTTCATAGGTGTATTTTGACCCGCTGAATCCAAAAATCCAACCTTTGTTAGGCGAAAATACACCTGGAAAGAAGTTATTTCGCATGGTACGAAAAAGAGATGATCGAAAATTTTTTTTTTCAGAATCAAAATCGGACTTTCATGGGTGAGTTTCTAGGTGTATTTCGACCCACTGAATCCGAAAATCCAACCTCTGATGACCAAAAATATGCTTGGAAAAAAGTTATTTCGCACGGTACGAAAAAGAGATGATCGAGAATATTTTTTTTCCGAATCGGAATCGGACTTTGATGGGTGAGTTTCTAGGTGTATTTCGACCCGCTGAATCCGAAATTCCAACCTTTGATGACCAAAAATATGCTTGGAAAAAAGTTATTTCGCATGGTTCGAAAAAGAGATGATCGAAAATATCTGTCTCCAGAATCGAAATCGAACTTTGATGGGTGGGTTTATAGGTGTATTTTGACACGCTGAATCCAAAAATCCAACCTTCGTTACACGAAAATACACCTGGAAAGAAGTTATTCCGCATGGTACGAAAAAGAGATGATCGAAAATATTTTTTTTCAGAATCGGAATCGGACTTTGATGGGTGATTTTCTAGGTGTATTTCGACCCGCTGAATCCGAAAATCCAACCTTTGATGGCCAAAAATATGCTTGGAAAAAAGTTATTCCGCATGGTTCGAAAAAGAGATGATCGAAAATATCTGTCTCCAGAATCGAAATCGAACTTTGATGGGTGGGTTTATAGGTGTATTTTGACCCGCTGAATCCAAAAATCCAACCTTCGTTACACGAAAATACACCTGGAAAGAAGTTATTCCGCATGGTACGAAAAAGAGATGATCGAAACTATTTTTTTTCAGAATCGGATCGGACTTTGATGGGTGAGTTTCTAGGTGTATTTCGACCCGCTGAATCCGAAAATCCAACCTTTGATGACCAAAAATATGCTTGGAAAAAAGTTACTTCGCATGGTTCGAAAAAGAGATGATCGGAAATATCTGTCTCCAGAATTGAAATCGAACTTTGATGGGTGGGTTTATAGGTGTATTTTGACCCGCTGAATCCGAGAATCCAAGCTTTGATGACCAAAAATATGCTTGGAAAAAAGTTATTTCGCATGGTACAAAAAAGAGATGATCGAAAATATTTTTTTCCAGAATCAAAATCTGACTTTGATGGGTGAGTTTCTAGGTGTATTCCGACCCGCTGAATCCGAAAATCCGAACTTTGATGACCAAAAATATGCTTGGAAAAAAGTTATTTCGCATGGTACGAAAAAGAGATGATCGAAAATATCTGTCTCCAGAATCGGAATCGAACTTTGATGGGTGGGTTCATAGGTGTATTTTGACCCGCTGAATCCAAAAATCCAACCTTTGTTAGGCGAAGATACACCTGGAATGAAGTTATTTCGCATGGTACGAAAAAGAGATGATCGAAAATTTTTTTTTTCAGAATCAAAATCGGACTTTCATGGGTGAGTTTCTAGGTGTATTTCGACCCACTGAATCCGGAAATCCGAACTTTGATGACCAAAAATATGCTTGGAAAAAAGTTATTTCGCATGGTATGAAAAAGAGATGATCGAAAATATCTGTCTCCAGAATCGGAATCGAACTTTGATGGGTGGGTTCGTAGGTGTATTTTGACCCGCTGAATCCAAAAATCCAACCTTTGTTAGGCGAAAATACACCTGGAAAGAAGTTATTTCGCATGGTACGAAAAAGAGATGATCGAAAATTTTTTTTTTCAGAATCAAAATCGGACTTTCATGGGTGAGTTTCTAAGTGAATTCCGACCCGCTGAATCCGAAAATCCGAACTTTGATGACCAAAAATATGCTTGGAAAAAAGTTATTTCGCATGGTACGAAAAAGAGATGATCGAAAATATCTGTCTCCAGAATCGGAATCGAACTTTGATGGGTTGGTTCATAGGTGTATTTTGACCCGCTGAATCCAAAAATCCAACCTTTGTTTGGCGAAAATACACCTGGAAAGAAGTTATTTCGCATGGTACGAAAAAGAGATGATCGAAAATTTTTTTTTTCAGAATCAAAATCGGACTTTCATGGGTGAGTTTCTAGGTGTATTTCGACCCACTGAATCCGAAAATCCAACCTCTGATGACCAAAAATATGCTTGGAAAAAAGTTATTTCGCACGGTACGAAAAAGAGATGATCGAATATATTTTTTTTCCGAATCGGAATCGGACTTTGATGGGTGAGTTTCTAGGTGTATTTCGACCCGCTGAATCCGAAATTCCAACCTTTGATGACCAAAAATATGCTTGGAACAAAGTTATTTCGCATGGTTCGAAAAAGAGATGATCGAAAATATCTGTCTCCAGAATCGAAATCGAACTTTGATGGGTGGGTTTATAGGTGTATTTTGACCCGCTGAATCCAAAAATCCAACCTTCGTTACACGAAAATACACCTGGAAAGAAGTTATCCCGCATGGTACGAAAAAGAGATGATCGAAAATATTTTTTTTCAGAATCGGAATCGGACTTTGATGGGTGATTTTCTAGGTGTATTTCGACCCGCTGAATCCGAAAATCCAACCTTTGATGGCCAAAAATATGCTTGGAAAAAAGTTATTCCGCATGGTTCGAAAAAGAGATGATCGAAAATATCTGTCTCCAGAATCAAAATCGAACTGTGATCGGTGGGTTTATAGGTGTATTTTGACCCGCTGAATCCGAGAATCCAAGCTTTGATGACCAAAAATATGCTTGGAATAAAGTTATGTCGCATGGTACGAAAAAGAGATGATCGGAAATATCTGTCTCTAGAATTGAAATCGAACTTTGATGGGTGGGTTCATAGGTGTATTTTGACCCGCTGAATCCAAAAATCCAACCTCCGTTACACGAAAATACACCTGGAAAGAAGTTATTCCGCATGGTACGAAAAAGAGATGATCGAAAATATTTTTTTTCAGAATCGGATCGGACTTTGATGGGTGAGTTTCTAGGTGTATTTCGACCCGCTGAATCCGAAAATCCAACCTCTGATGACCAAAAATATGCTTGGAAAAAAGTTATTTCGCACGGTACGAAAAAGAGATGATCGAGAATATTTTTTTTCCGAATCGGAATCGGACTTTGATGGGTGTGTTCATAGGTGTATTTTGACCCGCTGAATCCAAAAATCCAACCTTTGTTAGGCGAAAATACACCTGGAAAGAAGTTATTTCGCATGGTACGAAAAAGAGATGATCGAAAATTTTTTTTTTCAGAATCAAAATCGGACTTTCATGGGTGAGTTTCTAGGTGTATTTCGACCCACTGAATCCGAAAATCCGAACTTTGATGACCAAAAATATGCTTGGAAAAAAGTTATTTCGCATGGTACGAAAAAGAGATGATCGGAAATATCTTTCTCCAGAATCGAAGTCGAACTTTGATGGGTGGGTTCATAGGTGTATTTTGACCCGCTGAATCCAAAAATCCAACCTTCGTTACACGAAAATACACCTGGAAAGAAGTTATTCCGCATGGTCCGACAAAGAGATGATCGAAAATTTTTTTTTTCAGAATCAAAATCGGACTTTCATGGGTGAGTTTCTAGGTGTATTTCGACCCACTGAATCCGAAAATCCAACCTCTGATGACCAAAAATATGCGTGGAAAAAAGTTATTTCGCACGGTACGAAAAAGAGATGATCGAAAATATTTTTTTTCCGAATCGGAATCGGACTTTGATGGGTGAGTTTCTAGGTGTATTTCGACCCACTGAATCCGAAAATCCAACCTCTGATGACCAAAAATATGCTTGGAAAAAAGTTATGTCGCACGGTACGAAAAAGAGATGATCGAAAATATCTGTCTCCAGAATCGGAATCGAACTTTGATGGGTGGGTTCATAGGTGTATTTTGACCCGCTGAATCCAAAAATCCAACCTTTGTTAGGCGAAGATACACCTGGAATGAAGTTATTTCGCATGGTACGAAAAAGAGATGATCGAAAATTTTTTTTTTCAGAATCAAAATCGGACTTTCATGGGTGAGTTTCTAGGTGTATTTCGACCCACTGAATCCGGAAATCCGAACTTTGATGACCAAAAATATGCTTGGAAAAAAGTTATTTCGCATGGTATGAAAAAGAGATGATCGAAAATATCTGTCTCCAGAATCGGAATCGAACTTTGATGGGTGGGTTCGTAGGTGTATTTTGACCCGCTGAATCCAAAAATCCAACCTTTGTTAGGCGAAAATACACCTGGAAAGAAGTTATTTCGCATGGTACGAAAAAGAGATGATCGAAAATTTTTTTTTTCAGAATCAAAATCGGACTTTCATGGGTGAGTTTCTAAGTGAATTCCGACCCGCTGAATCCGAAAATCCGAACTTTGATGACCAAAAATATGCTTGGAAAAAAGTTATTTCGCATGGTACGAAAAAGAGATGATCGAAAATATCTGTCTCCAGAATCGGAATCGAACTTTGATGGGTTGGTTCATAGGTGTATTTTGACCCGCTGAATCCAAAAATCCAACCTTTGTTTGGCGAAAATACACCTGGAAAGAAGTTATTTCGCATGGTACGAAAAAGAGATGATCGAAAATTTTTTTTTTCAGAATCAAAATCGGACTTTCATGGGTGAGTTTCTAGGTGTATTTCGACCCACTGAATCCGAAAATCCAACCTCTGATGACCAAAAATATGCTTGGAAAAAAGTTATTTCGCACGGTACGAAAAAGAGATGATCGAATATATTTTTTTTCCGAATCGGAATCGGACTTTGATGGGTGAGTTTCTAGGTGTATTTCGACCCGCTGAATCCGAAATTCCAACCTTTGATGACCAAAAATATGCTTGGAACAAAGTTATTTCGCATGGTTCGAAAAAGAGATGATCGAAAATATCTGTCTCCAGAATCGAAATCGAACTTTGATGGGTGGGTTTATAGGTGTATTTTGACCCGCTGAATCCAAAAATCCAACCTTCGTTACACGAAAATACACCTGGAAAGAAGTTATCCCGCATGGTACGAAAAAGAGATGATCGAAAATATTTTTTTTCAGAATCGGAATCGGACTTTGATGGGTGATTTTCTAGGTGTATTTCGACCCGCTGAATCCGAAAATCCAACCTTTGATGGCCAAAAATATGCTTGGAAAAAAGTTATTCCGCATGGTTCGAAAAAGAGATGATCGAAAATATCTGTCTCCAGAATCAAAATCGAACTGTGATCGGTGGGTTTATAGGTGTATTTTGACCCGCTGAATCCGAGAATCCAAGCTTTGATGACCAAAAATATGCTTGGAATAAAGTTATGTCGCATGGTACGAAAAAGAGATGATCGGAAATATCTGTCTCTAGAATTGAAATCGAACTTTGATGGGTGGGTTCATAGGTGTATTTTGACCCGCTGAATCCAAAAATCCAACCTCCGTTACACGAAAATACACCTGGAAAGAAGTTATTCCGCATGGTACGAAAAAGAGATGATCGAAAATATTTTTTTTCAGAATCGGATCGGACTTTGATGGGTGAGTTTCTAGGTGTATTTCGACCCGCTGAATCCGAAAATCCAACCTCTGATGACCAAAAATATGCTTGGAAAAAAGTTATTTCGCACGGTACGAAAAAGAGATGATCGAGAATATTTTTTTTCCGAATCGGAATCGGACTTTGATGGGTGTGTTCATAGGTGTATTTTGACCCGCTGAATCCAAAAATCCAACCTTTGTTAGGCGAAAATACACCTGGAAAGAAGTTATTTCGCATGGTACGAAAAAGAGATGATCGAAAATTTTTTTTTTCAGAATCAAAATCGGACTTTCATGGGTGAGTTTCTAGGTGTATTTCGACCCACTGAATCCGAAAATCCGAACTTTGATGACCAAAAATATGCTTGGAAAAAAGTTATTTCGCATGGTACGAAAAAGAGATGATCGGAAATATCTTTCTCCAGAATCGAAGTCGAACTTTGATGGGTGGGTTCATAGGTGTATTTTGACCCGCTGAATCCAAAAATCCAACCTTCGTTACACGAAAATACACCTGGAAAGAAGTTATTCCGCATGGTCCGACAAAGAGATGATCGAAAATTTTTTTTTTCAGAATCAAAATCGGACTTTCATGGGTGAGTTTCTAGGTGTATTTCGACCCACTGAATCCGAAAATCCAACCTCTGATGACCAAAAATATGCGTGGAAAAAAGTTATTTCGCACGGTACGAAAAAGAGATGATCGAAAATATTTTTTTTCCGAATCGGAATCGGACTTTGATGGGTGAGTTTCTAGGTGTATTTCGACCCACTGAATCCGAAAATCCAACCTCTGATGACCAAAAATATGCTTGGAAAAAAGTTATGTCGCACGGTACGAAAAAGAGATGATCGAAAATATCTGTCTCCAGAATCGGAATCGAACTTTGATGGGTGGGTTCATAGGTGTATTTTGACCCGCTGAATCAAAAAATCCAACCTTTGTTAAACGAAAATACACCTGGAAAGAAGTTATTTCGCATGGTACGAAAAAGAGATGATCAAAAATATTTTTTTTCAGAATCAAAATCGGACTTTAATGTGTGAGTTTCTAGGTGTATTTCGACCCACTGAATCCGAAAATCCAACCTCTGATGACCGACAATATGCTTGGAAAAAAGTTATGTCGCACGGTACGAAAAAGAGATGATCGAAAATATTTTTTTTCCGAATCAAAATCGGACTTTAATGGGTGAGTTTCTAGGTGTATTTCGACCCACTGAATCCGAAAATCCAACCTCTGATGACCAAAAATATGCTTGGTAAAAAGTTATGTCGCACGGTACGAAAAAGAGATGATCGAAAATATTTTTTTTCCGAATCAAAATCGGACTTTAACGGGTGAGTTTCTAGGTGTATTTCGACCAACTGAATCCGAAAATCCAACCTCTGATGACCAAAAATATGCTTGGAAAAAAGTTATGTCGCACGGTACGAAAAAGAGATGATCGAAAATATCTGTCTCCAGGATCGAAATCGAACTTTGATGGGTGGGTTTATTGGTGTATTTCGACCCGCTGAATCCAAAAATCCAACCTTTGTTACACGAAAATATACCTGGAACGAAGGTATTTCGCATGGTACGAAAAAGAGATGATCGAAAATATTTTTTTTCAGAATCAAAATCGGACTTTGATGGGTGAGTTTCTAGGTGTATTTCGACCCGCTGAATCCGAAAATCCAACCTTTGATGACGAAAATATGCTTGGAAAAAAGTTATTTCGCATGGTACGAAAAAGAGATGATCGAAAATATCTGTCTCCAGGATCGAAATCGAACTTTGATGGGTGGGTTTATAGGTGTATTTCGACCCGCTGAATCCGACAATCCCAGCTTTGATGACCAAAAATATGCTTGGAAAAAAGTTATTCCGCATGATACGAAAAAGAGATGATCGAAAATATTTTTTTTCAGACTCAAAATCGGACTTTGATGGGTGAGTTTCTAGGTGTATTTCTACCCGCTGAATCTGAAAATCCAAACTTTGATGACCAAAAATATGCTTGGAAAAAAGTTATTTCGCATGGTACGAAAAAGAGATGATCGAAAATATCTGTCTCCAGAATTGAAATCGAAC
The DNA here is from genome assembly GCA_963170745.1 of Phymatocera aterrima. Classification (NCBI taxonomy): domain Eukaryota; kingdom Metazoa; phylum Arthropoda; class Insecta; order Hymenoptera; family Tenthredinidae; genus Phymatocera; species Phymatocera aterrima. The sequence continues at coordinate 526,830 of CAUJGY010000138.1, read as the reverse complement.
TTTGATGGGTGGGTTTATAGGTGTATTTTGACCCGCTGAATCCGAGAATCCAAGCTTCGATGACCAAAAACATGCTTGGAAAAAAGTTATTTCGCATGGTACGAAAAAGAGATGATCGGAAATATCTTTCTCCAGAATCGAAGTCGAACTTTGATGGGTGGGTTCATAGGTGTATTTTGACCCGCTGAATCCAAAAATCCAACCTCCGTTACACGAAAATACACCTGGAAAGAAGTTATTCCGCATGGTACGAAAAAGAGATGATCGAAAATATTTTTTTTCAGAATCGGATCGGACTTTGATGGGTGATTTTCTAGGTGTATTTCGACCCGCTGAATCCGAAAATCCAACCTCTGATGACCAAAAATATGCTTGGAAAAAAGTTATTTCGCACGGTACGAAAAAGAGATGATCGAAAATATTTTTTTTCCGAATCGGAATCGAACTTTGATGGGTGAGTTTCGAGGTGTATTTCGACCCGCTGAATCCAAAATTCCAGCCTTTGATGACCAAAAATATGCTTGGAAAAAAGTTATTTCGCATGGTTCGAAAAAGAGATGATCGAAAATATCTGTCTCCAGAATCGAAATCGAACTTTGATGGGTGGGTTCATAGGTGTATTTTGACCCGCTGAATCCAAAAATCCAACCTTCGTTACACGAAAATACACCTGGAAAGAAGTTATTCCGCATGGTCCGACAAAGAGATGATCGAAAATATTTTTTTTCAAAATCAAAATCGGACTTTAATGGGTGAGTTTCTAGGTGTATTCCGACCCGCTGAATCCGAAAATCCGAACTTTGATGACCAAAAATATGCTTGGAAAAAAGGTATTTCGCATGATACGAAAAATAGATGATCGAAAATATTTTTTTTCAGAATCAAAATCGGACTTTGATGGGTGAGTTTCTAGGTGTATTCCGACCCGCTGAATCCGAAAATCCGAACTTTGATGACCAAAAATATGCTTGGAAAGAAGTTATTTCGCATGGTACGAAAAAGAGATGATCGAAAATATCTGTCTCCAGAATCGGAATCGAACTTTGATGGGTGGGTTCATAGGTGTATTTTGACCCGCTGAATCCAAAAATCCAACCTTTGTTAACCGAAAATACACCTGGAAAGAAGTTATTTCGCATGGTACGAAAAAGAGATGATCAAAAATATTTTTTTTCAGAATCAAAATCGGACTTTAATGGGTGAGTTTCTAGGTGTATTTCGACCCACTGAATCCGAAAATCCAACCTCTGATGACCGAAAATATGCTTGGAAAAAAGTTATGTCGCACGGTACGAAAAAGAGATGATCGAAAATATTTTTTTTCCGAATCAAAATCGGACTTTAATGGGTGAGTTTCTAGGTGTATTTCGACCCACTGAATCCGAAAATCCAACCTCTGATGACCAAAAATATGCTTGGTAAAAAGTTATGTCGCACGGTACGAAAAAGAGATGATCGAAAATATTTTTTTTCCGAATCAAAATCGGACTTTAACGGGTGAGTTTCTAGGTGTATTTCGACCAACTGAATCCGAAAATCCAACCTCTGATGACCAAAAATATGCTTGGAAAAAAGTTATGTCGCACGGTACGAAAAAGAGATGATCGAAAATATCTGTCTCCAGGATCGAAATCGAACTTTGATGGGTGGGTTTATTGGTGTATTTCGACCCGCTGAATCCAAAAATCCAACCTTTGTTACACGAAAATATACCTGGAACGAAGGTATTTCGCATGGTACGAAAAAGAGATGATCGAAAATATTTTTTTTCAGAATCAAAATCGGACTTTGATGGGTGAGTTTCTAGGTGTATTTCGACCCGCTGAATCCGAAAATCCAACCTTTGATGACGAAAATATGCTTGGAAAAAAGTTATTTCGCATGGTACGAAAAAGAGATGATCGAAAATATCTGTCTCCAGGATCGAAATCGAACTTTGATGGGTGGGTTTATAGGTGTATTTCGACCCGCTGAATCCGACAATCCAAGCTTTGATGACCAAAAATATGCTTGGAAAAAAGTTATTCCGCATGATACGAAAAAGAGATGATCGAAAATATTTTTTTTCAGACTCAAAATCGGACTTTGATGGGTGAGTTTCTAGGTGTATTTCTACCCGCTGAATCTGAAAATCCAAACTTTGATGACCAAAAATATGCTTGGAAAAAAGTTATTTCGCATGGTACGAAAAAGAGATGATCGAAAATATCTGTCTCCAGAATTGAAATCGAACTTTGATGGGTGGGTTTATAGGTGTATTTTGACCCGCTGAATCCGAGAATCCAAGCTTCGATGACCAAAAACATGCTTGGAAAAAAGTTATTTCGCATGGTACGAAAAAGAGATGATCGGAAATATCTTTCTCCAGAATCGAAGTCGAACTTTGATGGGTGGGTTCATAGGTGTATTTTGACCCGCTGAATCCAAAAATCCAACCTCCGTTACACGAAAATACACCTGGAAAGAAGTTATTCCGCATGGTACGAAAAAGAGATGATCGAAAATATTTTTTTTCAGAATCGGATCGGACTTTGATGGGTGATTTTCTAGGTGTATTTCGACCCGCTGAATCCGAAAATCCAACCTCTGATGACCAAAAATATGCTTGGAAAAAAGTTATTTCGCACGGTACGAAAAAGAGATGATCGAAAATATTTTTTTTCCGAATCGGAATCGGACTTTGATGGGTGAGTTTCGAGGTGTATTTCGACCCGCTGAATCCAAAATTCCAGCCTTTGATGACCAAAAATATGCTTGGAAAAAAGTTATTTCGCATGGTTCGAAAAAGAGATGATCGAAAATATCTGTCTCCAGAATCGAAATCGAACTTTGATGGGTGGGTTCATAGGTGTATTTTGACCCGCTGAATCCAAAAATCCAACCTTCGTTACACGAAAATACACCTGGAAAGAAGTTATTCCGCATGGTCCGACAAAGAGATGATCGAAAATATTTTTTTTCAAAATCAAAATCGGACTTTAATGGGTGAGTTTCTAGGTGTATTCCGACCCGCTGAATCCGAAAATCCAAACTTTGATGACCAAAAATATGCTTGGAAAAAAGGTATTTCGCATGATACGAAAAATAGATGATCGAAAATATTTTTTTTCAGAATCAAAATCGGACTTTGATGGGTGAGTTTCTAGGTGTATTCCGACCCGCTGAATCCGAAAATCCGAACTTTGATGACCAAAAATATGCTTGGAAAGAAGTTATTTCGCATGGTACGAAAAAGAGATGATCGAAAATATCTGTCTCCAGAATCGGAATCGAACTTTGATGGGTGGGTTCATAGGTGTATTTTGACCCGCTGAATCCAAAAATCCAACCTTTGTTAGGCGAAAATACACCTGGAAAGAAGTTATTTCGCATGGTACGAAAAAGAGATGATCGAAAATTTTTTTTTTCAGAATCAAAATCGGACTTTCATGGGTGAGTTTCTAGGTGTATTTCGACCCACTGAATCCGAAAATCCGAACTTTGATGACCAAAAATATGCTTGGAAAAAAGTTATTTCGCACGGTACGAAAAAGAGATGATCGAGAATATTTTTTTTCCGAATCGGAATCGGACTTTGATGGGTGAGTTTCTAGGTGTATTTCGACCCGCTGAATCCGAAAATCCAACCTTTGATGACGAAAATATGCTTGGAAAAAAGTTATTTCGCATGGTACGAAAAAGAGATGATCGAAAATATCTGTCTCCAGGATCGAAATCGAACTTTGATGGGTGGGTTTATAGGTGTATTTCGACCCGCTGAATCCGACAATCCAAGCTTTGATGACCAAAAATATGCTTGGAAAAAAGTTATTCCGCATGATACGAAAAAGAGATGATCGAAAATATTTTTTTTCAGACTCAAAATCGGACTTTGATGGGTGAGTTTCTAGGTGTATTTCTACCCGCTGAATCTGAAAATCCAAACTTTGATGACCAAAAATATGCTTGGAAAAAAGTTATTTCGCATGGTACGAAAAAGAGATGATCGAAAATATCTGTCTCCAGAATTGAAATCGAACTTTGATGGGTGGGTTTATAGGTGTATTTTGACCCGCTGAATCCGAGAATCCAAGCTTCGATGACCAAAAACATGCTTGGAAAAAAGTTATTTCGCATGGTACGAAAAAGAGATGATCGGAAATATCTTTCTCCAGAATCGAAGTCGAACTTTGATGGGTGGGTTCATAGGTGTATTTTGACCCGCTGAATCCAAAAATCCAACCTCCGTTACACGAAAATACACCTGGAAAGAAGTTATTCCGCATGGTACGAAAAAGAGATGATCGAAAATATTTTTTTTCAGAATCGGATCGGACTTTGATGGGTGATTTTCTAGGTGTATTTCGACCCGCTGAATCCGAAAATCCAACCTCTGATGACCAAAAATATGCTTGGAAAAAAGTTATTTCGCACGGTACGAAAAAGAGATGATCGAAAATATTTTTTTTCCGAATCGGAATCGGACTTTGATGGGTGAGTTTCGAGGTGTATTTCGACCCGCTGAATCCAAAATTCCAGCCTTTGATGACCAAAAATATGCTTGGAAAAAAGTTATTTCGCATGGTTCGAAAAAGAGATGATCGAAAATATCTGTCTCCAGAATCGAAATCGAACTTTGATGGGTGGGTTCATAGGTGTATTTTGACCCGCTGAATCCAAAAATCCAACCTTCGTTACACGAAAATACACCTGGAAAGAAGTTATTCCGCATGGTCCGACAAAGAGATGATCGAAAATATTTTTTTTCAAAATCAAAATCGGACTTTAATGGGTGAGTTTCTAGGTGTATTCCGACCCGCTGAATCCGAAAATCCAAACTTTGATGACCAAAAATATGCTTGGAAAAAAGGTATTTCGCATGATACGAAAAATAGATGATCGAAAATATTTTTTTTCAGAATCAAAATCGGACTTTGATGGGTGAGTTTCTAGGTGTATTCCGACCCGCTGAATCCGAAAATCCGAACTTTGATGACCAAAAATATGCTTGGAAAGAAGTTATTTCGCATTGTACGAAAAAGAGATGATCGAAAATATCTGTCTCCAGAATCGGAATCGAACTTTGATGGGTGGGTTCATAGGTGTATTTTGACCCGCTGAATCCAAAAATCCAACCTTTGTTAGGCGAAAATACACCTGGAAAGAAGTTATTTCGCATGGTACGAAAAAGAGATGATCGAAAATTTTTTTTTTCAGAATCAAAATCGGACTTTCATGGGTGAGTTTCTAGGTGTATTTCGACCCACTGAATCCGAAAATCCGAACTTTGATGACCAAAAATATGCTTGGAAAAAAGTTATGTCGCACGGTACGAAAAAGAGATGATCGAAAATATCTGTCTCCAGAATCGGAATCGAACTTTGATGGGTGGGTTCATAGGTGTATTTTGACCCGCTGAATCAAAAAATCCAACCTTTGTTAAACGAAAATACACCTGGAAAGAAGTTATTTCGCATGGTACGAAAAAGAGATGATCAAAAATATTTTTTTTCAGAATCAAAATCGGACTTTAATGTGTGAGTTTCTAGGTGTATTTCGACCCACTGAATCCGAAAATCCAACCTCTGATGACCGACAATATGCTTGGAAAAAAGTTATGTCGCACGGTACGAAAAAGAGATGATCGAAAATATTTTTTTTCCGAATCAAAATCGGACTTTAATGGGTGAGTTTCTAGGTGTATTTCGACCCACTGAATCCGAAAATCCAACCTCTGATGACCAAAAATATGCTTGGTAAAAAGTTATGTCGCACGGTACGAAAAAGAGATGATCGAAAATATTTTTTTTCCGAATCAAAATCGGACTTTAACGGGTGAGTTTCTAGGTGTATTTCGACCAACTGAATCCGAAAATCCAACCTCTGATGACCAAAAATATGCTTGGAAAAAAGTTATGTCGCACGGTACGAAAAAGAGATGATCGAAAATATCTGTCTCCAGGATCGAAATCGAACTTTGATGGGTGGGTTTATTGGTGTATTTCGACCCGCTGAATCAAAAAATCCAACCTTTGTTACACGAAAATATACCTGGAACGAAGGTATTTCGCATGGTACGAAAAAGAGATGATCGAAAATATTTTTTTTCAGAATCAAAATCGGACTTTGATGGGTGAGTTTCTAGGTGTATTTCGACCCGCTGAATCCGAAAATCCAACCTTTGATGACGAAAATATGCTTGGAAAAAAGTTATTTCGCATGGTACGAAAAAGAGATGATCGAAAATATCTGTCTCCAGGATCGAAATCGAACTTTGATGGGTGGGTTTATAGGTGTATTTCGACCCGCTGAATCCGACAATCCAAGCTTTGATGACCAAAAATATGCTTGGAAAAAAGTTATTCCGCATGATACGAAAAAGAGATGATCGAAAATATTTTTTTTCAGACTCAAAATCGGACTTTGATGGGTGAGTTTCTAGGTGTATTTCTACCCGCTGAATCTGAAAATCCAAACTTTGATGACCAAAAATATGCTTGGAAAAAAGTTATTTCGCATGGTACGAAAAAGAGATGATCGAAAATATCTGTCTCCAGAATTGAAATCGAACTTTGATGGGTGGGTTTATAGGTGTATTTTGACCCGCTGAATCCGAGAATCCAAGCTTCGATGACCAAAAACATGCTTGGAAAAAAGTTATTTCGCATGGTACGAAAAAGAGATGATCGGAAATATCTTTCTCCAGAATCGAAGTCGAACTTTGATGGGTGGGTTCATAGGTGTATTTTGACCCGCTGAATCCAAAAATCCAACCTCCGTTACACGAAAATACACCTGGAAAGAAGTTATTCCGCATGGTACGAAAAAGAGATGATCGAAAATATTTTTTTTCAGAATCGGATCGGACTTTGATGGGTGATTTTCTAGGTGTATTTCGACCCGCTGAATCCGAAAATCCAACCTCTGATGACCAAAAATATGCTTGGAAAAAAGTTATTTCGCACGGTACGAAAAAGAGATGATCGAAAATATTTTTTTTCCGAATCGGAATCGAACTTTGATGGGTGAGTTTCGAGGTGTATTTCGACCCGCTGAATCCAAAATTCCAGCCTTTGATGACCAAAAATATGCTTGGAAAAAAGTTATTTCGCATGGTTCGAAAAAGAGATGATCGAAAATATCTGTCTCCAGAATCGAAATCGAACTTTGATGGGTGGGTTCATAGGTGTATTTTGACCCGCTGAATCCAAAAATCCAACCTTCGTTACACGAAAATACACCTGGAAAGAAGTTATTCCGCATGGTCCGACAAAGAAATGATCGAAAATATTTTTTTTCAAAATCAAAATCGGACTTTAATGGGTGAGTTTCTAGGTGTATTCCGACCCGCTGAATCCGAAAATCCGAACTTTGATGACCAAAAATATGCTTGGAAAAAAGGTATTTCGCATGATACGAAAAATAGATGATCGAAAATATTTTTTTTCAGAATCAAAATCGGACTTTGATGGGTGAGTTTCTAGGTGTATTCCGACCCGCTGAATCCGAAAATCCGAACTTTGATGACCAAAAATATGCTTGGAAAGAAGTTATTTCGCATGGTACGAAAAAGAGATGATCGAAAATATCTGTCTCCAGAATCGGAATCGAACTTTGATGGGTGGGTTCATAGGTGTATTTTGACCCGCTGAATCCAAAAATCCAACCTTTGTTAACCGAAAATACACCTGGAAAGAAGTTATTTCGCATGGTACGAAAAAGAGATGATCAAAAATATTTTTTTTCAGAATCAAAATCGGACTTTAATGGGTGAGTTTCTAGGTGTATTTCGACCCACTGAATCCGAAAATCCAACCTCTGATGACCGAAAATATGCTTGGAAAAAAGTTATGTCGCACGGTACGAAAAAGAGATGATCGAAAATATTTTTTTTCCGAATCAAAATCGGACTTTAATGGGTGAGTTTCTAGGTGTATTTCGACCCACTGAATCCGAAAATCCAACCTCTGATGACCAAAAATATGCTTGGTAAAAAGTTATGTCGCACGGTACGAAAAAGAGATGATCGAAAATATTTTTTTTCCGAATCAAAATCGGACTTTAACGGGTGAGTTTCTAGGTGTATTTCGACCAACTGAATCCGAAAATCCAACCTCTGATGACCAAAAATATGCTTGGAAAAAAGTTATGTCGCACGGTACGAAAAAGAGATGATCGAAAATATCTGTCTCCAGGATCGAAATCGAACTTTGATGGGTGGGTTTATTGGTGTATTTCGACCCGCTGAATCCAAAAATCCAACCTTTGTTACACGAAAATATACCTGGAACGAAGGTATTTCGCATGGTACGAAAAAGAGATGATCGAAAATATTTTTTTTCAGAATCAAAATCGGACTTTGATGGGTGAGTTTCTAGGTGTATTTCGACCCGCTGAATCCGAAAATCCAACCTTTGATGACGAAAATATGCTTGGAAAAAAGTTATTTCGCATGGTACGAAAAAGAGATGATCGAAAATATCTGTCTCCAGGATCGAAATCGAACTTTGATGGGTGAGTTTCTAGGTGTATTCCGACCCGCTGAATCCGAAAATCCGAACTTTGATGACCAAAAATATGCTTGGAAAAAAGGTATTTCGCATGATACGAAAAATAGATGATCGAAAATATTTTTTTTCAGAATCAAAATCGGACTTTGATGGGTGAGTTTCTAGGTGTATTCCGACCCGCTGAATCCGAAAATCCGAACTTTGATGACCAAAAATATGCTTGGAAAGAAGTTATTTCGCATGGTACGAAAAAGAGATGATCGAAAATATCTGTCTCCAGAATCGGAATCGAACTTTGATGGGTGGGTTCATAGGTGTATTTTGACCCGCTGAATCCAAAAATCCAACCTTTGTTAACCGAAAATACACCTGGAAAGAAGTTATTTCGCATGGTACGAAAAAGAGATGATCAAAAATATTTTTTTTCAGAATCAAAATCGGACTTTAATGGGTGAGTTTCTAGGTGTATTTCGACCCACTGAATCCGAAAATCAAACCTCTGATGACCAAAAATATGCTTGGTAAAAAGTTATGTCGCACGGTACGAAAAAGAGATGATCGAAAATATTTTTTTTCCGAATCAAAATCGGACTTTAACGGGTGAGTTTCTAGGTGTATTTCGACCAACTGAATCCGAAAATCCAACCTCTGATGACCAAAAATATGCTTGGAAAAAAGTTATGTCGCACGGTACGAAAAAGAGATGATCGAAAATATCTGTCTCCAGGATCGAAATCGAACTTTGATGGGTGGGTTTATTGGTGTATTTCGACCCGCTGAATCCAAAAATCCAACCTTTGTTACACGAAAATATACCTGGAACGAAGGTATTTCGCATGGTACGAAAAAGAGATGATCGAAAATATTTTTTTTCAGAATCAAAATCGGACTTTGATGGGTGAGTTTCTAGGTGTATTTCGACCCGCTGAATCCGAAAATCCAACCTTTGATGACGAAAATATGCTTGGAAAAAAGTTATTTCGCATGGTACGAAAAAGAGATGATCGAAAATATCTGTCTCCAGGATCGAAATCGAACTTTGATGGGTGGGTCTATAGGTGTATTTCGACCCGCTGAATCCGACAATCCAAGCTTTGATGACCAAAAATATGCTTGGAAAAAAGTTATTCCGCATGATACGAAAAAGAGATGATCGAAAATATTTTTTTTCAGACTCAAAATCGGACTTTGATGGGTGAGTTTCTAGGTGTATTTCTACCCGCTGAATCTGAAAATCCAAACTTTGATGACCAAAAATATGCTTGGAAAAAAGTTATTTCGCATGGTACGAAAAAGAGATGATCGAAAATATCTGTCTCCAGAATTGAAATCGAACTTTGATGGGTGGGTTTATAGGTGTATTTTGACCCGCTGAATCCGAGAATCCAAGCTTCGATGACCAAAAACATGCTTGGAAAAAAGTTATTTCGCATGGTACGAAAAAGAGATGATCGGAAATATCTTTCTCCAGAATCGAAGTCGAACTTTGATGGGTGGGTTCATAGGTGTATTTTGACCCGCTGAATCCAAAAATCCAACCTCCGTTACACGAAAATACACCTGGAAAGAAGTTATTCCGCATGGTACGAAAAAGAGATGATCGAAAATATTTTTTTTCAGAATCGGATCGGACTTTGATGGGTGATTTTCTAGGTGTATTTCGACCCGCTGAATCCGAAAATCCAACCTCTGATGACCAAAAATATGCTTGGAAAAAAGTTATTTCGCACGGTACGAAAAAGAGATGATCGAAAATATTTTTTTTCCGAATCGGAATCGAACTTTGATGGGTGAGTTTCGAGGTGTATTTCGACCCGCTGAATCCAAAATTCCAGCCTTTGATGACCAAAAATATGCTTGGAAAAAAGTTATTTCGCATGGTTCGAAAAAGAGATGATCGAAAATATCTGTCTCCAGAATCGAAATCGAACTTTGATGGGTGGGTTCATAGGTGTATTTTGACCCGCTGAATCCAAAAATCCAACCTTCGTTACACGAAAATACACCTGGAAAGAAGTTATTCCGCATGGTCCGACAAAGAAATGATCGAAAATATTTTTTTTCAAAATCAAAATCGGACTTTAATGGGTGAGTTTCTAGGTGTATTCCGACCCGCTGAATCCGAAAATCCGAACTTTGATGACCAAAAATATGCTTGGAAAAAAGGTATTTCGCATGATACGAAAAATAGATGATCGAAAATATTTTTTTTCAGAATCAAAATCGGACTTTGATGGGTGAGTTTCTAGGTGTATTCCGACCCGCTGAATCCGAAAATCCGAACTTTGATGACCAAAAATATGCTTGGAAAGAAGTTATTTCGCATGGTACGAAAAAGAGATGATCGAAAATATCTGTCTCCAGAATCGGAATCGAACTTTGATGGGTGGGTTCATAGGTGTATTTTGACCCGCTGAATCCAAAAATCCAACCTTTGTTAACCGAAAATACACCTGGAAAGAAGTTATTTCGCATGGTACGAAAAAGAGATGATCAAAAATATTTTTTTTCAGAATCAAAATCGGACTTTAATGGGTGAGTTTCTAGGTGTATTTCGACCCACTGAATCCGAAAATCCAACCTCTGATGACCGAAAATATGCTTGGAAAAAAGTTATGTCGCACGGTACGAAAAAGAGATGATCGAAAATATTTTTTTTCCGAATCAAAATCGGACTTTAATGGGTGAGTTTCTAGGTGTATTTCGACCCACTGAATCCGAAAATCCAACCTCTGATGACCAAAAATATGCTTGGTAAAAAGTTATGTCGCACGGTACGAAAAAGAGATGATCGAAAATATTTTTTTTCCGAATCAAAATCGGACTTTAACGGGTGAGTTTCTAGGTGTATTTCGACCAACTGAATCCGAAAATCCAACCTCTGATGACCAAAAATATGCTTGGAAAAAAGTTATGTCGCACGGTACGAAAAAGAGATGATCGAAAATATCTGTCTCCAGGATCGAAATCGAACTTTGATGGGTGGGTTTATTGGTGTATTTCGACCCGCTGAATCCAAAAATCCAACCTTTGTTACACGAAAATATACCTGGAACGAAGGTATTTCGCATGGTACGAAAAAGAGATGATCGAAAATATTTTTTTTCAGAATCAAAATCGGACTTTGATGGGTGAGTTTCTAGGTGTATTTCGACCCGCTGAATCCGAAAATCCAACCTTTGATGACGAAAATATGCTTGGAAAAAAGTTATTTCGCATGGTACGAAAAAGAGATGATCGAAAATATCTGTCTCCAGGATCGAAATCGAACTTTGATGGGTGAGTTTCTAGGTGTATTCCGACCCGCTGAATCCGAAAATCCGAACTTTGATGACCAAAAATATGCTTGGAAAAAAGGTATTTCGCATGATACGAAAAATAGATGATCGAAAATATTTTTTTTCAGAATCAAAATCGGACTTTGATGGGTGAGTTTCTAGGTGTATTCCGACCCGCTGAATCCGAAAATCCGAACTTTGATGACCAAAAATATGCTTGGAAAGAAGTTATTTCGCATGGTACGAAAAAGAGATGATCGAAAATATCTGTCTCCAGAATCGGAATCGAACTTTGATGGGTGGGTTCATAGGTGTATTTTGACCCGCTGAATCCAAAAATCCAACCTTTGTTAACCGAAAATACACCTGGAAAGAAGTTATTTCGCATGGTACGAAAAAGAGATGATCAAAAATATTTTTTTTCAGAATCAAAATCGGACTTTAATGGGTGAGTTTCTAGGTGTATTTCGACCCACTGAATCCGAAAATCCAACCTCTGATGACCAAAAATATGCTTGGTAAAAAGTTATGTCGCACGGTACGAAAAAGAGATGATCGAAAATATTTTTTTTCCGAATCAAAATCGGACTTTAACGGGTGAGTTTCTAGGTGTATTTCGACCAACTGAATCCGAAAATCCAACCTCTGATGACCAAAAATATGCTTGGAAAAAAGTTATGTCGCACGGTACGAAAAAGAGATGATCGAAAATATCTGTCTCCAGGATCGAAATCGAACTTTGATGGGTGGGTTTATTGGTGTATTTCGACCCGCTGAATCCAAAAATCCAACCTTTGTTACACGAAAATATACCTGGAACGAAGGTATTTCGCATGGTACGAAAAAGAGATGATCGAAAATATTTTTTTTCAGAATCAAAATCGGACTTTGATGGGTGAGTTTCTAGGTGTATTTCGACCCGCTGAATCCGAAAATCCAACCTTTGATGACGAAAATATGCTTGGAAAAAAGTTATTTCGCATGGTACGAAAAAGAGATGATCGAAAATATCTGTCTCCAGGATCGAAATCGAACTTTGATGGGTGGGTCTATAGGTGTATTTCGACCCGCTGAATCCGACAATCCAAGCTTTGATGACCAAAAATATGCTTGGAAAAAAGTTATTCCGCATGATACGAAAAAGAGATGATCGAAAATATTTTTTTTCAGACTCAAAATCGGACTTTGATGGGTGAGTTTCTAGGTGTATTTCTACCCGCTGAATCTGAAAATCCAAACTTTGATGACCAAAAATATGCTTGGAAAAAAGTTATTTCGCATGGTACGAAAAAGAGATGATCGAAAATATCTGTCTCCAGAATTGAAATCGAACTTTGATGGGTGGGTTTATAGGTGTATTTTGACCCGCTGAATCCGAGAATCCAAGCTTCGATGACCAAAAACATGCTTGGAAAAAAGTTATTTCGCATGGTACGAAAAAGAGATGATCGGAAATATCTTTCTCCAGAATCGAAGTCGAACTTTGATGGGTGGGTTCATAGGTGTATTTTGACCCGCTGAATCCAAAAATCCAACCTCCGTTACACGAAAATACACCTGGAAAGAAGTTATTCCGCATGGTACGAAAAAGAGATGATCGAAAATATTTTTTTTCAGAATCGGATCGGACTTTGATGGGTGATTTTCTAGGTGTATTTCGACCCGCTGAATCCGAAAATCCAACCTCTGATGACCAAAAATATGCTTGGAAAAAAGTTATTTCGCACGGTACGAAAAAGAGATGATCGAAAATATTTTTTTTCCGAATCGGAATCGGACTTTGATGGGTGAGTTTCGAGGTGTATTTCGACCCGCTGAATCCAAAATTCCAGCCTTTGATGACCAAAAATATGCTTGGAAAAAAGTTATTTCGCATGGTTCGAAAAAGAGATGATCGAAAATATCTGTCTCCAGAATCGAAATCGAACTTTGATGGGTGGGTTCATAGGTGTATTTTGACCCGCTGAATCCAAAAATCCAACCTTCGTTACACGAAAATACACCTGGAAAGAAGTTATTCCGCATGGTCCGACAAAGAGATGATCGAAAATATTTTTTTTCAAAATCAAAATCGGACTTTAATGGGTGAGTTTCTAGGTGTATTCCGACCCGCTGAATCCGAAAATCCAAACTTTGATGACCAAAAATATGCTTGGAAAAAAGGTATTTCGCATGATACGAAAAATAGATGATCGAAAATATTTTTTTTCAGAATCAAAATCGGACTTTGATGGGTGAGTTTCTAGGTGTATTCCGACCCGCTGAATCCGAAAATCCGAACTTTGATGACCAAAAATATGCTTGGAAAGAAGTTATTTCGCATGGTACGAAAAAGAGATGATCGAAAATATCTGTCTCCAGAATCGGAATCGAACTTCGATGGGTGGGTTCATAGGTGTATTTTGACCCGCTGAATCCAAAAATCCAACCTTTGTTAACCGAAAATACACCTGGAAAGAAGTTATTTCGCATGGTACGAAAAAGAGATGATCAAAAATATTTTTTTTCAGAATCAAAATCGGACTTTAATGGGTGAGTTTCTAGGTGTATTTCGACCCACTGAATCCGAAAATCCAACCTCTGATGACCGAAAATATGCTTGGAAAAAAGTTATGTCGCACGGTACGAAAAAGAGATAATCGAAAATATTTTTTTTCCGAATCAAAATCGGACTTTAATGGGTGAGTTTCTAGGTGTATTTCGACCCACTGAATCCGAAAATCCAACCTCTGATGACCAAAAATATGCTTGGAAAAAAGTTATGTCGCACGGTACGAAAAAGAGATGATCGAAAATATCTGTCTCCAGGATCGAAATCGAACTTTGATGGGTGGGTTTATTGGTGTATTTCGACCCGCTGAATCCAAAAATCCAACCTTTGTTACACGAAAATATACCTGGAACGAAGGTATTTCGCATGGTACGAAAAAGAGATGATCGAAAATATTTTTTTTCAGAATCAAAATCGGACTTCGATGGGTGAGTTTCTAGGTGTATTTCGACCCGCTGAATCCGAAAATCCAACCTTTGATGACAAGAATATGCTTGGAAAAAAGTTATTTCGCATGGTACGAAAAAGAGATGATCGAAAATATCTGTCTCCAGGATCGAAATCGAACTTTGATGGGTGGGTTTATAGGTGTATTTCGACCCGCTGAATCCGACAATCCAAGCTTTGATGACCAAAAATATGCTTGGAAAAAAGTTATTCCGCATGATACGAAAAAGAGATGATCGAAAATATTTTTTTTCAGACTCAAAATCGGACTTTGATGGGTGAGTTTCTAGGTGTATTTCTACCCGCTGAATCTGAAAATCCAAACTTTGATGACCAAAAATATGCTTGGAAAAAAGTTATTTCGCATGGTACGAAAAAGAGATGATCGAAAATATCTGTCTCCAGAATTGAAATCGAACTTTGATGGGTGGGTTTATAGGTGTATTTTGACCCGCTGAATCCGAGAATCCAAGCTTCGATGACTAAAAACATGCTTGGAAAAAAGTTATTTCGCATGGTACGAAAAAGAGATGATCGGAAATATCTTTCTCCAGAATCGAAGTCGAACTTTGATGGGTGGGTTCATAGGTGTATTTTGACCCGCTGAATCCAAAAATCCAACCTCCGTTACACGAAAATACACCTGGAAAGAAGTTATTCCGCATGGTACGAAAAAGAGATGATCGAAAATATTTTTTTTCAGAATCGGATCGGACTTTGATGGGTGATTTTCTAGGTGTATTTCGACCCGCTGAATCCGAAAATCCAACCTTTGATGACCAAAAATATGCTTGGAAAAAAGTTATTCCGCATGGTTCGAAAAAGAGATGATCGAAAATATCTGTCTCCAGAATCAAAATCGAACTTTGATGGGTGGGTTTATAGGTGTATTTGACCCGCTGAATCCGAGAATCCAAGCTTTGATGACCAAAAATATGCTTGGAATAAAGTTATTTCGCATGGTACGAAAAAGAGATGATCGGAAATATCTGTCTCCAGAATTGAAATCGAACTTTGATGGGTGGGTTTATAGGTGTATTTTGACCCGCTGAATCCGAGAATCCAAGCTTGGATGACCAAAAATATGCTTGGAAAAAAGTTATTTCGCATGGTACGAAAAAGAGATGATCGGAAATATCTTGCTCCAGAATCGAAGTCGAACTTTGATGGGTGGGTTCATAGGTGTATTTTGACCCGCTGAATCCAAAAATCCAACCTTCGTTACACGAAAATACACCTGGAAAGAAGTTATTCCGCATGGTCCGACAAAGAGATGATCGAAAATATTTTTTTTCAGAATCAAAATCGGACTTTAATGGGTGAGTTTCTAGGTGTATTTCGACCCACTGAATCCGAAAATCCAACCTCTGATGACCAAAAATATGCTTGGAAAAAAGTTATGTCGCACGGTACGAAAAAGAGATGATCGAAACTATTTTTTTTCCGAATCAAAATCGGACTTTAATGGGTGAGTTTCTAGGTGTATTTCGACCCACTGAATCCGAAAATCCAACCTCTGATGACAAAAATATGCTTGGAAAAAAGTTATGTCGCACGGTACGAAAAAGAGATGATCGAAAATTTTTTTTTTTCAGAATCAAAATCGGACTTTCATGGGTGAGTTCCTAGGTGTATTTCGACCCACTGAATCCGAAAATCCAACCTCTGATGACCAAAAATATGCTTGGAAAAAAGTTATTTCGCATGGTACGAAAAAGAGATGATCGGAAATATCTGTCTCCAGAATCAAAATCGGACTTTGATGGGTGAGTTTCTAGGTGTATTCCGACCCGCTGAATCCGAAAATCCGAACTTTGATGGCCAAAAATATGCTTGGAAAAAAGTTATTTCGCATGGTTCGAAAAAGAGATGATCGAAAATATCTGTCTCCAGAATCGAAATCGAACTTTGATGGGTGGGTTTATAGGTGTATTTTGACCCGCTGAATCCAAAAATCCAACCTTCGTTACACGAAAATACACCTGGAAAGAAGTTATTCCGCATGGTACGAAAAAGAGATGATCGAAAATATTTTTTTTCAGAATCGGAATCGGACTTTGATGGGTGATTTTCTAGGTGTATTTCGACCCGCTGAATCCGAAAATCCAACCTTTGATGACCAAAAATATGCTTGGAAAAAAGTTATTCCGCATGGTTCGAAAAAGAGATGATCGAAAATATCTGTCTCCAGAATCAAAATCGAACTTTGATGGGTGGGTTCATAGGTGTATTTTGACCCGCTGAATCCAAAAATCCAACCTCCGTTACACGAAAATACACCTGGAAAGAAGTTATTCCGCATGGTACGAAAAAGAGATGATCGAAAATATTTTTTTTCAGAATCGGATCGGACTTTGATGGGTGATTTTCTAGGTGTATTTCGACCCGCTGAATCCGAAAATCCAACCTCTGATGACCAAAAATATGCTTGGAAAAAAGTTATTTCGCACGGTACGAGAAAGAGATGATCGAAAATATTTTTTTTCCGAATCGGAATCGGACTTTGATGGGTGGGTTTATTGGTGTATTTCGACCCACTGAATCCAAAAATCCAACCTTTGATGACCAAAAATATGCTTGGAAAAAAGTTATTCCGCATGGTTCGAAAAAGAGATGATCGAAAATATCTGTCTCCAGAATCAAAATCGAACTTTGATGGGTGGGTTTATAGGTGTATTTGACCCGCTGAATCCGAGAATCCAAGCTTTGATGACCAAAAATATGCTTGGAATAAAGTTATTTCGCATGGTACGAAAAAGAGATGATCGGAAATATCTGTCTCCAGAATTGAAATCGAACTTTGATGGGTGGGTTTATAGGTGTATTTTGACCCGCTGAATCCGAGAATCCAAGCTTGGATGACCAAAAATATGCTTGGAAAAAAGTTATTTCGCATGGTACGAAAAAGAGATGATCGGAAATATCTTTCTCCAGAATCGAAGTCGAACTTTGATGGGTGGGTTCATAGGTGTATTTTGACCCGCTGAATCCAAAAATCCAACCTTCGTTACACGAAAATACACCTGGAAAGAAGTTATTCCGCATGGTCCGACAAAGAGATGATCGAAAATTTTTTTTTTCAGAATCAAAATCGGACTTTCATGGGTGAGTTTCTAGGTGTATTTCGACCCACTGAATCCGAAAATCCAACCTCTGATGACCAAAAATATGCTTGGAAAAAAGTTATTTCGCACGGTACGAAAAAGAGATGATCGAAAATATTTTTTTTCCGAATCGGAATCGGACTTTGATGGGTGAGTTTCTAGGTGTATTTCGACCCACTGAATCCGAAAATCCAACCTCTGATGACCAAAAATATGCTTGGAAAAAAGTTATGTCGCACGGTACGAAAAAGAGATGATCGAAAATATCTGTCTCCAGAATCGGAATCGAACTTTGATGGGTGGGTTCATAGGTGTATTTTGACCCGCTGAATCAAAAAATCCAACCTTTGTTAAACGAAAATACACCTGGAAAGAAGTTATTTCGCATGGTACGAAAAAGAGATGATCAAAAATATTTTTTTTCAGAATCAAAATCGGACTTTATTGTGTGAGTTTCTAGGTGTATTTCGACCCACTGAATCCGAAAATCCAACCTCTGATGACCGAAAATATGCTTGGAAAAAAGTTATGTCGCACGGTACGAAAAAGAGATGATCGAAAATATTTTTTTTCCGAATCAAAATCGGACTTTAATGGGTGAGTTTCTAGGTGTATTTCGACCCACTGAATCCGAAAATCCAACCTCTGATGACCAAAAATATGCTTGGAAAAAAGTTATGTCGCACGGTACGAAAAAGAGATGATCGAAAATATTTTTTTTCCGAATCAAAATCGGACTTTAACGGGTGAGTTTCTAGGTGTATTTCGACCAACTGAATCCGAAAATCCAACCTCTGATGACCAAAAATATGCTTGGAAAAAAGTTATGTCGCACGGTACGAAAAAGAGATGATCGAAAATATCTGTCTCCAGGATCGAAATCGAACTTTGATGGGTGGGTTTATTGGTGTATTTCGACCCGCTGAATCCAAAAATCCAACCTTTGTTACACGAAAATATACCTGGAACGAAGGTATTTCGCATGGTACGAAAAAGAGATGATCGAAAATATTTTTTTTCAGAATCAAAATCGGACTTTGATGGGTGAGTTTCTAGGTGTATTTCGACCCGCTGAATCCGAAAATCCAACCTTTGATGACGAAAATATGCTTGGAAAAAAGTTATTTCGCATGGTACGAAAAAGAGATGATCGAAAATATCTGTCTCCAGGATCGAAATCGAACTTTGATGGGTGGGTTTATAGGTGTATTTCGACCCGCTGAATCCGACAATCCAAGCTTTGATGACCAAAAATATGCTTGGAAAAAAGTTATTCCGCATGATACGAAAAAGAGATGATCGAAAATATTTTTTTTCAGACTCAAAATCGGACTTTGATGGGTGAGTTTCTAGGTGTATTTCTACCCGCTGAATCTGAAAATCCAAACTTTGATGACCAAAAATATGCTTGGAAAAAAGTTATTTCGCATGGTACGAAAAAGAGATGATCGAAAATATCTGTCTCCAGAATTGAAATCGAACTTTGATGGGTGGGTTTATAGGTGTATTTTGACCCGCTGAATCCGAGAATCCAAGCTTCGATGACCAAAAACATGCTTGGAAAAAAGTTATTTCGCATGGTACGAAAAAGAGATGATCGGAAATATCTTTCTCCAGAATCGAAGTCGAACTTTGATGGGTGGGTTCATAGGTGTATTTTGACCCGCTGAATCCAAAAATCCAACCTCCGTTACACGAAAATACACCTGGAAAGAAGTTATTCCGCATGGTACGAAAAAGAGATGATCGAAAATATTTTTTTTCAGAATCGGATCGGACTTTGATGGGTGATTTTCTAGGTGTATTTCGACCCGCTGAATCCGAAAATCCAACCTCTGATGACCAAAAATATGCTTGGAAAAAAGTTATTTCGCACGGTACGAAAAAGAGATGATCGAAAATATTTTTTTTCCGAATCGGAATCGGACTTTGATGGGTGAGTTTCGAGGTGTATTTCGACCCGCTGAATCCAAAATTCCAGCCTTTGATGACCAAAAATATGCTTGGAAAAAAGTTATTTCGCATGGTTCGAAAAAGAGATGATCGAAAATATCTGTCTCCAGAATCGAAATCGAACTTTGATGGGTGGGTTCATAGGTGTATTTTGACCCGCTGAATCCAAAAATCCAACCTTCGTTACACGAAAATACACCTGGAAAGAAGTTATTCCGCATGGTCCGACAAAGAGATGATCGAAAATATTTTTTTTCAAAATCAAAATCGGACTTTAATGGGTGAGTTTCTAGGTGTATTCCGACCCGCTGAATCCGAAAATCCAAACTTTGATGACCAAAAATATGCTTGGAAAAAAGGTATTTCGCATGATACGAAAAATAGATGATCGAAAATATTTTTTTTCAGAATCAAAATCGGACTTTGATGGGTGAGTTTCTAGGTGTATTCCGACCCGCTGAATCCGAAAATCCGAACTTTGATGACCAAAAATATGCTTGGAAAGAAGTTATTTCGCATGGTACGAAAAAGAGATGATCGAAAATATCTGTCTCCAGAATCGGAATCGAACTTCGATGGGTGGGTTCATAGGTGTATTTTGACCCGCTGAATCCAAAAATCCAACCTTTGTTAACCGAAAATACACCTGGAAAGAAGTTATTTCGCATGGTACGAAAAAGAGATGATCAAAAATATTTTTTTTCAGAATCAAAATCGGACTTTAATGGGTGAGTTTCTAGGTGTATTTCGACCCACTGAATCCGAAAATCCAACCTCTGATGACCGAAAATATGCTTGGAAAAAAGTTATGTCGCACGGTACGAAAAAGAGATAATCGAAAATATTTTTTTTCCGAATCAAAATCGGACTTTAATGGGTGAGTTTCTAGGTGTATTTCGACCCACTGAATCCGAAAATCCAACCTCTGATGACCAAAAATATGCTTGGAAAAAAGTTATGTCGCACGGTACGAAAAAGAGATGATCGAAAATATCTGTCTCCAGGATCGAAATCGAACTTTGATGGGTGGGTTTATTGGTGTATTTCGACCCGCTGAATCCAAAAATCCAACCTTTGTTACACGAAAATATACCTGGAACGAAGGTATTTCGCATGGTACGAAAAAGAGATGATCGAAAATATTTTTTTTCAGAATCAAAATCGGACTTCGATGGGTGAGTTTCTAGGTGTATTTCGACCCGCTGAATCCGAAAATCCAACCTTTGATGACAAGAATATGCTTGGAAAAAAGTTATTTCGCATGGTACGAAAAAGAGATGATCGAAAATATCTGTCTCCAGGATCGAAATCGAACTTTGATGGGTGGGTTTATAGGTGTATTTCGACCCGCTGAATCCGACAATCCAAGCTTTGATGACCAAAAATATGCTTGGAAAAAAGTTATTCCGCATGATACGAAAAAGAGATGATCGAAAATATTTTTTTTCAGACTCAAAATCGGACTTTGATGGGTGAGTTTCTAGGTGTATTCCTACCCGCTGAATCTGAAAATCCAAACTTTGATGACCAAAAATATGCTTGGAAAAAAGTTATTTCGCATGGTACGAAAAAGAGATGATCGAAAATATCTGTCTCCAGAATTGAAATCGAACTTTGATGGGTGGGTTTATAGGTGTATTTTGACCCGCTGAATCCGAGAATCCAAGCTTCGATGACTAAAAACATGCTTGGAAAAAAGTTATTTCGCATGGTACGAAAAAGAGATGATCGGAAATATCTTTCTCCAGAATCGAAGTCGAACTTTGATGGGTGGGTTCATAGGTGTATTTTGACCCGCTGAATCCAAAAATCCAACCTCCGTTACACGAAAATACACCTGGAAAGAAGTTATTCCGCATGGTACGAAAAAGAGATGATCGAAAATATTTTTTTTCAGAATCGGATCGGACTTTGATGGGTGATTTTCTAGGTGTATTTCGACCCGCTGAATCCGAAAATCCAACCTTTGATGACCAAAAATATGTTTGGAAAAAAGTTATTCCGCATGGTTCGAAAAAGAGATGATCGAAAATATCTGTCTCCAGAATCAAAATCGAACTTTGATGGGTGGGTTTATAGGTGTATTTGACCCGCTGAATCCGAGAATCCAAGCTTTGATGACCAAAAATATGCTTGGAATAAAGTTATTTCGCATGGTACGAAAAAGAGATGATCGGAAATATCTGTCTCCAGAATTGAAATCGAACTTTGATGGGTGGGTTTATAGGTGTATTTTGACCCGCTGAATCCGAGAATCCAAGCTTGGATGACCAAAAATATGCTTGGAAAAAAGTTATTTCGCATGGTACGAAAAAGAGATGATCGGAAATATCTTGCTCCAGAATCGAAGTCGAACTTTGATGGGTGGGTTCATAGGTGTATTTTGACCCGCTGAATCCAAAAATCCAACCTTCGTTACACGAAAATACACCTGGAAAGAAGTTATTCCGCATGGTCCGACAAAGAGATGATCGAAAATATTTTTTTTCAGAATCAAAATCGGACTTTAATGGGTGAGTTTCTAGGTGTATTTCGACCCACTGAATCCGAAAATCCAACCTCTGATGACCAAAAATATGCTTGGAAAAAAGTTATGTCGCACGGTACGAAAAAGAGATGATCGAAACTATTTTTTTTCCGAATCAAAATCGGACTTTAATGGGTGAGTTTCTAGGTGTATTTCGACCCACTGAATCCGAAAATCCAACCTCTGATGACAAAAATATGCTTGGAAAAAAGTTATGTCGCACGGTACGAAAAAGAGATGATCGAAAATTTTTTTTTTTCAGAATCAAAATCGGACTTTCATGGGTGAGTTTCTAGGTGTATTTCGACCCACTGAATCCGAAAATCCAACCTCTGATGACCAAAAATATGCTTGGAAAAAAGTTATTTCGCATGGTACGAAAAAGAGATGATCGGAAATATCTGTCTCCAGAATCAAAATCGGACTTTGATGGGTGAGTTTCTAGGTGTATTCCGACCCGCTGAATCCGAAAATCCGAACTTTGATGGCCAAAAATATGCTTGGAAAAAAGTTATTTCGCATGGTTCGAAAAAGAGATGATCGAAAATATCTGTCTCCAGAATCGAAATCGAACTTTGATGGGTGGGTTTATAGGTGTATTTTGACCCGCTGAATCCAAAAATCCAACCTTCGTTACACGAAAATACACCTGGAAAGAAGTTATTCCGCATGGTACGAAAAAGAGATGATCGAAAATATTTTTTTTCAGAATCGGAATCGGACTTTGATGGGTGATTTTCTAGGTGTATTTCGACCCGCTGAATCCGAAAATCCAACCTTTGATGACCAAAAATATGCTTGGAAAAAAGTTATTCCGCATGGTTCGAAAAAGAGATGATCGAAAATATCTGTCTCCAGAATCAAAATCGAACTTTGATGGGTGGGTTCATAGGTGTATTTTGACCCGCTGAATCCAAAAATCCAACCTCCGTTACACGAAAATACACCTGGAAAGAAGTTATTCCGCATGGTACGAAAAAGAGATGATCGAAAATATTTTTTTTCAGAATCGGATCGGACTTTGATGGGTGATTTTCTAGGTGTATTTCGACCCGCTGAATCCGAAAATCCAACCTCTGATGACCAAAAATATGCTTGGAAAAAAGTTATTTCGCACGGTACGAGAAAGAGATGATCGAAAATATTTTTTTTCCGAATCGGAATCGGACTTTGATGGGTGGGTTTATTGGTGTATTTCGACCCGCTGAATCCAAAAATCCAACCTTTGATGACCAAAAATATGCTTGGAAAAAAGTTATTCCGCATGGTTCGAAAAAGAGATGATCGAAAATATCTGTCTCCAGAATCAAAATCGAACTTTGATGGGTGGGTTTATAGGTGTATTTGACCCGCTGAATCCGAGAATCCAAGCTTTGATGACCAAAAATATGCTTGGAATAAAGTTATTTCGCATGGTACGAAAAAGAGATGATCGGAAATATCTGTCTCCAGAATTGAAATCGAACTTTGATGGGTGGGTTTATAGGTGTATTTTGACCCGCTGAATCCGAGAATCCAAGCTTGGATGACCAAAAATATGCTTGGAAAAAAGTTATTTCGCATGGTACGAAAAAGAGATGATCGGAAATATCTTTCTCCAGAATCGAAGTCGAACTTTGATGGGTGGGTTCATAGGTGTATTTTGACCCGCTGAATCCAAAAATCCAACCTTCGTTACACGAAAATACACCTGGAAAGAAGTTATTCCGCATGGTCCGACAAAGAGATGATCGAAAATTTTTTTTTTCAGAATCAAAATCGGACTTTCATGGGTGAGTTTCTAGGTGTATTTCGACCCACTGAATCCGAAAATCCAACCTCTGATGACCAAAAATATGCTTGGAAAAAAGTTATTTCGCACGGTACGAAAAAGAGATGATCGAAAATATTTTTTTTCCGAATCGGAATCGGACTTTGATGGGTGAGTTTCTAGGTGTATTTCGACCCACTGAATCCGAAAATCCAACCTCTGATGACCAAAAATATGCTTGGAAAAAAGTTATGTCGCACGGTACGAAAAAGAGATGATCGAAAATATCTGTCTCCAGAATCGGAATCGAACTTTGATGGGTGGGTTCATAGGTGTATTTTGACCCGCTGAATCAAAAAATCCAACCTTTGTTCAACGAAAATACACCTGGAAAGAAGTTATTTCGCATGGTACGAAAAAGAGATGATCAAAAATATTTTTTTTCAGAATCAAAATCGGACTTTAATGTGTGAGTTTCTAGGTGTATTTCGACCCACTGAATCCGAAAATCCAACCTCTGATGACCGAAAATATGCTTGGAAAAAAGTTATGTCGCACGGTACGAAAAAGAGATGATCGAAAATATTTTTTTTCCGAATCAAAATCGGACTTTAATGGGTGAGTTTCTAGGTGTATTTCGACCCACTGAATCCGAAAATCCAACCTCTGATGACCAAAAATATGCTTGGAAAAAAGTTATGTCGCACGGTACGAAAAAGAGATGATCGAAAATATTTTTTTTCCGAATCAAAATCGGACTTTAACGGGTGAGTTTCTAGGTGTATTTCGACCAACTGAATCCGAAAATCCAACCTCTGATGACCAAAAATATGCTTGGAAAAAAGTTATGTCGCACGGTACGAAAAAGAGATGATCGAAAATATCTGTCTCCAGGATCGAAATCGAACTTTGATGGGTGGGTTTATTGGTGTATTTCGACCCGCTGAATCCAAAAATCCAACCTTTGTTACACGAAAATATACCTGGAACGAAGGTATTTCGCATGGTACGAAAAAGAGATGATCGAAAATATTTTTTTTCAGAATCAAAATCGGACTTTGATGGGTGAGTTTCTAGGTGTATTTCGACCCGCTGAATCCGAAAATCCAACCTTTGATGACGAAAATATGCTTGGAAAAAAGTTATTTCGCATGGTACGAAAAAGAGATGATCGAAAATATCTGTCTCCAGGATCGAAATCGAACTTTGATGGGTGGGTTTATAGGTGTATTTCGACCCGCTGAATCCGACAATCCAAGCTTTGATGACCAAAAATATGCTTGGAAAAAAGTTATTCCGCATGATACGAAAAAGAGATGATCGACAATATTTTTTTTCAGACTCAAAATCGGACTTTGATGGGTGAGTTTCTAGGTGTATTTCTACCCGCTGAATCTGAAAATCCAAACTTTGATGACCAAAAATATGCTTGGAAAAAAGTTATTTCGCATGGTACGAAAAAGAGATGATCGAAAATATCTGTCTCCAGAATTGAATTCGAACTATGATGGGTGGGTTTATAGGTGTATTTTGACCCGCTGAATCCGAGAATCCAAGCTTCGATGACCAAAAACATGCTTGGAAAAAAGTTATTTCGCATGGTACGAAAAAGAGATGATCGGAAATATCTTTCTCCAGAATCGAAGTCGAACTTTGATGGGTGGGTTCATAGGTGTATTTTGACCCGCTGAATCCAAAAATCCAACCTCCGTTACACGAAAATACACCTGGAAAGAAGTTATTCCGCATGGTACGAAAAAGAGATGATCGAAAATATTTTTTTTCAGAATCGGATCGGACTTTGATGGGTGATTTTCTAGGTGTATTTCGACCCGCTGAATCCGAAAATCCAACCTCTGATGACCAAAAATATGCTTGGAAAAAAGTTATTTCGCACGGTACGAAAAAGAGATGATCGAAAATATTTTTTTTCCGAATCGGAATCGGACTTTGATGGGTGAGTTTCGAGGTGTATTTCGACCCGCTGAATCCAAAATTCCAACCTTTGATGACCAAAAATATGCTTGGAAAAAAGTTATTTCGCATGGTTCGAAAAAGAGATGATCGAAAATATCTGTCTCCAGAATCGAAATCGAACTTTGATGGGTGGGTTCATAGGTGTATTTTGACCCGCTGAATCCAAAAATCCAACCTTCGTTACACGAAAATACACCTGGAAAGAAGTTATTCCGCATGGTCCGACAAAGAGATGATCGAAAATATTTTTTTTCAAAATCAAAATCGGACTTTAATGGGTGAGTTTCTAGGTGTATTCCGACCCGCTGAATCCGAAAATCCAAACTTTGATGACCAAAAATATGCTTGGAAAAAAGGTATTTCGCATGATACGAAAAATAGATGATCGAAAATATTTTTTTTCAGAATCAAAATCGGACTTTGATGGGTGAGTTTCTAGGTGTATTCCGACCCGCTGAATCCGAAAATGAGAACTGTGATGACCAAAAATATGCTTGGAAAGAAGTTATTTCGCATGGTACGAAAAAGAGATGATCGAAAATATCTGTCTCCAGAATCGGAATCGAACTTTGATGGGTGGGTTCATAGGTGTATTTTGACCCGCTGAATCCAAAAATCCAACCTTTGTTAACCGAAAATACACCTGGAAAGAAGTTATTTCGCATGGTACGAAAAAGAGATGATCAAAAATATTTTTTTTCAGAATCAAAATCGGACTTTAATGGGTGAGTTTCTAGGTGTATTTCGACCCACTGAATCCGAAAATCCAACCTCTGATGACCGAAAATATGCTTGGAAAAAAGTTATGTCGCACGGTACGAAAAAGAGATAATCGAAAATATTTTTTTTCCGAATCAAAATCGGACTTTAATGGGTGAGTTTCTAGGTGTATTTCGACCCACTGAATCCGAAAATCCAACCTCTGATGACCAAAAATATGCTTGGAAAAAAGTTATGTCGCACGGTACGAAAAAGAGATGATCGAAAATATCTGTCTCCAGGATCGAAATCGAACTTTGATGGGTGGGTTTATTGGTGTATTTCGACCCGCTGAATCCAAAAATCCAACCTTTGTTACACGAAAATATACCTGGAACGAAGGTATTTCGCATGGTACGAAAAAGAGATGATCGAAAATATTTTTTTTCAGAATCAAAATCGGACTTCGATGGGTGAGTTTCTAGGTGTATTTCGACCCGCTGAATCCGAAAATCCAACCTTTGATGACAAGAATATGCTTGGAAAAAAGTTATTTCGCATGGTACGAAAAAGAGATGATCGAAAATATCTGTCTCCAGGATCGAAATCGAACTTTGATGGGTGGGTTTATAGGTGTATTTCGACCCGCTGAATCCGACAATCCAAGCTTTGATGACCAAAAATATGCTTGGAAAAAAGTTATTCCGCATGATACGAAAAAGAGATGATCGAAAATATTTTTTTTCAGACTCAAAATCGGACTTTGATGGGTGAGTTTCTAGGTGTATTTCTACCCGCTGAATCTGAAAATCCAAACTTTGATGACCAAAAATATGCTTGGAAAAAAGTTATTTCGCATGGTACGAAAAAGAGATGATCGAAAATATCTGTCTCCAGAATTGAAATCGAACTTTGATGGGTGGGTTTATAGGTGTATTTTGACCCGCTGAATCCGAGAATCCAAGCTTCGATGACTAAAAACATGCTTGGAAAAAAGTTATTTCGCATGGTACGAAAAAGAGATGATCGGAAATATCTTTCTCCAGAATCGAAGTCGAACTTTGATGGGTGGGTTCATAGGTGTATTTTGACCCGCTGAATCCAAAAATCCAACCTCCGTTACACGAAAATACACCTGGAAAGAAGTTATTCCGCATGGTACGAAAAAGAGATGATCGAAAATATTTTTTTTCAGAATCGGATCGGACTTTGATGGGTGATTTTCTAGGTGTATTTCGACCCGCTGAATCCGAAAATCCAACCTTTGATGACCAAAAATATGCTTGGAAAAAAGTTATTCCGCATGGTTCGAAAAAGAGATGATCGAAAATATCTGTCTCCAGAATCAAAATCGAACTTTGATGGGTGGGTTTATAGGTGTATTTGACCCGCTGAATCCGAGAATCCAAGCTTTGATGACCAAAAATATGCTTGGAATAAAGTTATTTCGCATGGTACGAAAAAGAGATGATCGGAAATATCTGTCTCCAGAATTGAAATCGAACTTTGATGGGTGGGTTTATAGGTGTATTTTGACCCGCTGAATCCGAGAATCCAAGCTTGGATGACCAAAAATATGCTTGGAAAAAAGTTATTTCGCATGGTACGAAAAAGAGATGATCGGAAATATCTTTCTCCAGAATCGAAGTCGAACTTTGATGGGTGGGTTCATAGGTGTATTTTGACCCGCTGAATCCAAAAATCCAACCTTCGTTACACGAAAATACACCTGGAAAGAAGTTATTCCGCATGGTCCGACAAAGAGATGATCGAAAATATTTTTTTTCAGAATCAAAATCGGACTTTAATGGGTGAGTTTCTAGGTGTATTTCGACCCACTGAATCCGAAAATCCAACCTCTGATGACCAAAAATATGCTTGGAAAAAAGTTATGTCGCACGGTACGAAAAAGAGATGATCGAAAATATTTTTTTTCCGAATCAAAATCGGACTTTAATGGGTGAGTTTCTAGGTGTATTTCGACCCACTGAATCCGAAAATCCAACCTCTGATGACAAAAATATGCTTGGAAAAAAGTTATGTCGCACGGTACGAAAAAGAGATGATCGAAAATTTTTTTTTTTCAGAATCAAAATCGGACTTTCATGGGTGAGTTTCTAGGTGTATTTCGACCCACTGAATCCGAAAATCCAACCTCTGATGACCAAAAATATGCTTGGAAAAAAGTTATTTCGCACGGTACGAAAAAGAGATGATCGAAAATATCTGTCTCCAGAATCGAAATCGAACTTTGATGGGTGGGTTTATAGGTGTATTTCGACCCGCTGAATCCAAAATTCCAACCTTTGATGACCAAAAATATGCTTGGAAAAAAGTTATTTCGCATGGTTCGAAAAAGAGATGATCGAAAATATCTGTCTCCAGAATCGAAATCGAACTTTGATGGGTGGGTTTATAGGTGTATTTTGACCCGCTGAATCGAAAAATCCAACCTTCGTTACACAAAAATACACCTGGAAAGAAGTTATTTCGCATGGTACGAAAAAGAGATGATCGGAAATATCTTTCTCCAGAATCGAAGTCGAACTTTGATGGGTGGGTTCATAGGTGTATTTTGACCCGCTGAATCCAAAAATCCAACCTTCGTTACACGAAAATACACCTGGAAAGAAGTTATTCCGCATGGTACGAAAAAGAGATGATCGAAAATATTTTTTTTCAGAATCGGATCGGACTTTGATGGGTGATTTTCTAGGTGTATTTCGACCCGCTGAATCCGAAAATCCGACCTTTGATGACCAAAAATATGCTTGGAAAAAAGTTATTCCGCATGGTTCGAAAAAGAGATGATCGAAAATATCTGTCTCCAGAATCAAAATCGAACTTTGATGGGTGGGTTTATAGGTGTATTTGACCCGCTGAATCCGAGAATCCAAGCTTTGATGACCAAAAATATGCTTGGAATAAAGTTATTTCGCATGGTACGAAAAAGAGATGATCGGAAATATCTGTCTCCAGAATTGAAATCGAACTTTGATGGGTGGGTTTATAGGTGTATTTTGACCCGCTGAATCCGAGAATCCAAGCTTGGATGACCAAAAATATGCTTGGAAAAAAGTTATTTCGCATGGTACGAAAAAGAGATGATCGGAAATATCTCTCTCCAGAATCGAAGTCGAACTTTGATGGGTGGGTTCATAGGTGTATTTTGACCCGCTGAATCCAAAAATCCAACCTTCGTTACACGAAAATACACCTGGAAAGAAGTTATTCCGCATGGTCCGACAAAGAGATGATCGAAAATATTTTTTTTCAGAATCAAAATCGGACTTTAATGGGTGAGTTTCTAGGTGTATTTCGACCCACTGAATCCGAAAATCCAACCTCTGATGACCAAAAATATGCTTGGGAAAAAGTTATGTCGCACGGTACGAAAAAGAGATGATCGAAAATATTTTTTTTCCGAATCAAAATCGGATTTTAATGGGTGAGTTTCTAGGTGTATTTCGACCCACTGAATCCGAAAATCCAAACTTTGATGACCAAAAATATGCTTGGAAAAAAGGTATTTCGCATGATACGAAAAATAAATGATCGAAAATATTTTTTTTCAGAATCAAAATCGGACTTTGATGGGTGAGTTTCTAGGTGTATTCCGACCCGCTGAATCCGAAAATCCGAACTTTGATGACCAAAAATATGCTTGGAAAGAAGTTATTTCGCATGGTACGAAAAAGAGATGATCGAAAATATCTGTCTCCAGAATCGGAATCGAACTTTGATGGGTGGGTTCATAGGTGTATTTTGACCCGCTGAATCCAAAAATCCAACCTTTGTTAACCGAAAATACACCTGGAAAGAAGTTATTTCGCATGGTACGAAAAAGAGATGATCAAAAATATTTTTTTTCAGAATCAAAATCGGACTTTAATGGGTGAGTTTCTAGGTGTATTTCGACCCACTGAATCCGAAAATCCAACCTCTGATGACCGAAAATATGCTTGGAAAAAAGTTATGTCGCACGGTACGAAAAAGAGATAATCGAAAATATTTTTTTTCCGAATCAAAATCGGACTTTAATGGGTGAGTTTCTAGGTGTATTTCGACCCACTGAATCCGAAAATCCAACCTCTGATGACCAAAAATATGCTTGGAAAAAAGTTATGTCGCACGGTACGAAAAAGAGATGATCGAAAATATCTGTCTCCAGGATCGAAATCGAACTTTGATGGGTGGGTTTATTGGTGTATTTCGACCCGCTGAATCCAAAAATCCAACCTTTGTTACACGAAAATATACCTGGAACGAAGGTATTTCGCATGGTACGAAAAAGAGATGATCGAAAATATTTTTTTTCAGAATCAAAATCGGACTTCGATGGGTGAGTTTCTAGGTGTATTTCGACCCGCTGAATCCGAAAATCCAACCTTT
The DNA here is from genome assembly GCA_963170745.1 of Phymatocera aterrima. NCBI lineage: Eukaryota > Metazoa > Arthropoda > Insecta > Hymenoptera > Tenthredinidae > Phymatocera > Phymatocera aterrima. Next base: position 495,663 of record CAUJGY010000138.1, on the reverse strand, counting down.
GATGACAAGAATATGCTTGGAAAAAAGTTATTTCGCATGGTACGAAAAAGAGATGATCGAAAATATCTGTCTCCAGGATCGAAATCGAACTTTGATGGGTGGGTTTATAGGTGTATTTCGACCCGCTGAATCCGACAATCCAAGCTTTGATGACCAAAAATATGCTTGGAAAAAAGTTATTCCGCATGATACGAAAAAGAGATGATCGAAAATATTTTTTTTCAGACTCAAAATCGGACTTTGATGGGTGAGTTTCTAGGTGTATTTCTACCCGCTGAATCCGAAAATCCAAACTTTGATGACCAAAAATATGCTTGGAAAAAAGTTATTTCGCATGGTACGAAAAAGAGATGATCGAAAATATCTGTCTCCAGAATTGAAATCGAACTTTGATGGGTGGGTTTATAGGTGTATTTTGACCCGCTGAATCCGAGAATCCAAGCTTCGATGACTAAAAACATGCTTGGAAAAAAGTTATTTCGCATGGTACGAAAAAGAGATGATCGGAAATATCTTTCTCCAGAATCGAAGTCGAACTTTGATGGGTGGGTTCATAGGTGTATTTTGACCCGCTGGATCCAAAAATCCAACCTCCGTTACACGAAAATACACCTGGAAAGAAGTTATTCCGCATGGTACGAAAAAGAGATGATCGAAAATATTTTTTTTCAGAATCGGATCGGACTTTGATGGGTGATTTTCTAGGTGTATTTCGACCCGCTGAATCCGAAAATCCAACCTTTGATGACCAAAAATATGCTTGGTAAAAAGTTATTCCGCATGGTTCGAAAAAGAGATGATCGAAAATATCTGTCTCCAGAATCAAAATCGAACTTTGATGGGTGGGTTTATAGGTGTATTTGACCCGCTGAATCCGAGAATCCAAGCTTTGATGACCAAAAATATGCTTGGAATAAAGTTATTTCGCATGGTACGAAAAAGAGATGATCGGAAATATCTGTCTCCAGAATTGAAATCGAACTTTGATGGGTGGGTTTATAGGTGTATTTTGACCCGCTGAATCCGAGAATCCAAGCTTGGATGACCAAAAATATGCTTGGAAAAAAGTTATTTCGCATGGTACGAAAAAGAGATGATCGGAAATATCTTTCTCCAGAATCGAAGTCGAACTTTGATGGGTGGGTTCATAGGTGTATTTTGACCCGCTGAATCCAAAAATCCAACCTTCGTTACACGAAAATACACCTGGAAAGAAGTTATTCCGCATGGTCCGACAAAGAGATGATCGAAAATATTTTTTTTCAGAATCAAAATCGGACTTTAATGGGTGAGTTTCTAGGTGTATTTCGACCCACTGAATCCGAAAATCCAACCTCTGATGACCAAAAATATGCTTGGAAAAAAGTTATGTCGCACGGTACGAAAAAGAGATGATCGAAAATATTTTTTTTCCGAATCAAAATCGGACTTTAATGGGTGAGTTTCTAGGTGTATTTCGACCCACTGAATCCGAAAATCCAACCTCTGATGACAAAAATATGCTTGGAAAAAAGTTATGTCGCACGGTACGAAAAAGAGATGATCGAAAATTTTTTTTTTTCAGAATCAAAATCGGACTTTCATGGGTGAGTTTCTAGGTGTATTTCGACCCACTGAATCCGAAAATCCAACCTCTGATGACCAAAAATATGCTTGGAAAAAAGTTATTTCGCACGGTACGAAAAAGAGATGATCGAAAATATTTTTTTTCCGAATCGGAATCGGACTTTGATGGGTGAGTTTCGAGGTGTATTTCGACCCGCTGAATCCAAAATTCCAACCTTTGATGACCAAAAATATGCTTGGAAAAAAGTTATTTCGCATGGTTCGAAAAAGAGATGATCGAAAATATCTGTCTCCAGAATCGAAATCGAACTTTGATGGGTGGGTTTATAGGTGTATTTTGACCCGCTGAATCGAAAAATCCAACCTTCGTTACACAAAAATACACCTGGAAAGAAGTTATTTCGCATGGTAAGAAAAAGAGATGATCGGAAATATCTTTCTCCAGAATCGAAGTCGAACTTTGATGGGTGGGTTCATAGGTGTATTTTGACCCGCTGAATCCAAAAATCCAACCTTCGTTACACGAAAATACACCTGGAAAGAAGTTATTCCGCATGGTACGAAAAAGAGATGATCGAAAATATTTTTTTTCAGAATCGGATCGGACTTTGATGGGTGATTTTCTAGGTGTATTTCGACCCGCTGAATCCGAAAATCCGACCTTTGATGACCAAAAATATGCTTGGAAAAAAGTTATTCCGCATGGTTCGAAAAAGAGATGATCGAAAATATCTGTCTCCAGAATCAAAATCGAACTTTGATGGGTGGGTTTATAGGTGTATTTGACCCGCTGAATCCGAGAATCCAAGCTTTGATGACCAAAAATATGCTTGGAATAAAGTTATTTCGCATGGTACGAAAAAGAGATGATCGGAAATATCTGTCTCCAGAATTGAAATCGAACTTTGATGGGTGAGTTTCTAGGTGTATTCCGACCCGCTGAATCCGAAAATCCAAACTTTGATGACCAAAAATATGCTTGGAAAAAAGGTATTTCGCATGATACGAAAAATAGATGATCGAAAATATTTTTTTTCAGAATCAAAATCGGACTTTGATGGGTGAGTTTCTAGGTGTATTCCGACCCGCTGAATCCGAAAATCCGAACTGTGATGACCAAAAATATGCTTGGAAAGAAGTTATTTCGCATGGTACGAAAAAGAGATGATCGAAAATATCTGTCTCCAGAATCGGAATCGAACTTTGATGGGTGGGTTCATAGGTGTATTTTGACCCGCTGAATCCAAAAATCCAACCTTTGTTAACCGAAAATACACCTGGAAAGAAGTTATTTCGCATGGTACGAAAAAAAGATGATCAAAAATATTTTTTTTCAGAATCAAAATCGGACTTTAATGGGTGAGTTTCTAGGTGTATTTCGACCCACTGAATCCGAAAATCCAACCTCTGATGACCGAAAATATGCTTGGAAAAAAGTTATGTCGCACGGTACGAAAAAGAGATAATCGAAAATATTTTTTTTCCGAATCAAAATCGGACTTTAATGGGTGAGTTTCTAGGTGTATTTCGACCCACTGAATCCGAAAATCCAACCTCTGATGACCAAAAATATGCTTGGAAAAAAGTTATGTCGCACGGTACGAAAAAGAGATGATCGAAAATATCTGTCTCCAGGATCGAAATCGAACTTTGATGGGTGGGTTTATTGGTGTATTTCGACCCGCTGAATCCAAAAATCCAACCTTTGTTACACGAAAATATACCTGGAACGAAGGTATTTCGCATGGTACGAAAAAGAGATGATCGAAAATATTTTTTTTCAGAATCAAAATCGGACTTCGATGGGTGAGTTTCTAGGTGTATTTCGACCCGCTGAATCCGAAAATCCAACCTTTGATGACAAGAATATGCTTGGAAAAAAGTTATTTCGCATGGTACGAAAAAGAGATGATCGAAAATATCTGTCTCCAGGATCGAAATCGAACTTTGATGGGTGGGTTTATAGGTGTATTTCGACCCGCTGAATCCGACAATCCAAGCTTTGATGACCAAAAATATGCTTGGAAAAAAGTTATTCCGCATGATACGAAAAAGAGATGATCGAAAATATTTTTTTTCAGACTCAAAATCGGACTTTGATGGGTGAGTTCCTAGGTGTATTTCTACCCGCTGAATCTGAAAATCCAAACTTTGATGACCAAAAATATGCTTGGAAAAAAGTTATTTCGCATGGTACGAAAAAGAGATGATCGACAATATCTGTCTCCAGAATTGAAATCGAACTTTGATGGGTGGGTTTATAGGTGTATTTTGACCCGCTGAATCCGAGAATCCAAGCTTCGATGACTAAAAACATGCTTGGAAAAAAGTTATTTCGCATGGTACGAAAAAGAGATGATCGGAAAAATCTTTCTCCAGAATCGAAGTCGAACTTTGATGGGTGGGTTCATAGGTGTATTTTGACCCGCTGAATCCAAAAATCCAACCTCCGTTACACGAAAATACACCTGGAAAGAAGTTATTCCGCATGGTACGAAAAAGAGATGATCGAAAATATTTTTTTTCAGAATCGGATCGGACTTTGATAGGTGATTTTCTAGGTGTATTTCGACCCGCTGAATCCGAAAATCCAACCTTTGATGACCAAAAATATGCTTGGAAAAAAGTTATTCCGCATGGTTCGAAAAAGAGATGATCGAAAATATCTGTCTCCAGAATCAAAATCGAACTTTGATGGGTGGGTTTATAGGTGTATTTGACCCGCTGAATCCGAGAATCCAAGCTTTGATGACCAAAAATATGCTTGGAATAAAGTTATTTCGCATGGTACGAAAAAGAGATGATCGGAAATATCTGTCTCCAGAATTGAAATCGAACTTTGATGGGTGGGTTTATAGGTGTATTTTGACCCGCTGAATCCGAGAATCCAAGCTTGGATGACCAAAAATATGCTTGGAAAAAAGTTATTTCGCATGGTACGAAAAAGAGATGATCGGAAATATCTTTCTCCAGAATCGAAGTCGAACTTTGATGGGTGGGTTCATAGGTGTATTTTGACCCGCTGAATCCAAAAATCCAACCTTCGTTACACGAAAATACACCTGGAAAGAAGTTATTCCGCATGGTTCGAAAAAGAGATGATCGAAAATATCTGTCTCCAGAATCAAAATCGAACTTTGATGGGTGGGTTTATAGGTGTATTTGACCCGCTGAATCCGAGAATCCAAGCTTTGATGACCAAAAATATGCTTGGAAAAAAGTTATGTCGCACGGTACGAAAAAGAGATGATCGAAAATATTTTTTTTCCGAATCAAAATCGGACTTTAATGGGTGAGTTTCTAGGTGTATTTCGACCCACTGAATCCGAAAATCCAACCTCTGATGACAAAAATATGCTTGGAAAAAAGTTATGTCGCACGGTACGAAAAAGAGATGATCGAAAATTTTTTTTTTTCAGAATCAAAATCGGACTTTCATGGGTGAGTTTCTAGGTGTATTTCGACCCACTGAATCCGAAAATCCAACCTCTGATGACCAAAAATATGCTTGGAAAAAAGTTATTTCGCACGGTACGAAAAAGAGATGATCGAAAATATTTTTTTTCCGAATCGGAATCGGACTTTGATGGGTGAGTTTCGAGGTGTATTTCGACCCGCTGAATCCAAAATTCCAACCTTTGATGACCAAAAATATGCTTGGAAAAAAGTTATTTCGCATGGTTCGAAAAAGAGATGATCGAAAATATCTGTCTCCAGAATCGAAATCGAACTTTGATGGGTGGGTTTATAGGTGTATTTTGACCCGCTGAATCGAAAAATCCAACCTTCGTTACACAAAAATACACCTGGAAAGAAGTTATTTCGCATGGTACGAAAAAGAGATGATCGGAAATATCTTTCTCCAGAATCGAAGTCGAACTTTGATGGGTGGGTTCATAGGTGTATTTTGACCCGCTGAATCCAAAAATCCAACCTTCGTTACACGAAAATACACCTGGATAGAAGTTATTCCGCATGGTACGAAAAAGAGATGATCGAAAATATTTTTTTTCAGAATCGGATCGGACTTTGATGGGTGATTTTCTAGGTGTATTTCGACCCGCTGAATCCGAAAATCCGACCTTTGATGACCAAAAATATGCTTGGAAAAAAGTTATTCCGCATGGTTCGAAAAAGAGATGATCGAAAATATCTGTCTCCAGAATCAAAATCGAACTTTGATGGGTGGGTTTATAGGTGTATTTGACCCGCTGAATCCGAGAATCCAAGCTTTGATGACCAAAAATATGCTTGGAATAAAGTTATTTCGCATGGTACGAAAAAGAGATGATCAAAAATATTTTTTTTCAGAATCAAAATCGGACTTTAATGGGTGAGTTTCTAGGTGTATTTCGACCCACTGAATCCGAAAATCCAACCTCTGATGACCGAAAATATGCTTGGAAAAAAGTTATGTCGCACGGTACGAAAAAGAGATAATCGAAAATATTTTTTTTCCGAATCAAAATCGGACTTTAATGGGTGAGTTTCTAGGTGTATTTCGACCCACTGAATCCGAAAATCCAACCTCTGATGACCAAAAATATGCTTGGAAAAAAGTTATGTCGCACGGTACGAAAAAGAGATGATCGAAAATATCTGTCTCCAGGATCGAAATCGAACTTGGATGGGTGGGTTTATTGGTGTATTTCGACCCGCTGAATCCAAAAATCCAACCTTTGTTACACGAAAATATACCTGGAACGAAGGTATTTCGCATGGTACGAAAAAGAGATGATCGAAAATATTTTTTTTCAGAATCAAAATCGGACTTCGATGGGTGAGTTTCTAGGTGTATTTCGACCCGCTGAATCCGAAAATCCAACCTTTGATGACAAGAATATGCTTGGAAAAAAGTTATTTCGCATGGTACGAAAAAGAGATGATCGAAAATATCTGTCTCCAGGATCGAAATCGAACTTTGATGGGTGGGTTTATAGGTGTATTTCGACCCGCTGAATCCGACAATCCAAGCTTTGATGACCAAAAATATGCTTGGAAAAAAGTTATTCCGCATGATACGAAAAAGAGATGATCGAAAATATTTTTTTTCAGACTCAAAATCGGACTTTGATGGGTGAGTTTCTAGGTGTATTTCTACCCGCTGAATCTGAAAATCCAAACTTTGATGACCAAAAATATGCTTGGAAAAAAGTTATTTCGCATGGTACGAAAAAGAGATGATCGGAAATATCTTTCTCCAGAATCGAAGTCGAACTTTGATGGGTGGGTTCATAGGTGTATTTTGACCCGCTGAATCCAAAAATCCAACCTTCGTTACACGAAAATACACCTGGAAAGAAGTTATTCCGCATGGTCCGACAAAGAGATGATCGAAAATATTTTTTTTCAGAATCAAAATCGGACTTTAATGGGTGAGTTTCTAGGTGTATTTCGACCCACTGAATCCGAAAATCCAACCTCTGATGACCAAAAATATGCTTGGAAAAAAGTTATGTCGCACGGTACGAAAAAGAGATGATCGAAAATATTTTTTTTCCGAATCAAAATCGGACTTTAATGGGTGAGTTTCTAGGTGTATTTCGACCCACTGAATCCGAAAATCCAACCTCTGATGACAAAAATATGCTTGGAAAAAAGTTATGTCGCACGGTACGAAAAAGAGATGATCGAAAATTTTTTTTTTTCAGAATCAAAATCGGACTTTCATGGGTGAGTTTCTAGGTGTATTTCGACCCACTGAATCCGAAAATCCAACCTCTGATGACCAAAAATATGCTTGGAAAAAAGTTATTTCGCACGGTACGAAAAAGAGATGATCGAAAATATTTTTTTTCCGAATCGGAATCGGACTTTGATGGGTGAGTTTCGAGGTGTATTTCGACCCGCTGAATCCAAAATTCCAACCTTTGATGACCAAAAATATGCTTGGAAAAAAGTTATTTCGCATGGTTCGAAAAAGAGATGATCGAAAATATCTGTCTCCAGAATCGAAATCGAACTTTGATGGGTGGGTTTATAGGTGTATTTTGACCCGCTGAATCGAAAAATCCAACCTTCGTTACACAAAAATACACCTGGAAAGAAGTTATTTCGCATGGTACGAAAAAGAGATGATCGGAAATATCTTTCTCCAGAATCGAAGTCGAACTTTGATGGGTGGGTTCATAGGTGTATTTTGACCCGCTGAATCCAAAAATCCAACCTTCGTTACACAAAAATACACCTGGAAAGAAGTTATTCCGCATGGTACGAAAAAGAGATGATCGAAAATATTTTTTTTCAGAATCGGATCGGACTTTGATGGGTGATTTTCTAGGTGTATTTCGACCCGCTGAATCCGAAAATCCGACCTTTGATGACCAAAAATATGCTTGGAAAAAAGTTATTCCGCATGGTTCGAAAAAGAGATGATCGAAAATATCTGTCTCCAGAATCAAAATCGAACTTTGATGGGTGGGTTTATAGGTGTATTTGACCCGCTGAATCCGAGAATCCAAGCTTTGATGACCAAAAATATGCTTGGAATAAAGTTATTTCGCATGGTACGAAAAAGAGATGATCGGAAATATCTGTCTCCAGAATTGAAATCGAACTTTGATGGGTGGGTTTATAGGTGTATTTTGACCCGCTGAATCCGAGAATCCAAGCTTGGATGACCAAAAATATGCTTGGAAAAAAGTTATTTCGCATGGTACGAAAAAGAGATGATCGGAAATATCTTTCTCCAGAATCGAAGTCGAACTTTGATGGGTGGGTTCATAGGTGTATTTTGACCCGCTGAATCCAAAAATCCAACCTTCGTTACACGAAAATACACCTGGAAAGAAGTTATTCCGCATGGTCCGACAAAGAGATGATCGAAAATATTTTTTTTCAGAATCAAAATCGGACTTTAATGGGTGAGTTTCTAGGTGTATTTCGACCCACTGAATCCGAAAATCCAACCTCTGATGACCAAAAATATGCTTGGAAAAAAGTTATGTCGCACGGTACGAAAAAGAGATGATCGAAAATATTTTTTTTCCGAATCAAAATCGGACTTTAATGGGTGAGTTTCTAGGTGTATTTCGACCCACTGAATCCGAAAATCCAACCTCTGATGACAAAAATATGCTTGGAAAAAAGTTATGTCGCACGGTACGAAAAAGAGATGATCGAAAATTTTTTTTTTTCAGAATCAAAATCGGACTTTCATGGGTGAGTTTCTAGGTGTATTTCGACCCACTGAATCCGAAAATCCAACCTCTGATGACCAAAAATATGCTTGGAAAAAAGTTATTTCGCACGGTACGAAAAAGAGATGATCGAAAATATTTTTTTTCCGAATCGGAATCGGACTTTGATGGGTGAGTTTCGAGGTGTATTTCGACCCGCTGAATCCAAAATTCCAACCTTTGATGACCAAAAATATGCTTGGAAAAAAGTTATTTCGCATGGTTCGAAAAAGAGATGATCGAAAATATCTGTCTCCAGAATCGAAATCGAACTTTGATGGGTGGGTTTATAGGTGTATTTTGACCCGCTGAATCGAAAAATCCAACCTTCGTTACACAATAATACACCTGGAAAGAAGTTATTTCGCATGGTACGAAAAAGAGATGATCGGAAATATCTTTCTCCAGAATCGAAGTCGAACTTTGATGGGTGGGTTCATAGGTGTATTTTGACCCGCTGAATCCAAAAATCCAACCTTCGTTACACGAAAATACACCTGGAAAGAAGTTATTCCGCATGGTACGAAAAAGAGATGATCGAAAATATTTTTTTTCAGAATCGGATCGGACTTTGATGGGTGATTTTCTAGGTGTATTTCGACCCGCTGAATCCGAAAATCCGACCTTTGATGACCAAAAATATGCTTGGAAAAAAGTTATTCCGCATGGTTCGAAAAAGAGATGATCGAAAATATCTGTCTCCAGAATCAAAATCGAACTTTGATGGGTGGGTTTATAGGTGTATTTGACCCGCTGAATCCGAGAATCCAAGCTTTGATGACCAAAAATATGCTTGGAATAAAGTTATTTCGCATGGTACGAAAAAGAGATGATCAAAAATATTTTTTTTCAGAATCAAAATCGGACTTTAATGGGTGAGTTTCTAGGTGTATTTCGACCCACTGAATCCGAAAATCCAACCTCTGATGACCGAAAATATGCTTGGAAAAAAGTTATGTCGCACGGTACGAAAAAGAGATAATCGAAAATATTTTTTTTCCGAATCAAAATCGGACTTTAATGGGTGAGTTTCTAGGTGTATTTCGACCCACTGAATCCGAAAATCCAACCTCTGATGACCAAAAATATGCTTGGAAAAAAGTTATGTCGCACGGTACGAAAAAGAGATGATCGAAAATATCTGTCTCCAGGATCGAAATCGAACTTGGATGGGTGGGTTTATTGGTGTATTTCGACCCGCTGAATCCAAAAATCCAACCTTTGTTACACGAAAATATACCTGGAACGAAGGTATTTCGCATGGTACGAAAAAGAGATGATCGAAAATATTTTTTTTCAGAATCAAAATCGGACTTTGATGGGTGAGTTTCTAGGTGTATTTCGACCCGCTGAATCCGAAAATCCAACCTTTGATGACAAGAATATGCTTGGAAAAAAGTTATTTCGCATGGTACGAAAAAGAGATGATCGAAAATATCTGTCTCCAGGATCGAAATCGAACTTTGATGGGTGGGTTTATAGGTGTATTTCGACCCGCTGAATCCGACAATCCAAGCTTTGATGACCAAAAATATGCTTGGAAAAAAGTTATTCCGCATGATACGAAAAAGAGATGATCGAAAATATTTTTTTTCAGACTCAAAATCGGACTTTGATGGGTGAGTTTCTAGGTGTATTTCTACCCGCTGAATCTGAAAATCCAAACTTTGATGACCAAAAATATGCTTGGAAAAAAGTTATTTCGCATGGTACGAAAAAGAGATGATCGAAAATATCTGTCTCCAGAATTGAAATCGAACTTTGATGGGTGGGTTTATAGGTGTATTTTGACCCGCTGAATCCGAGAATCCAAGCTTCGATGACTAAAAACATGCTTGGAAAAAAGTTATTTCGCATGGTACGAAAAAGAGATGATCGGAAATATCTTTCTCCAGAATCGAAGTCGAACTTTGATGGGTGGGTTCATAGGTGTATTTTGACCCGCTGAATCCAAAAATCCAACCTCCGTTACACGAAAATACACCTGGAAAGAAGTTATTCCGCATGGTACGAAAAAGAGATGATCGAAAATATTTTTTTTCAGAATCGGATCGGACTTTGATGGGTGATTTTCTAGGTGTATTTCGACCCGCTGAATCCGAAAATCCAACCTTTGATGACCAAAAATATGCTTGGAAAAAAGTTATTCCGCATGGTTCGAAAAAGAGATGATCGAAAATATCTGTCTCCAGAATCAAAATCGAACTTTGATGGGTGGGTTTATAGGTGTATTTGACCCGCTGAATCCGAGAATCCAAGCTTTGATGACCAAAAATATGCTTGGAATAAAGTTATTTCGCATGGTACGAAAAAGAGATGATCGGAAATATCTGTCTCCAGAATTGAAATCGAACTTTGATGGGTGGGTTTATAGGTGTATTTTGACCCGCTGAATCCGAGAATCCAAGCTTGGATGACCAAAAATATGCTTGGAAAAAAGTTATTTCGCATGGTACGAAAAAGAGATGATCGGAAATATCTTTCTCCAGAATCGAAGTCGAACTTTGATGGGTGGGTTCATAGGTGTATTTTGACCCGCTGAATCCAAAAATCCAACCTTCGTTACACGAAAATACACCTGGAAAGAAGTTATTCCGCATGGTCCGACAAAGAGATGATCGAAAATATTTTTTTTCAGAATCAAAATCGGACTTTCATGGGTGAGTTTCTAGGTGTATTTCGACCCACTGAATCCGAAAATCCAACCTCTGATGACCAAAAATATGCTTGGAAAAAAGTTATTTCGCACGGTACGAAAAAGAGATGATCGAAAATATTTTTTTTCCGAATCGGAATCGGACTTTGATGGGTGAGTTTCGAGGTGTATTTCGACCCGCTGAATCCAAAATTCCAACCTTTGATGACCAAAAATATGCTTGGAAAAAAGTTATTCCGCATGGTTCGAAAAAGAGATGATCGAAAATATCTGTCTCCAGAATCAAAATCGAACTTTGATGGGTGGGTTTATAGGTGTATTTGACCCGCTGAATCCGAGAATCCAAGCTTTGATGACCAAAAATATGCTTGGAATAAAGTTATTTCGCATGGTACGAAAAAGAGATGATCGGAAATATCTGTCTCCAGAATTGAAATCGAACTTTGATGGGTGGGTTTATAGGTGTATTTTGACCCGCTGAATCCGAGAATCCAAGCTTGGATGACCAAAAATATGCTTGGAAAAAAGTTATTTCGCATGGTACGAAAAAGAGATGATCGGAAATATCTTTCTCCAGAATCGAAGTCGAACTTTGATGGGTGGGTTCATAGGTGTATTTTGACCCGCTGAATCCAAAAATCCAACCTTCGTTACACGAAAATACACCTGGAAAGAAGTTATTCCGCATGGTCCGACAAAGAGATGATCGAAAATATTTTTTTTCAGAATCAAAATCGGACTTTAATGGGTGAGTTTCTAGGTGTATTTCGACCCACTGAATCCGAAAATCCAACCTCTGATGACCAAAAATATGCTTGGAAAAAAGTTATGTCGCACGGTACGAAAAAGAGATGATCGAAAATATTTTTTTTCCGAATCAAAATCGGACTTTCATGGGTGAGTTTCTAGGTGTATTTCGACCCACTGAATCCGAAAATCCAACCTCTGATGACCAAAAATATGCTTGGAAAAAAGTTATTTCGCACGGTACGAAAAAGAGATGATCGAAAATATTTTTTTTCCGAATCGGAATCGGACTTTGATGGGTGAGTTTCGAGGTGTATTTCGACCCGCTGAATCCAAAATTCCAACCTTTGATGACCAAAAATATGCTTGGAAAAAAGTTATTTCGCATGGTTCGAAAAAGAGATGATCGAAAATATCTGTCTCCAGAATCGAAATCGAACTTTGATGGGTGGGTTTATAGGTGTATTTTGACCCGCTGAATCGAAAAATCCAACCTTCGTTACACAAAAATACACCTGGAAAGAAGTTATTTCGCATGGTACGAAAAAGAGATGATCGGAAATATCTTTCTCCAGAATCGAAGTCGAACTTTGATGGGTGGGTTCATAGGTGTATTTTGACCCGCTGAATCCAAAAATCCAACCTTCGTTACACGAAAATACACCTGGAAAGAAGTTATTCCGCATGGTACGAAAAAGAGATGATCGAAAATATTTTTTTTCAGAATCGGATCGGACTTTGATGGGTGATTTTCTAGGTGTATTTCGACCCGCTGAATCCGAAAATCCGACCTTTGATGACCAAAAATATGCTTGGAAAAAAGTTATTCCGCATGGTTCGAAAAAGAGATGATCGAAAATATCTGTCTCCAGAATCAAAATCGAACTTTGATGGGTGGGTTTATAGGTGTATTTGACCCGCTGAATCCGAGAATCCAAGCTTTGATGACCAAAAATATGCTTGGAATAAAGTTATTTCGCATGGTACGAAAAAGAGATGATCAAAAATATTTTTTTTCAGAATCAAAATCGGACTTTAATGGGTGAGTTTCTAGGTGTATTTCGACCCACTGAATCCGAAAATCCAACCTCTGATGACCGAAAATATGCTTGGAAAAAAGTTATGTCGCACGGTACGAAAAAGAGATAATCGAAAATATTTTTTTTCCGAATCAAAATCGGACTTTAATGGGTGAGTTTCTAGGTGTATTTCGACCCACTGAATCCGAAAATCCAACCTCTGATGACCAAAAATATGCTTGGAAAAAAGTTATGTCGCACGGTACGAAAAAGAGATGATCGAAAATATCTGTCTCCAGGATCGAAATCGAACTTTGATGGGTGGGTTTATTGGTGTATTTCGACCCGCTGAATCCAAAAATCCAACCTTTGTTACACGAAAATATACCTGGAACGAAGGTATTTCGCATGGTACGAAAAAGAGATGATCGAAAATATTTTTTTTCAGAATCAAAATCGGACTTCGATGGGTGAGTTTCTAGGTGTATTTCGACCCGCTGAATCCGAAAATCCAACCTTTGATGACAAGAATATGCTTGGAAAAAAGTTATTTCGCATGGTACGAAAAAGAGATGATCGAAAATATCTGTCTCCAGGATCGAAATCGAACATTGATGGGTGGGTTTATAGGTGTATTTCGACCCGCTGAATCCGACAATCCAAGCTTTGATGACCAAAAATATGCTTGGAAAAAAGTTATTCCGCATGATACGAAAAAGAGATGATCGAAAATATTTTTTTTCAGACTCAAAATCGGACTTTGATGGGTGAGTTTCTAGGTGTATTTCTACCCGCTGAATCTGAAAATCCAAACTTTGATGACCAAAAATATGCTTGGAAAAAAGTTATTTCGCATGGTACGAAAAAGAGATGATCGAAAATATCTGTCTCCAGAATTGAAATCGAACTTTGATGGGTGGGTTTATAGGTGTATTTTGACCCGCTGAATCCGAGAATCCAAGCTTCGATGACTAAAAACATGCTTGGAAAAAAGTTATTTCGCATGGTACGAAAAAGAGATGATCGGAAAAATCTTTCTCCAGAATCGAAGTCGAACTTTGATGGGTGGGTTCATAGGTGTATTTTGACCCGCTGAATCCAAAAATCCAACCTCCGTTACACGAAAATACACCTGGAAAGAAGTTATTCCGCATGGTACGAAAAAGAGATGATCGAAAATATTTTTTTTCAGAATCGGATCGGACTTTGATAGGTGATTTTCTAGGTGTATTTCGACCCGCTGAATCCGAAAATCCAACCTTTGATGACCAAAAATATGCTTGGAAAAAAGTTATTCCGCATGGTTCGAAAAAGAGATGATCGAAAATATCTGTCTCCAGAATCAAAATCGAACTTTGATGGGTGGGTTTATAGGTGTATTTGACCCGCTGAATCCGAGAATCCAAGCTTTGATGACCAAAAATATGCTTGGAATAAAGTTATTTCGCATGGTACGAAAAAGAGATGATCGGAAATATCTGTCTCCAGAATTGAAATCGAACTTTGATGGGTGGGTTTATAGGTGTATTTTGACCCGCTGAATCCGAGAATCCAAGCTTGGATGACCAAAAATATGCTTGGAAAAAAGTTATTTCGCATGGTACGAAAAAGAGATGATCGGAAATATCTTTCTCCAGAATCGAAGTCGAACTTTGATGGGTGGGTTCATAGGTGTATTTTGACCCGCTGAATCCAAAAATCCAACCTTCGTTACACGAAAATACACCTGGAAAGAAGTTATTCCGCATGGTCCGACAAAGAGATGATCGAAAATATTTTTTTTCAGAATCAAAATCGGACTTTAATGGGTGAGTTTCTAGGTGTATTTCGACCCACTGAATCCGAAAATCCAACCTCTGATGACCAAAAATATGCTTGGAAAAAAGTTATGTCGCACGGTACGAAAAAGAGATGATCGAAAATATTTTTTTTCCGAATCAAAATCGGACTTTAATGGGTGAGTTTCTAGGTGTATTTCGACCCACTGAATCCGAAAATCCAACCTCTGATGACAAAAATATGCTTGGAAAAAAGTTATGTCGCACGGTACGAAAAAGAGATGATCGAAAATTTTTTTTTTTCAGAATCAAAATCGGACTTTCATGGGTGAGTTTCTAGGTGTATTTCGACCCACTGAATCCGAAAATCCAACCTCTGATGACCAAAAATATGCTTGGAAAAAAGTTATTTCGCACGGTACGAAAAAGAGATGATCGAAAATATTTTTTTTCCGAATCGGAATCGGACTTTGATGGGTGAGTTTCGAGGTGTATTTCGACCCGCTGAATCCAAAATTCCAACCTTTGATGACCAAAAATATGCTTGGAAAAAAGTTATTTCGCATGGTTCGAAAAAGAGATGATCGAAAATATCTGTCTCCAGAATCGAAATCGAACTTTGATGGGTGGGTTTATAGGTGTATTTTGACCCGCTGAATCGAAAAATCCAACCTTCGTTACACAAAAATACACCTGGAAAGAAGTTATTTCGCATGGTACGAAAAAGAGATGATCGGAAATATCTTTCTCCAGAATCGAAGTCGAACTTTGATGGGTGGGTTCATAGGTGTATTTTGACCCGCTGAATCCAAAAATCCAACCTTCGTTACACGAAAATACACCTGGAAAGAAGTTATTCCGCATGGTACGAAAAAGAGATGATCGAAAATATTTTTTTTCAGAATCGGATCGGACTTTGATGGGTGATTTTCTAGGTGTATTTCGACCCGCTGAATCCGAAAATCCGACCTTTGATGACCAAAAATATGCTTGGAAAAAAGTTATTCCGCATGGTTCGAAAAAGAGATGATCGAAAATATCTGTCTCCAGAATCAAAATCGAACTTTGATGGGTGGGTTTATAGGTGTATTTGACCCGCTGAATCCGAGAATCCAAGCTTTGATGACCAAAAATATGCTTGGAATAAAGTTATTTCGCATGGTACGAAAAAGAGATGATCGGAAATATCTGTCTCCAGAATTGAAATCGAACTTTGATGGGTGGGTTTATAGGTGTATTTTGACCCGCTGAATCCGAGAATCCAAGCTTGGATGACCAAAAATATGCTTGGAAAAAAGTTATTTCGCATGGTACGAAAAAGAGATGATCGGAAATATCTCTCTCCAGAATCGAAGTCGAACTTTGATGGGTGGGTTCATAGGTGTATTTTGACCCGCTGAATCCAAAAATCCAACCTTCGATACACGAAAATACACCTGGAAAGAAGTTATTCCGCATGGTCCGACAAAGAGATGATCGAAAATATTTTTTTTCAGAATCAAAATCGGACTTTAATGGGTGAGTTTCTAGGTGTATTTCGACCCACTGAATCCGAAAATCCAACCTCTGATGACCAAAAATATGCTTGGAAAAAAGTTATGTCGCACGGTACGAAAAAGAGATGATCGAAAATATTTTTTTTCCGAATCAAAATCGGATTTTAATGGGTGAGTTTCTAGGTGTATTTCGACCCACTGAATCCGAAAATCCAAACTTTGATGACCAAAAATATGCTTGGAAAAAAGGTATTTCGCATGGTACGAAAAAGAGATGATCGGAAATATCTGTCTCCAGAATTGAAATCGAACTTTGATGGGTGAGTTTCTAGGTGTATTCCGACCCGCTGAATCCGAAAATCCAAACTTTGATGACCAAAAATATGCTTGGAAAAAAGGTATTTCGCATGATACGAAAAATAGATGATCGAAAATATTTTTTTTCAGAATCAAAATCGGACTTTGATGGGTGAGTTTCTAGGTGTATTCCGACCCGCTGAATCCGAAAATCCGAACTGTGATGACCAAAAATATGCTTGGAAAGAAGTTATTTCGCATGGTACGAAAAAGAGATGATCGAAAATATCTGTCTCCAGAATCGGAATCGAACTTTGATGGGTGGGTTCATAGGTGTATTTTGACCCGCTGAATCCAAAAATCCAACCTTTGTTAACCGAAAATACACCTGGAAAGAAGTTATTTCGCATGGTACGAAAAAGAGATGATCAAAAATATTTTTTTTCAGAATCAAAATCGGACTTTAATGGGTGAGTTTCTAGGTGTATTTCGACCCACTGAATCCGAAAATCCAACCTCTGATGACCGAAAATATGCTTGGAAAAAAGTTATGTCGCACGGTACGAAAAAGAGATAATCGAAAATATTTTTTTTCCGAATCAAAATCGGACTTTAATGGGTGAGTTTCTAGGTGTATTTCGACCCACTGAATCCGAAAATCCTCTGATGACCAAAAATATGCTTGGAAAAAAGTTATGTCGCACGGTACGAAAAAGAGATGATCGAAAATATCTGTCTCCAGGATCGAAATCGAACTTTGATGGGTGGGTTTATTGGTGTATTTCGACCCGCTGAATCCAAAAATCCAACCTTTGTTACACGAAAATATACCTGGAACGAAGGTATTTCGCATGGTACGAAAAAGAGATGATCGAAAATATTTTTTTTCAGAATCAAAATCGGACTTCGATGGGTGAGTTTCTAGGTGTATTTCGACCCGCTGAATCCGAAAATCCAACCTTTGATGACAAGAATATGCTTGGAAAAAAGTTATTTCGCATGGTACGAAAAAGAGATGATCGAAAATATCTGTCTCCAGGATCGAAATCGAACTTTGATGGGTGGGTTTATAGGTGTATTTCGACCCGCTGAATCCGACAATCCAAGCTTTGATGACCAAAAATATGCTTGGAAAAAAGTTATTCCGCATGATACGAAAAAGAGATGATCGAAAATATTTTTTTTCAGACTCAAAATCGGACTTTGATGGGTGAGTTTCTAGGTGTATTTCTACCCGCTGAATCCGAAAATCCAAACTTTGATGTCCAAAAATATGCTTGGAAAAAAGTTATTTCGCATGGTACGAAAAAGAGATGATCGAAAATATCTGTCTCCAGAATTGAAATCGAACTTTGATGGGTGGGTTTATAGGTGTATTTTGACCCGCTGAATCCGAGAATCCAAGCTTCGATGACTAAAAACATGCTTGGAAAAAAGTTATTTCGCATGGTACGAAAAAGAGATGATCGGAAATATCTTTCTCCAGAATCGAAGTCGAACTTTGATGGGTGGGTTCATAGGTGTATTTTGACCCGCTGAATCCAAAAATCCAACCTCCGTTACACGAAAATACACCTGGAAAGAAGTTATTCCGCATGGTACGAAAAAGAGATGATCGAAAATATTTTTTTTCAGAATCGGATCGGACTTTGATGGGTGATTTTCTAGGTGTATTTCGACCCGCTGAATCCGAAAATCCAACCTTTGATGACCAAAAATATGCTTGGAAAAAAGTTATTCCGCATGGTTCGAAAAAGAGATGATCGAAAATATCTGTCTCCAGAATCAAAATCGAACTTTGATGGGTGGGTTTATAGGTGTATTTGACCCGCTGAATCCGAGAATCCAAGCTTTGATGACCAAAAATATGCTTGGAATAAAGTTATTTCGCATGGTACGAAAAAGAGATGATCGGAAATATCTGTCTCCAGAATTGAAATCGAACTTTGATGGGTGGGTTTATAGGTGTATTTTGACCCGCTGAATCCGAGAATCCAAGCTTGGATGACCAAAAATATGCTTGGAAAAAAGTTATTTCGCATGGTACGAAAAAGAGATGATCGGAAATATCTTTCTCCAGAATCGAAGTCGAACTTTGATGGGTGGGTTCATAGGTGTATTTTGACCCGCTGAATCCAAAAATCCAACCTTCGTTACACGAAAATACACCTGGAAAGAAGTTATTCCGCATGGTCCGACAAAGAGATGATCGAAAATATTTTTTTTCAGAATCAAAATCGGACTTTAATGGGTGAGTTTCTAGGTGTATTTCGACCCACTGAATCCGAAAATCCAACCTCTGATGACCAAAAATATGCTTGGAAAAAAGTTATGTCGCACGGTACGAAAAAGAGATGATCGAAAATATTTTTTTTCCGAATCAAAATCGGACTTTAATGGGTGAGTTTCTAGGTGTATTTCGACCCACTGAATCCGAAAATCCAACCTCTGATGACAAAAATATGCTTGGAAAAAAGTTATGTCGCACGGTACGAAAAAGAGATGATCGAAAATTTTTTTTTTTCAGAATCAAAATCGGACTTTCATGTGTGAGTTTCTAGGTGTATTTCGACCCACTGAATCCGAAAATCCAACCTCTGATGACCAAAAATATGCTTGGAAAAAAGTTATTTCGCACGGTACGAAAAAGAGATGATCGAAAATATTTTTTTTCCGAATCGGAATCGGACTTTGATGGGTGAGTTTCGAGGTGTATTTCGACCCGCTGAATCCAAAATTCCAACCTTTGATGACCAAAAATATGCTTGGAAAAAAGTTATTTCGCATGGTTCGAAAAAGAGATGATCGAAAATATCTGTCTCCAGAATCGAAATCGAACTTTGATGGGTGGGTTTATAGGTGTATTTTGACCCGCTGAATCGAAAAATCCAACCTTCGTTACACAAAAATACACCTGGAAAGAAGTTATTTCGCATGGTAAGAAAAAGAGATGATCGGAAATATCTTTCTCCAGAATCGAAGTCGAACTTTGATGGGTGGGTTCATAGGTGTATTTTGACCCGCTGAATCCAAAAATCCAACCTTCGTTACACGAAAATACACCTGGAAAGAAGTTATTCCGCATGGTACGAAAAAGAGATGATCGAAAATATTTTTTTTCAGAATCGGATCGGACTTTGATGGGTGATTTTCTAGGTGTATTTCGACCCGCTGAATCCGAAAATCCGACCTTTGATGACCAAAAATATGCTTGGAAAAAAGTTATTCCGCATGGTTCGAAAAAGAGATGATCGAAAATATCTGTCTCCAGAATCAAAATCGAACTTTGATGGGTGGGTTTATAGGTGTATTTGACCCGCTGAATCCGAGAATCCAAGCTTTGATGACCAAAAATATGCTTGGAATAAAGTTATTTCGCATGGTACGAAAAAGAGATGATCGGAAATATCTGTCTCCAGAATTGAAATCGAACTTTGATGGGTGGGTTCATAGGTGTATTTTGACCCGCTGAATCCGAGAATCCAAGCTTGGATGACCAAAAATATGCTTGGAAAAAAGTTATTTCGCATGGTACGAAAAAGAGATGATCGGAAATATCTCTCTCCAGAATCGAAGTCGAACTTTGATGGGTGGGTTCATAGGTGTATTTTGACCCGCTGAATCCAAAAATCCAACCTTCGTTACACGAAAATACACCTGGAAAGAAGTTATTCCGCATGGTCCGACAAAGAGATGATCGAAAATATTTTTTTTCAGAATCAAAATCGGACTTTAATGGGTGAGTTTCTAGGTGTATTTCGACCCACTGAATCCGAAAATCCAACCTCTGATGACCAAAAATATGCTTGGAAAAAAGTTATGTCGCACGGTACGAAAAAGAGATGATCGAAAATATTTTTTTTCCGAATCAAAATCGGATTTTAATGGGTGAGTTTCTAGGTGTATTTCGACCCACTGAATCCGAAAATCCAACATCTGATGACAAAAATATGCTTGGAAAAAAGTTATGTCGCACGGTACGAAAAAGAGATGATCGAAAATTTTTTTTTTTCAGAATCAAAATCGGACTTTCATGGGTTTTTTTCTAGGTGTATTTCGACCCACTGAATCCGAAAATCCAACCTCTGATGACCAAAAATATGCTTGGAAAAAAGTTATTTCGCACGGTACGAAAAAGAGATGATCGAAAATATTTTTTTTCCGAATCGGAATCGGACTTTGATGGGTGAGTTTCGAGGTGTATTTCGACCCGCTGAATCCAAAATTCCAACCTTTGATGACCAAAAATATGCTTGGAAAAAAGTTATTTCGCATGGTTCGAAAAAGAGATGATCGAAAATATCTGTCTCCAGAATCGAAATCGAACTTTGATGGGTGGGTTTATAGGTGTATTTTGACCCGCTGAATCGAAAAATCCAACCTTCGTTACACGAAAATACACCTGGAAAGAAGTTATTTCGCATGGTACGAAAAAGAGATGATCGGAAATATCTTTCTCCAGAATCGAAGTCGAACTTTGATGGGTGGGTTCATAGGTGTATTTTGACCCGCTGAATCCAAAAATCCAACCTTCGTTACACGAAAATACACCTGGAAAGAAGTTATTCCGCATGGTCCGACAAAGAGATGATCGAAAATATTTTTTTTCAGAATCAAAATCGGACTTTAATGGGTGAGTTTCTAGGTGTATTTCGACCCACTGAATCCGAAAATCCAACCTCTGATGACCAAAAATATGCTTGGAAAAAAGTTATGTCGCACGGTACGAAAAAGAGATGATCGAAAATATTTTTTTTCCGAATCAAAATCGGACTTTAATGGGTGAGTTTCTAGGTGTATTTCGACCCACTGAATCCGAAAATCCAACCTCTGATGACAAAAATATGCTTGGAAAAAAGTTATGTCGCACGGTACGAAAAAGAGATGATCGAAAATTTTTTTTTTTCAGAATCAAAATCGGACTTTCATGGGTGAGTTTCTAGGTGTATTTCGACCCACTGAATCCGAAAATCCAACCTCTGATGTCCAAAAATATGCTTGGAAAAAAGTTATTTCGCACGGTACGAAAAAGAGATGATCGAAAATATTTTTTTTCCGAATCGGAATCGGACTTTGATGGGTGAGTTTCGAGGTGTATTTCGGCCCGCTGAATCCAAAATTCCAACCTTTGATGACCAAAAATATGCTGGGAAAAAAGTTATTTCGCATGGTTCGAAAAAGAGATGATCGAAAATATCTGTCTCCAGAATCGAAATCGAACTTTGATGGGTGGGTTTATAGGTGTATTTTGACCCGCTGAATCGAAAAATCCAACCTTCGTTACACGAAAATACACCTGGAAAGAAGTTATTCCGCATGGTACGAAAAAGAGATGATCGAAAATATTTTTTTTCAGAATCGGAATCGGACTTTGATGGGTGATTTTCTAGGTGTATTTCGACCCGCTGAATCCGAAAATCCAACCTTTGATGACCAAAAATATGCTTGGAAAAAAGTTATTCCGCATGGTTCGAAAAAGAGATGATCGAAAATATCTGTCTCCAGAATCAAAATCGAACTTTGATGGGTGGGTTTATAGGTGTATTTTGACCCGCTGAATCCGAGAATCCAAGCTTTGATGACCAAAAATATGCTTGGAATAAAGTTATTTCGCATGGTACGAAAAAGAGATGATCGGAAATATCTGTCTCCAGAATTGAAATCGAACTTTGATGGGTGGGTTTATAGGTGTATTTTGACCCGCTGAATCCGAGAATCCAAGCTTGGATGACCAAAAATATGCTTGGAAAAAAGTTATTTCGCATGGTACGAAAAAGAGATGATCGGAAATATCTTTCTCCAGAATCGAAGTCGAACTTTGATGGGTGGGTTCATAGGTGTATTTTGTTACCCGCTGAATCCAAAAATCCAACCTTCGTTACACGAAAATACACCTGGAAAGAAGTTATTCCGCATGGTCCGACAAAGAGATGATCGAAAACATTTTTTTTCAGAATCAAAATCGGACTTTAATGGGTGAGTTTCTAGGTGTATTTTGACCCGCTGAATCCGAAAATCCAAACTTTGATGACCAAAAATATGCTTGGAAAAAAGGTATTTCGCATGATACGAAAAATAGATGATCGAAAATATTTTTTTTCAGAATCAAAATCGGACTTTGATGGGTGAGTTTCTAGGTGTATTCCGACCCGCTGAATCCGAAAATCCGAACTTTGATGGCCAAAAATATGCTTGGAAAAAAGTTATTTCGCATGGTACGAAAAAGAGATGATCGAAAATATCTGTCTCCAGAATCGGAATCAAACTTTGATGGGTGGGTTCATAGGTGTATTTTGACCCGCTGAATCAAAAAATCCAACCTTTGTTCAACGAAAATACACCTGGAAAGAAGTTATTTCGCATGGTACGAAAAAGAGATGATCAAAAATATTTTTTTTCAGAATCAAAATCGGACTTTAATGGGTGAGTTTCTAGGTGTATTTCGACCCACTGAATCCGAAAATCCAACCTCTGATGACCAAAAATATGCTTGGAAAAAAGTTATGTCGCACGGTACGAAAAAGAGATGATCGAAAATATTTTTTTTCCGAATCAAAATCGGACTTTAATGGGTGAGTTTCTAGGTGTATTTTGACCCACTGAATCCGAAAATCCAACCTCTGATGACCAAAAATATGCTTGGAAAAAAGTTATGTCGCACGGTACGAAAAAGAGATGATCGAAAATATTTTTTTTCCGAATCACAATCGGACTTCAATGGGTGAGTTTCTAGGTGTATTTCGACCCACTGAATCCGGAAATCCAACCTCTGATGACCAAAAATATGCTTGGAAAAAAGTTATGTCGCACGGTACGAAAAAGAGATGATCGAAAATTTTTTTTTTCAGAATCAAAATCGGACTTTCATGGGTGAGTTTCTAGGTGTATTTCGACCCACTGAATCCGAAAATCCAACCTCTGATGACCAAAAATATGCTTGGAAAAAAGTTATGTCGCACGGTACGAAAAAGAGATGATCGAAAATATTTTTTTTCCGAATCAAAATCGGACTTTAACGGGTGAGTTTCTAGGTGTATTTCGACCAACTGAATCCGAAAATCCAACCTCTGATGACCAAAAATATGCTTGGAAAAAAGTTATGTCGCACGGTACGAAAAAGAGATGATCGAAAATATCTGTCTCCAGGATCGAAATCGAACTTTGATGGGTGGGTTTATTGGTGTATTTCGACCCGCTGAATCCAAGAATCCAACCTTTGTTACACGAAAATATACCTGGAACGAAGGTATTTCGCATGGTACGAAAAAGAGATGATCGAAAATATTTTTTTTCAGAATCAAAATCGGACTTTGATGGGTGAGTTTCTAGGTGTATTTCGACCCGCTGAATCCGAAAATCCAACCTTTGATGACGAAAATATGCTTGGAAAAAAGTTATTTCGCATGGTACGTAAAAGAGATGATCGAAAATATCTGTCTCCAGGATAGAAATCGAACTTTGATGGGTGGGTTTATAGGTGTATTCCGACCCGCTGAATCCGACAATCCAAGCTTTGATGACCAAAAATATGCTTGGAAAAAAGTTATTCCGCATGATACGAAAAAGAGATGATCGAAAATATTTTTTTTCAGACTCAAAATCGGACTTTGATGGGTGGGTTTATAGGTGTATTTTGACCCGCTGAATCCGAGAATCCAAGCTTCGATGACCAAAAACATGCTTGGAAAAAAGTTATTTCGCATGGTACGAAAAAGAGATGATCGGAAATATCTTTCTCCAGAATCGAAGTCGAACTTTGATGGGTGGGTTCATAGGTGTATCTTGACCCGCTGAATCCAAAAATCCAACCTCCGTTACACGAAAATACACCTGGAAAGAAGTTATTCCGCATGGTACGAAAAAGAGATGATCGAAAATATTTTTTTTCAGAATCGGATCGGACTTTGATGGGTGATTTTCTAGGTGTATTTCGACCCGCTGAATCCGAAAATCCAACCTTTGATGACCAAAAATATGCTTGGAAAAAAGTTATTCCGCATGGTTCGAAAAAGAGATGATCGAAAATATCTGTCTCCAGAATCAAAATCGAACTTTGATGGGTGGGTTTATAGGTGTATTTGACCCGCTGAATCCGAGAATCCAAGCTTTGATGACCAAAAATATGCTTGGAATAAAGTTATTTCGCATGGTACGAAAAAGAGATGATCGGAAATATCTGTCTCCAGAATTGAAATCGAACTTTGATGGGTGGGTTTATAGGTGTATTTTGACCCGCTGAATCCGAGAATCCAAGCTTGGATGACCAAAAATATGCTTGGAAAAAAGTTATTTCGCATGGTACGAAAAAGAGATGATCGGAAATATCTTTCTCCAGAATCGAAGTCGAACTTTGATGGGTGGGTTCATAGGTGTATTTTGACCCGCTGAATCCAAAAATCCAACCTTCGTTACACGAAAATACACCTGGAAAGAAGTTATTCCGCATGGTCCGACAAAGAGATGATCGAAAATATTTTTTTTCAGAATCAAAATCGGACTTTAATGGGTGAGTTTCTAGGTGTATTTCGACCCACTGAATCCGAAAATCCAACCTCTGATGACCAAAAATATGCTTGGAAAAAAGTTATGTCGCACGGTACGAAAAAGAGATGATCGAAAATATTTTTTTTCCGAATCAAAATCGGACTTTAATGGGTGAGTTTCTAGGTGTATTTCGACCCACTGAATCCGAAAATCCAACCTCTGATGACAAAAATATGCTTGGAAAAAAGTTATGTCGCACAGTACGAAAAAGAGATGATCGAAAATTTTTTTTTTTCAGAATCAAAATCGGACTTTCATGGGTGAGTTTCTAGGTGTATTTCGACCCACTGAATCCGAAAATCCAACCTCTGATGACCAAAAATATGCTTCGAAAAAAGTTATTTCGCACGGTACGAAAAAGAGATGATCGAAAATATTTTTTTTCCGAATCGGAATCGGACTTTGATGGGTGAGTTTCGAGGTGTATTTCGACCCGCTGAATCCAAAATTCCAACCTTTGATGACCAAAAATATGCTTGGAAAAAAGTTATTTCGCATGGTTCGAAAAAGAGATGATCGAAAATATCTGTCTCCAGAATCGAAATCGAACTTTGATGGGTGGGTTTATAGGTGTATTTTGACCCGCTGAATCGAAAAATCCAACCCTCGTTACACGAAAATACACCTGGAAAGAAGTTATTCCGCATGGTACGAAAAAGAGATGATCGAAAATATTTTTTTTCAGAATCGGAATCGGACTTTGATGGGTGATTTTCTAGGTGTATTTCGACCCGCTGAATCCGAAAATCCAACCTTTGATGACCAAAAATATGCTTGGAAAAAAGTTATTCCGCATGGTTCGAAAAAGAGATGATCGAAAATATCTGTCTCCAGAATCAAAATCGAACTTTGATGGGTGGGTTTATAGGTGTATTTTGACCCGCTGAATCCGAGAATCCAAGCTTTGATGACCAAAAATATGCTTGGAATAAAGTTATTTCGCATGGTACGAAAAAGAGATGATCGGAAATATCTGTCTCCAGAATTGAAATCGAACTTTGATGGGTGGGTTTATAGGTGTATTTTGACCCGCTGAATCCGAGAATCCAAGCTTGGATGACCAAAAATATGCTTGGAAAAAAGTTATTTCGCATGGTACGAAAAAGAGATGATCGGAAATATCTTTCTCCAGAATCGAAGTCGAACTTTGATGGGTGGGTTCATAGGTGTATTTTGTTACCCGCTGAATCCAAAAATCCAACCTTCGTTACACGAAAATACACCTGGAAAGAAGTTATTCCGCATGGTCCGACAAAGAGATGATCGAAAATATTTTTTTTCAGAATCAAAATCGGACTTTAATGGGTGAGTTTCTAGGTGTATTCCGACCCGCTGAATCCGAAAATCCAAACTTTGATGACCAAAAATATGCTTGGAAAAAAGGTATTTCGCATGATACGAAAAATAGATGATCGAAAATATTTTTTTTCAGAATCAAAATCGGACTTTGATGGGTGAGTTTCTAGGTGTATTCCGACCCGCTGAATCCGAAAATCCGAACTTTGATGGCCAAAAATATGCTTGGAAAAAAGTTATTTCGCATGGTACGAAAAAGAGATGATCGAAAATATCTGTCTCCAGAATCGGAATCGAACTTTGATGGGTGGGTTCATAGGTGTATTTTGACCCGCTGAATCAAAAAATCCAACCTTTGTTCAACGAAAATACACCTGGAAAGAAGTTATTTCGCATGGTACGAAAAAGAGATGATCAAAAATATTTTTTTTCAGAATCAAAATCGGACTTTAATGGGTGAGTTTCTAGGTGTATTTCGACCCACTGAATCCGAAAATCCAACCTCTGATGACCAAAAATATGCTTGGAAAAAAGTTATGTCGCACGGTACGAAAAAGAGATGATCGAAAATATTTTTTTTCCGAATCAAAATCGGACTTTAATCGGTGAGTTTCTAGGTGTATTTTGACCCACTGAATCCGAAAATCCAACCTCTGATGACCAAAAATATGCTTGGAAAATAGTTATGTCGCACGGTACGAAAAAGAGATGATCGAAAATATTTTTTTTCCGAATCAAAATCGGACTTCAATGGGTGAGTTTCTAGGTGTATTTCGACCCACTGAATCCGAAAATCCAACCTCTGATAACCAAAAATATGCTTGGAAAAAAGTTATGTCGCACGGTACGAAAAAGAGATGATCGAAAATTTTTTTTTTCAGAATCAAAATCGGACTTTCATGGGTGAGTTTCTAGGTGTATTTCGACCCACTGAATCCAAAAATCCAACCTCTGATGACCAAAAATATGCTTGGAAAAAAGTTATGTCGCACGGTACGAAAAAGAGATGATCGAAAATATTTTTTTTCCGAATTAAAATCGGACTTTAACGGGTGAGTTTCTAGGTGTATTTCGACCAACTGAATCCGAAAATCCAACCTCGGATGACCAAAAATATGCTTGGAAAAAAGTTATGTCGCACGGTACGAAAAAGAGATGATCGAAAATATCTGTCTCCAGGATCGAAATCGAACTTTGATGGGTGGGTTTATTGGTGTATTTCGACCCGCTGAATCCAAAAATCCAACCTTTGTTACACGAAAATATACCTGGAACGAAGGTATTTCGCATGGTACGAAAAAGAGATGATCGAAAATATTTTTTTTCAGAATCAAAATCGGACTTTGATGGGTGAGTTTCTAGGTGTATTTCGACCCGCTGAATCCGAAAATCCAACCTTTGATGACGAAAATATGCTTGGAAAAAAGTTATTTCGCATGGTACGAAAAAGAGATGATCGAAAATATCTGTCTCCAGGATCGAAATCGAACTTTGATGGGTGGGTTTATAGGTGTATTTCGACCCGCTGAATCCGACAATCCAAGCTTTGATGACCAAAAATATGCTTGGAAAAAAGTTATTCCGCATGATACGAAAAAGAGATGATCGAAAATATTTTTTTTCAGACTCAGAATCGGACTTTGATGGGTGAGTTTCTAGGTGTATTTGACCCGCTGAATCCGAGAATCCAAGCTTTGATGACCAAAAATATGCTTGGAATAAAGTTATTTCGCATGGTACGAAAAAGAGATGATCGGAAATATCTGTCTCCAGAATTGAAATCGAACTTTGATGGGTGGGTTTATAGGTGTATTTTGACCCGCTGAATCCGAGAATCCAAGCTTGGATGACCAAAAATATGCTTGGAAAAAAGTTATTTCGCATGGTACGAAAAAGAGATGATCGGAAATATCTTTCTCCAGAATCGAAGTCGAACTTTGATGGGTGGGTTCATAGGTGTATTTTGACCCGCTGAATCCAAAAATCCAACCTTCGTTACACGAAAATACACCTGGAAAGAAGTTATTCCGCATGGTCCGACAAAGAGATGATCGAAAATATTTTTTTTCAGAATCAAAATCGGACTTTAATGGGTGAGTTTCTAGGTGTATTTCGACCCACTGAATCCGAAAATCCAACCTCTGATGACCAAAAATATGCTTGGAAAAAAGTTATGTCGCACGGTACGAAAAAGAGATGATCGAAAATATTTTTTTTCCGAATCAAAATCGGACTTTAATGGGTGAGTTTCTAGGTGTATTTCGACCCACTGAATCCGAAAATCCAACCTCTGATGACAAAAATATGCTTGGAAAAAAGTTATGTCGCACAGTACGAAAAAGAGATGATCGAAAATTTTTTTTTTTCAGAATCAAAATCGGACTTTCATGGGTGAGTTTCTAGGTGTATTTCGACCCACTGAATCCGAAAATCCAACCTCTGATGACCAAAAATATGCTTCGAAAAAAGTTATTTCGCACGGTACGAAAAAGAGATGATCGAAAATATTTTTTTTCCGAATCGGAATCGGACTTTGATGGGTGAGTTTCGAGGTGTATTTCGACCCGCTGAATCCAAAATTCCAACCTTTGATGACCAAAAATATGCTTGGAAAAAAGTTATTTCGCATGGTTCGAAAAAGAGATGATCGAAAATATCTGTCTCCAGAATCGAAATCGAACTTTGATGGGTGGGTTTATAGGTGTATTTTGACCCGCTGAATCGAAAAATCCAACCCTCGTTACACGAAAATACACCTGGAAAGAAGTTATTCCGCATGGTACGAAAAAGAGATGATCGAAAATATTTTTTTTCAGAATCGGAATCGGACTTTGATGGGTGATTTTCTAGGTGTATTTCGACCCGCTGAATCCGAAAATCCAACCTTTGATGACCAAAAATATGCTTGGAAAAAAGTTATTCCGCATGGTTCGAAAAAGAGATGATCGAAAATATCTGTCTCCAGAATCAAAATCGAACTTTGATGGGTGGGTTTATAGGTGTATTTTGACCCGCTGAATCCGAGAATCCAAGCTTTGATGACCAAAAATATGCTTGGAATAAAGTTATTTCGCATGGTACGAAAAAGAGATGATCGGAAATATCTGTCTCCAGAATTGAAATCGAACTTTGATGGGTGGGTTTATAGGTGTATTTTGACCCGCTGAATCCGAGAATCCAAGCTTGGATGACCAAAAATATGCTTGGAAAAAAGTTATTTCGCATGGTACGAAAAAGAGATGATCGGAAATATCTTTCTCCAGAATCGAAGTCGAACTTTGATGGGTGGGTTCATAGGTGTATTTTGTTACCCGCTGAATCCAAAAATCCAACCTTCGTTACACGAAAATACACCTGGAAAGAAGTTATTCCGCATGGTCCGACAAAGAGATGATCGAAAATATTTTTTTTCAGAATCAAAATCGGACTTTAATGGGTGAGTTTCTAGGTGTATTCCGACCCGCTGAATCCGAAAATCCAAACTTTGATGACCAAAAATATGCTTGGAAAAAAGGTATTTCGCATGATACGAAAAATAGATGATCGAAAATATTTTTTTTCAGAATCAAAATCGGACTTTGATGGGTGAGTTTCTAGGTGTATTCCGACCCGCTGAATCCGAAAATCCGAACTTTGATGGCCAAAAATATGCTTGGAAAAAAGTTATTTCGCATGGTACGAAAAAGAGATGATCGAAAATATCTGTCTCCAGAATCGGAATCGAACTTTGATGGGTGGGTTCATAGGTGTATTTTGACCCGCTGAATCAAAAAATCCAACCTTTGTTCAACGAAAATACACCTGGAAAGAAGTTATTTCGCATGGTACGAAAAAGAGATGATCAAAAATATTTTTTTTCAGAATCAAAATCGGACTTTAATGGGTGAGTTTCTAGGTGTATTTCGACCCACTGAATCCGAAAATCCAACCTCTGATGACCAAAAATATGCTTGGAAAAAAGTTATGTCGCACGGTACGAAAAAGAGATGATCGAAAATATTTTTTTTCCGAATCAAAATCGGACTTTAATCGGTGAGTTTCTAGGTGTATTTTGACCCACTGAATCCGAAAATCCAACCTCTGATGACCAAAAATATGCTTGGAAAATAGTTATGTCGCACGGTACGAAAAAGAGATGATCGAAAATATTTTTTTTCCGAATCAAAATCGGACTTCAATGGGTGAGTTTCTAGGTGTATTTCGACCCACTGAATCCGAAAATCCAACCTCTGATAACCAAAAATATGCTTGGAAAAAAGTTATGTCGCACGGTACGAAAAAGAGATGATCGAAAATTTTTTTTTTCAGAATCAAAATCGGACTTTCATGGGTGAGTTTCTAGGTGTATTTCGACCCACTGAATCCGAAAATCCAACCTCTGATGACCAAAAATATGCTTGGAAAAAAGTTATGTCGCACGGTACGAAAAAGAGATGATCGAAAATATTTTTTTTCCGAATTAAAATCGGACTTTAACGGGTGAGTTTCTAGGTGTATTTCGACCAACTGAATCCGAAAATCCAACCTCGGATGACCAAAAATATGCTTGGAAAAAAGTTATGTCGCACGGTACGAAAAAGAGATGATCGAAAATATCTGTCTCCAGGATCGAAATCGAACTTTGATGGGTGGGTTTATTGGTGTATTTCGACCCGCTGAATCCAAAAATCCAACCTTTGTTACACGAAAATATACCTGGAACGAAGGTATTTCGCATGGTACGAAAAAGAGATGATCGAAAATATTTTTTTTCAGAATCAAAATCGGACTTTGATGGGTGAGTTTCTAGGTGTATTTCGACCCGCTGAATCCGAAAATCCAACCTTTGATGACGAAAATATGCTTGGAAAAAAGTTATTTCGCATGGTACGAAAAAGAGATGATCGAAAATATCTGTCTCCAGGATCGAAATCGAACTTTGATGGGTGGGTTTATAGGTGTATTTCGACCCGCTGAATCCGACAATCCAAGCTTTGATGACCAAAAATATGCTTGGAAAAAAGTTATTCCGCATGATACGAAAAAGAGATGATCGAAAATATTTTTTTTCAGACTCAGAATCGGACTTTGATGGGTGAGTTTCTAGGTGTATTTCTACCCGCTGAATCTGAAAATCCAAACTTTGATGACCAAAAATATGCTTGGAAAAAAGTTATTTCGCATGGTACGAAAAAGAGATGATCGAAAATATCTGTCTCCAGAATTGAAATCGAACTTTGATGGGTGGGTTTATAGGTGTATTTTGACCCGCTGAATCCGAGAATCCAAGCTTCGATGACCAAAAACATGCTTGGAAAAAAGTTATTTCGCATGGTACGAAAAAGAGATGATCGGAAATATCTTTCTCCAGAATCGAAGTCGAACTTTGATGGGTGGGTTTATAGGTGTATTTGACCCGCTGAATCCGAGAATCCAAGCTTTGATGACCAAAAATATGCTTGGAATAAAGTTATTTCGCATGGTACGAAAAAGAGATGATCGGAAATATCTGTCTCCAGAATTGAAATCGAACTTTGATGGGTGGGTTTATAGGTGTATTTTGACCCGCTGAATCCGAGAATCCAAGCTTGGATGACCAAAAATATGCTTGGAAAAAAGTTATTTCGCATGGTACGAAAAAGAGATGATCGGAAATATCTTTCTCCAGAATCGAAGTCGAACTTTGATGGGTGGGTTCATAGGTGTATTTTGACCCGCTGAATCCAAAAATCCAACCTTCGTTACACGAAAATACACCTGGAAAGAAGTTATTCCGCATGGTCCGACAAAGAGATGATCGAAAATATTTTTTTTCAGAATCAAAATCGGACTTTAATGGGTGAGTTTCTAGGTGTATTTCGACCCACTGAATCCGAAAATCCAACCTCTGATGACCAAAAATATGCTTGGAAAAAAGTTATGTCGCACGGTACGAAAAAGAGATGATCGAAAATATTTTTTTTCCGAATCAAAATCGGACTTTAATGGGTGAGTTTCTAGGTGTATTTCGACCCACTGAATCCGAAAATCCAACCTCTGATGACAAAAATATGCTTGGAAAAAAGTTATGTCGCACAGTACGAAAAAGAGATGATCGAAAATTTTTTTTTTTCAGAATCAAAATCGGACTTTCATGGGTGAGTTTCTAGGTGTATTTCGACCCACTGAATCCGAAAATCCAACCTCCGATGACCAAAAATATGCTTCGAAAAAAGTTATTTCGCACGGTACGAAAAAGAGATGATCGAAAATATTTTTTTTCCGAATCGGAATCGGACTTTGATGGGTGAGTTTCGAGGTGTATTTCGACCCGCTGAATCCAAAATTCCAACCTTTGATGACCAAAAATATGCTTGGAAAAAAGTTATTTCGCATGGTTCGAAAAAGAGATGATCGAAAATATCTGTCTCCAGAATCGAAATCGAACTTTGATGGGTGGGTTTATAGGTGTATTTTGACCCGCTGAATCGAAAAATCCAACCTTCGTTACACGAAAATACACCTGGAAAGAAGTTATTCCGCATGGTACGAAAAAGAGATGATCGAAAATATTTTTTTTCAGAATCGGAATCGGACTTTGATGGGTGATTTTCTAGGTGTATTTCGACCCGCTGAATCCGAAAATCCAACCTTTGATGACCAAAAATATGCTTGGAAAAAAGTTATTCCGCATGGTTCGAAAAAGAGATGATCGAAAATATCTGTCTCCAGAATCAAAATCGAACTTTGATGGGTGGGTTTATAGGTGTATTTTGACCCGCTGAATCCGAGAATCCAAGCTTTGATGACCAAAAATATGCTTGGAATAAAGTTATTTCGCATGGTACGGAAAAGAGATGATCGGAAATATCTGTCTCCAGAATTGAAATCGAACTTTGATGGGTGGGTTTATAGGTGTATTTTGACCCGCTGAATCCGAGAATCCAAGCTTGGATGACCAAAAATATGCTTGGAACAAAGTTATTTCGCATGGTACGAAAAAGAGATGATCGGAAATATCTTTCTCCAGAATCGAAGTCGAACTTTGATGGGTGGGTTCATAGGTGTATTTTGTTACCCGCTGAATCCAAAAATCCATCCTTCGTTACACGAAAATACACCTGGAAAGAAGTTATTCCGCATGGTCCGACAAAGAGATGATCGAAAATATTTTTTTTCAGAATCAAAATCGGACTTTAATGGGTGAGTTTCTAGGTGTATTCCGACCCGCTGAATCCGAAAATCCAAACTTTGATGACCAAAAATATGCTTGGAAAAAAGGTATTTCGCATGATACGAAAAATAGATGATCGAAAATATTTTTTTTCAGAATCAAAATCGGACTTTGATGGGTGAGTTTCTAGGTGTATTCCGACCCGCTGAATCCGAAAATCCGAACTTTGATGGCCAAAAATATGCTTGGAAAAAAGTTATTTCGCATGGTACGAAAAAGAGATGATCGAAAATATCTGTCTCCAGAATCGGAATCGAACTTTGATGGGTGGGTTCATAGGTGTATTTTGACCCGCTGAATCAAAAAATCCAACCTTTGTTCAACGAAAATACACCTGGAAAGAAGTTATTTCGCATGGTACGAAAAAGAGATGATCAAAAATATTTTTTTTCAGAATCAAAATCGGACTTTAATGGGTGAGTTTCTAGGTGTATTTCGACCCACTGAATCCGAAAATCCAACCTCTGATGACCAAAAATATGCTTGGAAAAAAGTTATGTCGCACGGTACGAAAAAGAGATGATCGAAAATATTTTTTTTCCGAATCAAAATCGGACTTTAATGGGTGAGTTTCTAGGTGTATTTTGACCCACTGAATCCGAAAATCCAACCTCTGATGACCAAAAATATGCTTGGAAAAAAGTTATGTCGCACGGTACGAAAAAGAGATGATCGAAAATATTTTTTTTCCGAATCAAAATCGGACTTCAATGGGTGAGTTTCTAGGTGTATTTCGACCCACTGAATCCGAAAATCCAACCTCTGATGACCAAAAATATGCTTGGGAAAAAGTTATGTCGCACGGTACGAAAAAGAGATGATCGAAAATTTTTTTTTTCAGAATCAAAATCGGACTTTCATGGGTGAGTTTCTAGGTGTATTTCGACCCACTGAATCCGAAAATCCAACCTCTGATGACCAAAAATATGCTTGGAAAAAAGTTATGTCGCACGGTACGAAAAAGAGATGATCGAAAATATTTTTTTTCCGAATTAAAATCGGACTTTAACGGGTGAGTTTCTAGGTGTATTTCGACCAACTGAATCCGAAAATCCAACCTCTGATGACCAAAAATATGCTTGGAAAAAAGTTATGTCGCACGGTACGAAAAAGAGATGATCGAAAATATCTGTCTCCAGGATCGAAATCGAACTTTGATGGGTGGGTTTATTAGTGTATTTCGACCCGCTGAATCCAAAAATCCAACCTTTATTACACGAAAATATACCTGGAACGAAGGTATTTCGCATGGTACGAAAAAGAGATGATCGAAAATATTTTTTTTCAGAATCAAAATCGGACTTTGATGGGTGAGTTTCTAGGTGTATTTCGACCCGCTGAATCCGAAAATCCAACCTTTGATGACGAAAATATGCTTGGAAAAAAGTTATTTCGCATGGTACGAAAAAGAGATGATCGAAAATATCTGTCTCCAGGATCGAAATCGAACTTTGATGGGTGGGTTTATAGGTGTATTTCGACCCGCTGAATCCGACAATCCAAGCTTTGATGACCAAAAATATGCTTGGAAAAAAGTTATTCCGCATGATACGAAAAAGAGATGATCGAAAATATTTTTTTTCAGACTCAGAATCGGACTTTGATGGGTGAGTTTCTAGGTGTATTTCTACCCGCTGAATCTGAAAATCCAAACTTTGATGACCAAAAATATGCTTGGAAAAAAGTTATTTCGCATGGTACGAAAAAGAGATGATCGAAAATATCTGTCTCCAGAATTGAAATCGAACTTTGATGGGTGGGTTTATAGGTGTATTTTGACCCGCTGAATCCGAGAATCCAAGCTTCGATGACCAAAAACATGCTTGGAAAAAAGTTATTTCGCATGGTACGAAAAAGAGATGATCGGAAATATCTTTCTCCAGAATCGAAGTCGAACTTTGATGGGTGGGTTCATAGGTGTATTTTGACCCGCTGAATCCAAAAATCCAACCTCCGTTACACGAAAATACACCTGGAAAGAAGTTATTCCGCATGGTACGAAAAAGAGATGATCGAAAATATTTTTTTTCAGAATCGGATCGGACTTTGATGGGTGATTTTCTAGGTGTATTTCGACCCGCTGAATCCGAAAATCCAACCTTTGACGCCCAAAAATATGCTTGGAAAAAAGTTATTCCGCATGGTTCGAAAAAGAAATGATCGAAAATATCTGTCTCCAGAATCAAAATCGAACTTTGATGGGTGGGTTTATAGGTGTATTTGACCCGCTGAATCCGAGAATCCAAGCTTTGATGACCAAAAATATGCTTGGAATAAAGTTATTTCGCATGGTACGAAAAAGAGATGATCGGAAATATCTGTCTCCAGAATTGAAATCGAACTTTGATGGGTGGGTTTATAGGTGTATTTTGACCCGCTGAATCCGAGAATCCAAGCTTCGATGACCAAAAACATGCTTGGAAAAAAGTTATTTCGCATGGTACGAAAAAGAGATGATCGGAAATATCTTTCTCCAGAATCGAAGTCGAACTTTGATGGGTGGGTTTATAGGTGTATTTGACCCGCTGAATCCGAGAATCCAAGCTTTGATGACCAAAAATATGCTTGGAATAAAGTTATTTCGCATGGTACGAAAAAGAGATGATCGGAAATATCTGTCTCCAGAATTGAAATCGAACTTTGATGGGTGGGTTTATAGGTGTATTTTGACCCGCTGAATCCGAGAATCCAAGCTTGGATGACCAAAAATATGCTTGGAAAAAAGTTATTTCGCATGGTACGAAAAAGAGATGATCGGAAATATCTTTCTCCAGAATCGAAGTCGAACTTTGATGGGTGGGTTCATAGGTGTATTTTGACCCGCTGAATCCAAAAATCCAACCTTCGTTACACGAAAATACACCTGGAAAGAAGTTATTCCGCATGGTCCGACAAAGAGATGATCGAAAATATTTTTTTTCAGAATCAAAATCGGACTTTAATGGGTGAGTTTCTAGGTGTATTTCGACCCACTGAATCCGAAAATCCAACCTCTGATGACCAAAAATATGCTTGGAAAAAAGTTATGTCGCACGGTACGAAAAAGAGATGATCGAAAATATTTTTTTTCCGAATCAAAATCGGACTTTAATGGGTGAGTTTCTAGGTGTATTTCGACCCACTGAATCCGAAAATCCAACCTCTGATGACAAAAATATGCTTGGAAAAAAGTTATGTCGCACAGTACGAAAAAGAGATGATCGAAAATTTTTTTTTTTCAGAATCAAAATCGGACTTTCATGGGTGAGTTTCTAGGTGTATTTCGACCCACTGAATCCGAAAATCCAACCTCCGATGACCAAAAATATGCTTCGAAAAAAGTTATTTCGCACGGTACGAAAAAGAGATGATCGAAAATATTTTTTTTCCGAATCGGAATCGGACTTTGATGGGTGAGTTTCGAGGTGTATTTCGACCCGCTGAATCCAAAATTCCAACCTTTGATGACCAAAAATATGCTTGGAAAAAAGTTATTTCGCATGGTTCGAAAAAGAGATGATCGAAAATATCTGTCTCCAGAATCGAAATCGAACTTTGATGGGTGGGTTTATAGGTGTATTTTGACCCGCTGAATCGAAAAATCCAACCTTCGTTACACGAAAATACACCTGGAAAGAAGTTATTCCGCATGGTACGAAAAAGAGATGATCGAAAATATTTTTTTTCAGAATCGGAATCGGACTTTGATGGGTGATTTTCTAGGTGTATTTCGACCCGCTGAATCCGAAAATCCAACCTTTGATGACCAAAAATATGCTTGGAAAAAAGTTATTCCGCATGGTTCGAAAAAGAGATGATCGAAAATATCTGTCTCCAGAATCAAAATCGAACTTTGATGGGTGGGTTTATAGGTGTATTTTGACCCGCTGAATCCGAGAATCCAAGCTTTGATGACCAAAAATATGCTTGGAATAAAGTTATTTCGCATGGTACGGAAAAGAGATGATCGGAAATATCTGTCTCCAGAATTGAAATCGAACTTTGATGGGTGGGTTTATAGGTGTATTTTGACCCGCTGAATCCGAGAATCCAAGCTTGGATGACCAAAAATATGCTTGGAAAAAAGTTATTTCGCATGGTACGAAAAAGAGATGATCGGAAATATCTTTCTCCAGAATCGAAGTCGAACTTTGATGGGTGGGTTCATAGGTGTATTTTGTTACCCGCTGAATCCAAAAATCCATCCTTCGTTACACGAAAATACACCTGGAAAGAAGTTATTCCGCATGGTCCGACAAAGAGATGATCGAAAATATTTTTTTTCAGAATCAAAATCGGACTTTAATGGGTGAGTTTCTAGGTGTATTCCGACCCGCTGAATCCGAAAATCCAAACTTTGATGACCAAAAATATGCTTGGAAAAAAGGTATTTCGCATGATACGAAAAATAGATGATCGAAAATATTTTTTTTCAGAATCAAAATCGGACTTTGATGGGTGAGTTTCTAGGTGTATTCCGACCCGCTGAATCCGAAAATCCGAACTTTGATGGCCAAAAATATGCTTGGAAAAAAGTTATTTCGCATGGTACGAAAAAGAGATGATCGAAAATATCTGTCTCCAGAATCGGAATCGAACTTTGATGGGTGGGTTCATAGGTGTATTTTGACCCGCTGAATCAAAAAATCCAACCTTTGTTCAACGAAAATACACCTGGAAAGAAGTTATTTCGCATGGTACGAAAAAGAGATGATCAAAAATATTTTTTTTCAGAATCAAAATCGGACTTTAATGGGTGAGTTTCTAGGTGTATTTCGACCCACTGAATCCGAAAATCCAACCTCTGATGACCAAAAATATGCTTGGAAAAAAGTTATGTCGCACGGTACGAAAAAGAGATGATCGAAAATATTTTTTTTCCGAATCAAAATCGGACTTTAATGGGTGAGTTTCTAGGTGTATTTTGACCCACTGAATCCGAAAATCCAACCTCTGATGACCAAAAATATGCTTGGAAAAAAGTTATGTCGCACGGTACGAAAAAGAGATGATCGAAAATATTTTTTTTCCGAATCAAAATCGGACTTCAATGGGTGAGTTTCTAGGTGTATTTCGACCCACTGAATCCGAAAATCCAACCTCTGATGACCAAAAATATGCTTGGGAAAAAGTTATGTCGCACGGTACGAAAAAGAGATGATCGAAAATTTTTTTTTTCAGAATCAAAATCGGACTTTCATGGGTGAGTTTCTAGGTGTATTTCGACCAACTGAATCCGAAAATCCAACCTCTGATGACCAAAAATATGCTTGGAAAAAAGTTATGTCGCACGGTACGAAAAAGAGATGATCGAAAATATTTTTTTTCCGAATTAAAATCGGACTTTAACGGGTGAGTTTCTAGGTGTATTTCGACCAACTGAATCCGAAAATCCAACCTCTGATGACCAAAAATATGCTTGGAAAAAAGTTATGTCGCACGGTACGAAAAAGAGATGATCGAAAATATCTGTCTCCAGGATCGAAATCGAACTTTGATGGGTGGGTTTATTAGTGTATTTCGACCCGCTGAATCCAAAAATCCAACCTTTATTACACGAAAATATACCTGGAACGAAGGTATTTCGCATGGTACGAAAAAGAGATGATCGAAAATATTTTTTTTCAGAATCAAAATCGGACTTTGATGGGTGAGTTTCTAGGTGTATTTCGACCCGCTGAATCCGAAAATCCAACCTTTGATGACGAAAATATGCTTGGAAAAAAGTTATTTCGCATGGTACGAAAAAGAGATGATCGAAAATATCTGTCTCCAGGATCGAAATCGAACTTTGATGGGTGGGTTTATAGGTGTATTTCGACCCGCTGAATCCGACAATCCAAGCTTTGATGACCAAAAATATGCTTGGAAAAAAGTTATTCCGCATGATACGAAAAAGAGATGATCGAAAATATTTTTTTTCAGACTCAGAATCGGACTTTGATGGGTGAGTTTCTAGGTGTATTTCTACCCGCTGAATCTGAAAATCCAAACTTTGATGACCAAAAATATGCTTGGAAAAAAGTTATTTCGCATGGTACGAAAAAGAGATGATCGAAAATATCTGTCTCCAGAATTGAAATCGAACTTTGATGGGTGG
Organism: Phymatocera aterrima; assembly: GCA_963170745.1. Classification (NCBI taxonomy): domain Eukaryota; kingdom Metazoa; phylum Arthropoda; class Insecta; order Hymenoptera; family Tenthredinidae; genus Phymatocera; species Phymatocera aterrima. The sequence goes on along the minus strand of CAUJGY010000138.1, from coordinate 455,815 downwards.
GTTTATAGGTGTATTTTGACCCGCTGAATCCGAGAATCCAAGCTTCGATGACCAAAAACATGCTTGGAAAAAAGTTATTTCGCATGGTACGAAAAAGAGATGATCGGAAATATCTTTCTCCAGAATCGAAGTCGAACTTTGATGGGTGGGTTCATAGGTGTATTTTGACCCGCTGAATCCAAAAATCCAACCTCCGTTACACGAAAATACACCTGGAAAGAAGTTATTCCGCATGGTACGAAAAAGAGATGATCGAAAATATTTTTTTTCAGAATCGGATCGGACTTTGATGGGTGATTTTCTAGGTGTATTTCGACCCGCTGAATCCGAAAATCCAACCTTTGACGCCCAAAAATATGCTTGGAAAAAAGTTATTCCGCATGGTTCGAAAAAGAAATGATCGAAAATATCTGTCTCCAGAATCAAAATCGAACTTTGATGGGTGGGTTTATAGGTGTATTTGACCCGCTGAATCCGAGAATCCAAGCTTTGATGACCAAAAATATGCTTGGAAAAAAGTTATTTCGCATGGTACGAAAAAGAGATGATCGAAAATATTTTTTTTCAGAATCGGATCGGACTTTGATGGGTGATTTTCTAGGTGTATTTCGACCCGCTGAATCCGAAAATCCAACCTTTGATGACCAAAAATATGCTTGGAAAAAAGTTATTCCGCATGGTTCGAAAAAGAGATGATCGAAAATATCTGTCTCCAGAATCAAAATCGAACTTTGATGGGTGGGTTTATAGGTGTATTTGACCCGCTGAATCCGAGAATCCAAGCTTTGATGACCAAAAATATGCTTGGAATAAAGTTATTTCGCATGGTACGAAAAAGAGATGATCGGAAATATCTGTCTCCAGAATTGAAATCGAACTTTGATGAATGGGTTTATAGGTGTATTTTGACCCGCTGAATCCGAGAATCCAAGCTTGGATGACCAAAAATATGCTTGGAAAAAAGTTATTTCGCATGGTACGAAAAAGAGATGATCGGAAATATCTTTCTCCAGAATCGAAGTCGAACTTTGATGGGTGGGTTCATAGGTGTATTTTGACCCGCTGAATCCAAAAATCCAACCTTCGTTACACGAAAATACACCTGGAAAGAAGTTATTCCGCATGGTCCGACAAAGAGATGATCGAAAATATTTTTTTTCAGAATCAAAATCGGACTTTAATGGGTGAGTTTCTAGGTGTAGTTCGACCCACTGAATCCGAAAATCCAACCTCTGATGACCAAAAATATGCTTGGAAAAAAGTTATGTCGCACGGTACGAAAAAGAGATGATCGAAAATATTTTTTTTCCGAATCAAAATCGGACTTTAATGGGTGAGTTTCTAGGTGTATTTCGACCCACTGAATCCGAAAATCCAACCTCTGATGACAAAAATATGCTTGGAAAAAAGTTATGTCGCACAGTACGAAAAAGAGATGATCGAAAATTTTTTTTTTTCAGAATCAAAATCGGACTTTCATGGGTGAGTTTCTAGGTGTATTTCGACCCACTGAATCCGAAAATCCAACCTCTGATGACCAAAAATATGCTTCGAAAAAAGTTATTTCGCACGGTACGAAAAAGAGATGATCGAAAATATTTTTTTTCCGAATCGGAATCGGACTTTGATGGGTGAGTTTCGAGGTGTATTTCGACCCGCTGAATCCAAAATTCCAACCTTTGATGACCAAAAATATGCTTGGAAAAAAGTTATTTCGCATCGTTCGAAAAAGAGATGATCGAAAATATCTGTCTCCAGAATCGAAATCGAACTTTGATGGGTGGGTTTATAGGTGTATTTTGACCCGCTGAATCGAAAAATCCAACCTTCGTTACACGAAAATACACCTGGAAAGAAGTTATTCCGCATGGTACGAAAAAGAGATGATCGAAAATATTTTTTTTCAGAATCGGAATCGGACTTTGATGGGTGATTTTCTAGGTGTATTTCGACCCGCTGAATCCGAAAATCCAACCTTTGATGACCAAAAATATGCTTGGAAAAAAGTTATTCCGCATGGTTCGAAAAAGAGATGATCGAAAATATCTGTCTCCAGAATCAAAATCGAACTTTGATGGGTGGGTTTATAGGTGTATTTTGACCCGCTGAATCCGAGAATCCAAGCTTTGATGACCAAAAATATGCTTGGAATGAAGTTATTTCGCATGGTACGAAAAAGAGATGATCGGAAATATCTGTCTCCAGAATTGAAATCGAACTTTGATGGGTGGGTTTATAGGTGTATTTTGACCCGCTGAATCCGAGAATCCAAGCTTGGATGACCAAAAATATGCTTGGAAAAAAGTTATTTCGCATGGTACGAAAAAGAGATGATCGGAAATATCTTTCTCCAGAATCGAAGTCGAACTTTGATGGGTGGGTTCATAGGTGTATTTTGTTACCCGCTGAATCCAAAAATCCAACCTTCGTTACACGAAAATACACCTGGAAAGAAGTTATTCCGCATGGTCCGACAAAGAGATGATCGAAAATATTTTTTTTCAGAATCAAAATCGGACTTTAATGGGTGAGTTTCTAGGTGTATTCCGACCCGCTGAATCCGAAAATCCAAACTTTGATGACCAAAAATATGCTTGGAAAAAAGGTATTTCGCATGATACGAAAAATAGATGATCGAAAATATTTTTTTTCAGAATCAAAATCGGACTTTGATGGGTGAGTTTCTAGGTGTATTCCGACCCGCTGAATCCGGAAATCCGAACTTTGATGGCCAAAAATATGCTTGGAAAAAAGTTATTTCGCATGGTACGAAAAAGAGATGATCGAAAATATCTGTCTCCAGAATCGGAATCGAACTTTGATGGGTGGGTTCATAGGTGTATTTTGACCCGCTGAATCAAAAAATCCAACCTTTGTTCAACGAAAATACACCTGGAAAGAAGTTATTTCGCATGGTACGAAAAAGAGATGATCAAAAATATTTTTTTTCAGAATCAAAATCGGACTTTAATGGGTGAGTTTCTAGGTGTATTTCGACCCACTGAATCCGAAAATCCAACCTCTGATGACCAAAAATATGCTTGGAAAAAAGTTATGTCGCACGGTACGAAAAAGAGATGATCGAAAATATTTTTTTTCCGAATCAAAATCGGACTTTAATGGGTGAGTTTCTAGGTGTATTTTGGCCCACTGAATCCGAAAATCCAACCTCTGATGACCAAAAATATGCTTGGAAAAAAGTTATGTCGCACGGTACGAAAAAGAGATGATCGAAAATATTTTTTTTCCGAATCAAAATCGGACTTCAATGGGTGAGTTTCTAGGTGTATTTCGACCCACTGAATCCGAAAATCCAACCTCTGATGACCAAAAATATGCTTGGAAAAAAGTTATGTCGCACGGTACGAAAAAGAGATGATCGAAAATTTTTTTTTTCAGAATCAAAATCGGACTTTCATGGGTGAGTTTCTAGGTGTATTTCGACCCACTGAATCCGAAAATCCAACCTCTGATGACCAAAAATATGCTTGGAAAAAAGTTATGTCGCACGGTACGAAAAAGAGATGATCGAAAATATCTGTCTCCAGAATCGGAATCGAACATTGATGGGTGGGTTCATAGGTGTATTTTGACCCGCTGAATCAAAAAATCCAACCTTTGTTAAACGAAAATACACCTGGAAAGAAGTTATTCCGCATGGTACGAAAAAGAGATGATCGAAAATATTTTTTTTCAGAATCGGAATCGGACTTTGATGGGTGATTTTCTAGGTGTATTTCGACCCGCTGAATCCGAAAATCCAACCTTTGATGACCAAAAATATGCTTGGAAAAAAGTTATTCCGCATGGTTCGAAAAAGAGATGATCGAAAATATCTGTCTCCAGAATCAAAATCGAACTTTGATGGGTGGGTTTATAGGTGTATTTTGACCCGCTGAATCCGAGAATCCAAGCTTTGATGACCAAAAATATGCTTGGAATGAAGTTATTTCGCATGGTACGAAAAAGAGATGATCGGAAATATCTGTCTCCAGAATTGAAATCGAACTTTGATGGGTGGGTTTATAGGTGTATTTTGACCCGCTGAATCCGAGAATCCAAGCTTGGATGACCAAAAATATGCTTGGAAAAAAGTTATTTCGCATGGTACGAAAAAGAGATGATCGGAAATATCTTTCTCCAGAATCGAAGTCGAACTTTGATGGGTGGGTTCATAGGTGTATTTTGTTACCCGCTGAATCCAAAAATCCAACCTTCGTTACACGAAAATACACCTGGAAAGAAGTTATTCCGCATGGTCCGACAAAGAGATGATCGAAAATATTTTTTTTCAGAATCAAAATCGGACTTTAATGGGTGAGTTTCTAGGTGTATTCCGACCCGCTGAATCCGAAAATCCAAACTTTGATGACCAAAAATATGCTTGGAAAAAAGGTATTTCGCATGATACGAAAAATAGATGATCGAAAATATTTTTTTTCAGAATCAAAATCGGACTTTGATGGGTGAGTTTCTAGGTGTATTCCGACCCGCTGAATCCGGAAATCCGAACTTTGATGGCCAAAAATATGCTTGGAAAAAAGTTATTTCGCATGGTACGAAAAAGAGATGATCGAAAATATCTGTCTCCAGAATCGGAATCGAACTTTGATGGGTGGGTTCATAGGTGTATTTTGACCCGCTGAATCAAAAAATCCAACCTTTGTTCAACGAAAATACACCTGGAAAGAAGTTATTTCGCATGGTACGAAAAAGAGATGATCAAAAATATTTTTTTTCAGAATCAAAATCGGACTTTAATGGGTGAGTTTCTAGGTGTATTTCGACCCACTGAATCCGAAAATCCAACCTCTGATGACCAAAAATATGCTTGGAAAAAAGTTATGTCGCACGGTACGAAAAAGAGATGATCGAAAATATTTTTTTTCCGAATCAAAATCGGACTTTAATGGGTGAGTTTCTAGGTGTATTTTGGCCCACTGAATCCGAAAATCCAACCTCTGATGACCAAAAATATGCTTGGAAAAAAGTTATGTCGCACGGTACGAAAAAGAGATGATCGAAAATATTTTTTTTCCGAATCAAAATCGGACTTCAATGGGTGAGTTTCTAGGTGTATTTCGACCCACTGAATCCGAAAATCCAACCTCTGATGACCAAAAATATGCTTGGAAAAAAGTTATGTCGCACGGTACGAAAAAGAGATGATCGAAAATTTTTTTTTTCAGAATCAAAATCGGACTTTCATGGGTGAGTTTCTAGGTGTATTTCGACCCACTGAATCCGAAAATCCAACCTCTGATGACCAAAAATATGCTTGGAAAAAAGTTATGTCGCACGGTACGAAAAAGAGATGATCGAAAATATCTGTCTCCAGAATCGGAATCGAACATTGATGGGTGGGTTCATAGGTGTATTTTGACCCGCTGAATCAAAAAATCCAACCTTTGTTAAACGAAAATACACCTGGAAAGAAGTTATTTCGCATGGTACGAAAAAGAGATGATCAAAAATATTTTTTTTCAGAATCAAAATCGGACTTTAATGTGTGAGTTTCTAGGTGTATTTCGACCCACTGAATCCGAAAATCCAACCTCTGATGACCGAAAATATGCTTGGAAAAAAGTTATGTCGCACGGTACGAAAAAGAGATGATCGAAAATATTTTTTTTCCGAATCAAAATCGGACTTTAATGGGTGAGTTTCTAGGTGTGTTTCGACCCACTGAATCCGAAAATCCAACCTCTGATGACCAAAAATATGCTTGGAAAAAAGTTATGTCGCACGGTACGAAAAAGAGATGATCGAAAATATTTTTTTTCCGAATCAAAATCGGACTTTAACGGGTGAGTTTCTAGGTGTATTTCGACCAACTGAATCCGAAAATCCAACCTCTGATGACCAAAAATATGCTTGGAAAAAAGTTATGTCGCACGGTACGAAAAAGAGATGATCGAAAATATCTGTCTCCAGGATCGAAATCGAACTTTGATGGGTGGGTTTATTGGTGTATTTCGACCCGCTGAATCCAAAAATCCAACCTTTGTTACACGAAAATATACCTGGAACGAAGGTATTTCGCATGGTACGAAAAAGAGATGATCGAAAATATTTTTTTTCAGAATCAAAATCGGACTTTGATGGGTGAGTTTCTAGGTGTATTTCGACCCGCTGAATCCGAAAATCCAACCTTTGATGACGAAAATATGCTTGGAAAAAAGTTATTTCGCATGGTACGAAAAAGAGATGATCGAAAATATCTGTCTCCAGGATCGGAATCGAACTTTGATGGGTGGGTTTATAGGTGTATTTCGACCCGCTGAATCCGACAATCCAAGCTTTGATGACCAAAAATATGCTTGGAAAAAAGTTATTCCGCATGATACGAAAAAGAGATGATCGAAAATATTTTTTTTCAGACTCAAAATCGGACTTTGATGGGTGAGTTTCTAGGTGTATTTCTACCCGCTGAATCTGAAAATCCAAACTTTGATGACCAAAAATATGCTTGGAAAAAAGTTATTTCGCATGGTACGAAAAAGAGATGATCGAAAATATCTGTCTCCAGAATTGAAATCGAACTTTGATGGGTGGGTTTATAGGTGTATTTTGACCCGCTGAATCCGAGAATCCAAGCTTCGATGACCAAAAACATGCTTGGAAAAAAGTTATTTCGCATGGTACGAAAAAGAGATGATCGGAAATATCTTTCTCCAGAATCGAAGTCGAACTTTGATGGGTCGGTTCATAGGTGTATTTTGACCCGCTGAATCCAAAAATCCAACCTCCGTTACACGAAAATGCACCTGGAAAGAAGTTATTCCGCATGGTACGAAAAAGAGATGATCGAAAATATTTTTTTTCAGAATCGGATCGGACTTTGATGGGTGATTTTCTAGGTGTATTTCGACCCGCTGAATCCGAAAATCCAACCTCTGATGACCAAAAATATGCTTGGAAAAAAGTTATTTCGCACGGTACGAAAAAGAGATGATCGAAAATATTTTTTTTCCGAATCGGAATCGGACTTTGATGGGTGAGTTTCGAGGTGTATTTCGACCCGCTGAATCCAAAATTCCAGCCTTTGATGACCAAAAATATGCTTGGAAAAAAGTTATTTCGCATGGTTCGAAAAAGAGATGATCGAAAATATCTGTCTCCAGAATCGAAATCGAACTTTGATGGGTGGGTTCATAGGTGTATTTTGACCCGCTGAATCCAAAAATCCAACCTTCGTTACACGAAAATACACCTGGAAAGAAGTTATTCCGCATGGTCCGACAAAGAGATGATCGAAAATATTTTTTTTCAAAATCAAAATCGGACTTTAATGGGTGAGTTTCTAGGTGTATTCCGACCCGCTGAATCCGAAAATCCAAACTTTGATGACCAAAAATATGCTTGGAAAAAAGGTATTTCGCATGATACGAAAAATAGATGATCGAAAATATTTTTTTTCAGAATCAAAATCGGACTTTGATGGGTGAGTTTCTAGGTGTATTCCGACCCGCTGAATCCGAAAATCCGAACTTTGATGACCAAAAATATGCTTGGAAAGAAGTTATTTCGCATGGTACGAAAAAGAGATGATCGAAAATATCTGTCTCCAGAATCGGAATCGAACTTTGATGGGTGGGTTCATAGGTGTATTTTGACCCGCTGAATCCAAAAATCCAACCTTTGTTAACCGAAAATACACCTGGAAAGAAGTTATTTCGCATGGTACGAAAAAGAGATGATCAAAAATATTTTTTTTCAGAATCAAAATCGGACTTTAATGGGTGAGTTTCTAGGTGTATTTCGACCCACTGAATCCGAAAATCCAACCTCTGATGACCGAAAATATGCTTGGAAAAAAGTTATGTCGCACGGTACGAAAAAGAGATGATCGAAAATATTTTTTTTCCGAATCAAAATCGGACTTTAATGGGTGAGTTTCTAGGTGTATTTCGACCCACTGAATCCGAAAATCCAACCTCTGATGACAAAAATATGCTTGGAAAAAAGTTATGTCGCACGGTACGAAAAAGAGATGATCGAAAATTTTTTTTTTCAGAATCAAAATCGGACTTTCATGGGTGAGTTTCTAGGTGTATTTCGACCCACTGAATCCGAAAATCCAACCTCTGATGACCAAAAATATGCTTCGAAAAAAGTTATTTTGCACGGTACGAAAAAGAGATGATCGAAAATATTTTTTTTCCGAATCGGAATCGGACTTTGATGGGTGAGTTTCGAGGTGTATTTCGACCCGCTGAATCCAAAATTCCAACCTTTGATGACCAAAAATATGCTTGGAAAAAAGTTATTTCGCATGGTTCGAAAAAGAGATGATCGAAAATATCTGTCTCCAGAATCGAAATCGAACTTTGATGGGTGGGTTTATAGGTGTATTTTGACCCGCTGAATCGAAAAATCCAACCTTCGTTACACGAAAATACACCTGGAAAGAAGTTATTCCGCATGGTACGAAAAAGAGATGATCGAAAATATTTTTTTTCAGAATCGGAATCGGACTTTGATGGGTGATTTTCTAGGTGTATTTCGACCCGCTGAATCCGAAAATCCAACCTTTGATGACCAAAAATATGCTTGGAAAAAAGTTATTCCGCATGGTTCGGAAAAGAGATGATCGAAAATATCTGTCTCCAGAATCAAAATCAAACTTTGATGGGTGGGTTTATAGGTGTATTTTGACCCGCTGAATCCGAGAATCCAAGCTTTGATGACCAAAAATATGCTTGGAATGAAGTTATTTCGCATGGTACGAAAAAGAGATGATCGGAAATATCTGTCTCCAGAATTGAAATCGAACTTTGATGGGTGGGTTTATAGGTGTATTTTGACCCGCTGAATTCGAGAATCCAAGCTTGGATGACCAAAAATATGCTTGGAAAAAAGTTATTTCGCATGGTACGAAAAAGAGATGATCGGAAATATCTTTCTCCAGAATCGAAGTCGAACTTTGATGGGTGGGTTCATAGGTGTATTTTGTTACCCGCTGAATCCAAAAATCCAACCTTCGTTACACGAAAATACACCTGGAAAGAAGTTATTCCGCATGGTCCGACAAAGAGATGATCGAAAATATTTTTTTTCAGAATCAAAATCGGACTTTAATGGGTGAGTTTCTAGGTGTATTCCGACCCGCTGAATCCGAAAATCCAAACTTTGATGACCAAAAATATGCTTGGAAAAAAGGTATTTCGCATGATACGAAAAATAGATGATCGAAAATATTTTTTTTCAGAATCAAAATCGGACTTTGATGGGTGAGTTTCTAGGTGTATTCCGACCCGCTGAATCCGGAAATCCGAACTTTGATGGCCAAAAATATGCTTGGAAAAAAGTTATTTCGCATGGTACGAAAAAGAGATGATCGAAAATATCTGTCTCCAGAATCGGAATCGAACTTTGATGGGTGGGTTCATAGGTGTATTTTGACCCGCTGAATCAAAAAATCCAACCTTTGTTCAACGAAAATACACCTGGAAAGAAGTTATTTCGCATGGTACGAAAAAGAGATGATCAAAAATATTTTTTTTCAGAATCAAAATCGGACTTTAATGGGTGAGTTTCTAGGTGTATTTCGACCCACTGAATCCGAAAATCCAACCTCTGATGACCAAAAATATGCTTGGAAAAAAGTTATGTCGCACGGTACGAAAAAGAGATGATCGAAAATATTTTTTTTCCGAATCAAAATCGGACTTTAATGGGTGAGTTTCTAGGTGTATTTTGACCCACTGAATCCGAAAATCCAACCTCTGATGACCAAAAATATGCTTGGAAAAAAGTTATGTCGCACGGTACGAAAAAGAGATGATCGAAAATATTTTTTTTCCGAATCAAAATCGGACTTCAATGGGTGAGTTTCTAGGTGTATTTCGACCCACTGAATCCGAAAATCCAACCTCTGATGACCAAAAATATGCTTGGAAAAAAGTTATGTCGCACGGTACGAAAAAGAGATGATCGAAAATTTTTTTTTTCAGAATCAAAATCGGACTTTCATGGGTGAGTTTCTAGGTGTATTTCGACCCACTGAATCCGAAAATCCAACCTCTGATGACAAAAATATGCTTGGAAAAAAGTTATGTCGCACGGTACGAAAAAGAGATGATCGAAAATTTTTTTTTTTCAGAATCAAAATCGGACTTTCATGGGTGAGTTTCTAGGTGTATTTCGACCCACTGAATCCGAAAATCCAACCTCTGATGACCAAAAATATGCTTCGAAAAAAGTTATTTTGCACGGTACGAAAAAGAGATGATCGAAAATATTTTTTTTCCGAATCGGAATCGGACTTTGATGGGTGAGTTTCGAGGTGTACTTCGACCCGCTGAATCCAAAATTCCAACCTTTGATGACCAAAAATATGCTTGGAAAAAAGTTATTTCGCATGGTTCGAAAAAGAGATGATCGAAAATATCTGTCTCCAGAATCGAAATCGAACTTTGATGGGTGGGTTTATAGGTGTATTTTGACCCGCTGAATCGAAAAATTCAACCTTCGTTACACGAAAATACACCTGGAAAGAAGTTATTCCGCATGGTACGAAAAAGAGATGATCGAAAATATTTTTTTTCAGAATCGGAATCGGACTTTGATGGGTGATTTTCTAGGTGTATTTCGACCCGCTGAATCCGATAATCCAACCTTTGATGACCAAAAATATGCTTGGAAAAAAGTTATTCCGCATGGTTCGAAAAAGAGATGATCGAAAATATCTGTCTCCAGAATCAAAATCGAACTTTGATGGGTGGGTTTATAGGTGTATTTTGACCCGCTGAATCCGAGAATCCAAGCTTTGATGACCAAAAATATGCTTGGAATGAAGTTATTTCGCATGGTACGAAAAAGAGATGATCGGAAATATCTGTCTCCAGAATTGAAATCGAACTTTGATGGGTGGGTTTATAGGTGTATTTTGACCCGCTGAATCCGAGAATCCAAGCTTGGATGACCAAAAATATGCTTGGAAAAAAGTTATTTCGCATGGTACGAAAAAGAGATGATCGGAAATATCTTTCTCCAGAATCGAAGTCGAACTTTGATGGGTGGGTTCATAGGTGTATTTTGTTACCCGCTGAATCCAAAAATCCAACCTTCGTTACACGAAAATACACCTGGAAAGAAGTTATTCCGCATGGTCCGACAAAGAGATGATCGAAAATATTTTTTTTCAGAATCAAAATCGGACTTTAATGGGTGAGTTTCTAGGTGTATTCCGACCCGCTGAATCCGAAAATCCAAACTTTGATGACCAAAAATATGCTTGGAAAAAAGGTATTTCGCATGATACGAAAAATAGATGATCGAAAATATTTTTTTTCAGAATCAAAATCGGACTTTGATGGGTGAGTTTCTAGGTGTATTCCGACCCGCTGAATCCGGAAATCCGAACTTTGATGGCCAAAAATATGCTTGGAAAAAAGTTATTTCGCATGGTACGAAAAAGAGATGATCGAAAATATCTGTCTCCAGAATCGGAATCGAACTTTGATGGGTGGGTTCATAGGTGTATTTTGACCCGCTGAATCAAAAAATCCAACCTTTGTTCAACGAAAATACACCTGGAAAGAAGTTATTTCGCATGGTACGAAAAAGAGATGATCAAAAATATTTTTTTTCAGAATCAAAATCGGACTTTAATGGGTGAGTTTCTAGGTGTATTTCGACCCACTGAATCCGAAAATCCAACCTCTGATGACCAAAAATATGCTTGGAAAAAAGTTATGTCGCACGGTACGAAAAAGAGATGATCGAAAATATTTTTTTTCCGAATCAAAATCGGACTTTAATGGGTGAGTTTCTAGGTGTATTTTGACCCACTGAATCCGAAAATCCAACCTCTGATGACCAAAAATATGCTTGGAAAAAAGTTATGTCGCACGGTACGAAAAAGAGATGATCGAAAATATTTTTTTTCCGAATCAAAATCGGACTTCAATGGGTGAGTTTCTAGGTGTATTTCGACCCACTGAATCCGAAAATCCAACCTCTGATGACCAAAAATATGCTTGGAAAAAAGTTATGTCGCACGGTACGAAAAAGAGATGATCGAAAATTTTTTTTTTCAGAATCAAAATCGGACTTTCATGGGTGAGTTTCTAGGTGTATTTCGACCCACTGAATCCGAAAATCCAACCTCTGATGACCAAAAATATGCTTGGAAAAAAGTTATTTCGCACGGTACGAAAAAGAGATGATCGAAAATATTTTTTTTCCGAATCGGAATCGGACTTTGATGGGTGAGTTTCTAGGTGTATTTCGACCCACTGAATCCGAAAATCCAACCTCTGATGACCAAAAATATGCTTGGAAAAAAGTTATGTCGCACGGTACGAAAAAGAGATGATCGAAAATATCTGTCTCCAGAATCGGAATCGAACTTTGATGGGTGGGTTCATAGGTGTATTTTGACCCGCTGAATCAAAAAATCCAACCTTTGTTAAACGAAAATACACCTGGAAAGAAGTTATTTCGCATGGTACGAAAAAGAGATGATCAAAAATATTTTTTTTCAGAATCAAAATCGGACTTTAATGTGTGAGTTTCTAGGTGTATTTCGACCCACTGAATCCGAAAATCCAACCTCTGATGACCGAAAATATGCTTGGAAAAAAGTTATGTCGCACGGTACGAAAAAGAGATGATCGAAAATATTTTTTTTCCGAATCAAAATCGGACTTTAATGGGTGAGTTTCTAGGTGTATTTCGACCCACTGAATCCGAAAATCCAACCTCTGATGACCAAAAATATGCTTGGAAAAAAGTTATGTCGCACGGTACGAAAAAGAGATGATCGAAAATATTTTTTTTCCGAATCAAAATCGGACTTTAACGGGTGAGTTTCTAGGTGTATTTCGACCAACTGAATCCGAAAATCCAGCCTCTGATGACCAAAAATATGCTTGGAAAAAAGTTATGTCGCACGGTACGAAAAAGAGATGATCGAAAATATCTGTCTCCAGGATCGAAATCGAACTTTGATGGGTGGGTTTATTGGTGTATTTCGACCCGCTGAATCCAAAAATCCAACCTTTGTTACACGAAAATATACCTGGAACGAAGGTATTTCGCATGGTACGAAAAAGAGATGATCGAAAATATTTTTTTTCAGAATCAAAATCGGACTTTGATGGGTGAGTTTCTAGGTGTATTTCGACCCGCTGAATCCGAAAATCCAACCTTTGATGATGAAAATATGCTTGGAAAAAAGTTATTTCGCATGGTACGAAAAAGAGATGATCGAAAATATCTGTCTCCAGGATCGAAATCGAACTTTGATGGGTGGGTTTATAGGTGTATTTCGACCCGCTGAATCCGACAATCCAAGCTTTGATGACCAAAAATATGCTTGGAAAAAAGTTATTCCGCATAATACGAAAAAGAGATGATCGAAAATATTTTTTTTCAGACTCAAAATCGGACTTTGATGGGTGAGTTTCTAGGTGTATTTCTACCCGCTGAATCTGAAAATCCAAACTTTGATGACCAAAAATATGCTTGGAAAAAAGTTATTTCGCATGGTACGAAAAAGAGATGATCGAAAATATCTGTCTCCAGAATTGAAATCGAACTTTGATGGGTGGGTTTATGGGTGTATTTTGACCCGCTGAATCCGAGAATCCAAGCTTCGATGACCAAAAACATGCTTGGAAAAAAGTTATTTCGCATGGTACGAAAAAGAGATGATCGGAAATATCTTTCTCCAGAATCGAAGTCGAACTTTGATGGGTGGGTTCATAGGTGTATTTTGACCCGCTGAATCCAAAAATCCAACCTCCGTTACACGAAAATACACCTGGAAAGAAGTTATTCCGCATGGTACGAAAAAGAGATGATCGAAAATATTTTTTTTCAGAATCGGATCGGACTTTGATGGGTGATTTTCTAGGTGTATTTCGACCCGCTGAATCCGAAAATCCAACCTTTGACGCCCAAAAATATGCTTGGAAAAAAGTTATTCCGCATGGTTCGAAAAAGAGATGATCGAAAATATCTGTCTCCAGAATCAAAATCGAACTTTGATGGGTGGGTTTATAGGTGTATTTGACCCGCTGAATCCGAGAATCCAAGCTTTGATGACCAAAAATATGCTTGGAATAAAGTTATTTCGCATGGTACGAAAAAGAGATGATCGGAAATATCTGTCTCCAGAATTGGAATCGAACTTTGATGGGTGGGTTTATAGGTGTATTTTGACCCGCTGAATCCGAGAATCCAAGCTTGGATGACCAAAAATATGCTTGGAAAAAAGTTATTTCGCATGGTACGAAAAAGAGATGATCGAAAATATTTTTTTTCAGAATCGGATCGGACTTTGATGGGTGATTTTCTAGGTGTATATCGACCCGCTGAATCCGAAAATCCAACCTTTGATGACCAAAAATATGCTTGGAAAAAAGTTATTCCGCATGGTTCGAAAAAGAGATGATCGAAAATATCTGTCTCCAGAATCAAAATCGAACTTTGATGGGTGGGTTTATAGGTGTATTTGACCCGCTGAATCCGAGAATCCAAGCTTTGATGACCAAAAATATGCTTGGAATAAAGTTATTTCGCATGGTACGAAAAAGAGATGATCGGAAATATCTGTCTCCAGAATTGAAATCGAACTTTGATGGGTGGGTTTATAGGTGTATTTTGACCCGCTGAATCCGAGAATCCAAGCTTGGATGACCAAAAATATGCTTGGAAAAAAGTTATTTCGCATGGTACGAAAAAGAGATGATCGGAAATATCTTTCTCCAGAATCGAAGTCGAACTTTGATGGGTGGGTTCATAGGTGTATTTTGACCCGCTGAATCCAAAAATCCAACCTTCGTTACACGAAAATACACCTGGAAAGAAGTTATTCCGCATGGTCCGACAAAGAGATGATCGAAAATATTTTTTTTCAGAATCAAAATCGGACTTTAATGGGTGAGTTTCTAGGTGTATTTCGACCCACTGAATCCGAAAATCCAACCTCTGATGACCAAAAATATGCTTGGAAAGAAGTTATTTCGCATGGTACGAAAAAGAGATGATCAAAAATATTTTTTTTCAGAATCAAAATCGGACTTTAATGGCCGAGTTTCTAGGTGTATTTCGACCCACTGAATCCGAAAATCCAACCTCTGATGACCAAAAATATGCTTGGAAAAAAGTTATGTCGCACGGTACGAAAAAGAGATGATCGAAAATATTTTTTTTCCGAATCAAAATCGGACTTTAATGGGTGAGTTTCTAGGTGTATTTCGACCCACTGAATCCGAAAATCCAACCTCTGATGACCAAAAATATGCTTGGAAAAAAGTTATGTCGCACGGTACGAAAAAGAGATGATCGAAAATATTTTTTTTCCGAATCAAAATCGGACTTCAATGGGTGAGTTTCTAGGTGTATTTCGACCCACTGAATCCGAAAATCCAACCTCTGATGACCAAAAATATGCTTGGAAAAAAGTTATGTCGCACGGTACGAAAAAGAGATGATCGAAAATTTTTTTTTTCAGAATCAAAATCGGACTTTCATGGGTGAGTTTCTAGGTGTATTTCGACCCACTGAATCCGAAAATCCAACCTCTGATGACCAAAAATATGCTTGGAAAAAAGTTATTTCGCACGGTACGAAAAAGAGATGATCGAAAATATTTTTTTTCCGAATCGGAATCGGACTTTGATGGGTGAGTTTCTAGGTGTATTTCGACCCACTGAATCCGAAAATCCAACCTCTGATGACCAAAAATATGCTTGGAAAAAAGTTATGTCGCACGGTACGAAAAAGAGATGATCGAAAATATCTGTCTCCAGAATCGGAATCGAACTTTGATGGGTGGGTTCATAGGTGTATTTTGACCCGCTGAATCAAAAAATCCAACCTTTGTTAAACGAAAATACACCTGGAAAGAAGTTATTTCGCATGGTACGAAAAAGAGATGATCAAAAATATTTTTTTTCAGAAACAAAATCGGACTTTAATGTGTGAAGTCCTAGGTGTATTTCGACCCACTGAATCCGAAAATCCAACCTCTGATGACCGAAAATATGCTTGGAAAAAAGTTATGTCGCACGGTACGAAAAAGAGATGATCGAAAATATTTTTTTTCCGAATCAAAATCGGACTTTAATGGGTGAGTTTCTAGGTGTATTTCGACCCACTGAATCCGAAAATCCAACCTCTGATGACCAAAAATATGCTTGGAAAAAAGTTATGTCGCACGGTACGAAAAAGAGATGATCGAAAATATTTTTTTTCCGAATCAAAATCGGACTTTAACGGGTGAGTTTCTAGGTGTATTTCGACCAACTGAATCCGAAAATCCAACCTCTGATGACCAAAAATATGCTTGGAAAAAAGTTATGTCGCACGGTACGAAAAAGAGATGATCGAAAATATCTGTCTCCAGGATCGAAATCGAACTTTGATGGGTGGGTTTATTGGTGTATTTCGACCCGCTGAATCCAAAAATCCAACCTTTGTTACACGAAAATATACCTGGAACGAAGGTATTTCGCATGGTACGAAAAAGAGATGATCGAAAATATTTTTTTTCAGAATCAAAATCGGACTTTGATGGGTGAGTTTCTAGGTGTATTTCGACCCGCTGAATCCGAAAATCCAACCTTTGATGATGAAAATATGCTTGGAAAAAAGTTATTTCGCATGGTACGAAAAAGAGATGATCGAAAATATCTGTCTCCAGGATCGAAATCGAACTTTGATGGGTGGGTTTATAGGTGTATTTCGACCCGCTGAATCCGACAATCCAAGCTTTGATGACCAAAAATATGCTTGGAAAAAAGTTATTCCGCATGATACGAAAAAGAGATGATCGAAAATATTTTTTTTCAGACTCAAAATCGGACTTTGATGGGTGAGTTTCTAGGTGTATTTCTACCCGCTGAATCTGAAAATCCAAACTTTGATGACCAAAAATATGCTTGGAAAAAAGTTATTTCGCATGGTACGAAAAAGAGATGATCGAAAATATCTGTCTCCAGAATTGAAATCGAACTTTGATGGGTGGGTTTATAGGTGTATTTTGACCCGCTGAATCCGAGAATCCAAGCTTCGATGACCAAAAACATGCTTGGAAAAAAGTTATTTCGCATGGTACGAAAAAGAGATGATCGGAAATATCTTTCTCCAGAATCGAAGTCGAACTTTGATGGGTGGGTTCATAGGTGTATTTTGACCCGCTGAATCCAAAAATCCAACCTCCGTTACACGAAAATACACCTGGAAAGAAGTTATTCCGCATGGTACGAAAAAGAGATGATCGAAAATATTTTTTTTCAGAATCGGATCGGACTTTGATGGGTGATTTTCTAGGTGTATTTCTACCCGCTGAATCTGAAAATCCAAACTTTGATGACCAAAAATATGCTTGGAAAAAAGTTATTCCGCATGGTTCGAAAAAGAGATGATCGAAAATATCTGTCTCCAGAATCAAAATCGAACTTTGATGGGTGGGTTTATAGGTGTATTTGACCCGCTGAATCCGAGAATCCAAGCTTTGATGACCAAAAATATGCTTGGAATAAAGTTATTTCGCATGGTACGAAAAAGAGATGATCGGAAATATCTGTCTCCAGAATTGAAATCGAACTTTGATGGGTGGGTTTATAGGTGTATTTTGACCCGCTGAATCCGAGAATCCAAGCTTGGATGACCAAAAATATGCTTGGAAAAAAGTTATTTCGCATGGTACGAAAAAGAGATGATCGAAAATATTTTTTTTCAGAATCGGATCGGACTTTGATGGGTGATTTTCTAGGTGTATATCGACCCGCTGAATCCGAAAATCCAACCTGTGATGACCAAAAATATGCTTGGAAAAAAGTTATTCCGCATGGTTCGAAAAAGAGATGATCGAAAATATCTGTCTCCAGAATCAAAATCGAACTTTGATGGGTGGGTTTATAGGTGTATTTGACCCGCTGAATCCGAGAATCCAAGCTTTGATGACCAAAAATATGCTTGGAATAAAGTTATTTCGCATGGTACGAAAAAGAGATGATCGGAAATATCTGTCTCCAGAATTGAAATCGAACTTTGATGGGTGGGTTTATAGGTGTATTTTGACCCGCTGAATCCGAGAATCCAAGCTTGGATGACCAAAAATATGCTTGGAAAAAAGTTATTTCGCATGGTACGAAAATGAGATGATCGGAAATATCTTTCTCCAGAATCGAAGTCGAACTTTGATGGGTGGGTTCATAGGTGTATTTTGACCCGCTGAATCCAAAAATCCAACCTTCGTTACACGAAAATACACCTGTAAAGAAGTTATTCCGCATGGTCCGACAAAGAGATGATCGAAAATATTTTTTTTCAGAATCAAAATCGGACTTTAATGGGTGAGTTTCTAGGTGTATTTCGACCCACTGAATCCGAAAATCCAACCTCTGATGACCAAAAATATGCTTGGAAAAAAGTTATGTCGCACGGTACGAAAAAGAGATGATCGAAAATATTTTTTTTCCGAATCAAAATCGGACTTTAATGGGTGAGTTTCTAGGTGTATTTCGACCCACTGAATCCGAAAATCCAACCTCTGATGACAAAAATATGCTTGGAAAAAAGTTATGTCGCACGGTACGAAAAAGAGATGATCGACAATTTTTTTTTTTCAGAATCAAAATCGGACTTTCATGGGTGAGTTTCTAGGTGTATTTCGACCCACTGAATCCGAAAATCCAACCTCTGATGACCAAAAATATGCTTCGAAAAAAGTTATTTCGCACGGTACGAAAAAGAGATGATCGAAAATATTTTTTTTCCGAATCGGAATCGGACTTTGATGGGTGAGTTTTGAGGTGTATTTCGACCCGCTGAATCCAAAATTCCAACCTATGATGACCAAAAATATGCTTGGAAAAAAGTTATTTCGCATGGTTCGAAAAAGAGATGATCGAAAATATCTGTCTCCAGAATCGAAATCGAACTTTGATGGGTGGGTTTATAGGTGTATTTTGACCCGCTGAATCGAAAAATCCAACCTTCGTTACACGAAAATACACCTGGAAAGAAGTTATTCCGCATGGTACGAAAAAGAGATGATCGAAAATATTTTTTTTCAGAATCGGAATCGGACTTTGATGGGTGATTTTCTAGGTGTATTTCGACCCGCTGAATCCGAAAATCCAACCTTTGATGACCAAAAATATGCTTGGAAAAAAGTTATTCCGCATGGTTCGAAAAAGAGATGATCGAAAATATCTGTCTCCAGAATCAAAATCGAACTTTGATGGGTGGGTTTATAGGTGTATTTTGACCCGCTGAATCCGAGAATCCAAGCTTTGATGACCAAAAATATGCTTGGAATAAAGTTATTTCGCATGGTACGAAAAAGAGATGATCGGAAATATCTGTCTCCAGAATTGAAATCGAACTTTGATGGGTGGGTTTATAGGTGTATTTTGACCCGATGAATCCGAGAATCCAAGCTTGGATGACCAAAAATATGCTTGGAAAAAAGTTATTTCGCATGGTACGAAAAAGAGATGATCGGAAATATCTTTCTCCAGAATCGAAGTCGAACTTTGATGGGTGGGTTCATAGGTGTATTTTGTTACCCGCTGAATCCAAAAATCCAACCTTCGTTACACGAAAATACACCTGGAAAGAAGTTATTCCGCATGGTCCGACAAAGAGATGATCGAAAATATTTTTTTTCAGAATCAAAATCGGACTTTAATGGGTGAGTTTCTAGGTGTATTCCGACCCGCTGAATCCGAAAATCCAAACTTTGATGACCAAAAATATGCTTGGAAAAAAGGTATTTCGCATGATACGAAAAATAGATGATCGAAAATATTTTTTTTCAGAATCAAAATCGGTCTTTGATGGGTGAGTTTCTAGGTGTATTCCGACCCGCTGAATCCGGAAATCCGAACTTTGATGGCCAAAAATATGCTTGGAAAAAAGTTATTTCGCATGGTACGAAAAAGAGATGATCGAAAATATCTGTCTCCAGAATCGGAATCGAACTTCGATGGGTGGGTTCATAGGTGTATTTTGACCCGCTGAATCAAAAAATCCAACCTTTGTTCAACGAAAATACACCTGGAAAGAAGTTATTTCGCATGGTACGAAAAAGAGATGATCAAAAATATTTTTTTTCAGAATCAAAATCGGACTTTAATGGCCGAGTTTCTAGGTGTATTTCGACCCACTGAATCCGAAAATCCAACCTCTGATGACTCAAAATATGCTTGGAAAAAAGTTATGTCGCACGGTACGAAAAAGAGATGATCGAAAATATTTTTTTTCCGAATCAAAATCGGACTTTAATGGGTGAGTTTCTAGGTGTATTTCGACCCACTGAATCCGAAAATCCAACCTCTGATGACCAAAAATATGCTTGGAAAAAAGTTATGTCGCACGGTACGAAAAAGAGATGATCGAAAATATTTTTTTTCCGAATCAAAATCGGACTTCAATGGGTGAGTTTCTAGGTGTATTTCGACCCACTGAATCCGAAAATCCAACCTCTGATGACCAAAAATATGCTTGGAAAAAAGTTATGTCGCACGGTACGAAAAAGAGATGATCGAAAATTTTTTTCTTCAGAATCAAAATCGGACTTTCATGGGTGAGTTTCTAGGTGTATTTCGACCCACTGAATCCGAAAATCCAACCTCTGATGACCAAAAATATGCTTGGAAAAAAGTTATTTCGCACGGTACGAAAAAGAGATGATCGAAAATATTTTTTTTCCGAATCGGAATCGGACTTTGATGGGTGAGTTTCTAGGTGTATTTCGACCCACTGAATCCGAAAATCCAACCTCTGATGACCAAAAATATGCTTGGAAAAAAGTTATGTCGCACGGTACGAAAAAGAGATGATCGAAAATATCTGTCTCCAGAATCGGAATCGAACTTTGATGGGTGGGTTCATAGGTGTATTTTGACCCGCTGAATCAAAAAATCCAACCTTTGTTAAACGAAAATACACCTGGAAAGAAGTTATTTCGCATGGTACGAAAAAGAGATGATCAAAAATATTTTTTTTCAGAATCAAAATCGGACTTTAATGTGTGAGGTGGTGTATTTCGACCCACTGAATCCGAAAATCCAACCTCTGATGACCGAAAATATGCTTGGAAAAAAGTTATGTCGCACGGTACGAAAAAGAGATGATCGAAAATATTTTTTTTCCGAATCAAAATCGGACTTTAATGGGTGAGTTTCTAGGTGTATTTCGACCCACTGAATCCGAAAATCCAACCTCTGATGACCAAAAATATGCTTGGAAAAAAGTTATGTCGCACGGTACGAAAAAGAGATGATCGAAAATATTTTTTTTCCGAATCAAAATCGGACTTTAACGGGTGAGTTTCTAGGTGTATTTCGACCAACTGAATCCGAAAATCCAACCTCTGATGACCAAAAATATGCTTGGAAAAAAGTTATGTCGCACGGTACGAAAAAGAGATGATCGAAAATATCTGTCTCCAGGATCGAAATCGAACTTTGATGGGTGGATTTATAGGTGTATTTCGACCCGCTGAATCCGACAATCCAAGCTTTGATGACCAAAAATATGCTTGGAAAAAAGTTATTCCGCATGATACGAAAAAGAGATGATCGAAAATATTTTTTTTTAGACTCAAAATCGGACTTTGATGGGTGAGTTTCTAGGTGTATTTCTACCCGCTGAATCTGAAAATCCAAACTTTGATGACCAAAAATATGCTTGGAAAAAAGTTATTTCGCATGGTACGAAAAAGAGATGATCGAAAATATCTGTCTCCAGAATTGAAATCGAACTTTGATGGGTGGGTTTATAGGTGTATTTTGACCCGCTGAATCCGAGAATCCAAGCTTCAATGACCAAAAACATGCTTGGAAAAAAGTTATTTCGCATGGTACGAAAAAGAGATGATCGGAAATATCTTTCTCCAGAATCGAAGTCGAACTTTGATGGGTGGGTTCATAGGTGTATTTTGACCCGCTGAATCCAAAAATCCAACCTCCGTTACACGAAAATACACCTGGAAAGCAGTTATTCCGCATGGTACGAAAAAGAGATGATCGAAAATATTTTTTTTCAGAATCGGATCGGACTTTGATGGGTGATTTTCTAGGTGTATTTCGACCCGCTGAATCCGAAAATCCAACCTTTGATGACCAAAAATATGCTTGGAAAAAAGTTATTCCGCATGGTTCGAAAAAGAGATGATCGAAAATATCTGTCTCCAGAATCAAAATCGAACTTTGATGGGTGGGTTTATAGGTGTATTTGACCCGCTGAATCCGAGAATCCAAGCTTTGATGACCAAAAATATGCTTGGAATAAAGTTATTTCGCATGGTACGAAAAAGAGATGATCGGAAATATCTGTCTCCAGAATTGAAATCGAACTTTGATGGGTGGGTTTATAGGTGTATTTTGACCCGCTGAATCCGAGAATCCAAGCTTGGATGACCAAAAATATGCTTGGAAAAAAGTTATTTCGCATGGTACGAAAAAGAGATGATCGAAAATATCTGTCTCCAGAATCGGAATCGAACTTTGATGGGTGGGTTCGTAGGTGTATTTTGACCCGCTGAATCCAAAAATCCAACCTTTGTTAGGCGAAAATACACCTGGAAAGAAGTTATTTCGCATGGTACGAAAAAGAGATGATCGAAAATTTTTTTTTTCAGAATCAAAATCGGACTTTCATGGGTGAGTTTATAGGTGAATTCCGACCCGCTGAATCCGAAAATCCGAACTTTGATGACCAAAAATATGCTTGGAAAAAAGTTATTTCGCATGGTACGAAAAAGAGATGATCGAAAATATCTGTCTCCAGAATCGGAATCGAACTTTGATGGGTGGGTTCATAGGTGTATTTTGACCCGCTGAATCCAAAAATCCAACCTTTGTTAGGCGAAAATACACCTGGAAAGAAGTTATTTCGCATGGTACGAAAAAGAGATGATCGAAAATTTTTTTTTTCAGAATCAAAATCGGACTTTCATGGGTGAGTTTCTAGGTGTATTTCGACCCACTGAATCCGAAAATCCAACCTCTGATGACCAAAAATATGCTTGGAAAAAAGTTATTTCGCACGGTACGAAAAAGAGATGATCGAATATATTTTTTTTCCGAATCGGAATCGGACTTTGATCGGTGGGTTTATAGGTGTATTTTGACCCGCTGAATCCGAGAATCCAAGCTTTGATGACCAAAAATATGCTTGGAATAAAGTTATATCGCATGGTACGAAAAAGAGATGATCGGAAATATCTGTCTCCAGAATTGAAATCGAACTTTGATGGGTGGGTTTATAGGTGTATTTTGACCCGCTGAATCCGAGAATCCAAGCTTTGATGACCAAAAATATGCTTGGAATAAAGTTATATCGCATGGTACGAAAAAGAGATGATCGAAAATATCTGTCTCCAGAATCAAAATCGAACTGTGATCGGTGGGTTTATAGGTGTATTTTGACCCGCTGAATCCGAGAATCCAAGCTTTGATGACCAAAAATATGCTTGGAATAAAGTTATATCGCATGGTACGAAAAAGAGATGATCGGAAATATCTGTCTCCAGAATTGAAATCGAACTTTGATGGGTGGGTTTATAGGTGTATTTTGACCGGCTGAATCCGAAAATCCGAACTTTGATGACCAAAAATATGCTTGGAAAAAAGTTATTTCGCATGGTACGAAAAAGAGATGATCGAAAATATCTGTCTCCAGAATCGGAATCGAACTTTGATAGGTGGGTTCATAGGTGTATTTTGACCCGCTGAATCCAAAAATCCAACCTTTGTTAGGCGAAAATACACCTGGAAAGAAGTTATTTCGCATGGTACGAAAAAGAGATGATCGAAAATTTTTTTTTTCAGAATCAAAATCGGACTTTCATGGGTGAGTTTCTAGGTGAATTTCGACCCACTGAATCCGAAAATCCGAACTTTGATGACCAAAAATATGCTTGGAAAAAAGTTATTTCGCATGGTATGAAAAAGAGATGATCGAAAATATCTGTCTCCAGAATCGGAATCGAACTTTGATGGGTGGGTTCATAGGTGTATTTTGACCCGCTGAATCCAAAAATCCAACCTTTGTTAGGCGAAAATACACCTGGAAAGAAGTTATTTCGCATGGTACGAAAAAGAGATGATCGAAAATTTTTTTTTTCAGAATCAAAATCGGACTTTCATGGGTGAGTTTCTAGGTGTATTCCGACCCGCTGAATCCGAAAATCCGAACTTTGATGACCAAAAATATGCTTGGAAAAAAGTTATTTCGCATGGTACGAAAAAGAGATGATCGGAAATATCTTTCGCCAGAATCGAAGTCGAACTTTGATGGGTGGGTTCATAGGTGTATTTTGTTACCCGCTGAATCCAAAAATCCAACCTTCGTTACACGAAAATACACCTGGAAAGAAGTTATTCCGCATGGTCCGACAAAGAGATGATCGAAAATATTTTTTTTCAGAATCAAAATCGGACTTTAATGGGTGAGTTTCTAGGTGTATTCCGACCCGCTGAATCCGAAAATCCAAACTTTGATGACCAAAAATATGCTTGGAAAAAAGGTATTTCGCATGATACGAAAAATAGATGATCGAAAATATTTTTTTTCAGAATCAAAATCGGACTTTGATGGGTGAGTTTCTAGGTGTATTCCGACCCGCTGAATCCGGAAATCCGAACTTTGATGGCCAAAAATATGCTTGGAAAAAAGTTATTTCGCATGGTACGAAAAAGAGATGATCGAAAATATCTGTCTCCAGAATCGGAATCGAACTTTGATGGGTGGGTTCATAGGTGTATTTTGACCCGCTGAATCAAAAAATCCAACCTTTGTTCAACGAAAATACACCTGGAAAGAAGTTATTTCGCATGGTACGAAAAAGAGATGATCAAAAATATTTTTTTTCAGAAACAAAATCGGACTTTAATGTGTGAAGTCCTAGGTGTATTTCGACCCACTGAATCCGAAAATCCAACCTCTGATGACCGAAAATATGCTTGGAAAAAAGTTATGTCGCACGGTACGAAAAAGAGATGATCGAAAATATTTTTTTTTCAGAATCAAAATCGGACTTTCATGGGTGAGTTTCTAGGTGTATTTCGACCCACTGAATCCGAAAATCCAACCTCTGATGACCAAAAATATGCTTCGAAAAAAGTTATTTTGCACGGTACGAAAAAGAGATGATCGAAAATATTTTTTTTCCGAATCGGAATCGGACTTTGATGGGTGAGTTTCGAGGTGTACTTCGACCCGCTGAATCCAAAATTCCAACCTTTGATGACCAAAAATATGCTTGGAAAAAAGTTATTTCGCATGGTTCGAAAAAGAGATGATCGAAAATATCTGTCTCCAGAATCGAAATCGAACTTTGATGGGTGGGTTTATAGGTGTATTTTGACCCGCTGAATCGAAAAATCCAACCTTCGTTACACGAAAATACACCTGGAAAGAAGTTATTCCGCATGGTACGAAAAAGAGATGATCGAAAATATTTTTTTTCAGAATCGGAATCGGACTTTGATGGGTGATTTTCTAGGTGTATTTCGACCCGCTGAATCCGATAATCCAACCTTTGATGACCAAAAATATGCTTGGAAAAAAGTTATTCCGCATGGTTCGAAAAAGAGATGATCGAAAATATCTGTCTCCAGAATCAAAATCGAACTTTGATGGGTGGGTTTATAGGTGTATTTTGACCCGCTGAATCCGAGAATCCAAGCTTTGATGACCAAAAATATGCTTGGAATGAAGTTATTTCGCATGGTACGAAAAAGAGATGATCGGAAATATCTGTCTCCAGAATTGAAATCGAACTTTGATGGGTGGGTTTATAGGTGTATTTTGACCCGCTGAATCCGAGAATCCAAGCTTGGATGACCAAAAATATGCTTGGAAAAAAGTTATTTCGCATGGTACGAAAAAGAGATGATCGGAAATATCTTTCTCCAGAATCGAAGTCGAACTTTGATGGGTGGGTTCATAGGTGTATTTTGTTACCCGCTGAATCCAAAAATCCAACCTTCGTTACACGAAAATACACCTGGAAAGAAGTTATTCCGCATGGTCCGACAAAGAGATGATCGAAAATATTTTTTTTCAGAATCAAAATCGGACTTTAATGGGTGAGTTTCTAGGTGTATTCCGACCCGCTGAATCCGAAAATCCAAACTTTGATGACCAAAAATATGCTTGGAAAAAAGGTATTTCGCATGATACGAAAAATAGATGATCGAAAATATTTTTTTTCAGAATCAAAATCGGACTTTGATGGGTGAGTTTCTAGGTGTATTCCGACCCGCTGAATCCGGAAATCCGAACTTTGATGGCCAAAAATATGCTTGGAAAAAAGTTATTTCGCATGGTACGAAAAAGAGATGATCGAAAATATCTGTCTCCAGAATCGGAATCGAACTTTGATGGGTGGGTTCATAGGTGTATTTTGACCCGCTGAATCAAAAAATCCAACCTTTGTTCAACGAAAATACACCTGGAAAGAAGTTATTTCGCATGGTACGAAAAAGAGATGATCAAAAATATTTTTTTTCAGAATCAAAATCGGACTTTAATGGGTGAGTTTCTAGGTGTATTTCGACCCACTGAATCCGAAAATCCAACCTCTGATGACCAAAAATATGCTTGGAAAAAAGTTATGTCGCACGGTACGAAAAAGAGATGATCGAAAATATTTTTTTTCCGAATCAAAATCGGACTTTAATGGGTGAGTTTCTAGGTGTATTTTGACCCACTGAATCCGAAAATCCAACCTCTGATGACCAAAAATATGCTTGGAAAAAAGTTATGTCGCACGGTACGAGAAAGAGATGATCGAAAATATTTTTTTTCCGAATCAAAATCGGACTTCAATGGGTGAGTTTCTAGGTGTATTTCGACCCACTGAATCCGAAAATCCAACCTCTGATGACCAAAAATATGCTTGGAAAAAAGTTATGTCGCACGGTACGAAAAAGAGATGATCGAAAATTTTTTTTTTCAGAATCAAAATCGGACTTTCATGGGTGAGTTTCTAGGTGTATTTCGACCCACTGAATCCGAAAATCCAACCTCTGATGACCAAAAATATGCTTGGAAAAAAGTTATTTCGCACGGTACGAAAAAGAGATGATCGAAAATATTTTTTTTCCGAATCGGAATCGGACTTTGATGGGTGAGTTTCTAGGTGTATTTCGACCCACTGAATCCGAAAATCCAACCTCTGATGACCAAAAATATGCTTGGAAAAAAGTTATGTCGCACGGTACGAAAAAGAGATGATCGAAAATATCTGTCTCCAGAATCGGAATCGAACTTTGATGGGTGGGTTCATAGGTGTATTTTGACCCGCTGAATCAAAAAATCCAACCTTTGTTAAACGAAAATACACCTGGAAAGAAGTTATTTCGCATGGTACGAAAAAGAGATGATCAAAAATATTTTTTTTCAGAATCAAAATCGGACTTTAATGTGTGAGTTTCTAGGTGTATTTCGACCCACTGAATCCGAAAATCCAACCTCTGATGACCGAAAATATGCTTGGAAAAAAGTTATGTCGCACGGTACGAAAAAGAGATGATCGAAAATATTTTTTTTCCGAATCAAAATCGGACTTTAATGGGTGAGTTTCTAGGTGTATTTCGACCCACTGAATCCGAAAATCCAACCTCTGATGACCAAAAATATGCTTGGAAAAAAGTTATGTCGCACGGTACGAAAAAGAGATGATCGAAAATATTTTTTTTCCGAATCAAAATCGGACTTTAACGGGTGAGTTTCTAGGTGTATTTCGACCAACTGAATCCGAAAATCCAGCCTCTGATGACCAAAAATATGCTTGGAAAAAAGTTATGTCGCACGGTACGAAAAAGAGATGATCGAAAATATCTGTCTCCAGGATCGAAATCGAACTTTGATGGGTGGGTTTATTGGTGTATTTCGACCCGCTGAATCCAAAAATCCAACCTTTGTTACACGAAAATATACCTGGAACGAAGGTATTTCGCATGGTACGAAAAAGAGATGATCGAAAATATTTTTTTTCAGAATCAAAATCGGACTTTGATGGGTGAGTTTCTAGGTGTATTTCGACCCGCTGAATCCGAAAATCCAACCTTTGATGATGAAAATATGCTTGGAAAAAAGTTATTTCGCATGGTACGAAAAAGAGATGATCGAAAATATCTGTCTCCAGGATCGAAATCGAACTTTGATGGGTGGGTTTATAGGTGTATTTCGACCCGCTGAATCCGACAATCCAAGCTTTGATGACCAAAAATATGCTTGGAAAAAAGTTATTCCGCATAATACGAAAAAGAGATGATCGAAAATATTTTTTTTCAGACTCAAAATCGGACTTTGATGGGTGAGTTTCTAGGTGTATTTCTACCCGCTGAATCTGAAAATCCAAACTTTGATGACCAAAAATATGCTTGGAAAAAAGTTATTTCGCATGGTACGAAAAAGAGATGATCGAAAATATCTGTCTCCAGAATTGAAATCGAACTTTGATGGGTGGGTTTATGGGTGTATTTTGACCCGCTGAATCCGAGAATCCAAGCTTCGATGACCAAAAACATGCTTGGAAAAAAGTTATTTCGCATGGTACGAAAAAGAGATGATCGGAAATATCTTTCTCCAGAATCGAAGTCGAACTTTGATGGGTGGGTTCATAGGTGTATTTTGACCCGCTGAATCCAAAAATCCAACCTCCGTTACACGAAAATACACCTGGAAAGAAGTTATTCCGCATGGTACGAAAAAGAGATGATCGAAAATATTTTTTTTCAGAATCGGATCGGACTTTGATGGGTGATTTTCTAGGTGTATTTCGACCCGCTGAATCCGAAAATCCAACCTTTGACGCCCAAAAATATGCTTGGAAAAAAGTTATTCCGCATGGTTCGAAAAAGAGATGATCGAAAATATCTGTCTCCAGAATCAAAATCGAACTTTGATGGGTGGGTTTATAGGTGTATTTGACCCGCTGAATCCGAGAATCCAAGCTTTGATGACCAAAAATATGCTTGGAATAAAGTTATTTCGCATGGTACGAAAAAGAGATGATCGGAAATATCTGTCTCCAGAATTGGAATCGAACTTTGATGGGTGGGTTTATAGGTGTATTTTGACCCGCTGAATCCGAGAATCCAAGCTTGGATGACCAAAAATATGCTTGGAAAAAAGTTATTTCGCATGGTACGAAAAAGAGATGATCGAAAATATTTTTTTTCAGAATCGGATCGGACTTTGATGGGTGATTTTCTAGGTGTATATCGACCCGCTGAATCCGAAAATCCAACCTTTGATGACCAAAAATATGCTTGGAAAAAAGTTATTCCGCATGGTTCGAAAAAGAGATGATCGAAAATATCTGTCTCCAGAATCAAAATCGAACTTTGATGGGTGGGTTTATAGGTGTATTTGACCCGCTGAATCCGAGAATCCAAGCTTTGATGACCAAAAATATGCTTGGAATAAAGTTATTTCGCATGGTACGAAAAAGAGATGATCGGAAATATCTGTCTCCAGAATTGAAATCGAACTTTGATGGGTGGGTTTATAGGTGTATTTTGACCCGCTGAATCCGAGAATCCAAGCTTGGATGACCAAAAATATGCTTGGAAAAAAGTTATTTCGCATGGTACGAAAAAGAGATGATCGGAAATATCTTTCTCCAGAATCGAAGTCGAACTTTGATGGGTGGGTTCATAGGTGTATTTTGACCCGCTGAATCCAAAAATCCAACCTTCGTTACACGAAAATACACCTGGAAAGAAGTTATTCCGCATGGTCCGACAAAGAGATGATCGAAAATATTTTTTTTCAGAATCAAAATCGGACTTTAATGGGTGAGTTTCTAGGTGTATTTCGACCCACTGAATCCGAAAATCCAACCTCTGATGACCAAAAATATGCTTGGAAAGAAGTTATTTCGCATGGTACGAAAAAGAGATGATCAAAAATATTTTTTTTCAGAATCAAAATCGGACTTTAATGGCCGAGTTTCTAGGTGTATTTCGACCCACTGAATCCGAAAATCCAACCTCTGATGACCAAAAATATGCTTGGAAAAAAGTTATGTCGCACGGTACGAAAAAGAGATGATCGAAAATATTTTTTTTCCGAATCAAAATCGGACTTTAATGGGTGAGTTTCTAGGTGTATTTCGACCCACTGAATCCGAAAATCCAACCTCTGATGACCAAAAATATGCTTGGAAAAAAGTTATGTCGCACGGTACGAAAAAGAGATGATCGAAAATATTTTTTTTCCGAATCAAAATCGGACTTCAATGGGTGAGTTTCTAGGTGTATTTCGACCCACTGAATCCGAAAATCCAACCTCTGATGACCAAAAATATGCTTGGAAAAAAGTTATGTCGCACGGTACGAAAAAGAGATGATCGAAAATTTTTTTTTTCAGAATCAAAATCGGACTTTCATGGGTGAGTTTCTAGGTGTATTTCGACCCACTGAATCCGAAAATCCAACCTCTGATGACCAAAAATATGCTTGGAAAAAAGTTATTTCGCACGGTACGAAAAAGAGATGATCGAAAATATTTTTTTTCCGAATCGGAATCGGACTTTGATGGGTGAGTTTCTAGGTGTATTTCGACCCACTGAATCCGAAAATCCAACCTCTGATGACCAAAAATATGCTTGGAAAAAAGTTATGTCGCACGGTACGAAAAAGAGATGATCGAAAATATCTGTCTCCAGAATCGGAATCGAACTTTGATGGGTGGGTTCATAGGTGTATTTTGACCCGCTGAATCAAAAAATCCAACCTTTGTTAAACGAAAATACACCTGGAAAGAAGTTATTTCGCATGGTACGAAAAAGAGATGATCAAAAATATTTTTTTTCAGAAACAAAATCGGACTTTAATGTGTGAAGTCCTAGGTGTATTTCGACCCACTGAATCCGAAAATCCAACCTCTGATGACCGAAAATATGCTTGGAAAAAAGTTATGTCGCACGGTACGAAAAAGAGATGATCGAAAATATTTTTTTTCCGAATCAAAATCGGACTTTAATGGGTGAGTTTCTAGGTGTATTTCGACCCACTGAATCCGAAAATCCAACCTCTGATGACCAAAAATATGCTTGGAAAAAAGTTATGTCGCACGGTACGAAAAAGAGATGATCGAAAATATTTTTTTTCCGAATCAAAATCGGACTTTAACGGGTGAGTTTCTAGGTGTATTTCGACCAACTGAATCCGAAAATCCAACCTCTGATGACCAAAAATATGCTTGGAAAAAAGTTATGTCGCACGGTACGAAAAAGAGATGATCGAAAATATCTGTCTCCAGGATCGAAATCGAACTTTGATGGGTGGGTTTATTGGTGTATTTCGACCCGCTGAATCCAAAAATCCAACCTTTGTTACACGAAAATATACCTGGAACGAAGGTATTTCGCATGGTACGAAAAAGAGATGATCGAAAATATTTTTTTTCAGAATCAAAATCGGACTTTGATGGGTGAGTTTCTAGGTGTATTTCGACCCGCTGAATCCGAAAATCCAACCTTTGATGATGAAAATATGCTTGGAAAAAAGTTATTTCGCATGGTACGAAAAAGAGATGATCGAAAATATCTGTCTCCAGGATCGAAATCGAACTTTGATGGGTGGGTTTATAGGTGTATTTCGACCCGCTGAATCCGACAATCCAAGCTTTGATGACCAAAAATATGCTTGGAAAAAAGTTATTCCGCATGATACGAAAAAGAGATGATCGAAAATATTTTTTTTCAGACTCAAAATCGGACTTTGATGGGTGAGTTTCTAGGTGTATTTCTACCCGCTGAATCTGAAAATCCAAACTTTGATGACCAAAAATATGCTTGGAAAAAAGTTATTTCGCATGGTACGAAAAAGAGATGATCGAAAATATCTGTCTCCAGAATTGAAATCGAACTTTGATGGGTGGGTTTATAGGTGTATTTTGACCCGCTGAATCCGAGAATCCAAGCTTCGATGACCAAAAACATGCTTGGAAAAAAGTTATTTCGCATGGTACGAAAAAGAGATGATCGGAAATATCTTTCTCCAGAATCGAAGTCGAACTTTGATGGGTGGGTTCATAGGTGTATTTTGACCCGCTGAATCCAAAAATCCAACCTCCGTTACACGAAAATACACCTGGAAAGAAGTTATTCCGCATGGTACGAAAAAGAGATGATCGAAAATATTTTTTTTCAGAATCGGATCGGACTTTGATGGGTGATTTTCTAGGTGTATTTCTACCCGCTGAATCTGAAAATCCAAACTTTGATGACCAAAAATATGCTTGGAAAAAAGTTATTCCGCATGGTTCGAAAAAGAGATGATCGAAAATATCTGTCTCCAGAATCAAAATCGAACTTTGATGGGTGGGTTTATAGGTGTATTTGACCCGCTGAATCCGAGAATCCAAGCTTTGATGACCAAAAATATGCTTGGAATAAAGTTATTTCGCATGGTACGAAAAAGAGATGATCGGAAATATCTGTCTCCAGAATTGAAATCGAACTTTGATGGGTGGGTTTATAGGTGTATTTTGACCCGCTGAATCCGAGAATCCAAGCTTGGATGACCAAAAATATGCTTGGAAAAAAGTTATTTCGCATGGTACGAAAAAGAGATGATCGAAAATATTTTTTTTCAGAATCGGATCGGACTTTGATGGGTGATTTTCTAGGTGTATATCGACCCGCTGAATCCGAAAATCCAACCTGTGATGACCAAAAATATGCTTGGAAAAAAGTTATTCCGCATGGTTCGAAAAAGAGATGATCGAAAATATCTGTCTCCAGAATCAAAATCGAACTTTGATGGGTG
This sequence comes from Phymatocera aterrima, assembly GCA_963170745.1. Classification (NCBI taxonomy): domain Eukaryota; kingdom Metazoa; phylum Arthropoda; class Insecta; order Hymenoptera; family Tenthredinidae; genus Phymatocera; species Phymatocera aterrima. The sequence continues at coordinate 423,053 of CAUJGY010000138.1, read as the reverse complement.
GGTTTATAGGTGTATTTGACCCGCTGAATCCGAGAATCCAAGCTTTGATGACCAAAAATATGCTTGGAATAAAGTTATTTCGCATGGTACGAAAAAGAGATGATCGGAAATATCTGTCTCCAGAATTGAAATCGAACTTTGATGGGTGGGTTTATAGGTGTATTTTGACCCGCTGAATCCGAGAATCCAAGCTTGGATGACCAAAAATATGCTTGGAAAAAAGTTATTTCGCATGGTACGAAAATGAGATGATCGGAAATATCTTTCTCCAGAATCGAAGTCGAACTTTGATGGGTGGGTTCATAGGTGTATTTTGACCCGCTGAATCCAAAAATCCAACCTTCGTTACACGAAAATACACCTGTAAAGAAGTTATTCCGCATGGTCCGACAAAGAGATGATCGAAAATATTTTTTTTCAGAATCAAAATCGGACTTTAATGGGTGAGTTTCTAGGTGTATTTCGACCCACTGAATCCGAAAATCCAACCTCTGATGACCAAAAATATGCTTGGAAAAAAGTTATGTCGCACGGTACGAAAAAGAGATGATCGAAAATATTTTTTTTCCGAATCAAAATCGGACTTTAATGGGTGAGTTTCTAGGTGTATTTCGACCCACTGAATCCGAAAATCCAACCTCTGATGACAAAAATATGCTTGGAAAAAAGTTATGTCGCACGGTACGAAAAAGAGATGATCGACAATTTTTTTTTTTCAGAATCAAAATCGGACTTTCATGGGTGAGTTTCTAGGTGTATTTCGACCCACTGAATCCGAAAATCCAACCTCTGATGACCAAAAATATGCTTCGAAAAAAGTTATTTCGCACGGTACGAAAAAGAGATGATCGAAAATATTTTTTTTCCGAATCGGAATCGGACTTTGATGGGTGAGTTTTGAGGTGTATTTCGACCCGCTGAATCCAAAATTCCAACCTATGATGACCAAAAATATGCTTGGAAAAAAGTTATTTCGCATGGTTCGAAAAAGAGATGATCGAAAATATCTGTCTCCAGAATCGAAATCGAACTTTGATGGGTGGGTTTATAGGTGTATTTTGACCCGCTGAATCGAAAAATCCAACCTTCGTTACACGAAAATACACCTGGAAAGAAGTTATTCCGCATGGTACGAAAAAGAGATGATCGAAAATATTTTTTTTCAGAATCGGAATCGGACTTTGATGGGTGATTTTCTAGGTGTATTTCGACCCGCTGAATCCGAAAATCCAACCTTTGATGACCAAAAATATGCTTGGAAAAAAGTTATTCCGCATGGTTCGAAAAAGAGATGATCGAAAATATCTGTCTCCAGAATCAAAATCGAACTTTGATGGGTGGGTTTATAGGTGTATTTTGACCCGCTGAATCCGAGAATCCAAGCTTTGATGACCAAAAATATGCTTGGAATAAAGTTATTTCGCATGGTACGAAAAAGAGATGATCGGAAATATCTGTCTCCAGAATTGAAATCGAACTTTGATGGGTGGGTTTATAGGTGTATTTTGACCCGATGAATCCGAGAATCCAAGCTTGGATGACCAAAAATATGCTTGGAAAAAAGTTATTTCGCATGGTACGAAAAAGAGATGATCGGAAATATCTTTCTCCAGAATCGAAGTCGAACTTTGATGGGTGGGTTCATAGGTGTATTTTGTTACCCGCTGAATCCAAAAATCCAACCTTCGTTACACGAAAATACACCTGGAAAGAAGTTATTCCGCATGGTCCGACAAAGAGATGATCGAAAATATTTTTTTTCAGAATCAAAATCGGACTTTAATGGGTGAGTTTCTAGGTGTATTCCGACCCGCTGAATCCGAAAATCCAAACTTTGATGACCAAAAATATGCTTGGAAAAAAGGTATTTCGCATGATACGAAAAATAGATGATCGAAAATATTTTTTTTCAGAATCAAAATCGGTCTTTGATGGGTGAGTTTCTAGGTGTATTCCGACCCGCTGAATCCGGAAATCCGAACTTTGATGGCCAAAAATATGCTTGGAAAAAAGTTATTTCGCATGGTACGAAAAAGAGATGATCGAAAATATCTGTCTCCAGAATCGGAATCGAACTTCGATGGGTGGGTTCATAGGTGTATTATGACCCGCTGAATCAAAAAATCCAACCTTTGTTCAACGAAAATACACCTGGAAAGAAGTTATTTCGCATGGTACGAAAAAGAGATGATCAAAAATATTTTTTTTCAGAATCAAAATCGGACTTTAATGGCCGAGTTTCTAGGTGTATTTCGACCCACTGAATCCGAAAATCCAACCTCTGATGACTCAAAATATGCTTGGAAAAAAGTTATGTCGCACGGTACGAAAAAGAGATGATCGAAAATATTTTTTTTCCGAATCAAAATCGGACTTTAATGGGTGAGTTTCTAGGTGTATTTCGACCCACTGAATCCGAAAATCCAACCTCTGATGACCAAAAATATGCTTGGAAAAAAGTTATGTCGCACGGTACGAAAAAGAGATGATCGAAAATATTTTTTTTCCGAATCAAAATCGGACTTCAATGGGTGAGTTTCTAGGTGTATTTCGACCCACTGAATCCGAAAATCCAACCTCTGATGACCAAAAATATGCTTGGAAAAAAGTTATGTCGCACGGTACGAAAAAGAGATGATCGAAAATTTTTTTCTTCAGAATCAAAATCGGACTTTCATGGGTGAGTTTCTAGGTGTATTTCGACCCACTGAATCCGAAAATCCAACCTCTGATGACCAAAAATATGCTTGGAAAAAAGTTATTTCGCACGGTACGAAAAAGAGATGATCGAAAATATTTTTTTTCCGAATCGGAATCGGACTTTGATGGGTGAGTTTCTAGGTGTATTTCGACCCACTGAATCCGAAAATCCAACCTCTGATGACCAAAAATATGCTTGGAAAAAAGTTATGTCGCACGGTACGAAAAAGAGATGATCGAAAATATCTGTCTCCAGAATCGGAATCGAACTTTGATGGGTGGGTTCATAGGTGTATTTTGACCCGCTGAATCAAAAAATCCAACCTTTGTTAAACGAAAATACACCTGGAAAGAAGTTATTTCGCATGGTACGAAAAAGAGATGATCAAAAATATTTTTTTTCAGAATCAAAATCGGACTTTAATGTGTGAGGTGGTGTATTTCGACCCACTGAATCCGAAAATCCAACCTCTGATGACCGAAAATATGCTTGGAAAAAAGTTATGTCGCACGGTACGAAAAAGAGATGATCGAAAATATTTTTTTTCCGAATCAAAATCGGACTTTAATGGGTGAGTTTCTAGGTGTATTTCGACCCACTGAATCCGAAAATCCAACCTCTGATGACCAAAAATATGCTTGGAAAAAAGTTATGTCGCACGGTACGAAAAAGAGATGATCGAAAATATTTTTTTTCCGAATCAAAATCGGACTTTAACGGGTGAGTTTCTAGGTGTATTTCGACCAACTGAATCCGAAAATCCAACCTCTGATGACCAAAAATATGCTTGGAAAAAAGTTATGTCGCACGGTACGAAAAAGAGATGATCGAAAATATCTGTCTCCAGGATCGAAATCGAACTTTGATGGGTGGATTTATAGGTGTATTTCGACCCGCTGAATCCGACAATCCAAGCTTTGATGACCAAAAATATGCTTGGAAAAAAGTTATTCCGCATGATACGAAAAAGAGATGATCGAAAATATTTTTTTTTAGACTCAAAATCGGACTTTGATGGGTGAGTTTCTAGGTGTATTTCTACCCGCTGAATCTGAAAATCCAAACTTTGATGACCAAAAATATGCTTGGAAAAAAGTTATTTCGCATGGTACGAAAAAGAGATGATCGAAAATATCTGTCTCCAGAATTGAAATCGAACTTTGATGGGTGGGTTTATAGGTGTATTTTGACCCGCTGAATCCGAGAATCCAAGCTTCAATGACCAAAAACATGCTTGGAAAAAAGTTATTTCGCATGGTACGAAAAAGAGATGATCGGAAATATCTTTCTCCAGAATCGAAGTCGAACTTTGATGGGTGGGTTCATAGGTGTATTTTGACCCGCTGAATCCAAAAATCCAACCTCCGTTACACGAAAATACACCTGGAAAGCAGTTATTCCGCATGGTACGAAAAAGAGATGATCGAAAATATTTTTTTTCAGAATCGGATCGGACTTTGATGGGTGATTTTCTAGGTGTATTTCGACCCGCTGAATCCGAAAATCCAACCTTTGATGACCAAAAATATGCTTGGAAAAAAGTTATTCCGCATGGTTCGAAAAAGAGATGATCGAAAATATCTGTCTCCAGAATCAAAATCGAACTTTGATGGGTGGGTTTATAGGTGTATTTGACCCGCTGAATCCGAGAATCCAAGCTTTGATGACCAAAAATATGCTTGGAATAAAGTTATTTCGCATGGTACGAAAAAGAGATGATCGGAAATATCTGTCTCCAGAATTGAAATCGAACTTTGATGGGTGGGTTTATAGGTGTATTTTGACCCGCTGAATCCGAGAATCCAAGCTTGGATGACCAAAAATATGCTTGGAAAAAAGTTATTTCGCATGGTACGAAAAAGAGATGATCGAAAATATCTGTCTCCAGAATCGGAATCGAACTTTGATGGGTGGGTTCGTAGGTGTATTTTGACCCGCTGAATCCAAAAATCCAACCTTTGTTAGGCGAAAATACACCTGGAAAGAAGTTATTTCGCATGGTACGAAAAAGAGATGATCGAAAATTTTTTTTTTCAGAATCAAAATCGGACTTTCATGGGTGAGTTTATAGGTGAATTCCGACCCGCTGAATCCGAAAATCCGAACTTTGATGACCAAAAATATGCTTGGAAAAAAGTTATTTCGCATGGTACGAAAAAGAGATGATCGAAAATATCTGTCTCCAGAATCGGAATCGAACTTTGATGGGTGGGTTCATAGGTGTATTTTGACCCGCTGAATCCAAAAATCCAACCTTTGTTAGGCGAAAATACACCTGGAAAGAAGTTATTTCGCATGGTACGAAAAAGAGATGATCGAAAATTTTTTTTTTCAGAATCAAAATCGGACTTTCATGGGTGAGTTTCTAGGTGTATTTCGACCCACTGAATCCGAAAATCCAACCTCTGATGACCAAAAATATGCTTGGAAAAAAGTTATTTCGCACGGTACGAAAAAGAGATGATCGAATATATTTTTTTTCCGAATCGGAATCGGACTTTGATCGGTGGGTTTATAGGTGTATTTTGACCCGCTGAATCCGAGAATCCAAGCTTTGATGACCAAAAATATGCTTGGAATAAAGTTATATCGCATGGTACGAAAAAGAGATGATCGGAAATATCTGTCTCCAGAATTGAAATCGAACTTTGATGGGTGGGTTTATAGGTGTATTTTGACCCGCTGAATCCGAGAATCCAAGCTTTGATGACCAAAAATATGCTTGGAATAAAGTTATATCGCATGGTACGAAAAAGAGATGATCGAAAATATCTGTCTCCAGAATCAAAATCGAACTGTGATCGGTGGGTTTATAGGTGTATTTTGACCCGCTGAATCCGAGAATCCAAGCTTTGATGACCAAAAATATGCTTGGAATAAAGTTATATCGCATGGTACGAAAAAGAGATGATCGGAAATATCTGTCTCCAGAATTGAAATCGAACTTTGATGGGTGGGTTTATAGGTGTATTTTGACCGGCTGAATCCGAAAATCCGAACTTTGATGACCAAAAATATGCTTGGAAAAAAGTTATTTCGCATGGTACGAAAAAGAGATGATCGAAAATATCTGTCTCCAGAATCGGAATCGAACTTTGATAGGTGGGTTCATAGGTGTATTTTGACCCGCTGAATCCAAAAATCCAACCTTTGTTAGGCGAAAATACACCTGGAAAGAAGTTATTTCGCATGGTACGAAAAAGAGATGATCGAAAATTTTTTTTTTCAGAATCAAAATCGGACTTTCATGGGTGAGTTTCTAGGTGAATTTCGACCCACTGAATCCGAAAATCCGAACTTTGATGACCAAAAATATGCTTGGAAAAAAGTTATTTCGCATGGTATGAAAAAGAGATGATCGAAAATATCTGTCTCCAGAATCGGAATCGAACTTTGATGGGTGGGTTCATAGGTGTATTTTGACCCGCTGAATCCAAAAATCCAACCTTTGTTAGGCGAAAATACACCTGGAAAGAAGTTATTTCGCATGGTACGAAAAAGAGATGATCGAAAATTTTTTTTTTCAGAATCAAAATCGGACTTTCATGGGTGAGTTTCTAGGTGTATTCCGACCCGCTGAATCCGAAAATCCGAACTTTGATGACCAAAAATATGCTTGGAAAAAAGTTATTTCGCATGGTACGAAAAAGAGATGATCGGAAATATCTTTCGCCAGAATCGAAGTCGAACTTTGATGGGTGGGTTCATAGGTGTATTTTGTTACCCGCTGAATCCAAAAATCCAACCTTCGTTACACGAAAATACACCTGGAAAGAAGTTATTCCGCATGGTCCGACAAAGAGATGATCGAAAATATTTTTTTTCAGAATCAAAATCGGACTTTAATGGGTGAGTTTCTAGGTGTATTCCGACCCGCTGAATCCGAAAATCCAAACTTTGATGACCAAAAATATGCTTGGAAAAAAGGTATTTCGCATGATACGAAAAATAGATGATCGAAAATATTTTTTTTCAGAATCAAAATCGGACTTTGATGGGTGAGTTTCTAGGTGTATTCCGACCCGCTGAATCCGGAAATCCGAACTTTGATGGCCAAAAATATGCTTGGAAAAAAGTTATTTCGCATGGTACGAAAAAGAGATGATCGAAAATATCTGTCTCCAGAATCGGAATCGAACTTTGATGGGTGGGTTCATAGGTGTATTTTGACCCGCTGAATCAAAAAATCCAACCTTTGTTCAACGAAAATACACCTGGAAAGAAGTTATTTCGCATGGTACGAAAAAGAGATGATCAAAAATATTTTTTTTCAGAAACAAAATCGGACTTTAATGTGTGAAGTCCTAGGTGTATTTCGACCCACTGAATCCGAAAATCCAACCTCTGATGACCGAAAATATGCTTGGAAAAAAGTTATGTCGCACGGTACGAAAAAGAGATGATCGAAAATATTTTTTTTTCAGAATCAAAATCGGACTTTCATGGGTGAGTTTCTAGGTGTATTTCGACCCACTGAATCCGAAAATCCAACCTCTGATGACCAAAAATATGCTTCGAAAAAAGTTATTTTGCACGGTACGAAAAAGAGATGATCGAAAATATTTTTTTTCCGAATCGGAATCGGACTTTGATGGGTGAGTTTCGAGGTGTACTTCGACCCGCTGAATCCAAAATTCCAACCTTTGATGACCAAAAATATGCTTGGAAAAAAGTTATTTCGCATGGTTCGAAAAAGAGATGATCGAAAATATCTGTCTCCAGAATCGAAATCGAACTTTGATGGGTGGGTTTATAGGTGTATTTTGACCCGCTGAATCGAAAAATCCAACCTTCGTTACACGAAAATACACCTGGAAAGAAGTTATTCCGCATGGTACGAAAAAGAGATGATCGAAAATATTTTTTTTCAGAATCGGAATCGGACTTTGATGGGTGATTTTCTAGGTGTATTTCGACCCGCTGAATCCGATAATCCAACCTTTGATGACCAAAAATATGCTTGGAAAAAAGTTATTCCGCATGGTTCGAAAAAGAGATGATCGAAAATATCTGTCTCCAGAATCAAAATCGAACTTTGATGGGTGGGTTTATAGGTGTATTTTGACCCGCTGAATCCGAGAATCCAAGCTTTGATGACCAAAAATATGCTTGGAATGAAGTTATTTCGCATGGTACGAAAAAGAGATGATCGGAAATATCTGTCTCCAGAATTGAAATCGAACTTTGATGGGTGGGTTTATAGGTGTATTTTGACCCGCTGAATCCGAGAATCCAAGCTTGGATGACCAAAAATATGCTTGGAAAAAAGTTATTTCGCATGGTACGAAAAAGAGATGATCGGAAATATCTTTCTCCAGAATCGAAGTCGAACTTTGATGGGTGGGTTCATAGGTGTATTTTGTTACCCGCTGAATCCAAAAATCCAACCTTCGTTACACGAAAATACACCTGGAAAGAAGTTATTCCGCATGGTCCGACAAAGAGATGATCGAAAATATTTTTTTTCAGAATCAAAATCGGACTTTAATGGGTGAGTTTCTAGGTGTATTCCGACCCGCTGAATCCGAAAATCCAAACTTTGATGACCAAAAATATGCTTGGAAAAAAGGTATTTCGCATGATACGAAAAATAGATGATCGAAAATATTTTTTTTCAGAATCAAAATCGGACTTTGATGGGTGAGTTTCTAGGTGTATTCCGACCCGCTGAATCCGGAAATCCGAACTTTGATGGCCAAAAATATGCTTGGAAAAAAGTTATTTCGCATGGTACGAAAAAGAGATGATCGAAAATATCTGTCTCCAGAATCGGAATCGAACTTTGATGGGTGGGTTCATAGGTGTATTTTGACCCGCTGAATCAAAAAATCCAACCTTTGTTCAACGAAAATACACCTGGAAAGAAGTTATTTCGCATGGTACGAAAAAGAGATGATCAAAAATATTTTTTTTCAGAATCAAAATCGGACTTTAATGGGTGAGTTTCTAGGTGTATTTCGACCCACTGAATCCGAAAATCCAACCTCTGATGACCAAAAATATGCTTGGAAAAAAGTTATGTCGCACGGTACGAAAAAGAGATGATCGAAAATATTTTTTTTCCGAATCAAAATCGGACTTTAATGGGTGAGTTTCTAGGTGTATTTTGACCCACTGAATCCGAAAATCCAACCTCTGATGACCAAAAATATGCTTGGAAAAAAGTTATGTCGCACGGTACGAGAAAGAGATGATCGAAAATATTTTTTTTCCGAATCAAAATCGGACTTCAATGGGTGAGTTTCTAGGTGTATTTCGACCCACTGAATCCGAAAATCCAACCTCTGATGACCAAAAATATGCTTGGAAAAAAGTTATGTCGCACGGTACGAAAAAGAGATGATCGAAAATTTTTTTTTCAGAATCAAAATCGGACTTTCATGGGTGAGTTTCTAGGTGTATTTCGACCCACTGAATCCGAAAATCCAACCTCTGATGACCAAAAATATGCTTGGAAAAAAGTTATTTCGCACGGTACGAAAAAGAGATGATCGAAAATATTTTTTTTCCGAATCGGAATCGGACTTTGATGGGTGAGTTTCTAGGTGTATTTCGACCCACTGAATCCGAAAATCCAACCTCTGATGACCAAAAATATGCTTGGAAAAAAGTTATGTCGCACGGTACGAAAAAGAGATGATCGAAAATATCTGTCTCCAGAATCGGAATCGAACTTTGATGGGTGGGTTCATAGGTGTATTTTGACCCGCTGAATCAAAAAATCCAACCTTTGTTAAACGAAAATACACCTGGAAAGAAGTTATTTCGCATGGTACGAAAAAGAGATGATCAAAAATATTTTTTTTCAGAATCAAAATCGGACTTTAATGTGTGAGTTTCTAGGTGTATTTCGACCCACTGAATCCGAAAATCCAACCTCTGATGACCGAAAATATGCTTGGAAAAAAGTTATGTCGCACGGTACGAAAAAGAGATGATCGAAAATATTTTTTTTCCGAATCAAAATCGGACTTTAATGGGTGAGTTTCTAGGTGTATTTCGACCCACTGAATCCGAAAATCCAACCTCTGATGACCAAAAATATGCTTGGAAAAAAGTTATGTCGCACGGTACGAAAAAGAGATGATCGAAAATATTTTTTTTCCGAATCAAAATCGGACTTTAACGGGTGAGTTTCTAGGTGTATTTCGACCAACTGAATCCGAAAATCCAACCTCTGATGACCAAAAATATGCTTGGAAAAAAGTTATGTCGCACGGTACGAAAAAGAGATGATCGAAAATATCTGTCTCCAGGATCGAAATCGAACTTTGATGGGTGGGTTTATTGGTGTATTTCGACCCGCTGAATCCAAAAATCCAACCTTTGTTACACGAAAATATACCTGGAACGAAGGTATTTCGCATGGTACGAAAAAGAGATGATCGAAAATATTTTTTTTCAGAATCAAAATCGGACTTTGATGGGTGAGTTTCTAGGTGTATTTCGACCCGCTGAATCCGAAAATCCAACCTTTGATGATGAAAATATGCTTGGAAAAAAGTTATTTCGCATGGTACGAAAAAGAGATGATCGAAAATATCTGTCTCCAGGATCGAAATCGAACTTTGATGGGTGGGTTTATAGGTGTATTTCGACCCGCTGAATCCGACAATCCAAGCTTTGATGACCAAAAATATGCTTGGAAAAAAGTTATTCCGCATAATACGAAAAAGAGATGATCGAAAATATTTTTTTTCAGACTCAAAATCGGACTTTGATGGGTGAGTTTCTAGGTGTATTTCTACCCGCTGAATCTGAAAATCCAAACTTTGATGACCAAAAATATGCTTGGAAAAAAGTTATTTCGCATGGTACGAAAAAGAGATGATCGAAAATATCTGTCTCCAGAATTGAAATCGAACTTTGATGGGTGGGTTTATGGGTGTATTTTGACCCGCTGAATCCGAGAATCCAAGCTTCGATGACCAAAAACGTGCTTGGAAAAAAGTTATTTCGCATGGTACGAAAAAGAGATGATCGGAAATATCTTTCTCCAGAATCGAAGTCGAACTTTGATGGGTGGGTTCATAGGTGTATTTTGACCCGCTGAATCCAAAAATCCAACCTCCGTTACACGAAAATACACCTGGAAAGAAGTTATTCCGCATGGTACGAAAAAGAGATGATCGAAAATATTTTTTTTCAGAATCGGATCGGACTTTGATGGGTGATTTTCTAGGTGTATTTCGACCCGCTGAATCCGAAAATCCAACCTTTGACGCCCAAAAATATGCTTGGAAAAAAGTTATTCCGCATGGTTCGAAAAAGAGATGATCGAAAATATCTGTCTCCAGAATCAAAATCGAACTTTGATGGGTGGGTTTATAGGTGTATTTGACCCGCTGAATCCGAGAATCCAAGCTTTGATGACCAAAAATATGCTTGGAATAAAGTTATTTCGCATGGTACGAAAAAGAGATGATCGGAAATATCTGTCTCCAGAATTGGAATCGAACTTTGATGGGTGGGTTTATAGGTGTATTTTGACCCGCTGAATCCGAGAATCCAAGCTTGGATGACCAAAAATATGCTTGGAAAAAAGTTATTTCGCATGGTACGAAAAAGAGATGATCGAAAATATTTTTTTTCAGAATCGGATCGGACTTTGATGGGTGATTTTCTAGGTGTATATCGACCCGCTGAATCCGAAAATCCAACCTTTGATGACCAAAAATATGCTTGGAAAAAAGTTATTCCGCATGGTTCGAAAAAGAGATGATCGAAAATATCTGTCTCCAGAATCAAAATCGAACTTTGATGGGTGGGTTTATAGGTGTATTTTGACCCGCTGAATCCGAGAATCCAAGCTTTGATGACCAAAAATATGCTTGGAATAAAGTTATTTCGCATGGTACGAAAAAGAGATGATCGGAAATATCTGTCTCCAGAATTGAAATCGAACTTTGATGGGTGGGTTTATAGGTGTATTTTGACCCGATGAATCCGAGAATCCAAGCTTGGATGACCAAAAATATGCTTGGAAAAAAGTTATTTCGCATGGTACGAAAAAGAGATGATCGGAAATATCTTTCTCCAGAATCGAAGTCGAACTTTGATGGGTGGGTTCATAGGTGTATTTTGTTACCCGCTGAATCCAAAAATCCAACCTTCGTTACACGAAAATACACCTGGAAAGAAGTTATTCCGCATGGTCCGACAAAGAGATGATCGAAAATATTTTTTTTCAGAATCAAAATCGGACTTTAATGGGTGAGTTTCTAGGTGTATTCCGACCCGCTGAATCCGAAAATCCAAACTTTGATGACCAAAAATATGCTTGGAAAAAAGGTATTTCGCATGATACGAAAAATAGATGATCGAAAATATTTTTTTTCAGAATCAAAATCGGTCTTTGATGGGTGAGTTTCTAGGTGTATTCCGACCCGCTGAATCCGGAAATCCGAACTTTGATGGCCAAAAATATGCTTGGAAAAAAGTTATTTCGCATGGTACGAAAAAGAGATGATCGAAAATATCTGTCTCCAGAATCGGAATCGAACTTCGATGGGTGGGTTCATAGGTGTATTATGACCCGCTGAATCAAAAAATCCAACCTTTGTTCAACGAAAATACACCTGGAAAGAAGTTATTTCGCATGGTACGAAAAAGAGATGATCAAAAATATTTTTTTTCAGAATCAAAATCGGACTTTAATGGCCGAGTTTCTAGGTGTATTTCGACCCACTGAATCCGAAAATCCAACCTCTGATGACTCAAAATATGCTTGGAAAAAAGTTATGTCGCACGGTACGAAAAAGAGATGATCGAAAATATTTTTTTTCCGAATCAAAATCGGACTTTAATGGGTGAGTTTCTAGGTGTATTTCGACCCACTGAATCCGAAAATCCAACCTCTGATGACCAAAAATATGCTTGGAAAAAAGTTATGTCGCACGGTACGAAAAAGAGATGATCGAAAATATTTTTTTTCCGAATCAAAATCGGACTTCAATGGGTGAGTTTCTAGGTGTATTTCGACCCACTGAATCCGAAAATCCAACCTCTGATGACCAAAAATATGCTTGGAAAAAAGTTATGTCGCACGGTACGAAAAAGAGATGATCGAAAATTTTTTTCTTCAGAATCAAAATCGGACTTTCATGGGTGAGTTTCTAGGTGTATTTCGACCCACTGAATCCGAAAATCCAACCTCTGATGACCAAAAATATGCTTGGAAAAAAGTTATTTCGCACGGTACGAAAAAGAGATGATCGAAAATATTTTTTTTCCGAATCGGAATCGGACTTTGATGGGTGAGTTTCTAGGTGTATTTCGACCCACTGAATCCGAAAATCCAACCTCTGATGACCAAAAATATGCTTGGAAAAAAGTTATGTCGCACGGTACGAAAAAGAGATGATCGAAAATATCTGTCTCCAGAATCGGAATCGAACTTTGATGGGTGGGTTCATAGGTGTATTTTGACCCGCTGAATCAAAAAATCCAACCTTTGTTAAACGAAAATACACCTGGAAAGAAGTTATTTCGCATGGTACGAAAAAGAGATGATCAAAAATATTTTTTTTCAGAATCAAAATCGGACTTTAATGTGTGAGGTGGTGTATTTCGACCCACTGAATCCGAAAATCCAACCTCTGATGACCGAAAATATGCTTGGAAAAAAGTTATGTCGCACGGTACGAAAAAGAGATGATCGAAAATATTTTTTTTCCGAATCAAAATCGGACTTTAATGGGTGAGTTTCTAGGTGTATTTCGACCCACTGAATCCGAAAATCCAACCTCTGATGACCAAAAATATGCTTGGAAAAAAGTTATGTCGCACGGTACGAAAAAGAGATGATCGAAAATATTTTTTTTCCGAATCAAAATCGGACTTTAACGGGTGAGTTTCTAGGTGTATTTCGACCAACTGAATCCGAAAATCCAACCTCTGATGACCAAAAATATGCTTGGAAAAAAGTTATGTCGCACGGTACGAAAAAGAGATGATCGAAAATATCTGTCTCCAGGATCGAAATCGAACTTTGATGGGTGGATTTATAGGTGTATTTCGACCCGCTGAATCCGACAATCCAAGCTTTGATGACCAAAAATATGCTTGGAAAAAAGTTATTCCGCATGATACGAAAAAGAGATGATCGAAAATATTTTTTTTTAGACTCAAAATCGGACTTTGATGGGTGAGTTTCTAGGTGTATTTCTACCCGCTGAATCTGAAAATCCAAACTTTGATGACCAAAAATATGCTTGGAAAAAAGTTATTTCGCATGGTACGAAAAAGAGATGATCGAAAATATCTGTCTCCAGAATTGAAATCGAACTTTGATGGGTGGGTTTATAGGTGTATTTTGACCCGCTGAATCCGAGAATCCAAGCTTCAATGACCAAAAACATGCTTGGAAAAAAGTTATTTCGCATGGTACGAAAAAGAGATGATCGGAAATATCTTTCTCCAGAATCGAAGTCGAACTTTGATGGGTGGGTTCATAGGTGTATTTTGACCCGCTGAATCCAAAAATCCAACCTCCGTTACACGAAAATACACCTGGAAAGCAGTTATTCCGCATGGTACGAAAAAGAGATGATCGAAAATATTTTTTTTCAGAATCGGATCGGACTTTGATGGGTGATTTTCTAGGTGTATTTCGACCCGCTGAATCCGAAAATCCAACCTTTGATGACCAAAAATATGCTTGGAAAAAAGTTATTCCGCATGGTTCGAAAAAGAGATGATCGAAAATATCTGTCTCCAGAATCAAAATCGAACTTTGATGGGTGGGTTTATAGGTGTATTTGACCCGCTGAATCCGAGAATCCAAGCTTTGATGACCAAAAATATGCTTGGAATAAAGTTATTTCGCATGGTACGAAAAAGAGATGATCGGAAATATCTGTCTCCAGAATTGAAATCGAACTTTGATGGGTGGGTTTATAGGTGTATTTTGACCCGCTGAATCCGAGAATCCAAGCTTGGATGACCAAAAATATGCTTGGAAAAAAGTTATTTCGCATGGTACGAAAAAGAGATGATCGAAAATATCTGTCTCCAGAATCGGAATCGAACTTTGATGGGTGGGTTCGTAGGTGTATTTTGACCCGCTGAATCCAAAAATCCAACCTTTGTTAGGCGAAAATACACCTGGAAAGAAGTTATTTCGCATGGTACGAAAAAGAGATGATCGAAAATTTTTTTTTTCAGAATCAAAATCGGACTTTCATGGGTGAGTTTATAGGTGAATTCCGACCCGCTGAATCCGAAAATCCGAACTTTGATGACCAAAAATATGCTTGGAAAAAAGTTATTTCGCATGGTACGAAAAAGAGATGATCGAAAATATCTGTCTCCAGAATCGGAATCGAACTTTGATGGGTGGGTTCATAGGTGTATTTTGACCCGCTGAATCCAAAAATCCAACCTTTGTTAGGCGAAAATACACCTGGAAAGAAGTTATTTCGCATGGTACGAAAAAGAGATGATCGAAAATTTTTTTTTTCAGAATCAAAATCGGACTTTCATGGGTGAGTTTCTAGGTGTATTTCGACCCACTGAATCCGAAAATCCAACCTCTGATGACCAAAAATATGCTTGGAAAAAAGTTATTTCGCACGGTACGAAAAAGAGATGATCGAATATATTTTTTTTCCGAATCGGAATCGGACTTTGATCGGTGGGTTTATAGGTGTATTTTGACCCGCTGAATCCGAGAATCCAAGCTTTGATGACCAAAAATATGCTTGGAATAAAGTTATATCGCATGGTACGAAAAAGAGATGATCGGAAATATCTGTCTCCAGAATTGAAATCGAACTTTGATGGGTGGGTTTATAGGTGTATTTTGACCCGCTGAATCCGAGAATCCAAGCTTTGATGACCAAAAATATGCTTGGAATAAAGTTATATCGCATGGTACGAAAAAGAGATGATCGAAAATATCTGTCTCCAGAATCAAAATCGAACTGTGATCGGTGGGTTTATAGGTGTATTTTGACCCGCTGAATCCGAGAATCCAAGCTTTGATGACCAAAAATATGCTTGGAATAAAGTTATATCGCATGGTACGAAAAAGAGATGATCGGAAATATCTGTCTCCAGAATTGAAATCGAACTTTGATGGGTGGGTTTATAGGTGTATTTTGACCGGCTGAATCCGAAAATCCGAACTTTGATGACCAAAAATATGCTTGGAAAAAAGTTATTTCGCATGGTACGAAAAAGAGATGATCGAAAATATCTGTCTCCAGAATCGGAATCGAACTTTGATAGGTGGGTTCATAGGTGTATTTTGACCCGCTGAATCCAAAAATCCAACCTTTGTTAGGCGAAAATACACCTGGAAAGAAGTTATTTCGCATGGTACGAAAAAGAGATGATCGAAAATTTTTTTTTTCAGAATCAAAATCGGACTTTCATGGGTGAGTTTCTAGGTGAATTTCGACCCACTGAATCCGAAAATCCGAACTTTGATGACCAAAAATATGCTTGGAAAAAAGTTATTTCGCATGGTATGAAAAAGAGATGATCGAAAATATCTGTCTCCAGAATCGGAATCGAACTTTGATGGGTGGGTTCATAGGTGTATTTTGACCCGCTGAATCCAAAAATCCAACCTTTGTTAGGCGAAAATACACCTGGAAAGAAGTTATTTCGCATGGTACGAAAAAGAGATGATCGAAAATTTTTTTTTTCAGAATCAAAATCGGACTTTCATGGGTGAGTTTCTAGGTGTATTCCGACCCGCTGAATCCGAAAATCCGAACTTTGATGACCAAAAATATGCTTGGAAAAAAGTTATTTCGCATGGTACGAAAAAGAGATGATCGGAAATATCTTTCGCCAGAATCGAAGTCGAACTTTGATGGGTGGGTTCATAGGTGTATTTTGTTACCCGCTGAATCCAAAAATCCAACCTTCGTTACACGAAAATACACCTGGAAAGAAGTTATTCCGCATGGTCCGACAAAGAGATGATCGAAAATATTTTTTTTCAGAATCAAAATCGGACTTTAATGGGTGAGTTTCTAGGTGTATTCCGACCCGCTGAATCCGAAAATCCAAACTTTGATGACCAAAAATATGCTTGGAAAAAAGGTATTTCGCATGATACGAAAAATAGATGATCGAAAATATTTTTTTTCAGAATCAAAATCGGACTTTGATGGGTGAGTTTCTAGGTGTATTCCGACCCGCTGAATCCGGAAATCCGAACTTTGATGGCCAAAAATATGCTTGGAAAAAAGTTATTTCGCATGGTACGAAAAAGAGATGATCGAAAATATCTGTCTCCAGAATCGGAATCGAACTTTGATGGGTGGGTTCATAGGTGTATTTTGACCCGCTGAATCAAAAAATCCAACCTTTGTTCAACGAAAATACACCTGGAAAGAAGTTATTTCGCATGGTACGAAAAAGAGATGATCAAAAATATTTTTTTTCAGAAACAAAATCGGACTTTAATGTGTGAAGTCCTAGGTGTATTTCGACCCACTGAATCCGAAAATCCAACCTCTGATGACCGAAAATATGCTTGGAAAAAAGTTATGTCGCACGGTACGAAAAAGAGATGATCGAAAATATTTTTTTTTCAGAATCAAAATCGGACTTTCATGGGTGAGTTTCTAGGTGTATTTCGACCCACTGAATCCGAAAATCCAACCTCTGATGACCAAAAATATGCTTCGAAAAAAGTTATTTTGCACGGTACGAAAAAGAGATGATCGAAAATATTTTTTTTCCGAATCGGAATCGGACTTTGATGGGTGAGTTTCGAGGTGTACTTCGACCCGCTGAATCCAAAATTCCAACCTTTGATGACCAAAAATATGCTTGGAAAAAAGTTATTTCGCATGGTTCGAAAAAGAGATGATCGAAAATATCTGTCTCCAGAATCGAAATCGAACTTTGATGGGTGGGTTTATAGGTGTATTTTGACCCGCTGAATCGAAAAATCCAACCTTCGTTACACGAAAATACACCTGGAAAGAAGTTATTCCGCATGGTACGAAAAAGAGATGATCGAAAATATTTTTTTTCAGAATCGGAATCGGACTTTGATGGGTGATTTTCTAGGTGTATTTCGACCCGCTGAATCCGATAATCCAACCTTTGATGACCAAAAATATGCTTGGAAAAAAGTTATTCCGCATGGTTCGAAAAAGAGATGATCGAAAATATCTGTCTCCAGAATCAAAATCGAACTTTGATGGGTGGGTTTATAGGTGTATTTTGACCCGCTGAATCCGAGAATCCAAGCTTTGATGACCAAAAATATGCTTGGAATGAAGTTATTTCGCATGGTACGAAAAAGAGATGATCGGAAATATCTGTCTCCAGAATTGAAATCGAACTTTGATGGGTGGGTTTATAGGTGTATTTTGACCCGCTGAATCCGAGAATCCAAGCTTGGATGACCAAAAATATGCTTGGAAAAAAGTTATTTCGCATGGTACGAAAAAGAGATGATCGGAAATATCTTTCTCCAGAATCGAAGTCGAACTTTGATGGGTGGGTTCATAGGTGTATTTTGTTACCCGCTGAATCCAAAAATCCAACCTTCGTTACACGAAAATACACCTGGAAAGAAGTTATTCCGCATGGTCCGACAAAGAGATGATCGAAAATATTTTTTTTCAGAATCAAAATCGGACTTTAATGGGTGAGTTTCTAGGTGTATTCCGACCCGCTGAATCCGAAAATCCAAACTTTGATGACCAAAAATATGCTTGGAAAAAAGGTATTTCGCATGATACGAAAAATAGATGATCGAAAATATTTTTTTTCAGAATCAAAATCGGACTTTGATGGGTGAGTTTCTAGGTGTATTCCGACCCGCTGAATCCGGAAATCCGAACTTTGATGGCCAAAAATATGCTTGGAAAAAAGTTATTTCGCATGGTACGAAAAAGAGATGATCGAAAATATCTGTCTCCAGAATCGGAATCGAACTTTGATGGGTGGGTTCATAGGTGTATTTTGACCCGCTGAATCAAAAAATCCAACCTTTGTTCAACGAAAATACACCTGGAAAGAAGTTATTTCGCATGGTACGAAAAAGAGATGATCAAAAATATTTTTTTTCAGAATCAAAATCGGACTTTAATGGGTGAGTTTCTAGGTGTATTTCGACCCACTGAATCCGAAAATCCAACCTCTGATGACCAAAAATATGCTTGGAAAAAAGTTATGTCGCACGGTACGAAAAAGAGATGATCGAAAATATTTTTTTTCCGAATCAAAATCGGACTTTAATGGGTGAGTTTCTAGGTGTATTTTGACCCACTGAATCCGAAAATCCAACCTCTGATGACCAAAAATATGCTTGGAAAAAAGTTATGTCGCACGGTACGAGAAAGAGATGATCGAAAATATTTT
This sequence comes from Phymatocera aterrima, assembly GCA_963170745.1. Lineage (NCBI taxonomy): Eukaryota > Metazoa > Arthropoda > Insecta > Hymenoptera > Tenthredinidae > Phymatocera > Phymatocera aterrima. The sequence continues at coordinate 404,017 of CAUJGY010000138.1, read as the reverse complement.
TTTTCCGAATCAAAATCGGACTTCAATGGGTGAGTTTCTAGGTGTATTTCGACCCACTGAATCCGAAAATCCAACCTCTGATGACCAAAAATATGCTTGGAAAAAAGTTATGTCGCACGGTACGAAAAAGAGATGATCGAAAATTTTTTTTTTCAGAATCAAAATCGGACTTTCATGGGTGAGTTTCTAGGTGTATTTCGACCCACTGAATCCGAAAATCCAACCTCTGATGACCAAAAATATGCTTGGAAAAAAGTTATTTCGCACGGTACGAAAAAGAGATGATCGAAAATATTTTTTTTCCGAATCGGAATCGGACTTTGATGGGTGAGTTTCTAGGTGTATTTCGACCCACTGAATCCGAGAATCCAACCTCTGATGACCAAAAATATGCTTGGAAAAAAGTTATGTCGCACGGTACGAAAAAGAGATGATCGAAAATATCTGTCTCCAGAATCGGAATCGAACTTTGATGGGTGGGTTCATAGGTGTATTTTGACCCGCTGAATCAAAAAATCCAACCTTTGTTAAACGAAAATACACCTGGAAAGAAGTTATTTCGCATGGTACGAAAAAGAGATGATCAAAAATATTTTTTTTCAGAATCAAAATCGGACTTTAATGTGTGAGTTTCTAGGTGTATTTCGACCCACTGAATCCGAAAATCCAACCTCTGATGACCGAAAATATGCTTGGAAAAAAGTTATGTCGCACGGTACGAAAAAGAGATGATCGAAAATATTTTTTTTCCGAATCAAAATCGGACTTTAATGGGTGAGTTTCTAGGTGTATTTCGACCCACTGAATCCGAAAATCCAACCTCTGATGACCAAAAATATGCTTGGAAAAAAGTTATGTCGCACGGTACGAAAAAGAGATGATCGAAAATATTTTTTTTCCGAATCAAAATCGGACTTTAACGGGTGAGTTTCTAGGTGTATTTCGACCAACTGAATCCGAAAATCCAACCTCTGATGACCAAAAATATGCTTGGAAAAAAGTTATGTCGCACGGTACGAAAAAGAGATGATCGAAAATATCTGTCTCCAGGATCGAAATCGAACTTTGATGGGTGGGTTTATTGGTGTATTTCGACCCGCTGAATCCAAAAATCCAACCTTTGTTACACGAAAATATACCTGGAACGAAGGTATTTCGCATGGTACGAAAAAGAGATGATCGAAAATATTTTTTTTCAGAATCAAAATCGGACTTTGATGGGTGAGTTTCTAGGTGTATTTCGACCCGCTGAATCCGAAAATCCAACCTTTGATGATGAAAATATGCTTGGAAAAAAGTTATTTCGCATGGTACGAAAAAGAGATGATCGAAAATATCTGTCTCCAGGATCGAAATCGAACTTTGATGGGTGGGTTTATAGGTGTATTTCGACCCGCTGAATCCGACAATCCAAGCTTTGATGACCAAAAATATGCTTGGAAAAAAGTTATTCCGCATAATACGAAAAAGAGATGATCGAAAATATTTTTTTTCAGACTCAAAATCGGACTTTGATGGGTGAGTTTCTAGGTGTATTTCTACCCGCTGAATCTGAAAATCCAAACTTTGATGACCAAAAATATGCTTGGAAAAAAGTTATTTCGCATGGTACGAAAAAGAGATGATCGAAAATATCTGTCTCCAGAATTGAAATCGAACTTTGATGGGTGGGTTTATGGGTGTATTTTGACCCGCTGAATCCGAGAATCCAAGCTTCGATGACCAAAAACGTGCTTGGAAAAAAGTTATTTCGCATGGTACGAAAAAGAGATGATCGGAAATATCTTTCTCCAGAATCGAAGTCGAACTTTGATGGGTGGGTTCATAGGTGTATTTTGACCCGCTGAATCCAAAAATCCAACCTCCGTTACACGAAAATACACCTGGAAAGAAGTTATTCCGCATGGTACGAAAAAGAGATGATCGAAAATATTTTTTTTCAGAATCGGATCGGACTTTGATGGGTGATTTTCTAGGTGTATTTCGACCCGCTGAATCCGAAAATCCAACCTTTGACGCCCAAAAATATGCTTGGAAAAAAGTTATTCCGCATGGTTCGAAAAAGAGATGATCGAAAATATCTGTCTCCAGAATCAAAATCGAACTTTGATGGGTGGGTTTATAGGTGTATTTGACCCGCTGAATCCGAGAATCCAAGCTTTGATGACCAAAAATATGCTTGGAATAAAGTTATTTCGCATGGTACGAAAAAGAGATGATCGGAAATATCTGTCTCCAGAATTGGAATCGAACTTTGATGGGTGGGTTTATAGGTGTATTTTGACCCGCTGAATCCGAGAATCCAAGCTTGGATGACCAAAAATATGCTTGGAAAAAAGTTATTTCGCATGGTACGAAAAAGAGATGATCGAAAATATTTTTTTTCAGAATCGGATCGGACTTTGATGGGTGATTTTCTAGGTGTATATCGACCCGCTGAATCCGAAAATCCAACCTTTGATGACCAAAAATATGCTTGGAAAAAAGTTATTCCGCATGGTTCGAAAAAGAGATGATCGAAAATATCTGTCTCCAGAATCAAAATCGAACTTTGATGGGTGGGTTTATAGGTGTATTTGACCCGCTGAATCCGAGAATCCAAGCTTGGATGACCAAAAATATGCTTGGAAAAAAGTTATTTCGCATGGTACGAAAAAGAGATGATCGGAAATATCTTTCTCCAGAATCGAAGTCGAACTTTGATGGGTGGGTTCATAGGTGTATTTTGACCCGCTGAATCCAAAAATCCAACCTTCGTTACACGAAAATACACCTGGAAAGAAGTTATTCCGCATGGTCCGACAAAGAGATGATCGAAAATATTTTTTTTCAGAATCAAAATCGGACTTTAATGGGTGAGTTTCTAGGTGTATTTCGACCCACTGAATCCGAAAATCCAACCTCTGATGACCAAAAATATGCTTGGAAAAAAGTTATGTCGCACGGTACGAAAAAGAGATGATCGAAAATATTTTTTTTCCGAATCAAAATCGGACTTCAATGGGTGAGTTTCTAGGTGTATTTCGACCCACTGAATCCGAAAATCCAACCTCTGATGACCAAAAATATGATTGGAAAAAAGTTATTTCGCACGGTACGAAAAAGAGATGATCGAAAATATTTTTTTTCCGAATCGGAATCGGACTTTGATGGGTGAGTTTCTAGGTGTATTTCGACCCACTGAATCCGAAAATCCAACCTCTGATGACCAAAAATATGCTTGGAAAAAAGTTATGTCGCACGGTACGAAAAAGAGATGATCGAAAATATCTGTCTCCAGAATCGGAATCGAACTTTGATGGGTGGGTTCATAGGTGTATTTTGACCCGCTGAATCAAAAAATCCAACCTTTGTTAAACGAAAATACACCTGGAAAGAAGTTATTTCGCATGGTACGAAAAAGAGATGATCAAAAATATTTTTTTTCAGAAACAAAATCGGACTTTAATGTGTGAAGTCCTAGGTGTATTTCGACCCACTGAATCCGAAAATCCAACCTCTGATGACCGAAAATATGCTTGGAAAAAAGTTATGTCGCACGGTACGAAAAAGAGATGATCGAAAATATTTTTTTTCCGAATCAAAATCGGACTTTAATGGGTGAGTTTCTAGGTGTATTTCGACCCACTGAATCCGAAAATCCAACCTCTGATGACCAAAAATATGCTTGGAAAAAAGTTATGTCGCACGGTACGAAAAAGAGATGATCGAAAATATTTTTTTTCCGAATCAAAATCGGACTTTAACGGGTGAGTTTCTAGGTGTATTTCGACCAACTGAATCCGAAAATCCAACCTCTGATGACCAAAAATATGCTTGGAAAAAAGTTATGTCGCACGGTACGAAAAAGAGATGATCGAAAATATCTGTCTCCAGGATCGAAATCGAACTTTGATGGGTGGGTTTATTGGTGTATTTCGACCCGCTGAATCCAAAAATCCAACCTTTGTTACACGAAAATATACCTGGAACGAAGGTATTTCGCATGGTACGAAAAAGAGATGATCGAAAATATTTTTTTTCAGAATCAAAATCGGACTTTGATGGGTGAGTTTCTAGGTGTATTTCGACCCGCTGAATCCGAAAATCCAACCTTTGATGATGAAAATATGCTTGGAAAAAAGTTATTTCGCATGGTACGAAAAAGAGATGATCGAAAATATCTGTCTCCAGGATCGAAATCGAACTTTGATGGGTGGGTTTATAGGTGTATTTCGACCCGCTGAATCCGACAATCCAAGCTTTGATGACCAAAAATATGCTTGGAAAAAAGTTATTCCGCATGATACGAAAAAGAGATGATCGAAAATATTTTTTTTCAGACTCAAAATCGGACTTTGATGGGTGAGTTTCTAGGTGTATTTCTACCCGCTGAATCTGAAAATCCAAACTTTGATGACCAAAAATATGCTTGGAAAAAAGTTATTTCGCATGGTACGAAAAAGAGATGATCGAAAATATCTGTCTCCAGAATTGAAATCGAACTTTGATGGGTGGGTTTATAGGTGTATTTTGACCCGCTGAATCCGAGAATCCAAGCTTCGATGACCAAAAACATGCTTGGAAAAAAGTTATTTCGCATGGTACGAAAAAGAGATGATCGGAAATATCTTTCTCCAGAATCGAAGTCGAACTTTGATGGGTGGGTTCATAGGTGTATTTTGACCCGCTGAATCCAAAAATCCAACCTCCGTTACACGAAAATACACCTGGAAAGAAGTTATTCCGCATGGTACGAAAAAGAGATGATCGAAAATATTTTTTTTCAGAATCGGATCGGACTTTGATGGGTGATTTTCTAGGTGTATTTCTACCCGCTGAATCTGAAAATCCAAACTTTGATGACCAAAAATATGCTTGGAAAAAAGTTATTCCGCATGGTTCGAAAAAGAGATGATCGAAAATATCTGTCTCCAGAATCAAAATCGAACTTTGATGGGTGGGTTTATAGGTGTATTTGACCCGCTGAATCCGAGAATCCAAGCTTTGATGACCAAAAATATGCTTGGAATAAAGTTATTTCGCATGGTACGAAAAAGAGATGATCGGAAATATCTGTCTCCAGAATTGAAATCGAACTTTGATGGGTGGGTTTATAGGTGTATTTTGACCCGCTGAATCCGAGAATCCAAGCTTGGATGACCAAAAATATGCTTGGAAAAAAGTTATTTCGCATGGTACGAAAATGAGATGATCGGAAATATCTTTCTCCAGAATCGAAGTCGAACTTTGATGGGTGGGTTCATAGGTGTATTTTGACCCGCTGAATCCAAAAATCCAACCTTCGTTACACGAAAATACACCTGTAAAGAAGTTATTCCGCATGGTCCGACAAAGAGATGATCGAAAATATTTTTTTTCAGAATCAAAATCGGACTTTAATGGGTGAGTTTCTAGGTGTATTTCGACCCACTGAATCCGAAAATCCAACCTCTGATGACCAAAAATATGCTTGGAAAAAAGTTATGTCGCACGGTACGAAAAAGAGATGATCGAAAATATTTTTTTTCCGAATCAAAATCGGACTTTAATGGGTGAGTTTCTAGGTGTATTTCGACCCACTGAATCCGAAAATCCAACCTCTGATGACAAAAATATGCTTGGAAAAAAGTTATGTCGCACGGTACGAAAAAGAGATGATCGACAATTTTTTTTTTTCAGAATCAAAATCGGACTTTCATGGGTGAGTTTCTAGGTGTATTTCGACCCACTGAATCCGAAAATCCAACCTCTGATGACCAAAAATATGCTTCGAAAAAAGTTATTTCGCACGGTACGAAAAAGAGATGATCGAAAATATTTTTTTTCCGAATCGGAATCGGACTTTGATGGGTGAGTTTCTAGGTGTATTTCGACCCACTGAATCCGAAAATCCAACCTCTGATGACCAAAAATATGCTTGGAAAAAAGTTATGTCGCACGGTACGAAAAAGAGATGATCGAAAATATCTGTCTCCAGAATCGGAATCGAACTTTGATGGGTGGGTTCATAGGTGTATTTTGACCCGCTGAATCAAAAAATCCAACCTTTGTTAAACGAAAATACACCTGGAAAGAAGTTATTTCGCATGGTACGAAAAAGAGATGATCAAAAATATTTTTTTTCAGAAACAAAATCGGACTTTAATGTGTGAAGTCCTAGGTGTATTTCGACCCACTGAATCCGAAAATCCAACCTCTGATGACCGAAAATATGCTTGGAAAAAAGTTATGTCGCACGGTACGAAAAAGAGATGATCGAAAATATTTTTTTTCCGAATCAAAATCGGACTTTAATGGGTGAGTTTCTAGGTGTATTTCGACCCACTGAATCCGAAAATCCAACCTCTGATGACCAAAAATATGCTTGGAAAAAAGTTATGTCGCACGGTACGAAAAAGAGATGATCGAAAATATTTTTTTTCCGAATCAAAATCGGACTTTAACGGGTGAGTTTCTAGGTGTATTTCGACCAACTGAATCCGAAAATCCAACCTCTGATGACCAAAAATATGCTTGGAAAAAAGTTATGTCGCACGGTACGAAAAAGAGATGATCGAAAATATCTGTCTCCAGGATCGAAATCGAACTTTGATGGGTGGGTTTATTGGTGTATTTCGACCCGCTGAATCCAAAAATCCAACCTTTGTTACACGAAAATATACCTGGAACGAAGGTATTTCGCATGGTACGAAAAAGAGATGATCGAAAATATTTTTTTTCAGAATCAAAATCGGACTTTGATGGGTGAGTTTCTAGGTGTATTTCGACCCGCTGAATCCGAAAATCCAACCTTTGATGATGAAAATATGCTTGGAAAAAAGTTATTTCGCATGGTACGAAAAAGAGATGATCGAAAATATCTGTCTCCAGGATCGAAATCGAACTTTGATGGGTGGGTTTATAGGTGTATTTCGACCCGCTGAATCCGACAATCCAAGCTTTGATGACCAAAAATATGCTTGGAAAAAAGTTATTCCGCATGATACGAAAAAGAGATGATCGAAAATATTTTTTTTCAGACTCAAAATCGGACTTTGATGGGTGAGTTTCTAGGTGTATTTCTACCCGCTGAATCTGAAAATCCAAACTTTGATGACCAAAAATATGCTTGGAAAAAAGTTATTTCGCATGGTACGAAAAAGAGATGATCGAAAATATCTGTCTCCAGAATTGAAATCGAACTTTGATGGGTGGGTTTATAGGTGTATTTTGACCCGCTGAATCCGAGAATCCAAGCTTCGATGACCAAAAACATGCTTGGAAAAAAGTTATTTCGCATGGTACGAAAAAGAGATGATCGGAAATATCTTTCTCCAGAATCGAAGTCGAACTTTGATGGGTGGGTTCATAGGTGTATTTTGACCCGCTGAATCCAAAAATCCAACCTCCGTTACACGAAAATACACCTGGAAAGAAGTTATTCCGCATGGTACGAAAAAGAGATGATCGAAAATATTTTTTTTCAGAATCGGATCGGACTTTGATGGGTGATTTTCTAGGTGTATTTCTACCCGCTGAATCTGAAAATCCAAACTTTGATGACCAAAAATATGCTTGGAAAAAAGTTATTCCGCATGGTTCGAAAAAGAGATGATCGAAAATATCTGTCTCCAGAATCAAAATCGAACTTTGATGGGTGGGTTTATAGGTGTATTTGACCCGCTGAATCCGAGAATCCAAGCTTTGATGACCAAAAATATGCTTGGAATAAAGTTATTTCGCATGGTACGAAAAAGAGATGATCGGAAATATCTGTCTCCAGAATTGAAATCGAACTTTGATGGGTGGGTTTATAGGTGTATTTTGACCCGCTGAATCCGAGAATCCAAGCTTGGATGACCAAAAATATGCTTGGAAAAAAGTTATTTCGCATGGTACGAAAATGAGATGATCGGAAATATCTTTCTCCAGAATCGAAGTCGAACTTTGATGGGTGGGTTCATAGGTGTATTTTGACCCGCTGAATCCAAAAATCCAACCTTCGTTACACGAAAATACACCTGTAAAGAAGTTATTCCGCATGGTCCGACAAAGAGATGATCGAAAATATTTTTTTTCAGAATCAAAATCGGACTTTAATGGGTGAGTTTCTAGGTGTATTTCGACCCACTGAATCCGAAAATCCAACCTCTGATGACCAAAAATATGCTTGGAAAAAAGTTATGTCGCACGGTACGAAAAAGAGATGATCGAAAATATTTTTTTTCCGAATCAAAATCGGACTTTAATGGGTGAGTTTCTAGGTGTATTTCGACCCACTGAATCCGAAAATCCAACCTCTGATGACAAAAATATGCTTGGAAAAAAGTTATGTCGCACGGTACGAAAAAGAGATGATCGACAATTTTTTTTTTTCAGAATCAAAATCGGACTTTCATGGGTGAGTTTCTAGGTGTATTTCGACCCACTGAATCCGAAAATCCAACCTCTGATGACCAAAAATATGCTTCGAAAAAAGTTATTTCGCACGGTACGAAAAAGAGATGATCGAAAATATTTTTTTTCCGAATCGGAATCGGACTTTGATGGGTGAGTTTTGAGGTGTATTTCGACCCGCTGAATCCAAAATTCCAACCTATGATGACCAAAAATATGCTTGGAAAAAAGTTATTTCGCATGGTTCGAAAAAGAGATGATCGAAAATATCTGTCTCCAGAATCGAAATCGAACTTTGATGGGTGGGTTTATAGGTGTATTTTGACCCGCTGAATCGAAAAATCCAACCTTCGTTACACGAAAATACACCTGGAAAGAAGTTATTCCGCATGGTACGAAAAAGAGATGATCGAAAATATTTTTTTTCAGAATCGGAATCGGACTTTGATGGGTGATTTTCTAGGTGTATTTCGACCCGCTGAATCCGAAAATCCAACCTTTGATGACCAAAAATATGCTTGGAAAAAAGTTATTCCGCATGGTTCGAAAAAGAGATGATCGAAAATATCTGTCTCCAGAATCAAAATCGAACTTTGATGGGTGGGTTTATAGGTGTATTTTGACCCGCTGAATCCGAGAATCCAAGCTTTGATGACCAAAAATATGCTTGGAATAAAGTTATTTCGCATGGTACGAAAAAGAGATGATCGGAAATATCTGTCTCCAGAATTGAAATCGAACTTTGATGGGTGGGTTTATAGGTGTATTTTGACCCGATGAATCCGAGAATCCAAGCTTGGATGACCAAAAATATGCTTGGAAAAAAGTTATTTCGCATGGTACGAAAAAGAGATGATCGGAAATATCTTTCTCCAGAATCGAAGTCGAACTTTGATGGGTGGGTTCATAGGTGTATTTTGTTACCCGCTGAATCCAAAAATCCAACCTTCGTTACACGAAAATACACCTGGAAAGAAGTTATTCCGCATGGTCCGACAAAGAGATGATCGAAAATATTTTTTTTCAGAATCAAAATCGGACTTTAATGGGTGAGTTTCTAGGTGTATTCCGACCCGCTGAATCCGAAAATCCAAACTTTGATGACCAAAAATATGCTTGGAAAAAAGGTATTTCGCATGATACGAAAAATAGATGATCGAAAATATTTTTTTTCAGAATCAAAATCGGTCTTTGATGGGTGAGTTTCTAGGTGTATTCCGACCCGCTGAATCCGGAAATCCGAACTTTGATGGCCAAAAATATGCTTGGAAAAAAGTTATTTCGCATGGTACGAAAAAGAGATGATCGAAAATATCTGTCTCCAGAATCGGAATCGAACTTCGATGGGTGGGTTCATAGGTGTATTTTGACCCGCTGAATCAAAAAATCCAACCTTTGTTCAACGAAAATACACCTGGAAAGAAGTTATTTCGCATGGTACGAAAAAGAGATGATCAAAAATATTTTTTTTCAGAATCAAAATCGGACTTTATTGGCCGAGTTTCTAGGTGTATTTCGACCCACTGAATCCGAAAATCCAACCTCTGATGACTCAAAATATGCTTGGAAAAAAGTTATGTCGCACGGTACGAAAAAGAGATGATCGAAAATATTTTTTTTCCGAATCAAAATCGGACTTTAATGGGTGAGTTTCTAGGTGTATTTCGACCCACTGAATCCGAAAATCCAACCTCTGATGACCAAAAATATGCTTGGAAAAAAGTTATGTCGCACGGTACGAAAAAGAGATGATCGAAAATATTTTTTTTCCGAATCAAAATCGGACTTCAATGGGTGAGTTTCTAGGTGTATTTCGACCCACTGAATCCGAAAATCCAACCTCTGATGACCAAAAATATGCTTGGAAAAAAGTTATGTCGCACGGTACGAAAAAGAGATGATCGAAAATTTTTTCCTTCAGAATCAAAATCGGACTTTCATGGGTGAGTTTCTAGGTGTATTTCGACCCACTGAATCCGAAAATCCAACCTCTGATGACCAAAAATATGCTTGGAAAAAAGTTATTTCGCACGGTACGAAAAAGAGATGATCGAAAATATTTTTTTTCCGAATCGGAATCGGACTTTGATGGGTGAGTTTCTAGGTGTATTTCGACCCACTGAATCCGAAAATCCAACCTCTGATGACCAAAAATATGCTTGGAAAAAAGTTATGTCGCACGGTACGAAAAAGAGATGATCGAAAATATCTGTCTCCAGAATCGGAATCGAACTTTGATGGGTGGGTTCATAGGTGTATTTTGACCCGCTGAATCAAAAAATCCAACCTTTGTTAAACGAAAATACACCTGGAAAGAAGTTATTTCGCATGGTACGAAAAAGAGATGATCAAAAATATTTTTTTTCAGAATCAAAATCGGACTTTAATGTGTGAGGTGGTGTATTTCGACCCACTGAATCCGAAAATCCAACCTCTGATGACCGAAAATATGCTTGGAAAAAAGTTATGTCGCACGGTACGAAAAAGAGATGATCGAAAATATTTTTTTTCCGAATCAAAATCGGACTTTAATGGGTGAGTTTCTAGGTGTATTTCGACCCACTGAATCCGAAAATCCAACCTCTGATGACCAAAAATATGCTTGGAAAAAAGTTATGTCGCACGGTACGAAAAAGAGATGATCGAAAATATTTTTTTTCCGAATCAAAATCGGACTTTAACGGGTGAGTTTCTAGGTGTATTTCGACCAACTGAATCCGAAAATCCAACCTCTGATGACCAAAAATATGCTTGGAAAAAAGTTATGTCGCACGGTACGAAAAAGAGATGATCGAAAATATCTGTCTCCAGGATCGAAATCGAACTTTGATGGGTGGGTTTATAGGTGTATTTCGACCCGCTGAATCCGACAATCCAAGCTTTGATGACCAAAAATATGCTTGGAAAAAAGTTATTCCGCATGATACGAAAAAGAGATGATCGAAAATATTTTTTTTTAGACTCAAAATCGGACTTTGATGGGTGAGTTTCTAGGTGTATTTCTACCCGCTGAATCTGAAAATCCAAACTTTGATGACCAAAAATATGCTTGGAAAAAAGTTATTTCGCATGGTACGAAAAAGAGATGATCGAAAATATCTGTCTCCAGAATTGAAATCGAACTTTGATGGGTGGGTTTATAGGTGTATTTTGACCCGCTGAATCCGAGAATCCAAGCTTCAATGACCAAAAACATGCTTGGAAAAAAGTTATTTCGCATGGTACGAAAAAGAGATGATCGGAAATATCTTTCTCCAGAATCGAAGTCGAACTTTGATGGGTGGGTTCATAGGTGTATTTTGACCCGCTGAATCCAAAAATCCAACCTCCGTTACACGAAAATACACCTGGAAAGCAGTTATTCCGCATGGTACGAAAAAGAGATGATCGAAAATATTTTTTTTCAGAATCGGATCGGACTTTGATGGGTGATTTTCTAGGTGTATTTCGACCCGCTGAATCCGAAAATCCAACCTTTGATGACCAAAAATATGCTTGGAAAAAAGTTATTCCGCATGGTTCGAAAAAGAGATGATCGAAAATATCTGTCTCCAGAATCAAAATCGAACTTTGATGGGTGGGTTTATAGGTGTATTTGACCCGCTGAATCCGAGAATCCAAGCTTTGATGACCAAAAATATGCTTGGAATAAAGTTATTTCGCATGGTACGAAAAAGAGATGATCGGAAATATCTGTCTCCAGAATTGAAATCGAACTTTGATGGGTGGGTTTATAGGTGTATTTTGACCCGCTGAATCCGAGAATCCAAGCTTGGATGACCAAAAATATGCTTGGAAAAAAGTTATTTCGCATGGTACGAAAAAGAGATGATCGAAAATATCTGTCTCCAGAATCGGAATCGAACTTTGATGGGTGGGTTCGTAGGTGTATTTTGACCCGCTGAATCCAAAAATCCAACCTTTGTTAGGCGAAAATACACCTGGAAAGAAGTTATTTCGCATGGTACGAAAAAGAGATGATCGAAAATTTTTTTTTTCAGAATCAAAATCGGACTTTCATGGGTGAGTTTATAGGTGAATTCCGACCCGCTGAATCCGAAAATCCGAACTTTGATGACCAAAAATATGCTTGGAAAAAAGTTATTTCGCATGGTACGAAAAAGAGATGATCGAAAATATCTGTCTCCAGAATCGGAATCGAACTTTGATGGGTGGGTTCATAGGTGTATTTTGACCCGCTGAATCCAAAAATCCAACCTTTGTTAGGCGAAAATACACCTGGAAAGAAGTTATTTCGCATGGTACGAAAAAGAGATGATCGAAAATTTTTTTTTTCAGAATCAAAATCGGACTTTCATGGGTGAGTTTCTAGGTGTATTTCGACCCACTGAATCCGAAAATCCAACCTCTGATGACCAAAAATATGCTTGGAAAAAAGTTATTTCGCACGGTACGAAAAAGAGATGATCGAATATATTTTTTTTCCGAATCGGAATCGGACTTTGATCGGTGGGTTTATAGGTGTATTTTGACCCGCTGAATCCGAGAATCCAAGCTTTGATGACCAAAAATATGCTTGGAATAAAGTTATATCGCATGGTACGAAAAAGAGATGATCGGAAATATCTGTCTCCAGAATTGAAATCGAACTTTGATGGGTGGGTTTATAGGTGTATTTTGACCCGCTGAATCCGAGAATCCAAGCTTTGATGACCAAAAATATGCTTGGAATAAAGTTATATCGCATGGTACGAAAAAGAGATGATCGAAAATATCTGTCTCCAGAATCAAAATCGAACTGTGATCGGTGGGTTTATAGGTGTATTTTGACCCGCTGAATCCGAGAATCCAAGCTTTGATGACCAAAAATATGCTTGGAATAAAGTTATATCGCATGGTACGAAAAAGAGATGATCGGAAATATCTGTCTCCAGAATTGAAATCGAACTTTGATGGGTGGGTTTATAGGTGTATTTTGACCGGCTGAATCCGAAAATCCGAACTTTGATGACCAAAAATATGCTTGGAAAAAAGTTATTTCGCATGGTACGAAAAAGAGATGATCGAAAATATCTGTCTCCAGAATCGGAATCGAACTTTGATAGGTGGGTTCATAGGTGTATTTTGACCCGCTGAATCCAAAAATCCAACCTTTGTTAGGCGAAAATACACCTGGAAAGAAGTTATTTCGCATGGTACGAAAAAGAGATGATCGAAAATTTTTTTTTTCAGAATCAAAATCGGACTTTCATGGGTGAGTTTCTAGGTGAATTTCGACCCACTGAATCCGAAAATCCGAACTTTGATGACCAAAAATATGCTTGGAAAAAAGTTATTTCGCATGGTATGAAAAAGAGATGATCGAAAATATCTGTCTCCAGAATCGGAATCGAACTTTGATGGGTGGGTTCATAGGTGTATTTTGACCCGCTGAATCCAAAAATCCAACCTTTGTTAGGCGAAAATACACCTGGAAAGAAGTTATTTCGCATGGTACGAAAAAGAGATGATCGAAAATTTTTTTTTTCAGAATCAAAATCCGACTTTCATGGGTGAGTTTCTAGGTGTATTCCGACCCGCTGAATCCGAAAATCCGAACTTTGATGACCAAAAATATGCTTGGAAAAAAGTTATTTCGCATGGTACGAAAAAGAGATGATCGAAAATATCTGTCTCCAGAATCGGAATCGAACTTTGATGGGTGGGTTCATAGGTGTATTTTGACCCGCTGAATCCAAAAATCCAACCTTTGTTAGGCGAAAATACACCTGGAAAGAAGTTATTTCGCATGGTACGAAAAAGAGATGATCGAAAATTTTTTTTTTCAGAATCAAAATCGGACTTTCATGGGTGAGTTTCTAGGTGTATTTCGACCCACTGAATCCGAAAATCCAACCTCCGATGACCAAAAATATGCTTGGAAAAAAGTTATTTCGCACGGTACGAAAAAGAGATGATCGAAAATATTTTTGTTCCGAATCGGAATCGGACTTTGATGGGTGAGTTTCTAGGTGTATTTCGACCCGCTGAATCCGAAATTCCAACCTTTGATGACCAAAAATATGCTTGGAAAGAAGTTATTTCGCATGGTTCGAAAAAGAGATGATCGAAAATATCTGTCTCCAGAATCGAAATCGAACTTTGATGGGTGGGTTTATAGGTGTATTTTGACCCGCTGAATCCAGAAATCCAACCTTCGTTACACGAAAATACACCTGGAAAGAAGTTATTCCGCATGGTACGAAAAAGAGATGATCGAAAATATTTTTTTTCAGAATCGGAATCGGACGTTGATGGGTGATTTTCTAGGTGTATTTCGACCCGCTGAATCCGAGAATCCAAGCTTTGATGACCAAAAATATGCTTGGAATAAAGTTATGTCGCATGGTACGAAAAAGAGATGATCGGAAATATCTGTCTCCAGAATTGAAATCGAACTTTGATGGGTGGGTTTATAGGTGTATTTTGACCCGCTGAATCCGAGAATCCAAGCTTCGATGGCCAAAAACATGCTTGGAAAAAAGTTATTTCGCATGGGACGAAAAAGAGATGATCGGAAATATCTTTCTCCAGAATCGAAGTCGAACTTTGATGGGTGGGTTCATAGGTGTATTTTGACCCGCTGAATCCAAAAATCCAACCTCCGTTACACGAAAATACACCTGGAACGAAGTTATTCCGCATGGTACGAAAAAGAGATGATCGAAAATATTTTTTTTCAGAATCGGATCGGACTTTGATGGGTGAGTTTCTAGGTGTATTTCGACCCGCTGAATCCGAAAATCCAACCTTTGATGACCAAAAATATGCTTGGAAAAAAGTTACTTCGCATGGTTCGAAAAAGAGATGATCGGAAATATCTGTCTCCAGAATTGAAATCGAACTTTGATGGGTGGGTTTATAGGTGTATTTTGACCCGCTGAATCCGAGAATCCAAGCTTTGATGACCAAAAATATGCTTGGAAAAAAGTTATTTCGCATGGTACAAAAAAGAGATGATCGAAAATATTTTTTTTCAGAATCAAAATCTGACTTTGATGGGTGAGTTTCTAGGTGTATTCCGAACCGCTGAATCCGAAAATCCGAACTTTGATGACCAAAAATATGCTTGGAAAAAAGTTATTTCGCATGGTACGAAAAAGAGATGATCGAAAATATCTGTCTCCAGAATCGGAATCGAACTTTGATGGGTGGGTTCATAGGTGTATTTTGACCCGCTGAATCCAAAAATCCAACCTTTGTTAGGCGAAAATACACCTGGAAAGAAGTTATTTCGCATGGTACGAAAAAGAGATGATCGGAAATTTTTTTTTTCAGAATCAAAATCGGACTTTCATGGGTGAGTTTCTAGGTGTATTTCGACCCACTGAATCCGAAAATCCGAACTTTGATGACCAAAAATATGCTTGGAAAAAAGTTATTTCGCACGGTACGAAAAAGAGATGATCGAGAATATTTTTTTTCCGAATCGGAATCGGACTTTGATGGGTGAGTTTCTAGGTGTATTTCGACCCGCTGAATCCGAAATTCCAACCTTTGATGACCAAAAATATGCTTGGAAAAAAGTTATTTCGCATGGTTCGAAAAAGAGATGATCGAAAATATCTGTCTCCAGAATCGAAATCGAACTTTGATGGGTGGGTTTATAGGTGTATTTTGACCCGCTGAATCCAAAAATCCAACCTTTGTTAGGCGAAAATACACCTGGAAAGAAGTTATTTCGCATGGTACGAAAAAGAGATGATCGAAAATTTTTTTTTTCAGAATCAAAATCGGACTTTCATGGGTGAGTTTCTAGGTGTATTTCGACCCACTGGATCCGAAAATCCAACCTCCGATGACCAAAAATATGCTTGGAAAAAAGTTATTTCGCACGGTACGAAAAAGAGATGATCGAAAATATTTTTGTTCCGAATCGGAATCGGACTTTGATGGGTGAGTTTCTAGGTGTATTTCGACCCGCTGAATCCGAAATTCCAACCTTTGATGACCAAAAATATGCTTGGAAAAAAGTTATTTCGCATGGTTCGAAAAAGAGATGATCGAAAATATCTGTCTCCAGAATCGAAATCGAACTTTGATGGGTGGGTTTATAGGTGTATTTTGACCCGCTGAATCCAAAAATCCAACCTTCGTTACACGAAAATACACCTGGAAAGAAGTTATTCCGCATGGTACGAAAAAGAGATGATCGAAAATATTTTATTTCAGAATCGGAATCGGACGTTGATGGGTGATTTTCTAGGTGTATTTCGACCCGCTGAATCCGAGAATCCAAGCTTTGATGACCAAAAATATGCTTGGAATAAAGTTATGTCGCATGGTACGAAAAAGAAATGATCGGAAATATCTGTCTCCAGAATTGAAATCGAACTTTGATGGGTGGGTTTATAGGTGTATTTTGACCCGCTGAATCCGAGAATCCAAGCTTCGATGACCAAAAACATGCTTGGAAAAAAGTTATTTCGCATGGGACGAAAAAGAGATAATCGGAAATATCTTTCTCCAGAATCGAAGTCGAACTTTGATGGGTGGGTTCATAGGTGTATTTTGACCCGCTGAATCCAAAAATCCAACCTCCGTTACACGAAAATACACCTGGAAAGAAGTTATTCCGCATGGTACGAAAAAGAGATGATCGAAAATATTTTTTTTCAGAATCGGATCGGACTTTGATGGGTGAGTTTCTAGGTGTATTTCGACCCGCTGAATCCGAAAATCCAACCTTTGATGACCAAAAATATGCTTGGAAAAAAGTTACTTCGCATGGTTCGAAAAAGAGATGATCGGAAATATCTGTCTCCAGAATTGAAATCGAACTTTGATGGGTGGGTTTATAGGTGTATTTTGACCCGCTGAATCCGAGAATCCAAGCTTTGATGACCAAAAATATGCTTGGAAAAAAGTGATTTCGCATGGTACAAAAAAGAGATGATCGAAAATATTTTTTTTCAGAATCAAAATCTGACTTTGATGGGTGAGTTTCTAGGTGTATTCCGACCCGCTGAATCCGAAAATCCAACCTTTAATGGCCAAAAATATGCTTGGAAAAAAGTTATTCCGCATGGTTCGAAAAAGAGATGATCGAAAATATCTGTCTCCAGAATCAAAATCGAACTGTGATTGGTGGGTTTATAGGTGTATTTTGACCCGCTGAATCCGAGAATCCAAGCTTTGATGACCAAAAATATGCTTGGAATAAAGTTATGTCGCATGGTACGAAAAAGAGATGATCGGAAATATCTGTCTCTAGAATTGAAATCGAACTTTGATGGGTGGGTTCATAGGTGTATTTTGACCCGCTGAATCCAAAAATCCAACCTCCGTTACACGAAAATACACCTGGAAAGAAGTTATTCCGCATGGTACGAAAAAGAGATGATCGAAAATATTTTTTTTCAGAATCGGATCGGACTTTGATGGGTGAGTTTCTAGGTGTATTTCGACCCGCTGAATCCGAAAATCCAACCTCTGATGACCAAAAATATGCTTGGAAAAAAGTTATTTCGCACGGTACGAAAAAGAGATGATCGAGAATATTTTTTTTCCGAATCGGAATCGGACTTTGATGGGTGTGTTCATAGGTGTATTTTGACCCGCTGAATCCAAAAATACAACCTTTGTTAGGCGAAAATACACCTGGAAAGAAGTTATTTCGCATGGTACGAAAAAGAGATGATCGAAAATTTTTTTTTTCAGAATCAAAATCGGACTTTCATGGGTGAGTTTCTAGGTGTATTTCGACCCACTGAATCCGAAAATCCGAACTTTGATGACCAAAAATATGCTTGGAAAAAAGTTATTTCGCATGGTATGAAAAAGAGATGATCGAAAATATCTGTCTCCAGAATCGGAATCGAACTTTGATGGGTGGGTTCATAGGTGTATTTTGACCCGCTGAATCCAAAAATCCAACCTTTGTTAGGCGAAAATACACCTGGAAAGAAGTTATTTCGCATGGTACGAAAAAGAGATGATCGAAAATTTTTTTTTTCAGAATCAAAATCGGACTTTCATGGGTGAGTTTCTAGGTGTATTCCGACCCGCTGAATCCGAAAATCCGAACTTTGATGACCAAAAATATGCTTGGAAAAAAGTTATTTCGCATGGTACGAAAAAGAGATGATCGAAAATATCTGTCTCCAGAACCGGAATCGAACTTTGATGGGTGGGTTCATAGGTGTATTTTGACCCGCTGAATCCAAAAATCCAACCTTTGTTAGGCGAAAATACACCTGGAAAGAAGTTATTTCGCATGGTACGAAAAAGAGATGATCGAAAATTTTTTTTTTCAGAATCAAAATCGGACTTTCATGGGTGAGTTTCTAGGTGTATTTCGACCCACTGAATCCGAAAATCCAACCTCTGATGACCAAAAATATGCTTGGAAAAAAGTTATTTCGCACGGTACGAAAAAGAGATGATCGAGAATATTTTTTTTCCGAATCGGAATCGGACTTTGATGGGTGAGTTTCTAGGTGTATTTCGACCCGCTGAATCCGAAATTCCAACCTTTGATGACCAAAAATATGCTTGGAAAAAAGTTATTTCGCATGGTTCGAAAAAGAGATGATCGAAAATATCTGTCTCCAGAATCGAAATCGAACTTTGATGGGTGGGTTTATAGGTGTATTTTGACCCGCTGAATCCAAAAATCCAACCTTCGTTACACGAAAATACACCTGGAAAGAAGTTATTCCGCATGGTACGAAAAAGAGATGATCGAAAATATTTTTTTTCAGAATCGGAATCGGACTTTGATGGGTGATTTTCTAGGTGTATTTCGACCCGCTGAATCCGAAAATCCAACCTTTGATGGCCAAAAATATGCTTGGAAAAAAGTTATTCCGCATGGTTCGAAAAAGAGATGATCGAAAATATCTGTCTCCAGAATCGAAATCGAACTTTGATGGGTGGGTTTATAGGTGTATTTTGACCCGCTGAATCCAAAAATCCAACCATCGTTACACGAAAATACACCTGGAAAGAAGTTATTCCGCATGGTACGAAAAAGAGATGATCGAAACTATTTTTTTTCAGAATCGGATCGGACTTTGATGGGTGAGTTTCTAGGTGTATTTCGACCCGCTGGATCCGAAAATCCAACCTTTGATGACCAAAAATATGCTTGGAAAAAAGTTACTTCGCATGGTTCGAAAAAGAGATGATCGGAAATATCTGTCTCCAGAATTGAAATCGAACTTTGATGGGTGGGTTTATAGGTGTATTTTGACCCGCTGAATCCGAGAATCCAAGCTTTGATGACCAAAAATATGCTTGGAAAAAAGTTATTTCGCATGGTACAAAAAAGAGATGATCGAAAATATTTTTTTTCAGAATCAAAATCTGACTTTGATGGGTGAGTTTCTAGGTGTATTCCGACCCGCTGAATCCGAAAATCCGAACTTTGATGACCAAAAATATGCTTGGAAAAAAGTTATTTCGCATGGTACGAAAAAGAGATGATCGAAAATATCTGTCTCCAGAATCGGAATCGAACTTTGATGGGTGGGTTCATAGGTGTATTTTGACCCGCTGAATCCAAAAATCCAACCTTTGTTAGGCGAAGATACACCTGGAATGAAGTTATTTCGCATGGTACGAAAAAGAGATGATCGAAAATTTTTTTTTTCAGAATCAAAATCGGACTTTCATGGGTGAGTTTCTAGGTGTATTTCGACCCACTGAATCCGGAAATCCGAACTTTGATGACCAAAAATATGCTTGGAAAAAAGTTATTTCGCATGGTATGAAAAAGAGATGATCGAAAATATCTGTCTCCAGAATCGGAATCGAACTTTGATGGGTGGGTTCGTAGGTGTATTTTGACCCGCTGAATCCACAAATCCAACCTTTGTTAGGCGAAAATACACCTGGAAAGAAGTTATTTCGCATGGTACGAAAAAGAGATGATCGAAAATTTTTTTTTTCAGAATCAAAATCGGACTTTCATGGGTGAGTTTCTAGGTGAATTCCGACCCGCTGAATCCGGAAATCCGAACTTTGATGACCAAAAATATGCTTGGAAAAAAGTTATTTCGCATGGTACGAAAAAGAGATGATCGAAAATATCTGTCTCCAGAATCGGAATCGAACTTTGATGGGTGGGTTCATAGGTGTATTTTGACCCGCTGAATCCAAAAATCCAACCTTTGTTAGGCGAAAATACACCTGGAAAGAAGTTATTTCGCATGGTACGAAAAAGAGATGATCGAAAATTTTTTTTTTCAGAATCAAAATCGGACTTTCATGGGTGAGTTTCTAGGTGTATTTCGACCCACTGAATCCGAAAATCCAACCTCTGATGACCAAAAATATGCTTGGAAAAAAGTTATTTCGCACGGTACGAAAAAGAGATGATCGAATATATTTTTTTTCCGAATCGGAATCGGACTTTGATGGGTGAGTTTCTAGGTGTATTTCGACCCGCTGAATCCGAAATTCCAACCTTTGATGACCAAAAATATGCTTGGAAAAAAGTTATTTCGCATGGTTCGAAAAAGAGATGATCGAAAATATCTGTCTCCAGAATCGAAATCGAACTTTGATGGGTGGGTATATAGGTGTATTTTGACCCGCTGAATCCAAAAATCCAACCTTCGTTACACGAAAATACACCTGGAAAGAAGTTATCCCGCATGGTACGAAAAAGAGATGATCGAAAATATTTTTTTTCAGAATCGGAATCGGACTTTGATGGGTGATTTTCTAGGTGTATTTCGACCCGCTGAATCCGAAAATCCAACCTTTGATGGCCAAAAATATGCTTGGAAAAAAGTTATTCCGCATGGTTCGAAAAAGAGATGATCGAAAATATCTGTCTCCAGAATCAAAATCGAACTGTGATCGGTGGGTTTATAGGTGTATTTTGACCCGCTGAATCCGAGAATCCAAGCTTTGATGACCAAAAATATGCTTGGAATAAAGTTATGTCGCATGGTACGAAAAAGAGATGATCGGAAATATCTGTCTCTAGAATTGAAATCGAACTTTGATGGGTGGGTTCATAGGTGTATTTTGACCCGCTGAATCCAAAAATCCAACCTCCGTTACACGAAAATACACCTGGAAAGAAGTTATTCCGCATGGTACGAAAAAGAGATGATCGAAAATATTTTTTTTCAGAATCGGATCGGACTTTGATGGGTGAGTTTCTAGGTGTATTTCGACCCGCTGAATCCGAAAATCCAACCTCTGATGACCAAAAATATGCTTGGAAAAAAGTTATTTCGCACGGTACGAAAAAGAGATGATCGAGAATATTTTTTTTCCGAATCAGAATCGGACTTTGATGGGTGTGTTCATAGGTGTATTTTGACCCGCTGAATCCAAAAATCCAACCTTTGTTAGGCGAAAATACACCTGGAAAGAAGTTATTTCGCATGGTACGAAAAAGAGATGATCGAAAATTTTTTTTTTCAGAATCAAAATCGGACTTTCATGGGTGAGTTTCTAGGTGTATTTCGACCCACTGAATCCGAAAATCCGAACTTTGATGACCAAAAATATGCTTGGAAAAAAGTTATTTCGCATGGTATGAAAAAGAGATGATCGAAAATATCTGTCTCCAGAATCGGAATCGAACTTTGATGGGTGGGTTCATAGGTGTATTTTGACCCGCTGAATCCAAAAATCCAACCTTTGTTAGGCGAAAATACACCTGGAAAGAAGTTATTTCGCATGGTACGAAAAAGAGATGATCGAAAATTTTTTTTTTCAGAATCAAAATCGGACTTTCATGGGTGAGTTTCTAGGTGTATTCCGACCCGCTGAATCCGAAAATCCGAACTTTGATGACCAAAAATATGCTTGGAAAAAAGTTATTTCGCATGGTACGAAAAAGAGATGATCGAAAATATCTGTCTCCAGAACCGGAATCGAACTTTGATGGGTGGGTTCATAGGTGTATTTTGACCCGCTGAATCCAAAAATCCAACCTTTGTTAGGCGAAAATACACCTGGAAAGAAGTTATTTCGCATGGTACGAAAAAGAGATGATCGAAAATTTTTTTTTTCAGAATCAAAATCGGACTTTCATGGGTGAGTTTCTAGGTGTATTTCGACCCACTGAATCCGAAAATCCAACCTCTGATGACCAAAAATATGCTTGGAAAAAAGTTATTTCGCACGGTACGAAAAAGAGATGATCGAGAATATTTTTTTTCCGAATCGGAATCGGACTTTGATGGGTGAGTTTCTAGGTGTATTTCGACCCGCTGAATCCGAAATTCCAACCTTTGATGACCAAAAATATGCTTGGAAAAAAGTTATTTCGCATGGTTCGAAAAAGAGATGATCGAAAATATCTGTCTCCAGAATCGAAATCGAACTTTGATGGGTGGGTTTATAGGTGTATTTTGACCCGCTGAATCCAAAAATCCAACCTTCGTTACACGAAAATACACCTGGAAAGAAGTTATTCCGCATGGTACGAAAAAGAGATGATCGAAAATATTTTTTTTCAGAATCGGAATCGGACTTTGATGGGTGATTTTCTAGGTGTATTTCGACCCGCTGAATCCGAAAATCCAACCTTTGATGGCCAAAAATATGCTTGGAAAAAAGTTATTCCGCATGGTTCGAAAAAGAGATGATCGAAAATATCTGTCTCCAGAATCAAAATCGAACTGTGATCGGTGGGTTTATAGGTGTATTTCGACCCGCTGAATCCGAAATTCCAACCTTTGATGACCAAAAATATGCTTGGAAAGAAGTTATTTCGCATGGTTCGAAAAAGAGATGATCGAAAATATCTGTCTCCAGAATCGAAATCGAACTTTGATGGGTGGGTTTATAGGTGTATTTTGACCCGCTGAATCCAAAAATCCAACCTTTGTTAGGCGAAAATACACCTGGAAAGAAGTTATTTCGCATGGTACGAAAAAGAGATGATCGACAATTTTTTTTTTCAGAATCAAAATCGGACTTTCATGGGTGAGTTTCTAGGTGTATTTCGACCCACTGAATCCGAAAATCCAACCTCTGATGACCAAAAATATGCTTGGAAAAAAGTTATTTCGCACGGTACGAAAAAGAGATGATCGAGAATATTTTTTTTCCGAATCGGAATCGGACTTTGATGGGTGAGTTTCTAGGTGTATTTCGACCCGCTGAATCCGAAATTCCAACCTTTGATGACCAAAAATATGCTTGGAAAAAAGTTATTTCGCATGGTTCGAAAAAGAGATGATCGAAAATATCTGTCTCCAGAATCGAAATCGAACTTTGATGGGTGGGTTTATAGGTGTATTTTGACCCGCTGAATCCAAAAATCCAACCTTCGTTACACGAAAATACACCTGGAAAGAAGTTATTCCGCATGGTACGAAAAAGAGATGATCGAAAATATTTTTTTTCAGAATCGGAATCGGACTTTGATGGGTGATTTTCTAGGTGTATTTCGACCCGCTGAATCCGAAAATCCAACCTTTGATGGCCAAAAATATGCTTGGAAAAAAGTTATTCCGCATGGTTCGAAAAAGAGATGATCGAAAATATCTGTCTCCAGAATCGAAATCGAACTTTGATGGGTGGGTTTATAGGTGTATTTTGACCCGCTGAATCCAAAAATCCAACCTTCGTTACACGAAAACACACCTGGAAAGAAGTTATTCCGCATGGTACGAAAAAGAGATGATCGAAACTATTTTTTTTCAGAATCGGATCGGACTTTGATGGGTGAGTTTCTAGGTGTATTTCGACCCGCTGAATCCGAAAATCCAACCTTTGATGACCAAAAATATGCTTGGAAAAAAGTTACTTCGCATGGTTCGAAAAAGAGATGATCGGAAATATCTGTCTCCAGAATTGAAATCGAACTTTGATGGGTGGGTTTATAGGTGTATTTTGACCCGCTGAATCCGAGAATCCAAGCTTTGATGACCAAAAATATGCTTGGAAAAAAGTTATTTCGCATGGTACAAAAAAGAGATGATCGAAAATATTTTTTTTCAGAATCAAAATCTGACTTTGATGGGTGAGTTTCTAGGTGTATTCCGACCCGCTGAATCCGAAAATCCGAACTTTGATGACCAAAAATATGCTTGGAAAAAAGTTATTTCGCATGGTACGAAAAAGAGATGATCGAAAATATCTGTCTCCAGAATCGGAATCGAACTTTGATGGGTGGGTTCGTAGGTGTATTTTGACCCGCTGAATCCACAAATCCAACCTTTGTTAGGCGAAAATACACCTGGAAAGAAGTTATTTCGCATGGTACGAAAAAGAGATGATCGAAAATTTTTTTTTTCAGAATCAAAATCGGACTTTCATGGGTGAGTTTCTAGGTGAATTCCGACCCGCTGAATCCGAAAATCCGAACTTTGATGACCAAAAATATGCTTGGAAAAAAGTTATTTCGCATGGTACGAAAAAGAGATGATCGAAAATATCTGTCTCCAGAATCGGAATCGAACTTTGATGGGTGGGTTCATAGGTGTATTTTGACCCGCTGAATCCAAAAATCCAACCTTTGTTAGGCGAAAATACACCTGGAAAGAAGTTATTTCGCAAGGTACGAAAAAGAGATGATCGAAAATTTTTTTTTTCAGAATCAAAATCGGACTTTCATGGGTGAGTTTCTAGGTGTATTTCGACCCACTGAATCCGAAAATCCAACCTCTGATGACCAAAAATATGCTTGGAAAAAAGTTATTTCGCACGGTACGAAAAAGAGATGATCGAATATATTTTTTTTCCGAATCGGAATCGGACTTTGATGGGTGAGTTTCTAGGTGTATTTCGACCCGCTGAATCCGAAATTCCAACCTTTGATGACCAAAAATATGCTTGGAAAAAAGTTATTTCGCATGGTTCGAAAAAGAGATGATCGAAAATATCTGTCTCCAGAATCGAAATCGAACTTTGATGGGTGGGTTTATAGGTGTATTTTGACCCGCTGAATCCAAAAATCCAACCTTCGTTACACGAAAATACACCTGGAAAGAAGTTATCCCGCATGGTACGAAAAAGAGATGATCGAAAATATTTTTTTTCAGAATCGGAATCGGACTTTGATGGGTGATTTTCTAGGTGTATTTCGACCCGCTGAATCCGAAAATCCAACCTTTGATGGCCAAAAATATGCTTGGAAAAAAGTTATTCCGCATGGTTCGAAAAAGAGATGATCGAAAATATCTGTCTCCAGAATCAAAATCGAACTGTGATCGGTGGGTTTATAGGTGTATTTTGACCCGCTGAATCCGAGAATCCAAGCTTTGATGACCAAAAATATGCTTGGAATAAAGTTATGTCGCATGGTACGAAAAAGAGATGATCGGAAATATCTGTCTCTAGAATTGAAATCGAACTTTGATGGGTGGGTTCATAGGTGTATTTTGACCCGCTGAATCCAAAAATCCAACCTCCGTTACACGAAAATACACCTGGAAAGAAGTTATTCCGCATGGTACGAAAAAGAGATGATCGAAAATATTTTTTTTCAGAATCGGATCGGACTTTGATGGGTGAGTTTCTAGGTGTATTTCGACCCGCTGAATCCGAAAATCCAACCTCTGATGACCAAAAATATGCTTGGAAAAAAGTTATTTCGCACGGTACGAAAAAGAGATGATCGAGAATATTTTTTTTCCGAATCGGAATCGGACTTTGATGGGTGAGTTTCTAGGTGTATTTCGACCCGCTGAATCCGAAATTCCAACCTTTGATGACCAAAAATATGCTTGGAAAAAAGTTATTTCGCATGGTTCGAAAAAGAGATGATCGAAAATATCTGTCTCCAGAATCGAAATCGAACTTTGATGGGTGGGTTTATAGGTGTATTTTGACCCGCTGAATCCAAAAATCCAACCTTCGTTACACGAAAATACACCTGGAAAGAAGTTATCCCGCATGGTACGAAAAAGAGATGATCGAAAATATTTTTTTTCAGAATCGGAATCGGACTTTGATGGGTGATTTTCTAGGTGTATTTCGACCCGCTGAATCCGAAAATCCAACCTTTGATGGCCAAAAATATGCTTGGAAAAAAGTTATTCCGCATGGTTCGAAAAAGAGATGATCGAAAATATCTGTCTCCAGAATCAAAATCGAACTGTGATCGGTGGGTTTATAGGTGTATTTTGACCCGCTGAATCCGAGAATCCAAGCTTTGATGACCAAAAATATGCTTGGAATAAAGTTATGTCGCATGGTACGAAAAAGAGATGATCGGAAATATCTGTCTCTAGAATTGAAATCGAACTTTGATGGGTGGGTTCATAGGTGTATTTTGACCCGCTGAATCCAAAAATCCAACCTCCGTTACACGAAAATACACCTGGAAAGAAGTTATTCCGCATGGTACGAAAAAGAGATGATCGAAAATATTTTTTTTCAGAATCGGATCGGACTTTGATGGGTGAGTTTCTAGGTGTATTTCGACCCGCTGAATCCGAAAATCCAACCTCTGATGACCAAAAATATGCTTGGAAAAAAGTTATTTCGCACGGTACGAAAAAGAGATGATCGAGAATATTTTTTTTCCGAATCAGAATCGGACTTTGATGGGTGTGTTCATAGGTGTATTTTGACCCGCTGAATCCAAAAATCCAACCTTTGTTAGGCGAAAATACACCTGGAAAGAAGTTATTTCGCATGGTACGAAAAAGAGATGATCGAAAATTTTTTTTTTCAGAATCAAAATCGGACTTTCATGGGTGAGTTTCTAGGTGTATTTCGACCCACTGAATCCGAAAATCCGAACTTTGATGACCAAAAATATGCTTGGAAAAAAGTTATTTCGCATGGTATGAAAAAGAGATGATCGAAAATATCTGTCTCCAGAATCGGAATCGAACTTTGATGGGTGGGTTCATAGGTGTATTTTGACCCGCTGAATCCAAAAATCCAACCTTTGTTAGGCGAAAATACACCTGGAAAGAAGTTATTTCGCATGGTACGAAAAAGAGATGATCGAAAATTTTTTTTTTCAGAATCAAAATCGGACTTTCATGGGTGAGTTTCTAGGTGTATTCCGACCCGCTGAATCCGAAAATCCGAACTTTGATGACCAAAAATATGCTTGGAAAAAAGTTATTTCGCATGGTACGAAAAAGAGATGATCGAAAATATCTGTCTCCAGAACCGGAATCGAACTTTGATGGGTGGGTTCATAGGTGTATTTTGACCCGCTGAATCCAAAAATCCAACCTTTGTTAGGCGAAAATACACCTGGAAAGAAGTTATTTCGCATGGTACGAAAAAGAGATGATCGAAAATTTTTTTTTTCAGAATCAAAATCGGACTTTCATGGGTGAGTTTCTAGGTGTATTTCGACCCACTGAATCCGAAAATCCAACCTCTGATGACCAAAAATATGCTTGGAAAAAAGTTATTTCGCACGGTACGAAAAAGAGATGATCGAGAATATTTTTTTTCCGAATCGGAATCGGACTTTGATGGGTGAGTTTCTAGGTGTATTTCGACCCGCTGAATCCGAAATTCCAACCTTTGATGACCAAAAATATGCTTGGAAAAAAGTTATTTCGCATGGTTCGAAAAAGAGATGATCGAAAATATCTGTCTCCAGAATCGAAATCGAACTTTGATGGGTGGGTTTATAGGTGTATTTTGACCCGCTGAATCCAAAAATCCAACCTTCGTTACACGAAAATACACCTGGAAAGAAGTTATTCCGCATGGTACGAAAAAGAGATGATCGAAAATATTTTTTTTCAGAATCGGAATCGGACTTTGATGGGTGATTTTCTAGGTGTATTTCGACCCGCTGAATCCGAAAATCCAACCTTTGATGGCCAAAAATATGCTTGGAAAAAAGTTATTCCGCATGGTTCGAAAAAGAGATGATCGAAAATATCTGTCTCCAGAATCAAAATCGAACTGTGATCGGTGGGTTTATAGGTGTATTTCGACCCGCTGAATCCGAAATTCCAACCTTTGATGACCAAAAATATGCTTGGAAAGAAGTTATTTCGCATGGTTCGAAAAAGAGATGATCGAAAATATCTGTCTCCAGAATCGAAATCGAACTTTGATGGGTGGGTTTATAGGTGTATTTTGACCCGCTGAATCCAAAAATCCAACCTTTGTTAGGCGAAAATACACCTGGAAAGAAGTTATTTCGCATGGTACGAAAAAGAGATGATCGACAATTTTTTTTTTCAGAATCAAAATCGGACTTTCATGGGTGAGTTTCTAGGTGTATTTCGACCCACTGAATCCGAAAATCCAACCTCCGATGACCAAAAATATGCTTGGAAAAAAGTTATTTCGCACGGTACGAAAAAGAGATGATCGAAAATATTTTTGTTCCGAATCGGAATCGGACTTTGATGGGTGAGTTTCTAGGTGTATTTCGACCCGCTGAATCCGAAATTCCAACCTTTGATGACCAAAAATATGCTTGGAAAAAAGTTATTTCGCATGGTTCGAAAAAGAGATGATCGAAAATATCTGTCTCCAGAATCGAAATCGAACTTTGATGGGTGAGTTTATAGGTGTATTTTGACCCGCTGAATCCAAAAATCCAACCTTCGTTACACGAAAATACACCTGGAAAGAAGTTATTCCGCATGGTACGAAAAAGAGATGATCGAAAATATTTTTTTTCAGAATCGGAATCGGACGTTGATGGGTGATTTTCTAGGTGTATTTCGACCCGCTGAATCCGAGAATCCAAGCTTTGATGACCAAAAATATGCTTGGAATAAAGTTATGTCGCATGGTACGAAAAAGAGATGATCGGAAATATCTGTCTCCAGAATTGAAATCGAACTTTGATGGGTGGGTTTATAGGTGTATTTTGACCCGCTGAATCCGAGAATCCAAGCTTCGATGACCAAAAACATGCTTGGAAAAAAGTTATTTCGCATGGGACGAAAAAGAGATGATCGGAAATATCTTTCTCCAGAATCGAAGTCGAACTTTGATGGGTGGGTTCATAGGTGTATTTTGACCCGCTGAATCCAAAAATCCAACCTCCGTTACACGAAAATACACCTGGAAAGGAGTTATTCCGCATGGTACGAAAAAGAGATGATCGAAAATATTTTTGTTCAGAATCGGATCGGACTTTGATGGGTGGGTTTATAGGTGTATTTCGACCCGCTGAATCCGACAATCCAAGCTTTGATGACCAAAAATATGCTTGGAAAAAAGTTATTTCGCATGATACGAAAAAGAGATGATCGAAAATATTTTTTTTCAGACTCAAAATCGGACTTTGATGGGTGGGTTTATAGGTGTATTTTGACCCGCTGAATCCGAGAATCCAAGCTTGGATGACCAAAAATATGCTTGGAAAAAAGTTATTTCGCATGGTACGAAAAAGAGATGATCGGAAATATCTTTCTCCAGAATCGAAGTCGAACTTTGATGGGTGGGTTCATAGGTGTATTTTGACCCGCTGAATCCAAAAATCCAACCTCCGTTACACGAAAATACACCTGGAAAGAAGTTATTCCGCACGGTACGAAAAAGAGATGATCGAAAATATTTTTTTTCAGAATCGGATCGGACTTTGATGGGTGAGTTTCTAGGTGTATTTCGACCCGCTGAATCCGAAAATCCAACCTTTGATGACCAAAAATATGCTTGGAAAAAAGTTACTTCGCATGGTTCGAAAAAGAGATGATCGGAAATATCTGTCTCCAGAATTGAAATCGAACTTTGATGGGTGGGTTTATAGGTGTATTTTGACCCGCTGAATCCGAGAGTCCAAGCTTTGATGACCAAAAATATGCTTGGAAAAAAGTTATTTCGCATGGTACAAAAAAGAGATGATCGAAAATATTTTTTTTCAGAATTAAAATCTGACTTCGATGGGTGAGTTTCTAGGTGTATTTCGACCCGCTGAATCCGAAAATCCAACCTTTGATGACGAAAATATGCTTGGAAAAAAGTTATTTCGCTTGGTACGAAAAAGAGATGATCGAAAATATCTGTCTCCAGGATCGGAATCGAACTTTGATGGGTGGGTTTATAGGTGTATTTCGACCCGCTGAATCCGACAATCCAAGCTTTGATGACCAAAAATATGCTTGGAAAAAAGTTATTTCGCATGATACGAAAAAGAGATGATCGAAAATATTTTTTTTCAGACTCAAAATCGGACTTTGATGGGTGGGTTTATAGGTGTATTTCGACCCGCTGAATCCGAGAATCCAAGCTTGGATGACCAAAAATATGCTTGGAAAAAAGTTATTTCGCATGGTACGAAAAAGAGATGATCGGAAATATCTTTCTCCAGAATCGAAGTCGAACTTTGATGGGTGGGTTCATAGGTGTATTTTGACCCGCTGAATCCAAAAATCCAACCTTTGTTAGGCGAAAATACACCTGGAAACAAGTTATTTCGCATGGTACGAAAAAGAGATGATCGAAAATTTTTTTTTTCAGAATCAAAATCGGACTTTCATGGGTGAGTTTCTAGGTGTATTTCGACCCACTGAATCCGAAAATCCGAACTTTGATGACCAAAAATATGCTTGGAAAAAAGTTATTTCGCATGGTATGAAAAAGAGATGATCGAAAATATCTGTCTCCAGAATCGGAATCGAACTTTGATGGGTGGGTTCGTAGGTGTATTTTGACCCGCTGAATCCGAGAATCCAAGCTTTGATAACCAAAAATATGCTTGGAATAAAGTTATGTCGCATGGTACGAAAAAGAGATGATCGGAAATATCTGTCTCTAGAATTGAAATCGAACTTTGATGGGTGGGTTTATAGGTGTATTTTGACCCGCTGAATCCGAGAATCCAAGCTTCGATGACCAAAAACATGCTTGGAAAAAAGTTATTTCGCATGGTACGAAAAAGAGATGATCGGAAATATCTTTCTCCAGAATCGAAGTCGAACTTTGATGGGTGGGCTCATAGGTGTATTTTGACCCGCTGAATCCAAAAATCCAACCTCCGTTACACGAAAATACACCTGGAAAGAAGTTATTCCGCATGGTACGAAAAAGAGATGATCGAAAATATTTTTTTTCAGAA
Source organism: Phymatocera aterrima (assembly GCA_963170745.1). Classification (NCBI taxonomy): domain Eukaryota; kingdom Metazoa; phylum Arthropoda; class Insecta; order Hymenoptera; family Tenthredinidae; genus Phymatocera; species Phymatocera aterrima. The sequence continues at coordinate 372,744 of CAUJGY010000138.1, read as the reverse complement.
TCGGATCGGACTTTGATGGGTGAGTTTCTAGGTGTATTTCAACCCGCTGAATCCGAAAATCCAACCTTTGATGACCAAAAATATGCTTGGAAAAAAGTTACTTCGCATGGTTCGAAAAAGAGATGATCGGAAATATCTGTCTCCAGAATTGAAATCGAACTTTGATGGGTGGGTTTATAGGTGTATTTTGACCCGCTGAATCCGAGAGTCCAAGCTTTGATGACCAAAAATATGCTTGGAAAAAAGTTATTTCGCATGGTACAAAAAAGAGATGATCGAAAATATTTTTTTTCAGAATTAAAATCTGACTTCGATGGGTGAGTTTCTAGGTGTATTTCGACCCGCTGAATCCGAAAATCCAACCTTTGATGACGAAAATATGCTTGGAAAAAAGTTATTTCGCTTGGTACGAAAAAGAGATGATCGAAAATATCTGTCTCCAGGATCGGAATCGAACTTTGATGGGTGGGTTTATAGGTGTATTTCGACCCGCTGAATCCGACAATCCAAGCTTTGATGACCAAAAATATGCTTGGAAAAAAGTTATTTCGCATGATACGAAAAAGAGATGATCGAAAATATTTTTTTTCAGACTCAAAATCGGACTTTGATGGGTGGGTTTATAGGTGTATTTTGACCCGCTGAATCCGAGAATCCAAGCTTGGATGACCAAAAATATGCGTGGAAAAAAGTTATTTCGCATGGTACGAAAAAGAGATGATCGGAAATATCTTTCTCCAGAATCGAAGTCGAACTTTGATGGGTGGGTTCATAGGTGTATTTTGACCCGCTGAATCCAAAAATCCAACCTTTGTTAGGCGAAAATACACCTGGAAAGAAGTTATTTCGCATGGTACGAAAAAGAGATGATCGAAAATTTTTTTTTTCAGAATCAAAATCGGACTTTCATGGGTGAGTTTCTAGGTGTATTTCGACCCACTGAATCCGAAAATCCGAACTTTGATGACCAAAAATATGCTTGGAAAAAAGTTATTTCGCATGGTATGAAAAAGAGATGATCGAAAATATCTGTCTCCAGAATCGGAATCGAACTTTGATGGGTGGGTTCGTAGGTGTATTTTGACCCGCTGAATCCAAAAATCCAACCTTTGTTAGGCGAAAATACACCTGGAAAGAAGTTATTTCGCATGGTACGAAAAAGAGATGATCGAAAATTTTTGTTTTCAGAATCAAAATCGGACTCTCATGGGTGAGTTTCTAGGTGTATTTCGACCCACTGAATCCGAAAATCCAACCTCTGATGACCAAAAATATGCTTGGAAAAAAGTTATTTCGCACGGTACGAAAAAGAGATGATCGAATATATTTTTTTTCCGAATCGGAATCGGACTTTGATGGGTGAGTTTCTAGGTGTATTTCGACCCGCTGGATCCGAAATTCCAACCTTTGATGACCAAAAATATGCTTGGAAAAAAGTTATTTCGCATGGTTCGAAAAAGAGATGATCGAAAATATCTGTCTCCAGAATCGAAATCGAACTTTGATGGGTGGGTTTATAGGTGTATTTTGACCCGCTGAATCCAAAAATCCAACCTTCGTTACACGAAAATACACCTGGAAAGAAGTTATTCCGCATGGTACGAAAAAGAGATGATCGAAAATATCTGTCTCCAGAATCGGAATCGAACTTTGATGGGTGGGTTCGTAGGTGTATTTTGACCCGCTGAATCCAAAAATCCAACCTTTGTTAGGCGAAAATACACCTGGAAAGAAGTTATTTCGCATGGTACGAAAAAGAGATGATCGAAAATTTTTTTTTTCAGAATCAAAATCGGACTTTCATGGGTGAGTTTCTAGGTGTATTTCGACCCACTGAATCCGAAAATCCGAACTTTGATGACCAAAAATATGCTTGGAAAAAAGTTATTTCGCATGGTATGAAAAAGAGATGATCGAAAATATCTGTCTCCAGAATCGGAATCGAACTTTGATGGGTGGGTTCGTAGGTGTATTTTGACCCGCTGAATCCGAGAATCCAAGCTTTGATAACCAAAAATATGCTTGGAATAAAGTTATGTCGCATGGTACGAAAAAGAGATGATCGGAAATATCTGTCTCTAGAATTGAAATCGAACTTTGATGGGTGGGTTTATAGGTGTATTTTGACCCGCTGAATCCGAGAATCCAAGCTTCGATGACCAAAAACATGCTTGGAAAAAAGTTATTTCGCATGGTACGAAAAAGAGATGATCGGAAATATCTTTCTCCAGAATCGAAGTCGAACTTTGATGGGTGGGTTCATAGGTGTATTTTGACCCGCTGAATCCAAAAATCCAACCTCCGTTACACGAAAATACACCTGGAAAGAAGTTATTCCGCATGGTACGAAAAAGAGATGATCGAAAATATTTTTTTTCAGAATCGGATCGGACTTTGATGGGTGAGTTTCTAGGTGTATTTCGACCCGCTGAATCCGAAAATCCAACCTTTGATGACCAAAAATATGCTTGGAAAAAAGTTACTTCGCATGGTTCGAAAAAGAGATGATCGGAAATATCTGTCTCCAGAATTGAAATCGAACTTTGATGGGTGGGTTTATAGGTGTATTTTGACCCGCTGAATCCGAGAGTCCAAGCTTTGATGACCAAAAATATGCTTGGAAAAAAGTTATTTCGCATGGTACAAAAAAGAGATGATCGAAAATATTTTTTTTCAGAATTAAAATCTGACTTCGATGGGTGAGTTTCTAGGTGTATTTCGACCCGCTGAATCCGAAAATCCAACCTTTGATGACGAAAATATGCTTGGAAAAAAGTTATTTCGCTTGGTACGAAAAAGAGATGATCGAAAATATCTGTCTCCAGGATCGGAATCGAACTTTGATGGGTGGGTTTATAGGTGTATTTCGACCCGCTGAATCCGACAATCCAAGCTTTGATGACCAAAAATATGCTTGGAAAAAAGTTATTTCGCATGATACGAAAAAGAGATGATCGAAAATATTTTTTTTCAGACTCAAAATCGGACTTTGATGGGTGGGTTTATAGGTGTATTTTGACCCGCTGAATCCGAGAATCCAAGCTTGGATGACCAAAAATATGCTTGGAAAAAAGTTATTTCGCATGGTACGAAAAAGAGATGATCGGAAATATCTTTCTCCAGAATCGAAGTCGAACTTTGATGGGTGGGTTCATAGGTGTATTTTGACCCGCTGAATCCAAAAATCCAACCTCCGTTACACGAAAATACACCTGGAAAGAAGTTATTTCGCATGGTACGAAAAAGAGATGATCGAAAATTTTTTTTTTCAGAATCAAAATCGGACTTTCATGGGTGAGTTTCTAGGTGTATTTCGACCCACTGAATCCGAAAATCCGAACTTTGATGACCAAAAATATGCTTGGAAAAAAGTTATTTCGCATGGTATGAAAAAGAGATGATCGAAAATATCTGTCTCCAGAATCGGAATCGAACTTTGATGGGTGGGTTCGTAGGTGTATTTTGACCCGCTGAATCCGAGAATCCAAGCTTTGATAAACAAAAATATGCTTGGAATAAAGTTATGTCGCATGGTACGAAAAAGAGATGATCGGAAATATCTGTCTCTAGAATTGAAATCGAACTTTGATGGGTGGGTTTATAGGTGTATTTTGACCCGCTGAATCCGAGAATCCAAGCTTCGATGACCAAAAACATGCTTGGAAAAAAGTTATTTCGCATGGTACGAAAAAGAGATGATCGGAAATATCTTTCTCCAGAATCGAAGTCGAACTTTGATGGGTGGGTTCATAGGTGTATTTTGACCCGCTGAATCCAAAAATCCAACCTCCGTTACACGAAAATACACCTGGAAAGAAGTTATTCCGCATGGTACGAAAAAGAGATGATCGAAAATATTTTTTTTCAGAATCGGATCGGACTTTGATGGGTGAGTTTCTAGGTGTATTTCGACCCGCTGAATCCGAAAATCCAACCTTTGATGACCAAAAATATGCTTGGAAAAAAGTTACTCCGCATGGTTCGAAAAAGAGATGATCGGAAATATCTGTCTCCAGAATTGAAATCGAACTTTGATGGGTGGGTTTATAGGTGTATTTTGACCCGCTGAATCCGAGAGTCCAAGCTTTGATGACCAAAAATATGCTTGGAAAAAAGTTATTTCGCATGGTACAAAAAAGAGATGATCGAAAATATTTTTTTTCAGAATTAAAATCTGACTTCGATGGGTGAGTTTCTAGGTGTATTTCGACCCGCTGAATCCGAAAATCCAACCTTTGATGACGAAAATATGCTTGGAAAAAAGTTATTTCGCTTGGTACGAAAAAGAGATGATCGAAAATATCTGTCTCCAGGATCGGAATCGAACTTTGATGGGTGGGTTTATAGGTGTATTTCGACCCGCTGAATCCGACAATCCAAGCTTTGATGACCAAAAATATGCTTGGAAAAAAGTTATTTCGCATGATACGAAAAAGAGATGATCGAAAATATTTTTTTTCAGACTCAAAATCGGACTTTGATGGGTGGGTTTATAGGTGTATTTTGACCCGCTGAATCCGAGAATCCAAGCTTGGATGACCAAAAATATGCTTGGAAAAAAGTTATTTCGCATGGTACGAAAAAGAGATGATCGGAAATATCTTTCTCCAGAATCGAAGTCGAACTTTGATGGGTGGGTTCATAGGTGTATTTTGACCCGCTGAATCCAAAAATCCAACCTCCGTTACACGAAAATACACCTGGAAAGAAGTTATTCCGCATGGTACGAAAAAGAGATGATCGAAAATATTTTTTTTCAGAATCGGATCGGACTTTGATGGGTGAGTTTCTAGGTGTATTTCGACCCGCTGAATCCGAAAATCCAACCTTTGATGACCAAAAATATGCTTGGAAAAAAGTTACTTCGCATGGTTCGAAAAAGAGATGATCGGAAATATCTGTCTCCAGAATTGAAATCGAACTTTGATGGGTGGGTTTATAGGTGTATTTTGACCCGCTGAATCCGAGAGTCCAAGCTTTGATGACCAAAAATATGCTTGGAAAAAAGTTATTTCGCATGGTACAAAAAAGAGATGATCGAAAATATTTTTTTTCAGAATTAAAATCTGACTTCGATGGGTGAGTTTCTAGGTGTATTTCGACCCGCTGAATCCGAAAATCCAACCTTTGATGACGAAAATATGCTTGGAAAAAAGTTATTTCGCTTGGTACGAAAAAGAGATGATCGAAAATATCTGTCTCCAGGATCGGAATCGAACTTTGATGGGTGGGTTTATAGGTGTATTTCGACCCGCTGAATCCGACAATCCAAGCTTTGATGACCAAAAATATGCTTGGAAAAAAGTTATTTCGCATGATACGAAAAAGAGATGATCGAAAATATTTTTTTTCAGACTCAAAATCGGACTTTGATGGGTGGGTTTATAGGTGTATTTTGACCCGCTGAATCCGAGAATCCAAGCTTGGATGACCAAAAATATGCTTGGAAAAAAGTTATTTCGCATGGTACGAAAAAGAGATGATCGGAAATATCTTTCTCCAGAATCGAAGTCGAACTTTGATGGGTGGGTTCATAGGTGTATTTTGACCCGCTGAATCCAAAAATCCAACCTTTGTTAGGCGAAAATACACCTGGAAAGAAGTTATTTCGCATGGTACGAAAAAGAGATGATCGAAAATTTTTTTTTTCAGAATCAAAATCGGACTGTCATGGGTGAGTTTCTAGGTGTATTTCGACCCACTGAATCCGAAAATCCGAACTTTGATGACCAAAAATATGCTTGGAAAAAAGTTATTTCGCATGGTATGAAAAAGAGATGATCGAAAATATCTGTCTCCAGAATCGGAATCGAACTTTGATGGGTGGGTTCGTAGGTGTATTTTGACCCGCTGAATCCGAGAATCCAAGCTTTGATAACCAAAAATATGCTTGGAATAAAGTTATGTCGCATGGTACGAAAAAGAGATGATCGGAAATATCTGTCTCTAGAATTGAAATCGAACTTTGATGGGTGGGTTTATAGGTGTATTTTGACCCGCTGAATCCGAGAATCCAAGCTTCGATGACCAAAAACATGCTTGGAAAAAAGTTATTTCGCATGGTACGAAAAAGAGATGATCGGAAATATCTTTCTCCAGAATCGAAGTCGAACTTTGATGGGTGGGTTCATAGGTGTATTTTGACCCGCTGAATCCAAAAATCCAACCTCCGTTACACGAAAATACACCTGGAAAGAAGTTATTCCGCATGGTACGAAAAAGAGATGATCGAAAATATTTTTTTTCAGAATCGGATCGGACTTTGATGGGTGAGTTTCTAGGTGTATTTCGACCCGCTGAATCCGAAAATCCAACCTTTGATGACCAAAAATATGCTTGGAAAAAAGTTACTTCGCATGGTTCGAAAAAGAGATGATCGGAAATATCTGTCTCCAGAATTGAAATCGAACTTTGATGGGTGGGTTTATAGGTGTATTTTGACCCGCTGAATCCGAGAGTCCAAGCTTTGATGACCAAAAATATGCTTGGAAAAAAGTTATTTCGCATGGTACAAAAAAGAGATGATCGAAAATATTTTTTTTCAGAATTAAAATCTGACTTCGATGGGTGAGTTTCTAGGTGTATTTCGACCCGCTGAATCCGAAAATCCAACCTTTGATGACGAAAATATGCTTGGAAAAAAGTTATTTCGCTTGGTACGAAAAAGAGATGATCGAAAATATCTGTCTCCAGGATCGGAATCGAACTTTGATGGGTGGGTTTATAGGTGTATTTCGACCCGCTGAATCCGACAATCCAAGCTTTGATGACCAAAAATATGCTTGGAAAAAAGTTATTTCGCATGATACGAAAAAGAGATGATCGAAAATATTTTTTTTCAGACTCAAAATCGGACTTTGATGGGTGGGTTTATAGGTGTATTTTGACCCGCTGAATCCGAGAATCCAAGCTTGGATGACCAAAAATATGCTTGGAAAAAAGTTATTTCGCATGGTACGAAAAAGAGATGATCGGAAATATCTTTCTCCAGAATCGAAGTCGAACTTTGATGGGTGGGTTCATAGGTGTATTTTGACCCGCTGAATCCAAAAATCCAACCTCCGTTACACGAAAATACACCTGGAAAGAAGTTATTCCGCATGGTACGAAAAAGAGATGATCGAAAATATTTTTTTTCAGAATCGGATCGGACTTTGATGGGTGAGTTTCTAGGTGTATTTCGACCCGCTGAATCCGAAAATCCAACCTTTGATGACCAAAAATATGCTTGGAAAAAAGTTACTTCGCATGGTTCGAAAAAGAGATGATCGGAAATATCTGTCTCCAGAATTGAAATCGAACTTTGATGGGTGGGTTTATAGGTGTATTTTGACCCGCTGAATCCGAGAGTCCAAGCTTTGATGACCAAAAATATGCTTGGAAAAAAGTTATTTCGCATGGTACAAAAAAGAGATGATCGAAAATATTTTTTTTCAGAATTAAAATCTGACTTCGATGGGTGAGTTTCTAGGTGTATTTCGACCCGCTGAATCCGAAAATCCAACCTTTGATGACGAAAATATGCTTGGAAAAAAGTTATTTCGCTTGGTACGAAAAAGAGATGATCGAAAATATCTGTCTCCAGGATCGGAATCGAACTTTGATGGGTGGGTTTATAGGTGTATTTCGACCCGCTGAATCCGACAATCCAAGCTTTGATGACCAAAAATATGCTTGGAAAAAAGTTATTTCGCATGATACGAAAAAGAGATGATCGAAAATATTTTTTTTCAGACTCAAAATCGGACTTTGATGGGTGGGTTTATAGGTGTATTTTGACCCGCTGAATCCGAGAATCCAAGCTTGGATGACCAAAAATATGCTTGGAAAAAAGTTATTTCGCATGGTACGAAAAAGAGATGATCGGAAATATCTTTCTCCAGAATCGAAGTCGAACTTTGATGGGTGGGTTCATAGGTGTATTTTGACCCGCTGAATCCAAAAATCCAACCTTTGTTAGGCGAAAATACACCTGGAAAGAAGTTATTTCGCATGGTACGAAAAAGAGATGATCGAAAATTTTTTTTTTCAGAATCAAAATCGGACTGTCATGGGTGAGTTTCTAGGTGTATTTCGACCCACTGAATCCGAAAATCCGAACTTTGATGACCAAAAATATGCTTGGAAAAAAGTTATTTCGCATGGTATGAAAAAGAGATGATCGAAAATATCTGTCTCCAGAATCGGAATCGAACTTTGATGGGTGGGTTCGTAGGTGTATTTTGACCCGCTGAATCCGAGAATCCAAGCTTTGATAACCAAAAATATGCTTGGAATAAAGTTATGTCGCATGGTACGAAAAAGAGATGATCGGAAATATCTGTCTCTAGAATTGAAATCGAACTTTGATGGGTGGGTTTATAGGTGTATTTTGACCCGCTGAATCCGAGAATCCAAGCTTCGATGACCAAAAACATGCTTGGAAAAAAGTTATTTCGCATGGTACGAAAAAGAGATGATCGGAAATATCTTTCTCCAGAATCGAAGTCGAACTTTGATGGGTGGGTTCATAGGTGTATTTTGACCCGCTGAATCCAAAAATCCAACCTCCGTTACACGAAAATACACCTGGAAAGAAGTTATTCCGCATGGTACGAAAAAGAGATGATCGAAAATATTTTTTTTCAGAATCGGATCGGACTTTGATGGGTGAGTTTCTAGGTGTATTTCGACCCGCTGAATCCGAAAATCCAACCTTTGATGACCAAAAATATGCTTGGAAAAAAGTTACTTCGCATGGTTCGAAAAAGAGATGATCGGAAATATCTGTCTCCAGAATTGAAATCGAACTTTGATGGGTGGGTTTATAGGTGTATTTTGACCCGCTGAATCCGAGAGTCCAAGCTTTGATGACCAAAAATATGCTTGGAAAAAAGTTATTTCGCATGGTACAAAAAAGAGATGATCGAAAATATTTTTTTTCAGAATTAAAATCTGACTTCGATGGGTGAGTTTCTAGGTGTATTTCGACCCGCTGAATCCGAAAATCCAACCTTTGATGACGAAAATATGCTTGGAAAAAAGTTATTTCGCTTGGTACGAAAAAGAGATGATCGAAAATATCTGTCTCCAGGATCGGAATCGAACTTTGATGGGTGGGTTTATAGGTGTATTTCGACCCGCTGAATCCGACAATCCAAGCTTTGATGACCAAAAATATGCTTGGAAAAAAGTTATTTCGCATGATACGAAAAAGAGATGATCGAAAATATTTTTTTTCAGACTCAAAATCGGACTTTGATGGGTGGGTTTATAGGTGTATTTTGACCCGCTGAATCCGAGAATCCAAGCTTGGATGACCAAAAATATGCTTGGAAAAAAGTTATTTCGCATGGTACGAAAAAGAGATGATCGGAAATATCTTTCTCCAGAATCGAAGTCGAACTTTGATGGGTGGGTTCATAGGTGTATTTTGACCCGCTGAATCCAAAAATCCAACCTTTGTTAGGCGAAAATACACCTGGAAAGAAGTTATTTCGCATGGTACGAAAAAGAGATGATCGAAAATTTTTTTTTTCAGAATCAAAATCGGACTTTCATGGGTGAGTTTCTAGGTGTATTTCGACCCACTGAATCCGAAAATCCGAACTTTGATGACCAAAAATATGCTTGGAAAAAAGTTATTTCGCATGGTATGAAAAAGAGATGATCGAAAATATCTGTCTCCAGAATCGGAATCGAACTTTGATGGGTGGGTTCGTAGGTGTATTTTGACCCGCTGAATCCAAAAATCCAACCTTTGTTAGGCGAAAATACACCTGGAAAGAAGTTATTTCGCATGGTACGAAAAAGAGATGATCGAAAATTTTTGTTTTCAGAATCAAAATCGGACTTTCATGGGTGAGTTTCTAGGTGTATTTCGACCCACTGAATCCGAAAATCCAACCTCTGATGACCAAAAATATGCTTGGAAAAAAGTTATTTCGCACGGTACGAAAAAGAGATGATCGAATATATTTTTTTTCCGAATCGGAATCGGACTTTGATGGGTGAGTTTCTAGGTGTATTTCGACCCGCTCGATCCGAAATTCCAACCTTTGATGACCAAAAATATGCTTGGAAAAAAGTTATTTCGCATGGTTCGAAAAAGAGATGATCGAAAATATCTGTCTCCAGAATCGAAATCGAACTTTGATGGGTGGGTTTATAGGTGTATTTTGACCCGCTGAATCCAAAAATCCAACCTTCGTTACACGAAAATACACCTGGAAAGAAGTTATTCCGCATGGTACGAAAAAGAGATGATCGAAAATATCTGTCTCCAGAATCGGAATCGAACTTTGATGGGTGGGTTCGTAGGTGTATTTTGACCCGCTGAATCCAAAAATCCAACCTTTGTTAGGCGAAAATACACCTGGAAAGAAGTTATTTCGCATGGTACGAAAAAGAGATGATCGAAAATTTTTTTTTTCAGAATCAAAATCGGACTTTCATGGGTGAGTTTCTAGGTGTATTTCGACCCACTGAATCCGAAAATCCAAACTTTGATGACCAAAAATATGCTTGGAAAAAAGTTATTTCGCATGGTATGAAAAAGAGATGATCGAAAATATCTGTCTCCAGAATCGGAATCGAACTTTGATGGGTGGGTTCGTAGGTGTATTTTGACCCGCTGAATCCAAAAATCCAACCTTTGTTAGGCGAAAATACACCTGGAAAGAAGTTATTTCGCATGGTACGAAAAAGAGATGATCGAAAATTTTTGTTTTCAGAATCAAAATCGGACTTTCATGGGTGAGTTTCTAGGTGTATTTCGACCCACTGAATCCGAAAATCCAACCTCTGATGACCAAAAATATGCTTGGAAAAAAGTTATTTCGCACGGTACGAAAAAGAGATGATCGAATATATTTTTTTTCCGAATCGGAATCGGACTTTGATGGGTGAGTTTCTAGGTGTATTTCGACCCGCTGGATCCGAAATTCCAACCTTTGATGACCAAAAATATGCTTGGAAAAAAGTTATTTCGCATGGTTCGAAAAAGAGATGATCGAAAATATCTGTCTCCAGAATCGAAATCGAACTTTGATGGGTGGGTTTATAGGTGTATTTTGACCCGCTGAATCCAAAAATCCAACCTTCGTTACACGAAAATACACCTGGAAAGAAGTTATTCCGCATGGTACGAAAAAGAGATGATCGAAAATATCTGTCTCCAGAATCGGAATCGAACTTTGATGGGTGGGTTCGTAGGTGTATTTTGACCCGCTGAATCCAAAAATCCAACCTTTGTTAGGCGAAAATACACCTGGAAAGAAGTTATTTCGCATGGTACGAAAAAGAGATGATCGAAAATTTTTTTTTTCAGAATCAAAATCGGACTTGCATGGGTGAGTTTCTAGGTGTATTTCGACCCACTGAATCCGAAAATCCGAACTTTGATGACCAAAAATATGCTTGGAAAAAAGTTATTTCGCATGGTATGAAAAAGAGATGATCGAAAATATCTGTCTCCAGAATCGGAATCGAACTTTGATGGGTGGGTTCGTAGGTGTATTTTGACCTGCTGAATCCGAGAATCCAAGCTTTGATAACCAAAAATATGCTTGGAATAAAGTTATGTCGCATGGTACGAAAAAGAGATGATCGGAAATATCTGTCTCTAGAATTGAAATCGAACTTTGATGGGTGGGTTTATAGGTGTATTTTGACCCGCTGAATCCGAGAATCCAAGCTTCGATGACCAAAAACATGCTTGGAAAAAAGTTATTTCGCATGGTACGAAAAAGAGATGATCGGAAATATCTTTCTCCAGAATCGAAGTCGAACTTTGATGGGTGGGTTCATAGGTGTATTTTGACCCGCTGAATCCAAAAATCCAACCTCCGTTACGCGAAAATACACCTGGAAAGAAGTTATTCCGCATGGTACGAAAAAGAGATGATCGAAAATATTTTTTTTCAGAATCGGATCGGACTTTGATGGGTGAGTTTCTAGGTGTATTTCGACCCGCTGAATCCGAAAATCCAACCTTTGATGACCAAAAATATGCTTGGAAAAAAGTTACTTCGCATGGTTCGAAAAAGAGATGATCGGAAATATCTGTCTCCAGAATTGAAATCGAACTTTGATGGGTGGGTTTATAGGTGTATTTTGACCCGCTGAATCCGAGAGTCCAAGCTTTGATGACCAAAAATATGCTTGGAAAAAAGTTATTTCGCATGGTACAAAAAAGAGATGATCGAAAATATTTTTTTTCAGAATTAAAATCTGACTTCGATGGGTGAGTTTCTAGGTGTATTTCGACCCGCTGAATCCGAAAATCCAACCTTTGATGACGAAAATATGCTTGGAAAAAAGTTATTTCGCTTGGTACGAAAAAGAGATGATCGAAAATATCTGTCTCCAGGATCGGAATCGAACTTTGATGGGTGGGTTTATAGGTGTATTTCGACCCGCTGAATCCGACAATCCAAGCTTTGATGACCAAAAATATGCTTGGAAAAAAGTTATTTCGCATGATACGAAAAAGAGATGATCGAAAATATTTTTTTTCAGACTCAAAATCGGACTTTGATGGGTGGGTTTATAGGTGTATTTTGACCCGCTGAATCCGAGAATCCAAGCTTGGATGACCAAAAATATGCTTGGAAAAAAGTTATTTCGCATGGTACGAAAAAGAGATGATCGGAAATATCTTTCTCCAGAATCGAAGTCGAAATTTGATGGGTGGGTTCATAGGTGTATTTTGACCCGCTGAATCCAAAAATCCATCCTCCGTTACACGAAAATACACCTGGAAAGAAGTTATTCCGCATGGTACGAAAAAGAGATGATCGAAAATATTTTTTTTCAGAATCGGATCGGACTTTGATGGGTGAGTTTCTAGGTGTATTTCGACCCGCTGAATCCGAAAATCCAACCTTTGATGACCAAAAATATGCTTGGAAAAAAGTTACTTCGCATGGTTCGAAAAAGAGATGATCGGAAATATCTGTCTCCAGAATTGAAATCGAACTTTGATGGGTGGGTTTATAGGTGTATTTTGACCCGCTGAATCCGAGAGTCCAAGCTTTGATGACCAAAAATATGCTTGGAAAAAAGTTATTTCGCATGGTACAAAAAAGAGATGATCGAAAATATTTTTTTTCAGAATTAAAATCTGACTTCGATGGGTGAGTTTCTAGGTGTATTTCGACCCGCTGAATCCGAAAATCCAACCTTTGATGACGAAAATATGCTTGGAAAAAAGTTATTTCGCTTGGTACGAAAAAGAGATGATCGAAAATATCTGTCTCCAGGATCGGAATCGAACTTTGATGGGTGGGTTTATAGGTGTATTTCGACCCGCTGAATCCGACAATCCAAGCTTTGATGACCAAAAATATGCTTGGAAAAAAGTTATTTCGCATGATACGAAAAAGAGATGATCGAAAATATTTTTTTTCAGACTCAAAATCGGACTTTGATGGGTGGGTTTATAGGTGTATTTTGACCCGCTGAATCCGAGAATCCAAGCTTGGATGACCAAAAATATGCTTGGAAAAAAGTTATTTCGCATGGTACGAAAAAGAGATGATCGGAAATATCTTTCTCCAGAATCGAAGTCGAACTTTGATGGGTGGGTTCATAGGTGTATTTTGACCCGCTGAATCCAAAAATCCAACCTTTGTTAGGCGAAAATACACCTGGAAAGAAGTTATTTCGCATGGTACGAAAAAGAGATGATCGAAAATTTTTTTTTTCAGAATCAAAATCGGACTTCCATGGGTGAGTTTCTAGGTGTATTTCGACCCACTGAATCCGAAAATCCGAACTTTGATGACCAAAAATATGCTTGGAAAAAAGTTATTTCGCATGGTATGAAAAAGAGATGATCGAAAATATCTGTCTCCAGAATCGGAATCGAACTTTGATGGGTGGGTTCGTAGGTGTATTTTGACCCGCTGAATCCGAGAATCCAAGCTTTGATAACCAAAAATATGCTTGGAATAAAGTTATGTCGCATGGTACGAAAAAGAGATGATCGGAAATATCTGTCTCTAGAATTGAAATCGAACTTTGATGGGTGGGTTTATAGGTGTATTTTGACCCGCTGAATCCGAGAATCCAAGCTTCGATGACCAAAAACATGCTTGGAAAAAAGTTATTTCGCATGGTACGAAAAAGAGATGATCGGAAATATCTTTCTCCAGAATCGAAGTCGAACTTTGATGGGTGGGTTCATAGGTGTATTTTGACCCGCTGAATCCAAAAATCCAACCTCCGTTACACGAAAATACACCTGGAAAGAAGATATTCCGCATGGTACGAAAAAGAGATGATCGAAAATATTTTTTTTCAGAATCGGATCGGACTTTGATGGGTGAGTTTCTAGGTGTATTTCGACCCGCTGAATCCGAAAATCCAACCTTTGATGACCAAAAATATGCTTGGAAAAAAGTTACTTCGCATGGTTCGAAAAAGAGATGATCGGAAATATCTGTCTCCAGAATTGAAATCGAACTTTGATGGGTGGGTTTATAGGTGTATTTTGACCCGCTGAATCCGAGAGTCCAAGCTTTGATGACCAAAAATATGCTTGGAAAAAAGTTATTTCGCATGGTACAAAAAAGAGATGATCGAAAATATTTTTTTTCAGAATTAAAATCTGACTTCGATGGGTGAGTTTCTAGGTGTATTTCGACCCGCTGAATCCGAAAATCCAACCTTTGATGACGAAAATATGCTTGGAAAAAAGTTATTTCGCTTGGTACGAAAAAGAGATGATCGAAAATATCTGTCTCCAGGATCGGAATCGAACTTTGATGGGTGGGTTTATAGGTGTATTTCGACCCGCTGAATCCGACAATCCAAGCTTTGATGACCAAAAATATGCTTGGAAAAAAGTTATTTCGCATGATACGAAAAAGAGATGATCGAAAATATTTTTTTTCAGACTCAAAATCGGACTTTGATGGGTGGGTTTATAGGTGTATTTTGACCCGCTGAATCCGAGAATCCAAGCTTGGATGACCAAAAATATGCTTGGAAAAAAGTTATTTCGCATGGTACGAAAAAGAGATGATCGGAAATATCTTTCTCCAGAATCGAAGTCGAACTTTGATGGGTGGGTTCATAGGTGTATTTTGACCCGCTGAATCCAAAAATCCAACCTTTGTTAGGCGAAAATACACCTGGAAAGAAGTTATTTCGCATGGTACGAAAAAGAGATGATCGAAAATTTTTTTTGTCAGAATCAAAATCGGACTTTCATGGGTGAGTTTCTAGGTGTATTTCGACCCACTGAATCCGAAAATCCGAACTTTGATGACCAAAAATATGCTTGGAAAAAAGTTATTTCGCATGGTATGAAAAAGAGATGATCGAAAATATCTGTCTCCAGAATCGGAATCGAACTTTGATGGGTGGGTTCGTAGGTGTATTTTGACCCGCTGAATCCGAGAATCCAAGCTTTGATAACCAAAAATATGCTTGGAATAAAGTTATGTCGCATGGTACGAAAAAGAGATGATCGGAAATATCTGTCTCTAGAATTGAAATCGAACTTTGATGGGTGGGTTTATAGGTGTATTTTGACCCGCTGAATCCGAGAATCCAAGCTTCGATGACCAAAAACATGCTTGGAAAAAAGTTATTTCGCATGGTACGAAAAAGAGATGATCGGAAATATCTTTCTCCAGAATCGAAGTCGAACTTTGATGGGTGGGTTCATAGGTGTATTTTGACCCGCTGAATCCAAAAATCCAACCTCCGTTACACGAAAATACACCTGGAAAGAAGTTATTCCGCATGGTACGAAAAAGAGATGATCGAAAATATTTTTTTTCAGAATCGGATCGGACTTTGATGGGTGAGTTTCTAGGTGTATTTCGACCCGCTGAATCCGAAAATCCAACCTTTGATGACCAAAAATATGCTTGGAAAAAAGTTACTTCGCATGGTTCGAAAAAGAGATGATCGAAAATATCTGTCTCCAGAATCGAAATCGAACTTTGATGGGTGGGTTTATAGGTGTATTTTGACCCGCTGAATCCAAAAATCCAACCTTCGTTACACGAAAATACACCTGGAAAGAAGTTATCCCGCATGGTACGAAAAAGAGATGATCGAAAATATTTTTTTTCAGAATCGGATCGGACTTTGATGGGTGAGTTTCTAGGTGTATTTCGACCCGCTGAATCCGAAAATCCAACCTTTGATGACCAAAAATATGCTTGGAAAAAAGTTACTTCGCATGGTTCGAAAAAGAGATGATCGGAAATATCTGTCTCCAGAATTGAAATCGAACTTTGATGGGTGGGTTTATAGGTGTATTTTGACCCGCTGAATCCGAGAGTCCAAGCTTTGATGACCAAAAATATGCTTGGAAAAAAGTTATTTCGCATGGTACAAAAAAGAGATGATCGAAAATATTTTTTTTCAGAATTAAAATCTGACTTCGATGGGTGAGTTTCTAGGTGTATTTCGACCCGCTGAATCCGAAAATCCAACCTTTGATGACGAAAATATGCTTGGAAAAAAGTTATTTCGCTTGGTACGAAAAAGAGATGATCGAAAATATCTGTCTCCAGGATCGGAATCGAACTTTGATGGGTGGGTTTATAGGTGTATTTCGACCCGCTGAATCCGACAATCCAAGCTTTGATGACCAAAAATATGCTTGGAAAAAAGTTATTTCGCATGATACGAAAAAGAGATGATCGAAAATATTTTTTTTCAGACTCAAAATCGGACTTTGATGGGTGGGTTTATAGGTGTATTTTGACCCGCTGAATCCGAGAATCCAAGCTTGGATGACCAAAAATATGCTTGGAAAAAAGTTATTTCGCATGGTACGAAAAAGAGATGATCGGAAATATCTTTCTCCAGAATCGAAGTCGAACTTTGATGGGTGGGTTCATAGGTGTATTTTGACCCGCTGAATCCAAAAATCCAACCTTTGTTAGGCGAAAATACACCTGGAAAGAAGTTATTTCGCATGGTACGAAAAAGAGATGATCGAAAATTTTTTTTGTCAGAATCAAAATCGGACTTTCATGGGTGAGTTTCTAGGTGTATTTCGACCCACTGAATCCGAAAATCCGAACTTTGATGACCAAAAATATGCTTGGAAAAAAGTTATTTCGCATGGTATGAAAAAGAGATGATCGAAAATATCTGTCTCCAGAATCGGAATCGAACTTTGATGGGTGGGTTCGTAGGTGTATTTTGACCCGCTGAATCCGAGAATCCAAGCTTTGATAACCAAAAATATGCTTGGAATAAAGTTATGTCGCATGGTACGAAAAAGAGATGATCGGAAATATCTGTCTCTAGAATTGAAATCGAACTTTGATGGGTGGGTTTATAGGTGTATTTTGACCCGCTGAATCCGAGAATCCAAGCTTCGATGACCAAAAACATGCTTGGAAAAAAGTTATTTCGCATGGTACGAAAAAGAGATGATCGGAAATATCTTTCTCCAGAATCGAAGTCGAACTTTGATGGGTGGGTTCATAGGTGTATTTTGACCCGCTGAATCCAAAAATCCAACCTCCGTTACACGAAAATACACCTGGAAAGAAGTTATTCCGCATGGTACGAAAAAGAGATGATCGAAAATATTTTTTTTCAGAATCGGATCGGACTTTGATGGGTGAGTTTCTAGGTGTATTTCGACCCGCTGAATCCGAAAATCCAACCTTTGATGACCAAAAATATGCTTGGAAAAAAGTTACTTCGCATGGTTCGAAAAAGAGATGATCGAAAATATCTGTCTCCAGAATCGAAATCGAACTTTGATGGGTGGGTTTATAGGTGTATTTTGACCCGCTGAATCCAAAAATCCAACCTTCGTTACACGAAAATACACCTGGAAAGAAGTTATCCCGCATGGTACGAAAAAGAGATGATCGAAAATATTTTTTTTCAGAATCGGAATCGGACTTTGATGGGTGATTTTCTAGGTGTATTTCGACCCGCTGAATCCGAAAATCCAACCTTTGATGGCCAAAAATATGCTTGGAAAAAAGTTATTCCGCATGGTTCGAAAAAGAGATGATCGAAAATATCTGTCTCCAGAATCAAAATCGAACTGTGATCGGTGGGTTTATAGGTGTATTTTGACCCGCTGAATCCGAGAATCCAAGCTTTGATAACCAAAAATATGCTTGGAATAAAGTTATGTCGCATGGTACGAAAAAGAGATGATCGGAAATATCTGTCTCTAGAATTGAAATCGAACTTTGATGGGTGGGTTTATAGGTGTATTTTGACCCGCTGAATCCGAGAATCCAAGCTTCGATGACCAAAAACATGCTTGGAAAAAAGTTATTTCGCATGGTACGAAAAAGAGATGATCGGAAATATCTTTCTCCAGAATCGAAGTCGAACTTTGATGGGTGGGTTCATAGGTGTATTTTGACCCGCTGAATCCAAAAATCCAACCTCCGTTACACGAAAATACACCTGGAAAGAAGTTATTTCGCATGGTATGAAAAAGAGATGATCGAAAATATCTGTCTCCAGAATCGGAATCGAACTTTGATGGGTGGGTTCGTAGGTGTATTTTGACCCGCTGAATCCGAGAATCCAAGCTTTGATAACCAAAAATATGCTTGGAATAAAGTTATGTCGCATGGTACGAAAAAGAGATGATCGGAAATATCTGTCTCTAGAATTGAAATCGAACTTTGATGGGTGGGTTTATAGGTGTATTTTGACCCGCTGAATCCGAGAATCCAAGCTTCGATGACCAAAAACATGCTTGGAAAAAAGTTATTTCGCATGGTACGAAAAAGAGATGATCGGAAATATCTTTCTCCAGAATCGAAGTCGAACTTTGATGGGTGGGTTCATAGGTGTATTTTGACCCGCTGAATCCAAAAATCCAACCTCCGTTACACGAAAATACACCTGGAAAGAAGTTATTCCGCATGGTACGAAAAAGAGATGATCGAAAATATTTTTTTTCAGAATCGGATCGGACTTTGATGGGTGAGTTTCTAGGTGTATTTCGACCCGCTGAATCCGAAAATCCAACCTTTGATGACCAAAAATATGCTTGGAAAAAAGTTACTTCGCATGGTTCGAAAAAGAGATGATCGAAAATATCTGTCTCCAGAATCGAAATCGAACTTTGATGGGTGGGTTTATAGGTGTATTTTGACCCGCTGAATCCAAAAATCCAACCTTCGTTACACGAAAATACACCTGGAAAGAAGTTATCCCGCATGGTACGAAAAAGAGATGATCGAAAATATTTTTTTTCAGAATCGGAATCGGACTTTGATGGGTGATTTTCTAGGTGTATTTCGACCCGCTGAATCCGAAAATCCAACCTTTGATGGCCAAAAATATGCTTGGAAAAAAGTTATTCCGCATGGTTCGAAAAAGAGATGATCGAAAATATCTGTCTCCAGAATCAAAATCGAACTGTGATCGGTGGGTTTATAGGTGTATTTTGACCCGCTGAATCCGAGAATCCAAGCTTTGATAACCAAAAATATGCTTGGAATAAAGTTATGTCGCATGGTACGAAAAAGAGATGATCGGAAATATCTGTCTCTAGAATTGAAATCGAACTTTGATGGGTGGGTTTATAGGTGTATTTTGACCCGCTGAATCCGAGAATCCAAGCTTCGATGACCAAAAACATGCTTGGAAAAAAGTTATTTCGCATGGTACGAAAAAGAGATGATCGGAAATATCTTTCTCCAGAATCGAAGTCGAACTTTGATGGGTGGGTTCATAGGTGTATTTTGACCCGCTGAATCCAAAAATCCAACCTCCGTTACACGAAAATACACCTGGAAAGAAGTTATTCCGCATGGTACGAAAAAGAGATGATCGAAAATATTTTTTTTCAGAATCGGATCGGACTTTGATGGGTGAGTTTCTAGGTGTAATTCGACCCGCTGAATCCGAAAATCCAACCTTCGATGACCAAAAATATGCTTGGAAAAAAGTTACTTCGCATGGTTCGAAAAAGAGATGATCGGAAATATCTGTCTCCAGAATTGAAATCGAACTTTGATGGGTGGGTTTATAGGTGTATTTTGACCCGCTGAATCCGAGAGTCCAAGCTTTGATGACCAAAAATATGCTTGGAAAAAAGTTATTTCGCATGGTACAAAAAAGAGATGATCGAAAATATTTTTTTTCAGAATTAAAATCTGACTTCGATGGGTGAGTTTCTAGGTGTATTTCGACCCGCTGAATCCGAAAATCCAACCTTTGATGACGAAAATATGCTTGGAAAAAAGTTATTTCGCTTGGTACGAAAAAGAGATGATCGAAAATATCTGTCTCCAGGATCGGAATCGAACTTTGATGGGTGGGTTTATAGGTGTATTTCGACCCGCTGAATCCGACAATCCAAGCTTTGATGACCAAAAATATGCTTGGAAAAAAGTTATTTCGCATGATACGAAAAAGAGATGATCGAAAATATTTTTTTTCAGACTCAAAATCGGACTTTGATGGGTGGGTTTATAGGTGTATTTTGACCCGCTGAATCCGAGAATCCAAGCTTGGATGACCAAAAATATGCTTGGAAAAAAGTTATTTCGCATGGTACGAAAAAGAGATGATCGGAAATATCTTTCTCCAGAATCGAAGTCGAACTTTGATGGGTGGGTTCATAGGTGTATTTTGACCCGCTGAATCCAAAAATCCAACCTTTGTTAGGCGAAAATACACCTGGAAAGAAGTTATTTCGCATGGTACGAAAAAGAGATGATCGAAAATTTTTTTTTTCAGAATCAAAATCGGACTTTCATGGGTGAGTTTCTAGGTGTATTTCGACCCACTGAATCCGAAAATCCGAACTTTGATGACCAAAAATATGCTTGGAAAAAAGTTATTTCGCATGGTATGAAAAAGAGATGATCGAAAATATCTGTCTCCAGGATCGGAATCGAACTTTGATGGGTGGGTTTATAGGTGTATTTCGACCCGCTGAATCCGACAATCCAAGCTTTGATGACCAAAAATATGCTTGGAAAAAAGTTATTTCGCATGATACGAAAAAGAGATGATCGAAAATATTTTTTTTCAGACTCAAAATCGGACTTTGATGGGTGGGTTTATAGGTGTATTTTGACCCGCTGAATCCGAGAATCCAAGCTTGGATGACCAAAAATATGCTTGGAAAAAAGTTATTTCGCATGGTACGAAAAAGAGATGATCGGAAATATCTTTCTCCAGAATCGAAGTCGAACTTTGATGGGTGGGTTCATAGGTGTATTTTGACCCGCTGAATCCAAAAATCCAACCTTTGTTAGGCGAAAATACACCTGGAAAGAAGTTATTTCGCATGGTACGAAAAAGAGATGATCGAAAATTTTTTTTTTCAGAATCAAAATCGGACTTCCATGGGTGAGTTTCTAGGTGTATTTCGACCCACTGAATCCGAAAATCCGAACTTTGATGACCAAAAATATGCTTGGAAAAAAGTTATTTCGCATGGTATGAAAAAGAGATGATCGAAAATATCTGTCTCCAGAATCGGAATCGAACTTTGATGGGTGGGTTCGTAGGTGTATTTTGACCCGCTGAATCCGAGAATCCAAGCTTTGATAACCAAAAATATGCTTGGAATAAAGTTATGTCGCATGGTACGAAAAAGAGATGATCGGAAATATCTGTCTCTAGAATTGAAATCGAACTTTGATGGGTGGGTTTATAGGTGTATTTTGACCCGCTGAATCCGAGAATCCAAGCTTCGATGACCAAAAACATGCTTGGAAAAAAGTTATTTCGCATGGTACGAAAAAGAGATGATCGGAAATATCTTTCTCCAGAATCGAAGTCGAACTTTGATGGGTGGGTTCATAGGTGTATTTTGACCCGCTGAATCCAAAAATCCAACCTCCGTTACACGAAAATACACCTGGAAAGAAGATATTCCGCATGGTACGAAAAAGAGATGATCGAAAATATTTTTTTTCAGAATCGGATCGGACTTTGATGGGTGAGTTTCTAGGTGTATTTCGACCCGCTGAATCCGAAAATCCAACCTTTGATGACCAAAAATATGCTTGGAAAAAAGTTACTTCGCATGGTTCGAAAAAGAGATGATCGGAAATATCTGTCTCCAGAATTGAAATCGAACTTTGATGGGTGGGTTTATAGGTGTATTTTGACCCGCTGAATCCGAGAGTCCAAGCTTTGATGACCAAAAATATGCTTGGAAAAAAGTTATTTCGCATGGTACAAAAAAGAGATGATCGAAAATATTTTTTTTCAGAATTAAAATCTGACTTCGATGGGTGAGTTTCTAGGTGTATTTCGACCCGCTGAATCCGAAAATCCAACCTTTGATGACGAAAATATGCTTGGAAAAAAGTTATTTCGCTTGGTACGAAAAAGAGATGATCGAAAATATCTGTCTCCAGGATCGGAATCGAACTTTGATGGGTGGGTTTATAGGTGTATTTCGACCCGCTGAATCCGACAATCCAAGCTTTGATGACCAAAAATATGCTTGGAAAAAAGTTATTTCGCATGATACGAAAAAGAGATGATCGAAAATATTTTTTTTCAGACTCAAAATCGGACTTTGATGGGTGGGTTTATAGGTGTATTTTGACCCGCTGAATCCGAGAATCCAAGCTTGGATGACCAAAAATATGCTTGGAAAAAAGTTATTTCGCATGGTACGAAAAAGAGATGATCGGAAATATCTTTCTCCAGAATCGAAGTCGAACTTTGATGGGTGGGTTCATAGGTGTATTTTGACCCGCTGAATCCAAAAATCCAACCTTTGTTAGGCGAAAATACACCTGGAAAGAAGTTATTTCGCATGGTACGAAAAAGAGATGATCGAAAATTTTTTTTGTCAGAATCAAAATCGGACTTTCATGGGTGAGTTTCTAGGTGTATTTCGACCCACTGAATCCGAAAATCCGAACTTTGATGACCAAAAATATGCTTGGAAAAAAGTTATTTCGCATGGTATGAAAAAGAGATGATCGAAAATATCTGTCTCCAGAATCGGAATCGAACTTTGATGGGTGGGTTCGTAGGTGTATTTTGACCCGCTGAATCCGAGAATCCAAGCTTTGATAACCAAAAATATGCTTGGAATAAAGTTATGTCGCATGGTACGAAAAAGAGATGATCGGAAATATCTGTCTCTAGAATTGAAATCGAACTTTGATGGGTGGGTTTATAGGTGTATTTTGACCCGCTGAATCCGAGAATCCAAGCTTCGATGACCAAAAACATGCTTGGAAAAAAGTTATTTCGCATGGTACGAAAAAGAGATGATCGGAAATATCTTTCTCCAGAATCGAAGTCGAACTTTGATGGGTGGGTTCATAGGTGTATTTTGACCCGCTGAATCCAAAAATCCAACCTCCGTTACACGAAAATACACCTGGAAAGAAGTTATTCCGCATGGTACGAAAAAGAGATGATCGAAAATATTTTTTTTCAGAATCGGATCGGACTTTGATGGGTGAGTTTCTAGGTGTATTTCGACCCGCTGAATCCGAAAATCCAACCTTTGATGACCAAAAATATGCTTGGAAAAAAGTTACTTCGCATGGTTCGAAAAAGAGATGATCGAAAATATCTGTCTCCAGAATCGAAATCGAACTTTGATGGGTGGGTTTATAGGTGTATTTTGACCCGCTGAATCCAAAAATCCAACCTTCGTTACACGAAAATACACCTGGAAAGAAGTTATCCCGCATGGTACGAAAAAGAGATGATCGAAAATATTTTTTTTCAGAATCGGAATCGGACTCTGATGGGTGATTTTCTAGGTGTATTTCGACCCGCTGAATCCGAAAATCCAACCTTTGATGGCCAAAAATATGCTTGGAAAAAAGTTATTCCGCATGGTTCGAAAAAGAGATGATCGAAAATATCTGTCTCCAGAATCAAAATCGAACTGTGATCGGTGGGTTTATAGGTGTATTTTGACCCGCTGAATCCGAGAATCCAAGCTTTGATAACCAAAAATATGCTTGGAATAAAGTTATGTCGCATGGTACGAAAAAGAGATGATCGGAAATATCTGTCTCTAGAATTGAAATCGAACTTTGATGGGTGGGTTTATAGGTGTATTTTGACCCGCTGAATCCGAGAATCCAAGCTTCGATGACCAAAAACATGCTTGGAAAAAAGTTATTTCGCATGGTACGAAAAAGAGATGATCGGAAATATCTTTATCCAGAATCGAAGTCGAACTTTGATGGGTGGGTTCATAGGTGTATTTTGACCCGCTGAATCCAAAAATCCAACCTCCGTTACACGAAAATACACCTGGAAAGAAGTTATTCCGCATGGTACGAAAAAGAGATGATCGAAAATATTTTTTTTCAGAATCGGATCGGACTTTGATGGGTGAGTTTCTAGGTGTAATTCGACCCGCTGAATCCGAAAATCCAACCTTTGATGACCAAAAATATGCTTGGAAAAAAGTTACTTCGCATGGTTCGAAAAAGAGATGATCGGAAATATCTGTCTCCAGAATTGAAATCGAACTTTGATGGGTGGGTTTATAGGTGTATTTTGACCCGCTGAATCCGAGAGTCCAAGCTTTGATGACCAAAAATATGCTTGGAAAAAAGTTATTTCGCATGGTACAAAAAAGAGATGATCGAAAATATTTTTTTTCAGAATTAAAATCTGACTTCGATGGGTGAGTTTCTAGGTGTATTTCGACCCGCTGAATCCGAAAATCCAACCTTTGATGACGAAAATATGCTTGGAAAAAAGTTATTTCGCTTGGTACGAAAAAGAGATGATCGAAAATATCTGTCTCCAGGATCGGAATCGAACTTTGATGGGTGGGTTTATAGGTGTATTTCGACCCGCTGAATCCGACAATCCAAGCTTTGATGACCAAAAATATGCTTGGAAAAAAGTTATTTCGCATGATACGAAAAAGAGATGATCGAAAATATTTTTTTTCAGACTCAAAATCGGACTTTGATGGGTGGGTTTATAGGTGTATTTTGACCCGCTGAATCCGAGAATCCAAGCTTGGATGACCAAAAATATGCTTGGAAAAAAGTTATTTCGCATGGTACGAAAAAGAGATGATCGGAAATATCTTTCTCCAGAATCGAAGTCGAACTTTGATGGGTGGGTTCATAGGTGTATTTTGACCCGCTGAATCCAAAAATCCAACCTTTGTTAGGCGAAAATACACCTGGAAAGAAGTTATTTCGCATGGTACGAAAAAGAGATGATCGAAAATTTTTTTTTTCAGAATCAAAATCGGACTTTCATGGGTGAGTTTCTAGGTGTATTTCGACCCACTGAATCCGAAAATCCGAACTTTGATGACCAAAAATATGCTTGGAAAAAAGTTATTTCGCATGGTATGAAAAAGAGATGATCGAAAATATCTGTCTCCAGAATCGGAATCGAACTTTGATGGGTGGGTTCGTAGGTGTATTTTGACCCGCTGAATCCGAGAATCCAAGCTTTGATAACCAAAAATATGCTTGGAATAAAGTTATGTCGCATGGTACGAAAAAGAGATGATCGGAAATATCTGTCTCTAGAATTGAAATCGAACTTTGATGGGTGTGTTTATAGGTGTATTTTGACCCGCTGAATCCGAGAATCCAAGCTTCGATGGCCAAAAACATGCTTGGAAAAAAGTTATTTCGCATGGTACGAAAAAGAGATGATCGGAAATATCTTTCTCCAGAATCGAAGTCGAACTTTGATGGGTGGGTTCATAGGTGTATTTTGACCCGCTGAATCCAAAAATCCAACCTCCGTTACACGAAAATACACCTGGAAAGAAGTTATTCCGCATGGTACGAAAAAGAGATGATCGAAAATATTTTTTTTCAGAATCGGATCGGACTTTGATGGGTGAGTTTCTAGGTGTATTTCGACCCGCTGAATCCGAAAATCCAACCTTTGATGACCAAAAATATGCTTGGAAAAAAGTTACTTCGCATGGTTCGAAAAAGAGATGATCGGAAATATCTGTCTCCAGAATTGAAATCGAACTTTGATGGGTGGGTTTATAGGTGTATTTTGACCCGCTGAATCCGAGAGTCCAAGCTTTGATGACCAAAAATATGCTTGGAAAAAAGTTATTTCGCATGGTACAAAAAAGAGATGATCGAAAATATTTTTTTTCAGAATTAAAATCTGACTTCGATGGGTGAGTTTCTAGGTGTATTTCGACCCGCTGAATCCGAAAATCCAACCTTTGATGACGAAAATATGCTTGGAAAAAAGTTATTTCGCTTGGTACGAAAAAGGGATGATCGAAAATATCTGTCTCCAGGATCGGAATCGAACTTTGATGGGTGGGTTTATAGGTGTATTTCGACCCGCTGAATCCGACAATCCAAGCTTTGATGACCAAAAATATGCTTGGAAAAAAGTTATTTCGCATGATACGAAAAAGAGATGATCGAAAATATTTTTTTTCAGACTCAAAATCGGACTTTGATGGGTGGGTTTATAGGTGTATTTTGACCCGCTGAATCCGAGAATCCAAGCTTGGATGACCAAAAATATGCTTGGAAAAAAGTTATTTCGCATGGTACGAAAAAGAGATGATCGGAAATATCTTTCTCCAGAATCGAAGTCGAACTTTGATGGGTGGGTTCATAGGTGTATTTTGACCCGCTGAATCCAAAAATCCAACCTTTGTTAGGCGAAAATACACCTGGAAAGAAGTTATTTCGCATGGTACGAAAAAGAGATGATCGAAAATTTTTTTTTTCAGAATCAAAATCGGACTTTCATGGGTGAGTTTCTAGGTGTATTTCGACCCACTGAATCCGAAAATCCGAACTTTGATGACCAAAAATATGCTTGGAAAAAAGTTATTTCGCATGGTATGAAAAAGAGATGATCGAAAATATCTGTCTCCAGAATCGGAATCGAACTTTGATGGGTGGGTTCGTAGGTGTATTTTGACCCGCTGAATCCAAAAATCCAACCTTTGTTAGGCGAAAATACACCTGGAAAGAAGTTATTTCGCATGGTACGAAAAAGAGATGATCGAAAATTTTTGTTTTCAGAATCAAAATCGGACTTTCATGGGTGAGTTTCTAGGTGTATTTCGACCCACTGAATCCGAAAATCCAACCTCTGATGACCAAAAATATGCTTGGAAAAAAGTTATTTCGCACGGTACGAAAAAGAGATGATCGAATATATTTTTTTTCCGAATCGGAATCGGACTTTGATGGGTGAGTTTCTAGGTGTATTTCGACCCGCTGGATCCGAAATTCCAACCTTTGATGACCAAAAATATGCTTGGAAAAAAGTTATTTCGCATGGTTCGAAAAAGAGATGATCGAAAATATCTGTCTCCAGAATCGAAATCGAACTTTGATGGGTGGGTTTATAGGTGTATTTTGACCCGCTGAATCCAAAAATCCAACCTTCGTTACACGAAAATACACCTGGAAAGAAGTTATTCCGCATGGTACGAAAAAGAGATGATCGAAAATATCTGTCTCCAGAATCGGAATCGAACTTTGATGGGTGGGTTCGTAGGTGTATTTTGACCCGCTGAATCCAAAAATCCAACCCTTGTTAGGCGAAAATACACCTGGAAAGAAGTTATTTCGCATGGTACGAAAAAGAGATGATCGAAAATTTTTTTTTTCAGAATCAAAATCGGACTTTCATGGGTGAGTTTCTAGGTGTATTTCGACCCACTGAATCCGAAAATCCGAACTTTGATGACCAAAAATATGCTTGGAAAAAAGTTATTTCGCATGGTATGAAAAAGAGATGATCGAAAATATCTGTCTCCAGAATCGGAATCGAACTTTGATGGGTGGGTTCGTAGGTGTATTTTGACCCGCTGAATCCGAGAATCCAAGCTTTGATAACCAAAAATATGCTTGGAATAAAGTTATGTCGCATGGTACGAAAAAGAGATGATCGGAAATATCTGTCTCTAGAATTGAAATCGAACTTTGATGGGTGGGTTTATAGGTGTATTTTGACCCGCTGAATCCGAGAATCCAAGCTTCGATGACCAAAAACATGCTTGGAAAAAAGTTATTTCGCATGGTACGAAAAAGAGATGATCGGAAATATCTTTCTCCAGAATCGAAGTCGAACTTTGATGGGTGGGTTCATAGGTGTATTTTGACCCGCTGAATCCAAAAATCCAACCTCCGTTACACGAAAATACACCTGGAAAGAAGTTATTCCGCATGGTACGAAAAAGAGATGATCGAAAATATTTTTTTTCAGAATCGGATCGGACTTTGATGGGTGAGTCTCTAGGTGTATTTCGACCCGCTGAATCCGAAAATCCAACCTTTGATGACCAAAAATATGCTTGGAAAAAAGTTACTTCGCATGGTTCGAAAAAGAGATGATCGGAAATATCTGTCTCCAGAATTGAAATCGAACTTTGATGGGTGGGTTTATAGGTGTATTTTGACCCGCTGAATCCGAGAGTCCAAGCTTTGATGACCAAAAATATGCTTGGAAAAAAGTTATTTCGCATGGTACAAAAAAGAGATGATCGAAAATATTTTTTTTCAGAATTAAAATCTGACTTCGATGGGTGAGTTTCTAGGTGTATTTCGACCCGCTGAATCCGAAAATCCAACCTTTGATGACGAAAATATGCTTGGAAAAAAGTTATTTCGCTTGGTACGAAAAAGAGATGATCGAAAATATCTGTCTCCAGGATCGGAATCGAACTTTGATGGGTGGGTTTATAGGTGTATTTTGACCCGCTGAATCCGAGAATCCAAGCTTTGATAACCAAAAATATGCTTGGAAAAAAGTTATTTCGCATGATACGAAAAAGAGATGATCGAAAATATTTTTTTTCAGAATTAAAATCTGACTTCGATGGGTGAGTTTCTAGGTGTATTTCGACCCGCTGAATCCGACAATCCAAGCTTTGATGACCAAAAATATGCTTGGAAAAAAGTTATTTCGCATGATACGAAAAAGAGATGATCGAAAATATTTTTTTTCAGACTCAAAATCGGACTTTGATGGGTGGGTTTATAGGTGTATTTTGACCCGCTGAATCCGAGAATCCAAGCTTGGATGACCAAAAATATGCTTGGAAAAAAGTTATTTCGCATGGTACGAAAAAGAGATGATCGGAAATATCTTTCTCCAGAATCGAAGTCGAACTTTGATGGGTGGGTTCATAGGTGTATTTTGACCCGCTGAATCCAAAAATCCAACCTTTGTTAGGCGAAAATACACCTGGAAAGAAGTTATTTCGCATGGTACGAAAAAGAGATGATCGAAAATTTTTTTTTTCAGAATCAAAATCGGACTTTCATAGGTGAGTTTCTAGGTGTATTTCGACCCACTGAATCCGAAAATCCGAACTTTGATGACCAAAAATATGCTTGGAAAAAAGTTATTTCGCATGGTATGAAAAAGAGATGATCGAAAATATCTGTCTCCAGAATCGGAATCGAACTTTGATGGGTGGGTTCGTAGGTGTATTTTGACCCGCTGAATCCAAAAATCCAACCTTTGTTAGGCGAAAATACACCTGGAAAGAAGTTATTTCGCATGGTACGAAAAAGAGATGATCGAAAATTTTTGTTTTCAGAATCAAAATCGGACTTTCATGGGTGAGTTTCTAGGTGTATTTCGACCCACTGAATCCGAAAATCCAACCTCTGATGACCAAAAATATGCTTGGAAAAAAGTTATTTCGCACGGTACGAAAAAGAGATGATCGAATATATTTTTTTTCCGAATCGGAATCGGACTTTGATGGGTGAGTTTCTAGGTGTATTTCGACCCGCTGCATCCGAAATTCCAACCTTTGATGACCAAAAATATGCTTGGAAAAAAGTTATTTCGCATGGTTCGAAAAAGAGATGATCGAAAATATCTGTCTCCAGAATCGAAATCGAACTTTGATGGGTGGGTTTATAGGTGTATTTTGACCCGCTGAATCCGAGAGTCCAAGCTTTGATGACCAAAAATATGCTTGGAAAAAAGTTATTTCGCATGGTACAAAAAAGAGATGATCGAAAATATTTTTTTTCAGAATTAAAATCTGACTTCGATGGGTGAGTTTCTAGGTGTATTTCGACCCGCTGAATCCGAAAATCCAACCTTTGATGACGAAAATATGCTTGGAAAAAAGTTATTTCGCTTGGTACGAAAAAGAGATGATCGAAAATATCTGTCTCCAGGATCGGAATCGAACTTTGATGGGTGGGTTTATAGGTGTATTTCGACCCGCTGAATCCGACAATCCAAGCTTTGATGACCAAAAATATGCTTGGAAAAAAGTTATTTCGCATGATACGAAAAAGAGATGATCGAAAATATTTTTTTTCAGACTCAAAATCGGACTTTGATGGGTGGGTTTATAGGTGTATTTTGACCCGCTGAATCCGAGAATCCAAGCGTGGATGACCAAAAATATGCTTGGAAAAAAGTTATTTCGCATGGTACGAAAAAGAGATGATCGGAAATATCTTTCTCCAGAATCGAAGTCGAACTTTGATGGGTGGGTTCATAGGTGTATTTTGACCCGCTGAATCCAAAAATCCAACCTTTGTTAGGCGAAAATACACCTGGAAAGAAGTTATTTCGCATGGTACGAAAAAGAGATGATCGAAAATTTTTTTTTTCAGAATCAAAATCGGACTTTCATGGGTGAGTTTCTAGGTGTATTTCGACCCACTGAATCCGAAAATCCGAACTTTGATGACCAAAAATATGCTTGGAAAAAAGTTATTTCGCATGGTATGAAAAAGAGATGATCGAAAATATCTGTCTCCAGAATCGGAATCGAACTTTGATGGGTGGGTTCGTAGGTGTATTTTGACCCGCTGAATCCGAGAATCCAAGCTTTGATAACCAAAAATATGCTTGGAATAAAGTTATGTCGCATGGTACGAAAAAGAGATGATCGGAAATATCTGTCTCTAGAATTGAAATCGAACTTTGATGGGTGGGTTTATAGGTGTATTTTGACCCGCTGAATCCGAGAATCCAAGCTTCGATGACCAAAAACATGCTTGGAAAAAAGTTATTTCGCATGGTACGAAAAAGAGATGATCGGAAATATCTTTCTCCAGAATCGAAGTCGAACTATGATGGGTGGGTTCATAGGTGTATTTTGACCCGCTGAATCCAAAAATCCAACCTCCGTTACACGAAAATACACCTGGAAAGAAGTTATTCCGCATGGTACGAAAAAGAGATGATCGAAAATATTTTTTTTCAGAATCGGATCGGACTTTGATGGGTGAGTTTCTAGGTGTATTTCGACCCGCTGAATCCGAAAATCCAACCTTTGATGACCAAAAATATGCTTGGAAAAAAGTTACTTCGCATGGTTCGAAAAAGAGATGATCGGAAATATCTGTCTCCAGAATTGAAATCGAACTTTGATGGGTGGGTTTATAGGTGTATTTTGACCCGCTGAATCCGAGAGTCCAAGCTTTGATGACCAAAAATATGCTTGGAAAAAAGTTATTTCGCATGGTACAAAAAAGAGATGATCGAAAATATTTTTTTTCAGAATTAAAATCTGACTTCGATGGGTGAGTTTCTAGGTGTATTTCGACCCGCTGAATCCGAAAATCCAACCTTTGATGACGAAAATATGCTTGGAAAAAAGTTATTTCGCTTGGTACGAAAAAGAGATGATCGAAAATATCTGTCTCCAGGATCGGAATCGAACTTTGATGGGTGGGTTTATAGGTGTATTTCGACCCGCTGAATCCGACAATCCAAGCTTTGATGACCAAAAATATGCTTGGAAAAAAGTTATTTCGCATGATACGAAAAAGAGATGATCGAAAATATTTTTTTTCAGACTCAAAATCGGACTTTGATGGGTGGGTTTATAGGTGTATTTTGACCCGCTGAATCCGAGAATCCAAGCTTGGATGACCAAAAATATGCTTGGAAAAAAGTTATTTCGCATGGTACGAAAAAGAGATGATCGGAAATATCTTTCTCCAGAATCGAAGTCGAACTTTGATGGGTGGGTTCATAGGTGTATTTTGACCCGCTGAATCCAAAAATCCAACCTTTGTTAGGCGAAAATACACCTGGAAAGAAGTTATTTCGCATGGTACGAAAAAGAGATGATCGAAAATTTTTTTTTTCAGAATCAAAATCGGACTTTCATGGGTGAGTTTCTAGGTGTATTTCGACCCACTGAATCCGAAAATCCGAACTTTGATGACCAAAAATATGCTTGGAAAAAAGTTATTTCGCATGGTATGAAAAAGAGATGATCGAAAATATCTGTCTCCAGAATCGGAATCGAACTTTGATGGGTGGGTTCGTAGGTGTATTTTGACCCGCTGAATCCAAAAATCCAACCTTTGTTAGGCGAAAATACACCTGGAAAGAAGTTATTTCGCATGGTACGAAAAAGAGATGATCGAAAATTTTTGTTTTCAGAATCAAAATCGGACTTTCATGGGTGAGTTTCTAGGTGTATTTCGACCCACTGAATCCGAAAATCCAACCTCTGATGACCAAAAATATGCTTGGAAAAAAGTTATTTCGCACGGTACGAAAAAGAGATGATCGAATATATTTTTTTTCCGAATCGGAATCGGACTTTGATGGGTGAGTTTCTAGGTGTATTTCGACCCGCTGGATCCGAAATTCCAACCTTTGATGACCAAAAATATGCTTGGAAAAAAGTTATTTCGCATGGTTCGAAAAAGAGATGATCGAAAATATCTGTCTCCAGAATCGAAATCGAACTTTGATGGGTGGGTTTATAGGTGTATTTTGACCCGCTGAATCCAAAAATCCAACCTTCGTTACACGAAAATACACCTGGAAAGAAGTTATTCCGCATGGTACGAAAAAGAGATGATCGAAAATATCTGTCTCCAGAATCGGAATCGAACTTTGATGGGTGGGTTCGTAGGTGTATTTTGACCCGCTGAATCCAAAAATCCAACCTTTGTTAGGCGAAAATACACCTGGAAAGAAGTTATTTCGCATGGTACGAAAAAGAGATGATCGAAAATTTTTTTTTTCAGAATCAAAATCGGACTTTCATGGGTGAGTTTCTAGGTGTATTTCGACCCACTGAATCCGAAAATCCGAACTTTGATGACCAAAAATATGCTTGGAAAAAAGTTATTTCGCATGGTATGAAAAAGAGATGATCGAAAATATCTGTCTCCAGAATCGGAATCGAACTTTGATGGGTGGGTTCGTAGGTGTATTTTGACCCGCTGAATCCGAGAATCCAAGCTTTGATAACCAAAAATATGCTTGGAATAAAGTTATGTCGCATGGTACGAAAAAGAGATGATCGGAAATATCTGTCTCTAGAATTGAAATCGAACTTTGATGGGTGGGTTTATAGGTGTATTTTGACCCGCTGAATCCGAGAATCCAAGCTTCGATGACCAAAAACATGCTTGGAAAAAAGTTATTTCGCATGGTACGAAAAAGAGATGATCGGAAATATCTTTCTCCAGAATCGAAGTCGAACTTTGATGGGTGGGTTCATAGGTGTATTTTGACCCGCTGAATCCAAAAATCCAACCTCCGTTACACGAAAATACACCTGGAAAGAAGTTATTCCGCATGGTACGAAAAAGAGATGATCGAAAATATTTTTTTTCAGAATCGGATCGGACTTTGATGGGTGAGTTTCTAGGTGTATTTCGACCCGCTGAATCCGAAAATCCAACCTTTGATGACCAAAAATATGCTTGGAAAAAAGTTACTTCGCATGGTTCGAAAAAGAGATGATCGGAAATATCTGTCTCCAGAATTGAAATCGAACTTTGATGGGTGGGTTTATAGGTGTATTTTGACCCGCTGAATCCGAGAGTCCAAGCTTTGATGACCAAAAATATGCTTGGAAAAAAGTTATTTCGCATGGTACAAAAAAGAGATGATCGAAAATATTTTTTTTCAGAATTAAAATCTGACTTCGATGGGTGAGTTTCTAGGTGTATTTCGACCCGCTGAATCCGAAAATCCAACCTTTGATGACGAAAATATGCTTGGAAAAAAGTTATTTCGCTTGGTACGAAAAAGAGATGATCGAAAATATCTGTCTCCAGGATCGGAATCGAACTTTGATGGGTGGGTTTATAGGTGTATTTCGACCCGCTGAATCCGACAATCCAAGCTTTGATGACCAAAAATATGCTTGGAAAAAAGTTATTTCGCATGATACGAAAAAGAGATGATCGAAAATATTTTTTTTCAGACTCAAAATCGGACTTTGATGGGTGGGTTTATAGGTGTATTTTGACCCGCTGAATTCGAGAATCCAAGCTTGGATGACCAAAAATGTGCTTGGAAAAAAGTTATTTCGCATGGTACGAAAAAGAGATGATCGGAAATATCTTTCTCCAGAATCGAAGTCGAACTTTGATGGGTGGGTTCATAGGTGTATTTTGACCCGCTGAATCCAAAAATCCAACCTTTGTTAGGCGAAAATACACCTGGAAAGAAGTTATTTCGCATGGTACGAAAAAGAGATGATCGAAAATTTTTTTTTTCAGAATCAAAATCGGACTTTCATGGGTGAGTTTCTAGGTGTATTTCGACCCACTGAATCCGAAAATCCGAACTTTGATGACCAAAAATATGCTTGGAAAAAAGTTATTTCGCATGGTATGAAAAAGAGATGATCGAAAATATCTGTCTCCAGAATCGGAATCGAACTTTGATGGGTGGGTTCGTAGGTGTATTTTGACCCGCTGAATCCAAAAATCCAACCTTTGTTAGGCGAAAATACACCTGGAAAGAAGTTATTTCGCATGGTACGAAAAAGAGATGATCGAAAATTTTTGTTTTCAGAATCAAAATCGGACTTTCATGGGTGAGTTTCTAGGTGTATTTCGACCCACTGAATCCGAAAATCCAACCTCTGATGACCAAAAATATGCTTGGAAAAAAGTTATTTCGCACGGTACGAAAAAGAGATGATCGAATATATTTTTTTTCCGAATCGGAATCGGACTTTGATGGGTGAGTTTCTAGGTGTATTTCGACCCGCTGGATCCGAAATTCCAACCTTTGATGACCAAAAATATGCTTGGAAAAAAGTTATTTCGCATGGTTCGAAAAAGAGATGATCGAAAATATCTGTCTCCAGAATCGAAATCGAACTTTGATGGGTGGGTTTATAGGTGTATTTTGACCCGCTGAATCCAAAAATCCAACCTTCGTTACACGAAAATACACCTGGAAAGAAGTTATTCCGCATGGTACGAAAAAGAGATGATCGAAAATATTTTTTTTCAGAATCGGAATCGGACTTTGATGGGTGATTTTCTAGGTGTATTTCGACCCGCTGAATCCGAAAATCCAACCTTTGATGGCCAAAAATATGCTTGGAAAAAAGTTATTCCGCATGGTTCGAAAAAGAGATGATCGAAAATATCTGTCTCCAGAATCAAAATCGAACTGTGATCGGTGGGTTTATAGGTGTATTTTGACCCGCTGAATCCGAGGATCCAAGCTTTGATGACCAAAAATATGCTTGGAATAAAGTTATGTCGCATGGTACGAAAAAGAGATGATCGGAAATATCTGTCTCCAGAATTGAAATCGAACTTTGATGGGTGGGTTTATAGGTGTATTTTGACCCGCTGAATCCGAGAATCCAAGCTTCGATGACCAAAAACATGCTTGGAAAAAAGTTATTTCGCATGGGACGAAAAAGAGATGATCGGAAATATCTTTCTCCAGAATCGAAGTCGAACTTTGATGGGTGGGTTCATAGGTGTATTTTGACCCGCTGAATCCAAAAATCCAACCTCCGTTACACGAAAATACACCTGGAAAGAAGTTATTCCGCATGGTACGAAAAAGAGATGATCGAAAATATTTTTTTTCAGAATCGGATCGGACTTTGATGGGTGAGTTTCTAGGTGTATTTCGACCCGCTGAATCCGAAAATCCAACCTTTGATGACCAAAAATATGCTTGGAAAAAAGTTACTTCGCATGGTTCGAAAAAGAGATGATCGGAAATATCTGTCTCCAGAATTGAAATCGAACTTTGATGGGTGGGTTTATAGGTGTATTTTGACCCGCTGAATCCGAGAATCCAAGCTTTGATGACCAAAAATATGCTTGGAAAAAAGTTATTTCGCATGGTACAAAAAAGAGATGATCGAAAATATTTTTTTTCAGAATCAAAATCTGACTTTGATGGGTGAGTTTCTAGGTGTATTCCGACCCGCTGAATCCGAAAATCCGAACTTTGATGACCAAAAATATGCTTGGAAAAAAGTTATTTCGCATGGTACGAAAAAGAGATGATCGAAAATATCTGTCTCCAGAATCGGAATCGAACTTTGATGGGTGGGTTCATAGGTGTATTTTGACCCGCTGAATCCAAAAATCCAACCTTTGTTAGGCGAAAATACACCTGGAAAGAAGTTATTTCGCATGGTACGAAAAAGAGATGATCGAAAATTTTTTTTTTCAGAATCAAAATCGGACTTTCATGGGTGAGTTTTTAGGTGTATTTCGACCCACTGAATCCGAAAATCCGAACTTTGATGACCAAAAATATGCTTGGAAAAAAGTTATTTCGCACGGTACGAAAAAGAGATGATCGAGAATATTTTTTTTCCGAATCGGAATCGGACTTTGATGGGTGAGTTCCTAGGTGTATTTCGACCCGCTGAATCCGAAATTCCAACCTTTGATGACCAAAAATATGCTTGGAAAAAAGTTATTTCGCATGGTTCGAAAAAGAGATGATCGAAAATATCTGTCTCCAGAATCGAAATCGAACTTTGATGGGTGGGTTTATAGGTGTATTTTGACCCGCTGAATCCAAAAATCCAACCTTTGTTAGGCGAAAATACACCTGGAAAGAAGTTATTTCGCATGGTACGAAAAAGAGATGATCGAAAATTTTTTTTTTCAGAATCAAAATCGGACTTTCATGGGTGAGTTTCTAGGTGTATTTCGACCCACTGAATCCGAAAATCCAACCTCCGATGACCAAAAATATGCTTGGAAAAAAGTTATTTCGCACGGTACGAAAAAGAGATGATCGAAAATATTTTTGTTCCGAATCGGAATCGGACTTTGATGGGTGAGTTTCTAGGTGTATTTCGACCCGCTGAATCCGAAATTCCAACCTTTGTTAGGCGAAAATACACCTGGAAAGAAGTTATTTCGCATGGTACGAAAAAGAGATGATCGAAAATTTTTTTTTTCAGAATCAAAATCGGACTTTCATGGGTGAGTTTCTAGGTGTATTCCGACCCGCTGAATCCGAAAATCCGAACTTTGATGACCAAAAATATGCTTGGAAAAAAGTTATTTCGCATGGTACGAAAAAGAGATGATCGAAAATATCTGTCTCCAGAACCGGAATCGAACTTTGATGGGTGGGTTCATAGGTGTATTTTGACCCGCTGAATCCAAAAATCCAACCTTTGTTAGGCGAAAATACACCTGGAAAGAAGTTATTTCGCATGGTACGAAAAAGAGATGATCGAAAATTTTTTTTTTCAGAATCAAAATCGGACTTTCATGGGTGGGTTTATAGGTGTATTTTGACCCACTGAATCCGAAAATCCAACCTCTGATGACCAAAAATATGCTTGGAAAAAAGTTATTTCGCACGGTACGAAAAAGAGATGATCGAGAATATTTTTTTTCCGAATCGGAATCGGACTTTGATGGGTGAGTTTCTAGGTGTATTTCGACCCGCTGAATCCGAAATTCCAACCTTTGATGACCAAAAATATGCTTGGAAAAAAGTTATTTCGCATGGTTCGAAAAAGAGATGATCGAAAATATCTGTCTCCAGAATCGAAATCGAACTTTGATGGGTGGGTTTATAGGTGTATTTTGACCCGCTGAATCCAAAAATCCAACCTTCGTTACACGAAAATACACCTGGAAAGAAGTTATTCCGCATGGTACGAAAAAGAGATGATCGAAAATATTTTTTTTCAGAATCGGAATCGGACTTTGATGGGTGATTTTCTAGGTGTATTTCGACCCGCTGAATCCGAAAATCCAACCTTTGATGGCCAAAAATATGCTTGGAAAAAAGTTATTCCGCATGGTTCGAAAAAGAGATGATCGAAAATATCTGTCTCCAGAATCAAAATCGAACTGTGATCGGTGGGTTTATAGGTGTATTTCGACCCGCTGAATCCGAAATTCCAACCTTTGATGACCAAAAATATGCTTGGAAAAAAGTTATTTCGCATGGTTCGAAAAAGAGATGATCGAAAATATCTGTCTCCAGAATCGAAATCGAACTTTGATGGGTGGGTTTATAGGTGTATTTTGACCCGCTGAATCCAAAAATCCAACCTTTGTTAGGCGAAAATACACCTGGAAAGAAGTTATTTCGCATGGTACGAAAAAGAGATGATCGAAAATTTTTTTTTTCAGAATCAAAATCGGACTTTCATGGGTGAGTTTCTAGGTGTATTTCGACCCACTGAATCCGAAAATCCAACCTCCGATGACCAAAAATATGCTTGGAATAAAGTTATTTCGCACGGTACGAAAAAGAGATGATCGAAAATATTTTTGTTCCGAATCGGAATCGGACTTTGATGGGTGAGTTTCTAGGTGTATTTCGACCCGCTGAATCCGAAATTCCAACCTTTGATGACCAAAAATATGCTTGGAAAAAAGTTATTTCGCATGGTTCGAAAAAGAGATGATCGAAAATATCTGTCTCCAGAATCGAAATCGAACTTTGATGGGTGAGTTTATAGGTGTATTTTGACCCGCTGAATCCAAAAATCCAACCTTCGTTACACGAAAATACACCTGGAAAGAAGTTATTCCGCATGGTACGAAAAAGAGATGATCGAAAATATTTTTTTTCAGAATCGGAATCGGACGTTGATGGGTGATTTTCTAGGTGTATTTCGACCCGCTGAATCCGAGAATCCAAGCTTTGATGACCAAAAATATGCTTGGAATAAAGTTATGTCGCATGGTACGAAAAAGAGATGATCGGAAATATCTGTCTCCAGAATTGAAATCGAACTTTGATGGGTGGGTTTATAGGTGTATTTTGACCCGCTGAATCCGAGAATCCAAGCTTCGATGACCAAAAACATGCTTGGAAAAAAGTTATTTCGCATGGGACGAAAAAGAGATGATCGGAAATATCTTTCTCCAGAATCGAAGTCGTACTTTGATGGGTGGGTTCATAGGTGTATTTTGACCCGCTGAATCCAAAAATCCAACCTCCGTTACACGAAAATACACCTGGAAAGAAGTTATTCCGCATGGTACGAAAAAGAGATGATCGAAAATATTTTTTTTCAGAATCGGATCGGACTTTGATGGGTGAGTTTCTAGGTGTATTTCGACCCGCTGAATCCGAAAATCCAACCTTTGATGACCAAAAATATGCTTGGAAAAAAGTTACTTCGCATGGTTCGAAAAAGAGATGATCGGAAATATCTGTCTCCAGAATTGAAATCGAACTTTGATGGGTGGGTTTATAGGTGTATTTTGACCCGCTGAATCCGAGAATCCAAGCTTTGATGACCAAAAATATGCTTGGAAAAAAGTTATTTCGCATGGTACAAAAAAGAGATGATCGAAAATATTTTTTTTCAGAATCAAAATCTGACTTTGATGGGTGAGTTTCTAGGTGTATTCCGACCCGCTGAATCCGAAAATCCGAACTTTGATGACCAAAAATATGCTTGGAAAAAAGTTATTTCGCATGGTACGAAAAAGAGATGATCGAAAATATCTGTCTCCAGAATCGGAATCGAACTTTGATGGGTGGGTTCATAGGTGTATTTTGACCCGCTGAATCCAAAAATCCAACCTTTGTTAGGCGAAAATACACCTGGAAAGAAGTTATTTCGCATGGTACGAAAAAGAGATGATCGAAAATTTTTTTTTTCAGAATCAAAATCGGACTTTCATGGGTGAGTTTCTAGGTGAATTCCGACCCGCTGAATCCGAAAATCCGAACTTTGATGACCAAAAATATGCTTGGAAAAAAGTTATTTCGCATGGTACGAAAAAGAGATGATCGAAAATATCTGTCTCCAGAATCGGAATCGAACTTTGATGGGTGGGTTCATAGGTGTATTTTGACCCGCTGAATCCAAAAATCCAACCTTTGTTAGGCGAAAATACACCTGGAAAGAAGTTATTTCGCATGGTACGAAAAAGAGATGATCGAAAATTTTTTTTTTCAGAATCAAAATCGGACTTTCATGGGTGAGTTTCTAGGTGTATTTCGACCCACTGAATCCGAAAATCCAACCTCCGATGGCCAAAAATATGCTTGGAAAAAAGTTATTTCGCACGGTACGAAAAAGAGATGATCGAAAATATTTTTGTTCCGAATCGGAATCGGACTTTGATGGGTGAGTTTCTAGGTGTATTTCGACCCGCTGAATCCGAAATTCCAACCTTTGATGACCAAAAATATGCTTGGAAAAAAGTTATTTCGCATGGTTCGAAAAAGAGATGATCGAAAATATCTGTCTCCAGAATCGAAATCGAACTTTGATGGGTGAGTTTATAGGTGTATTTTGACCCGCTGAATCCAAAAATCCAACCTTCGTTACACGAAAATACACCTGGAAAGAAGTTATTCCGCATGGTACGAAAAAGAGATGATCGAAAATATTTTTTTTCAGAATCGGAATCGGACGTTGATGGGTGATTTTCTAGGTGTATTTCGACCCGCTGAATCCGAGAATCCAAGCTTTGATGACCAAAAATATGCTTGGAATAAAGTTATGTCGCATGGTACGAAAAAGAGATGATCGGAAATATCTGTCTCCAGAATTGAAATCG
Source organism: Phymatocera aterrima (assembly GCA_963170745.1). Classification (NCBI taxonomy): domain Eukaryota; kingdom Metazoa; phylum Arthropoda; class Insecta; order Hymenoptera; family Tenthredinidae; genus Phymatocera; species Phymatocera aterrima. The sequence goes on along the minus strand of CAUJGY010000138.1, from coordinate 332,101 downwards.
AACTTTGATGGGTGGGTTTATAGGTGTATTTTGACCCGCTGAATCCGAGAATCCAAGCTTCGATGACCAAAAACATGCTTGGAAAAAAGTTATTTCGCATGGGACGAAAAAGAGATGATCGGAAATATCTTTCTCCAGAATCGAAGTCGTACTTTGATGGGTGGGTTCATAGGTGTATTTTGACCCGCTGAATCCAAAAATCCAACCTCCGTTACACGAAAATACACCTGGAAAGAAGTTATTCCGCATGGTACGAAAAAGAGATGATCGAAAATATTTTTTTTCAGAATCGGATCGGACTTTGATGGGTGAGTTTCTAGGTGTATTTCGACCCGCTGAATCCGAAAATCCAACCTTTGATGACCAAAAATATGCTTGGAAAAAAGTTACTTCGCATGGTTCGAAAAAGAGATGATCGGAAATATCTGTCTCCAGAATTGAAATCGAACTTTGATGGGTGGGTTTATAGGTGTATTTTGACCCGCTGAATCCGAGAATCCAAGCTTTGATGACCAAAAATATGCTTGGAAAAAAGTTATTTCGCATGGTACAAAAAAGAGATGATCGAAAATATTTTTTTTCAGAATCAAAATCTGACTTTGATGGGTGAGTTTCTAGGTGTATTCCGACCCGCTGAATCCGAAAATCCGAACTTTGATGACCAAAAATATGCTTGGAAAAAAGTTATTTCGCATGGTACGAAAAAGAGATGATCGAAAATATCTGTCTCCAGAATCGGAATCGAACTTTGATGGGTGGGTTCATAGGTGTATTTTGACCCGCTGAATCCAAAAATCCAACCTTTGTTAGGCGAAAATACACCTGGAAAGAAGTTATTTCGCATGGTACGAAAAAGAGATGATCGAAAATTTTTTTTTTCAGAATCAAAATCGGACTTTCATGGGTGAGTTTCTAGGTGAATTCCGACCCGCTGAATCCGAAAATCCGAACTTTGATGACCAAAAATATGCTTGGAAAAAAGTTATTTCGCATGGTACGAAAAAGAGATGATCGAAAATATCTGTCTCCAGAATCGGAATCGAACTTTGATGGGTGGGTTCATAGGTGTATTTTGACCCGCTGAATCCAAAAATCCAACCTTTGTTAGGCGAAAATACACCTGGAAAGAAGTTATTTCGCATGGTACGAAAAAGAGATGATCGAAAATTTTTTTTTTCAGAATCAAAATCGGACTTTCATGGGTGAGTTTCTAGGTGTATTTCGACCCACTGAATCCGAAAATCCAACCTCTGATGACCAAAAATATGCTTGGAAAAAAGTTATTTCGCACGGTACGAAAAAGAGATGATCGAATATATTTTTTTTCCGAATCGGAATCGGACTTTGATGGGTGAGTTTCTAGGTGTATTTCGACCCGCTGAATCCGAAATTCCAACCTTTGATGACCAAAAATATGCTTGGAAAAAAGTTATTTCGCATGGTTCGAAAAAGAGATGATCGAAAATATTTTTTTTCAGAATCGGAATCGGACTTTGATGGGTGATTTTCTAGGTGTATTTCGACCCGCTGGATCCGAAAATCCAACCTTTGATGGCCAAAAATATGCTTGGAAAAAAGTTATTTCGCATGGTATGAAAAAGAGATGATCGAAAATATCTGTCTCCAGAATCGGAATCGAACTTTGATGGGTGGGTTCGTAGGTGTATTTTGACCCGCTGAATCCAAAAATCCAACCTTTGTTAGGCGAAAATACACCTGGAAAGAAGTTATTTCGCATGGTACGAAAAAGAGATGATCGAAAATTTTTGTTTTCAGAATCAAAATCGGACTTTCATGGGTGAGTTTCTAGGTGTATTTCGACCCACTGAATCCGAAAATCCAACCTCTGATGACCAAAAATATGCTTGGAAAAAAGTTATTTCGCACGGTACGAAAAAGAGATGATCGAATATATTTTTTTTCCGAATCGGAATCGGACTTTGATGGGTGAGTTTCTAGGTGTATTTCGACCCGCTGGATCCGAAATTCCAACCTTTGATGACCAAAAATATGCTTGGAAAAAAGTTATTTCGCATGGTTCGAAAAAGAGATGATCGAAAATATCTGTCTCCAGAATCGAAATCGAACTTTGATGGGTGGGTTTATAGGTGTATTTTGACCCGCTGAATCCAAAAATCCAACCTCCGTTACACGAAAATACACCTGGAAAGAAGTTATTCCGCATGGTACGAAAAAGAGATGATCGAAAATATTTTTTTTCAGAATCGGATCGGACTTTGATGGGTGAGTTTCTAGGTGTATTTCGACCCGCTGAATCCGAAAATCCAACCTTTGATGACCAAAAATATGCTTGGAAAAAAGTTACTTCGCATGGTTCGAAAAAGAGATGATCGGAAATATCTGTCTCCAGAATTGAAATCGAACTTTGATGGGTGGGTTTATAGGTGTATTTTGACCCGCTGAATCCGAGAGTCCAAGCTTTGATGACCAAAAATATGCTTGGAAAAAAGTTATTTCGCATGGTACAAAAAAGAGATGATCGAAAATATTTTTTTTCAGAATTGAAATCTGACTTCGATGGGTGAGTTTCTAGGTGTATTTCGACCCGCTGAATCCGAAAATCCAACCTTTGATGACGAAAATATGCTTGGAAAAAAGTTATTTCGCATGGTACGAAAAAGAGATGATCGAAAATATCTGTCTCCAGGATCGGAATCGAACTTTGATGGGTGGGTTTATAGGTGTATTTCGACCCGCTGAATCCGACAATCCAAGCTTTGATGACCAAAAATATGCTTGGAAAAAAGTTATTTCGCATGATACGAAAAAGAGATGATCGAAAATATTTTTTTTCAGACTCAAAATCGGACTTTGATGGGTGGGTTTATAGGTGTATTTTGACCCGCTGAATCCGAGGATCCAAGCTTGGATGACCAAAAATATGCTTGGAAAAAAGTTATTTCGCATGGTACGAAAAAGAGATGATCGGAAATATCTTTCTCCAGAATCGAAGTCGAACTTTGATGGGTGGGTTCATAGGTGTATTTTGACCCGCTGAATCCAAAAATCCAACCTTTGTTAGGCGAAAATACACCTGGAAAGAAGTTATTTCGCATGGTACGAAAAAGAGATGATCGAAAATTTTTTTTTTCAGAATCAAAATCGGACTTTCATGGGTGAGTTTCTAGGTGTATTTCGACCCACTGAATCCGAAAATCCAACCTCCGATGACCAAAAATATGCTTGGAAAAAAGTTATTTCGCACGGTACGAAAAAGAGATGATCGAAAATATTTTTGTTCCGAATCGGAATCGGACTTTGATGGGTGAGTTTCTAGGTGTATTTCGACCCGCTGAATCCGAAATTCCAACCTTTGTTAGGCGAAAATACACCTGGAAAGAAGTTATTTCGCATGGTACGAAAAAGAGATGATCGAAAATTTTTTTTTTCAGAATCAAAATCGGACTTTCATGGGTGAGTTTCTAGGTGTATTCCGACCCGCTGAATCCGAAAATCCGAACTTTGATGACCAAAAATATGCTTGGAAAAAAGTTATTTCGCATGGTACGAAAAAGAGATGATCGAAAATATCTGTCTCCAGAACCGGAATCGAACTTTGATGGGTGGGTTCATAGGTGTATTTTGACCCGCTGAATCCAAAAATCCAACCTTTGTTAGGCGAAAATACACCTGGAAAGAAGTTATTTCGCATGGTACGAAAAAGAGATGATCGAAAATTTTTTTTTTCAGAATCAAAATCGGACTTTCATGGGTGAGTTTCTAGGTGTATTTCGACCCACTGAATCCGAAAATCCAACCTCTGATGACCAAAAATATGCTTGGAAAAAAGTTATTTCGCACGGTACGAAAAAGAGATGATCGAGAATATTTTTTTTCCGAATCGGAATCGGACTTTGATGGGTGAGTTTCTAGGTGTATTTCGACCCGCTGAATCCGAAATTCCAACCTTTGATGACCAAAAATATGCTTGGAAAAAAGTTATTTCGCATGGTTCGAAAAAGAGATGATCGAAAATATCTGTCTCCAGAATCGAAATCGAACTTTGATGGGTGGGTTTATAGGTGTATTTTGACCCGCTGAATCCAAAAATCCAACCTTCGTTACACGAAAATACACCTGGAAAGAAGTTATTCCGCATGGTACGAAAAAGAGATGATCGAAAATATTTTTTTTCAGAATCGGAATCGGACTTTGATGGGTGATTTTCTAGGTGTATTTCGACCCGCTGAATCCGAAAATCCAACCTTTGATGGCCAAAAATATGCTTGGAAAAAAGTTATTCCGCATGGTTCGAAAAAGAGATGATCGAAAATATCTGTCTCCAGAATCAAAATCGAACTGTGATCGGTGGGTTTATAGGTGTATTTCGACCCGCTGAATCCGAAATTCCAACCTTTGATGACCAAAAATATGCTTGGAAAAAAGTTATTTCGCATGGTTCGAAAAAGAGATGATCGAAAATATCTGTCTCCAGAATCGAAATCGAACTTTGATGGGTGGGTTTATAGGTGTATTTTGACCCGCTGAATCCAAAAATCCAACCTTTGTTAGGCGAAAATACACCTGGAAAGAAGTTATTTCGCATGGTACGAAAAAGAGATGACCGAAAATTTTTTTTTTCAGAATCAAAATCGGACTTTCATGGGTGAGTTTCTAGGTGTATTTCGACCCACTGAATCCGAAAATCCAACCTCCGATGACCAAAAATATGCTTGGAAAAAAGTTATTTCGCACGGTACGAAAAAGAGATGATCGAAAATATTTTTGTTCCGAATCGGAATCGGACTTTGATGGGTGAGTTTCTAGGTGTATTTCGACCCGCTGAATCCGAAATTCCAACCTTTGATGACCAAAAATATGCTTGGAAAAAAGTTATTTCGCATGGTTCGAAAAAGAGATGATCGAAAATATCTGTCTCCAGAATCGAAATTGAACTTTGATGGGTGAGTTTATAGGTGTATTTTGACCCGCTGAATCCAAAAATCCAACCTTCGTTACACGAAAATACACCTGGAAAGAAGTTATTCCGCATGGTACGAAAAAGAGATGATCGAAAATATTTTTTTTCAGAATCGGAATCGGACGTTGATGGGTGATTTTCTAGGTGTATTTCGACCCGCTGAATCCGAGAATCCAAGCTTTGATGACCAAAAATATGCTTGGAATAAAGTTATGTCGCATGGTACGAAAAAGAGATGATCGGAAATATCTGTCTCCAGAATTGAAATCGAACTTTGATGGGTGGGTTTATAGGTGTATTTTGACCCGCTGAATCCGAGAATCCAAGCTTCGATGACCAAAAACATGCTTGGAAAAAAGTTATTTCGCATGGGACGAAAAAGAGATGATCGGAAATATCTTTCTCCAGAATCGAAGTCGTACTTTGATGGGTGGGTTCATAGGTGTATTTTGACCCGCTGAATCCAAAAATCCAACCTCCGTTACACGAAAATACACCTGGAAAGAAGTTATTCCGCATGGTACGAAAAAGAGATGATCGAAAATATTTTTTTTCAGAATCGGATCGGACTTTGATGGGTGAGTTTCTAGGTGTATTTCGACCCGCTGAATCCGAAAATCCAACCTTTGATGACCAAAAATATGCTTGGAAAAAAGTTACTTCGCATGGTTCGAAAAAGAGATGATCGGAAATATCTGTCTCCAGAATTGAAATCGAACTTTGATGGGTGGGTTTATAGGTGTATTTTGACCCGCTGAATCCGAGAATCCAAGCTTTGATGACCAAAAATATGCTTGGAAAAAAGTTATTTCGCATGGTACAAAAAAGAGATGATCGAAAATATTTTTTTTCAGAATCAAAATCTGACTTTGATGGGTGAGTTTCTAGGTGTATTCCGACCCGCTGAATCCGAAAATCCGAACTTTGATGACCAAAAATATGCTTGGAAAAAAGTTATTTCGCATGGTACGAAAAAGAGATGATCGAAAATATCTGTCTCCAGAATCGGAATCGAACTTTGATGGGTGGGTTCATAGGTGTATTTTGACCCGCTGAATCCAAAAATCCAACCTTTGTTAGGCGAAAATACACCTGGAAAGAAGTTATTTCGCATGGTACGAAAAAGAGATGATCGAAACTTTTTTTTTTCAGAATCAAAATCGGACTTTCATGGGTGAGTTTCTAGGTGAATTCCGACCCGCTGAATCCGAAAATCCGAACTTTGATGACCAAAAATATGCTTGGAAAAAAGTTATTTCGCATGGTACGAAAAAGAGATGATCGAAAATATCTGTCTCCAGAATCGGAATCGAACTTTGATGGGTGGGTTCATAGGTGTATTTTGACCCGCTGAATCCAAAAATCCAACCTTTGTTAGGCGAAAATACACCTGGAAAGAAGTTATTTCGCATGTTACGAAAAAGAGATGATCGAAAATTTTTTTTTTCAGAATCAAAATCGGACTTTCATGGGTGAGTTTCTAGGTGTATTTCGACCCACTGAATCCGAAAATCCAACCTCTGATGACCAAAAATATGCTTGGAAAAAAGTTATTTCGCACGGTACGAAAAAGAGATGATCGAATATATTTTTTTTCCGAATCGGAATCGGACTTTGATGGGTGAGTTTCTAGGTGTATTTCGACCCGCTGAATCCGAAATTCCAACCTTTGATGACCAAAAATATGCTTGGAAAAAAGTTATTTCGCATGGTTCGAAAAAGAGATGATCGAAAATATTTTTTTTCAGAATCGGAATCGGACTTTGATGGGTGATTTTCTAGGTGTATTTCGACCCGCTGGATCCGAAAATCCAACCTTTGATGGCCAAAAATATGCTTGGAAAAAAGTTATTTCGCATGGTATGAAAAAGAGATGATCGAAAATATCTGTCTCCAGAATCGGAATCGAACTTTGATGGGTGGGTTCGTAGGTGTATTTTGACCCGCTGAATCCAAAAATCCAACCTTTGTTACGCGAAAATACACCTGGAAAGAAGTTATTTCGCATGGTACGAAAAAGAGATGATCGAAAATTTTTGTTTTCAGAATCAAAATCGGACTTTCATGGGTGAGTTTCTAGGTGTATTTCGACCCACTGAATCCGAAAATCCAACCTCTGATGACCAAAAATATGCTTGGAAAAAAGTTATTTCGCACGGTACGAAAAAGAGATGATCGAATATATTTTTTTTCCGAATCGGAATCGGACTTTGATGGGTGAGTTTCTAGGTGTATTTCGACCCGCTGGATCCGAAATTCCAACCTTTGATGACCAAAAATATGCTTGGAAAAAAGTTATTTCGCATGGTTCGAAAAAGAGATGATCGAAAATATCTGTCTCCAGAATCGAAATCGAACTTTGATGGGTGGGTTTATAGGTGTATTTTGACCCGCTGAATCCAAAAATCCAACCTCCGTTACACGAAAATACACCTGGAAAGAAGTTATTCCGCATGGTACGAAAAAGAGATGATCGAAAATATTTTTTTTCAGAATCGGATCGGACTTTGATGGGTGAGTTTCTAGGTGTATTTCGACCCGCTGAATCCGAAAATCCAACCTTTGATGACCAAAAATATGCTTGGAAAAAAGTTACTTCGCATGGTTCGAAAAAGAGATGATCGGAAATATCTGTCTCCAGAATTGAAATCGAACGTTGATGGGTGGGTTTATAGGTGTATTTTGACCCGCTGAATCCGAGAGTCCAAGCTTTGATGACCAAAAATATGCTTGGAAAAAAGTTATTTCGCATGGTACAAAAAAGAGATGATCGAAAATATTTTTTTTCAGAATTGAAATCTGACTTCGATGGGTGAGTTTCTAGGTGTATTTCGACCCGCTGAATCCGAAAATCCAACCTTTGATGACGAAAATATGCTTGGAAAAAAGTTATTTCGCATGGTACGAAAAAGAGATGATCGAAAATATCTGTCTCCAGGATCGGAATCGAACTTTGATGGGTGGGTTTATAGGTGTATTTCGACCCGCTGAATCCGACAATCCAAGCTTTGATGACCAAAAATATGCTTGGAAAAAAGTTATTTCGCATGATACGAAAAAGAGATGATCGAAAATATTTTTTTTCAGACTCAAAATCGGACTTTGATGGGTGGGTTTATAGGTGTATTTTGACCCGCTGAATCCGAGAATCCAAGCTTGGATGACCAGAAATATGCTTGGAAAAAAGTTATTTCGCATGGTACGAAAAAGAGATGATCGGAAATATCTTTCTCCAGAATCGAAGTCGAACTTTGATGGGTGGGTTCATAGGTGTATTTTGACCCGCTGAATCCAAAAATCCAACCTTTGTTAGGCGAAAATACACCTGGAAAGAAGTTATTTCGCATGGTACGAAAAAGAGATGATCGAAAATTTTTTTTTTCAGAATCAAAATCGGACTTTCATGGGTGAGTTTCTAGGTGTATTTCGACCCACTGAATCCGAAAATCCAACCTCCGATGACCAAAAATATGCTTGGAAAAAAGTTATTTCGCACGGTACGAAAAAGAGATGATCGAAAATATTTTTGTTCCGAATCGGAATCGGACTTTGATGGGTGAGTTTCTAGGTGTATTTCGACCCGCTGAATCCGAAATTCCAACCTTTGTTAGGCGAAAATACACCTGGAAAGAAGTTATTTCGCATGGTACGAAAAAGAGATGATCGAAAATTTTTTTTTTCAGAATCAAAATCGGACTTTCATGGGTGAGTTTCTAGGTGTATTCCGACCCGCTGAATCCGAAAATCCGAACTTTGATGACCAAAAATATGCTTGGAAAAAAGTTATTTCGCATGGTACGAAAAAGAGATGATCGAAAATATCTGTCTCCAGAATCAAAATCGAACTGTGATCGGTGGGTTTATAGGTGTATTTCGACCCGCTGAATCCGAAATTCCAACCTTTGATGACCAAAAATATGCTTGGAAAAAAGTTATTTCGCATGGTTCGAAAAAGAGATGATCGAAAATATCTGTCTCCAGAATCGAAATCGAACTTTGATGGGTGGGTTTATAGGTGTATTTTGACCCGCTGAATCCAAAAATCCAACCTTTGTTAGGCGAAAATACACCTGGAAAGAAGTTATTTCGCATGGTACGAAAAAGAGATGATCGAAAATTTTTTTTTTCAGAATCAAAATCGGACTTTCATGGGTGAGTTTCTAGGTGTATTTCGACCCACTGAATCCGAAAATCCAACCTCCGATGACCAAAAATATGCTTGGAAAAAAGTTATTTCGCACGGTACGAAAAAGAGATGATCGAAAATATTTTTGTTCCGAATCGGAATCGGACTTTGATGGGTGAGTTTCTAGGTGTATTTCGACCCGCTGAATCCGAAATTCCAACCTTTGATGACCAAAAATATGCTTGGAAAAAAGTTATTTCGCATTGTTCGAAAAAGAGATGATCGAAAATATCTGTCTCCAGAATCGAAATCGAACTTTGATGGGTGAGTTTATAGGTGTATTTTGACCCGCTGAATCCAAAAATCCAACCTTCGTTACACGAAAATACACCTGGAAAGAAGTTATTCCGCATGGTACGAAAAAGAGATGATCGAAAATATTTTTTTTCAGAATCGGAATCGGACGTTGATGGGTGATTTTCTAGGTGTATTTCGACCCGCTGAATCCGAGAATCCAAGCTTTGATGACCAAAAATATGCTTGGAATAAAGTTATGTCGCATGGTACGAAAAAGAGATGATCGGAAATATCTGTCTCCAGAATTGAAATCGAACTTTGATGGGTGGGTTTATAGGTGTATTTCGACCCGCTGAATCCGAAATTCCAACCTTTGATGACCAAAAATATGCTTGGAAAAAAGTTATTTCGCATGGTTCGAAAAAGAGATGATCGAAAATATCTGTCTCCAGAATCGAAATCGAACTTTGATGGGTGAGTTTATAGGTGTATTTTGACCCGCTGAATCCAAAAATCCAACCTTCGTTACACGAAAATACACCTGGAAAGAAGTTATTCCGCATGGTACGAAAAAGAGATGATCGAAAATATTTTTTTTCAGAATCGGATCGGACTTTGATGGGTGAGTTTCTAGGTGTATTTCGACCCGCTGAATCCGAAAATCCAACCTTTGATGACCAAAAATATGCTTGGAAAAAAGTTACTTCGCATGGTTCGAAAAAGAGATGATCGGAAATATCTGTCTCCAGAATTGAAATCGAACTTTGATGGGTGGGTTTATAGGTGTATTTTGACCCGCTGAATCCGAGAATCCAAGCTTTGATGACCAAAAATATGCTTGGAAAAAAGTTATTTCGCATGGTACAAAAAAGAGATGATCGAAAATATTTTTTTTCAGAATCAAAATCTGACTTTGATTGGTGAGTTTCTAGGTGTATTCCGACCCGCTGAATCCGAAAATCCGAACTTTGATGACCAAAAATATGCTTGGAAAAAAGTTATTTCGCATGGTACGAAAAAGAGATGATCGAAAATATCTGTCTCCAGAATCGGAATCGAACTTTGATGGGTGGGTTCATAGGTGTATTTTGACCCGCTGAATCCAAAAATCCAACCTTTGTTAGGCGAAAATACACCTGGAAAGAAGTTATTTCGCATGGTACGAAAAAGAGATGATCGAAAATTTTTTTTTTCAGAATCAAAATCGGACTTTCATGGGTGAGTTTCTAGGTGAATTCCGACCCGCTGAATCCGAAAATCCGAACTTTGATGACCAAAAATATGCTTGGAAAAAAGTTATTTCGCATGGTACGAAAAAGAGATGATCGAAAATATCTGTCTCCAGAATCGGAATCGAACTTTGATGGGTGGGTTCATAGGTGTATTTTGACCCGCTGAATCCAAAAATCCAACCTTTGTTAGGCGAAAATACACCTGGAAAGAAGTTATTTCGCATGGTACGAAAAAGAGATGATCGAAAATTTTTTTTTTCAGAATCAAAATCGGACTTTCATGGGTGAGTTTCTAGGTGTATTTCGACCCACTGAATCCGAAAATCCAACCTCTGATGACCAAAAATATGCTTGGAAAAAAGTTATTTCGCACGGTACGAAAAAGAGATGATCGAATATATTTTTTTTCCGAATCGGAATCGGACTTTGATGGGTGAGTTTCTAGGTGTATTTCGACCCGCTGAATCCGAAATTCCAACCTTTGATGACCAAAAATATGCTTGGAAAAAAGTTATTTCGCATGGTTCGAAAAAGAGATGATCGAAAATATTTTTTTTCAGAATCGGAATCGGACTTTGATGGGTGATTTTCTAGGTGTATTTCGACCCGCTGGATCCGAAAATTCAACCTTTGATGGCCAAAAATATGCTTGGAAAAAAGTTATTTCGCATGGTATGAAAAAGAGATGATCGAAAATATCTGTCTCCAGAATCGGAATCGAACTTTGATGGGTGGGTTCGTAGGTGTATTTTGACCCGCTGAATCCAAAAATCCAACCTCTGTTAGGCGAAAATACACCTGGAAAGAAGTTATTTCGCATGGTACGAAAAAGAGATGATCGAAAATTTTTGTTTTCAGAATCAAAATCGGACTTTCATGGGTGAGTTTCTAGGTGTATTTCGACCCACTGAATCCGAAAATCCAACCTCTGATGACCAAAAATATGCTTGGAAAAAAGTTATTTCGCACGGTACGAAAAAGAGATGATCGAATATATTTTTTTTCCGAATCGGAATCGGACTTTGATGGGTGAGTTTCTAGGTGTATTTCGACCCGCTGGATCCGAAATTCCAACCTTTGATGACCAAAAATATGCTTGGAAAAAAGTTATTTCGCATGGTTCGAAAAAGAGATGATCGAAAATATCTGTCTCCAGAATCGAAATCGAACTTTGATGGGTGGGTTTATAGGTGTATTTTGACCCGCTGAATCCAAAAATCCAACCTCCGTTACACGAAAATACACCTGGAAAGAAGTTATTCCGCATGGTACGAAAAAGAGATGATCGAAAATATTTTTTTTCAGAATCGGATCGGACTTTGATGGGTGAGTTTCTAGGTGTATTTCGACCCGCTGAATCCGAAAATCCAACCTTTGATGACCAAAAATATGCTTGGAAAAAAGTTACTTCGCATGGTTCGAAAAAGAGATGATCGGAAATATCTGTCTCCAGAATTGAAATCGAACTTTGATGGGTGGGTTTATAGGTGTATTTTGACCCGCTGAATCCGAGAGTCCAAGCTTTGATGACCAAAAATATGCTTGGAAAAAAGTTATTTCGCATGGTACAAAAAAGAGATGATCGAAAATATTTTTTTTCAGAATTGAAATCTGACTTCGATGGGTGAGTTTCTAGGTGTATTTCGACCCGCTGAATCCGAACATCCAACCTTTGATGACGAAAATATGCTTGGAAAAAAGTTATTTCGCATGGGACGAAAAAGAGATGATCGAAAATATCTGTCTCCAGGATCGGAATCGAAATTTGATGGGTGGGTTTATAGGTGTATTTCGACCCGCTGAATCCGACAATCCAAGCTTTGATGACCAAAAATATGCTTGGAAAAAAGTTATTTCGCATGATACGAAAAAGAGATGATCGAAAATATTTTTTTTCAGACTCAAAATCGGACTTTGATGGGTGGGTTTATAGGTGTATTTTGACCCGCTGAATCCGAGAATCCAAGCTTGGATGACCAAAAATATGCTTGGAAAAAAGTTATTTCGCATGGTACGAAAAAGAGATGATCGGAAATATCTTTCTCCAGAATCGAAGTCGAACTTTGATGGGTGGGTTCATAGGTGTATTTTGACCCGCTGAATCCAAAAATCCAACCTTTGTTAGGCGAAAATACACCTGGAAAGAAGTTATTTCGCATGGTACGAAAAAGAGATGATCGAAAATTTTTTTTTTCAGAATCAAAATCGGACTTTCATGGGTGAGTTTCTAGGTGTATTTCGACCCACTGAATCCGAAAATCCGAACTTTGATGACCAAAAATATGCTTGGAAAAAAGTTATTTCGCATGGTATGAAAAAGAGATGATCGAAAATATCTGTCTCCAGAATCGGAATCGAACTTTGATGTGTGGGTTCGTAGGTGTATTTTGACCCGCTGAATCCAAAAATCCAACCTTTGTTAGGCGAAAATACACCTGGAAAGAAGTTATTTCGCATGGTACGAAAAAGAGATGATCGAAAATTTTTGTTTTCAGAATCAAAATCGGACTTTCATGGGTGAGTTTCTAGGTGTATTTCGACCCACTGAATCCGAAAATCCAACCTCTGATGACCAAAAATATGCTTGGAAAAAAGTTATTTCGCACGGTACGAAAAAGAGATGATCGAATATATTTTTTTTCCGAATCGGAATCGGACTTTGATGGGTGAGTTTCTAGGTGTATTTCGACCCGCTGGATCCGAAATTCCAACCTTTGATGACCAAAAATATGCTTGGAAAAAAGTTATTTCGCATGGTTCGAAAAAGAGATGATCGAAAATATCTGTCTCCAGAATCGAAATCGAACTTTGATGGGTGGGTTTATAGGTGTATTTTGACCCGCTGAATCCAAAAATCCAACCTTTGTTAGGCGAAAATACACCTGGAAAGAAGTTATTTCGCATGGTACGAAAAAGAGATGATCGAAAATTTTTGTTTTCAGAATCAAAATCGGACTTTCATGGGTGAGTTTCTAGGTGTATTTCGACCCACTGAATCCGAAAATCCAACCTCTGATGACCAAAAATATGCTTGGAAAAAAGTTATTTCGCACGGTACGAAAAAGAGATGATCGAATATATTTTTTTTCCGAATCGGAATCGGACTTTGATGGGTGAGTTTCTAGGTGTATTTCGACCCGCTGGATCCGAAATTCCAACCTTTGATGACCAAAAATATGCTTGGAAAAAAGTTATTTCGCATGGTTCGAAAAAGAGATGATCGAAAATATCTGTCTCCAGAATCGAAATCGAACTTTGATGGGTGGGTTTATAGGTGTATTTTGACCCGCTGAATCCAAAAATCCAACCTTCGTTACACGAAAATACACCTGGAAAGAAGTTATTCCGCATGGTACGAAAAAGAGATGATCGAAAATATTTTTTTTCAGAATCGGAATCGGACTTTGATGGGTGATTTTCTAGGTGTATTTCGACCCGCTGAATCCGAAAATCCAACCTTTGATGGCCAAAAATATGCTTGGAAAAAAGTTATTCCGCATGGTTCGAAAAAGAGATGATCGAAAATATCTGTCTCCAGAATCAAAATCGAACTGTGATCGGTGGGTTTATAGGTGTATTTTGACCCGCTGAATCCGAGGATCCAAGCTTTGATGACCAAAAATATGCTTGGAATAAAGTTATGTCGCATGGTACGAAAAAGAGATGATCGGAAATATCTGTCTCCAGAATTGAAATCGAACTTTGATGGGTGGGTTTATAGGTGTATTTTGACCCGCTGAATCCGAGAATCCAAGCTTCGATGACCAAAAACATGCTTGGAAAAAAGTTATTTCGCATGGGACGAAAAAGAGATGATCGGAAATATCTTTCTCCAGAATCGAAGTCGAACTTTGATGGGTGGGTTCATAGGTGTATTTTGACCCGCTGAATCCAAAAATCCAACCTCCGTTACACGAAAATACACCTGGAAAGAAGTTATTCCGCATGGTACGAAAAAGAGATGATCGAAAATATTTTTTTTCAGAATCGGATCGGACTTTGATGGGTGAGTTTCTAGGTGTATTTCGACCCGCTGAATCCGAAAATCCAACCTTTGATGACCAAAAATATGCTTGGAAAAAAGTTACTTCGCATGGTTCGAAAAAGAGATGATCGGAAATATCTGTCTCCAGAATTGAAATCGAACTTTGATGGGTGGGTTTATAGGTGTATTTTGACCCGCTGAATCCGAGAGTCCAAGCTTTGATGACCAAAAATATGCTTGGAAAAAAGTTATTTCGCATGGTACAAAAAAGAGATGATCGAAAATATTTTTTTTCAGAATTGAAATCTGACTTCGATGGGTGAGTTTCTAGGTGTATTTCGACCCGCTGAATCCGAACATCCAACCTTTGATGACGAAAATATGCTTGGAAAAAAGTTATTTCGCATGGGACGAAAAAGAGATGATCGAAAATATCTGTCTCCAGGATCGGAATCGAAATTTGATGGGTGGGTTTATAGGTGTATTTCGACCCGCTGAATCCGACAATCCAAGCTTTGATGACCAAAAATATGCTTGGAAAAAAGTTATTTCGCATGATACGAAAAAGAGATGATCGAAAATATTTTTTTTCAGACTCAAAATCGGACTTTGATGGGTGGGTTTATAGGTGTATTTTGACCCGCTGAATCCGAGAATCCAAGCTTGGATGACCAAAAATATGCTTGGAAAAAAGTTATTTCGCATGGTACGAAAAAGAGATGATCGGAAATATCTTTCTCCAGAATCGAAGTCGAACTTTGATGGGTGGGTTCATAGGTGTATTTTGACCCGCTGAATCCAAAAATCCAACCTTTGTTAGGCGAAAATACACCTGGAAAGAAGTTATTTCGCATGGTACGAAAAAGAGATGATCGAAAATTTTTTTTTTCAGAATCAAAATCGGACTTTCATGGGTGAGTTTCTAGGTGTATTTCGACCCACTGAATCCGAAAATCCGAACTTTGATGACCAAAAATATGCTTGGAAAAAAGTTATTTCGCATGGTATGAAAAAGAGATGATCGAAAATATCTGTCTCCAGAATCGGAATCGAACTTTGATGTGTGGGTTCGTAGGTGTATTTTGACCCGCTGAATCCAAAAATCCAACCTTTGTTAGGCGAAAATACACCTGGAAAGAAGTTATTTCGCATGGTACGAAAAAGAGATGATCGAAAATTTTTGTTTTCAGAATCAAAATCGGACTTTCATGGGTGAGTTTCTAGGTGTATTTCGACCCACTGAATCCGAAAATCCAACCTCTGATGACCAAAAATATGCTTGGAAAAAAGTTATTTCGCACGGTACGAAAAAGAGATGATCGAATATATTTTTTTTCCGAATCGGAATCGGACTTTGATGGGTGAGTTTCTAGGTGTATTTCGACCCGCTGGATCCGAAATTCCAACCTTTGATGACCAAAAATATGCTTGGAAAAAAGTTATTTCGCATGGTTCGAAAAAGAGATGATCGAAAATATCTGTCTCCAGAATCGAAATCGAACTTTGATGGGTGGGTTTATAGGTGTATTTTGACCCGCTGAATCCAAAAATCCAACCTTTGTTAGGCGAAAATACACCTGGAAAGAAGTTATTTCGCATGGTACGAAAAAGAGATGATCGAAAATTTTTGTTTTCAGAATCAAAATCGGACTTTCATGGGTGAGTTTCTAGGTGTATTTCGACCCACTGAATCCGAAAATCCAACCTCTGATGACCAAAAATATGCTTGGAAAAAAGTTATTTCGCACGGTACGAAAAAGAGATGATCGAATATATTTTTTTTCCGAATCGGAATCGGACTTTGATGGGTGAGTTTCTAGGTGTATTTCGACCCGCTGGATCCGAAATTCCAACCTTTGATGACCAAAAATATGCTTGGAAAAAAGTTATTTCGCATGGTTCGAAAAAGAGATGATCGAAAATATCTGTCTCCAGAATCGAAATCGAACTTTGATGGGTGGGTTTATAGGTGTATTTTGACCCGCTGAATCCAAAAATCCAACCTTCGTTACACGAAAATACACCTGGAAAGAAGTTATTCCGCATGGTACGAAAAAGAGATGATCGAAAATATTTTTTTTCAGAATCGGAATCGGACTTTGATGGGTGATTTTCTAGGTGTATTTCGACCCGCTGAATCCGAAAATCCAACCTTTGATGGCCAAAAATATGCTTGGAAAAAAGTTATTCCGCATGGTTCGAAAAAGAGATGATCGAAAATATCTGTCTCCAGAATCAAAATCGAACTGTGATCGGTGGGTTTATAGGTGTATTTTGACCCGCTGAATCCGAGGATCCAAGCTTTGATGACCAAAAATATGCTTGGAATAAAGTTATGTCGCATGGTACGAAAAAGAGATGATCGGAAATATCTGTCTCCAGAATTGAAATCGAACTTTGATGGGTGGGTTTATAGGTGTATTTTGACCCGCTGAATCCGAGAATCCAAGCTTCGATGACCAAAAACATGCTTGGAAAAAAGTTATTTCGCATGGGACGAAAAAGAGATGATCGGAAATATCTTTCTCCAGAATCGAAGTCGAACTTTGATGGGTGGGTTCATAGGTGTATTTTGACCCGCTGAATCCAAAAATCCAACCTCCGTTACACGAAAATACACCTGGAAAGAAGTTATTCCGCATGGTACGAAAAAGAGATGATCGAAAATATTTTTTTTCAGAATCGGATCGGACTTTGATGGGTGAGTTTCTAGGTGTATTTCGACCCGCTGAATCCGAAAATCCAACCTTTGATGACCAAAAATATGCTTGGAAAAAAGTTACTTCGCATGGTTCGAAAAAGAGATGATCGGAAATATCTGTCTCCAGAATTGAAATCGAACTTTGATGGGTGGGTTTATAGGTGTATTTTGACCCGCTGAATCCGAGAATCCAAGCTTTGATGACCAAAAATATGCTTGGGAAAAAGTTATTTCGCATGGTACAAAAAAGAGATGATCGAAAATATTTTTTTTCAGAATCAAAATCTGACTTTGATGGGTGAGTTTCTAGGTGTATTCCGACCCGCTGAATCCGAAAATCCGAACTTTGATGACCAAAAATATGCTTGGAAAAAAGTTATTTCGCATGGTACGAAAAAGAGATGATCGAAAATATCTGTCTCCAGAATCGGAATCGAACTTCGATGGGTGGGTTCATAGGTGTATTTTGACCCGCTGAATCCAAAAATCCAACCTTTGTTAGGCGAAAATACACCTGGAAAGAAGTTATTTCGCATGGTACGAAAAAGAGATGATCGAAAATTTTTTTTTTCAGAATCAAAATCGGACTTTCATGGGTGAGTTTCTAGGTGTATTTCGACCCACTGAATCCGAAAATCCGAACTTTGATGACCAAAAATATGCTTGGAAAAAAGTTATTTCGCACGGTACGAAAAAGAGATGATCGAGAATATTTTTTTTCCGAATCGGAATCGGACTTTGATGGGTGAGTTCCTAGGTGTATTTCGACCCGCTGAATCCGAAATTCCAACCTTTGATGACCAAAAATATGCTTGGAAAAAAGTTATTTCGCATGGTTCGAAAAAGAGATGATCGAAAATATCTGTCTCCAGAATCGAAATCGAACTTTGATGGGTGGGTTTATAGGTGTATTTTGACCCGCTGAATCCAAAAATCCAACCTTTGTTAGGCGAAAATACACCTGGAAAGAAGTTATTTCGCATGGTACGAAAAAGAGATGATCGAAAATTTTTTTTTTCAGAATCAAAATCGGACTTTCATGGGTGAGTTTCTAGGTGTATTTCGACCCACTGAATCCGAAAATCCAACCTCCGATGACCAAAAATATGCTTGGAAAAAAGTTATTTCGCACGGTACGAAAAAGAGATGATCGAAAATATTTTTGTTCCGAATCGGAATCGGACTTTGATGGGTGAGTTTCTAGGTGTATTTCGACCCGCTGAATCCGAAATTCCAACCTTTGATGACCAAAAATATGCTTGGAAAAAAGTTATTTCGCATGGTTCGAAAAAGAGATGATCGAAAATATCTGTCTCCAGAATCGAAATCGAACTTTGATGGGTGGGTTTATAGGTGTATTTTGACCCGCTGAATCCAGAAATCCAACCTTCGTTACACGAAAATACACCTGGAAAGAAGTTATTCCGCATGGTACGAAAAAGAGATGATCGAAAATATTTTTTTTCAGAATCGGAATCGGACGTTGATGGGTGATTTTCTAGGTGTATTTCGACCCGCTGAATCCGAGAATCCAAGCTTTGATGACCAAAAATATGCTTGGAATAAAGTTATGTCGCATGGTACGAAAAAGAGATGATCGGAAATATCTGTCTCCAGAATTGAAATCGAACTTTGATGGGTGGGTTTATAGGTGTATTTTGACCCGCTGAATCCGAGAATCCAAGCTTCGATGACCAAAAACATGCTTGGAAAAAAGTTATTTCGCATGGGACGAAAAAGAGATGATCGGAAATATCTTTCTCCAGAATCGAAGTCGAACTTTGATGGGTGGGTTCATAGGTGTATTTTGACCCGCTGAATCCAAAAATCCAACCTCCGTTACACGAAAATACACCTGGAAAGAAGTTATTCCGCATGGTACGAAAAAGAGATGATAGAAAATATTTTTTTTCAGAATCGGATCGGACTTTGATGGGTGAGTTTCTAGGTGTATTTCGACCCGCTGAATCCGAAAATCCAACCTTTGATGAGCAAAAATATGCTTGGAAAAAAGTTACTTCGCATGGTTCGAAAAAGAGATGATCGGAAATATCTGTCTCCAGAATTGAAATCGAACTTTGATGGGTGGGTTTATAGGTGTATTTTGACCCGCTGAATCCGAGAATCCAAGCTTTGATGACCAAAAATATGATTGGAAAAAAGTTATTTCGCATGGTACAAAAAAGAGATGATCGAAAATATTTTTTTTCAGAATCAAAATCTGACTTTGATGGGTGAGTTTCTAGGTGTATTCCGACCCGCTGAATCCGAAGATCCGAACTTTAATGACCAAAAATATGCTTGGAAAAAAGTTATTTCGCATGGTACGAAAAAGAGATGATCGAAAATATCTGTCTCCAGAATCGGAATCGAACTTTGATGGGTGGGTTCATAGGTGTATTTTGACCCGCTGAATCCAAAAATCCAACCTTTGTTAGGCGAAAATACACCTGGAAAGAAGTTATTTCGCATGGTACGAAAAAGAGATGATCGAAAATTTTTGTTTTCAGAATCAAAATCGGACTTTCATGGGTGAGTTTCTAGGTGTATTTCGACCCACTGAATCCGAAAATCCAACCTCTGATGACCAAAAATATGCTTGGAAAAAAGTTATTTCGCACGGTACGAAAAAGAGATGATCGAATATATTTTTTTTCCGAATCGGAATCGGACTTTGATGGGTGAGTTTCTAGGTGTATTTCGACCCGCTGGATCCGAAATTCCAACCTTTGATGACCAAAAATATGCTTGGAAAAAAGTTATTTCGCATGGTTCGAAAAAGAGATGATCGAAAATATCTGTCTCCAGAATCGAAATCGAACTTTGATGGGTGGGTTTATAGGTGTATTTTGACCCGCTGAATCCAAAAATCCAACCTTCGTTACACGAAAATACACCTGGAAAGAAGTTATTCCGCATGGTACGAAAAAGAGATGATCGAAAATATTTTTTTTCAGAATCGGAATCGGACTTTGATGGGTGATTTTCTAGGTGTATTTCGACCCGCTGAATCCGAAAATCCAACCTTTGATGGCCAAAAATATGCTTGGAAAAAAGTTATTCCGCATGGTTCGAAAAAGAGATGATCGAAAATATCTGTCTCCAGAATCAAAATCGAACTGTGATCGGTGGGTTTATAGGTGTATTTTGACCCGCTGAATCCGAGGATCCAAGCTTTGATGACCAAAAATATGCTTGGAATAAAGTTATGTCGCATGGTACGAAAAAGAGATGATCGGAAATATCTGTCTCCAGAATTGAAATCGAACTTTGATGGGTGGGTTTATAGGTGTATTTTGACCCGCTGAATCCGAGAATCCAAGCTTCGATGACCAAAAACATGCTTGGAAAAAAGTTATTTCGCATGGGACGAAAAAGAGATGATCGGAAATATCTTTCTCCAGAATCGAAGTCGAACTTTGATGGGTGGGTTCATAGGTGTATTTTGACCCGCTGAATCCAAAAATCCAACCTCCGTTACACGAAAATACACCTGGAAAGAAGTTATTCCGCATGGTACGAAAAAGAGATGATCGAAAATATTTTTTTTCAGAATCGGATCGGACTTTGATGGGTGAGTTTCTAGGTGTATTTCGACCCGCTGAATCCGAAAATCCAACCTTTGATGACCAAAAATATGCTTGGAAAAAAGTTACTTCGCATGGTTCGAAAAAGAGATGATCGGAAATATCTGTCTCCAGAATTGAAATCGAACTTTGATGGGTGGGTTTATAGGTGTATTTTGACCCGCTGAATCCGAGAATCCAAGCTTTGATGACCAAAAATATGCTTGGAAAAAAGTTATTTCGCATGGTACAAAAAAGAGATGATCGAAAATATTTTTTTTCAGAATCAAAATCTGACTTTGATGGGTGAGTTTCTAGGTGTATTCCGACCCGCTGAATCCGAAAATCCGAACTTTGATGACCAAAAATATGCTTGGAAAAAAGTTATTTCGCATGGTACGAAAAAGAGATGATCGAAAATATCTGTCTCCAGAATCGGAATCGAACTTCGATGGGTGGGTTCATAGGTGTATTTTGACCCGCTGAATCCAAAAATCCAACCTTTGTTAGGCGAAAATACACCTGGAAAGAAGTTATTTCGCATGGTACGAAAAAGAGATGATCGAAAATTTTTTTTTTCAGAATCAAAATCGGACTTTCATGGGTGAGTTTCTAGGTGTATTTCGACCCACTGAATCCGAAAATCCGAACTTTGATGACCAAAAATATGCTTGGAAAAAAGTTATTTCGCACGGTACGAAAAAGAGATGATCGAGAATATTTTTTTTCCGAATCGGAATCGGACTTTGATGGGTGAGTTCCTAGGTGTATTTCGACCCGCTGAATCCGAAATTCCAACCTTTGATGACCAAAAATATGCTTGGAAAAAAGTTATTTCGCATGGTTCGAAAAAGAGATGATCGAAAATATCTGTCTCCAGAATCGAAATCGAACTTTGATGGGTGGGTTTATAGGTGTATTTTGACCCGCTGAATCCAAAAATCCAACCTTTGTTAGGCGAAAATACACCTGGAAAGAAGTTATTTCGCATGGTACGAAAAAGAGATGATCGAAAATTTTTTTTTTCAGAATCAAAATCGGACTTTCATGGGTGAGTTTCTAGGTGTATTTCGACCCACTGAATCCGAAAATCCAACCTCCGATGACCAAAAATATGCTTGGAAAAAAGTTATTTCGCACGGTACGAAAAAGAGATGATCGAAAATATTTTTGTTCCGAATCGGAATCGGACTTTGATGGGTGAGTTTCTAGGTGTATTTCGACCCGCTGAATCCGAAATTCCAACCTTTGATGACCAAAAATATGCTTGGAAAAAAGTTATTTCGCATGGTTCGAAAAAGAGATGATCGAAAATATCTGTCTCCAGAATCGAAATCGAACTTTGATGGGTGGGTTTATAGGTGTATTTTGACCCGCTGAATCCAGAAATCCAACCTTCGTTACACGAAAATACACCTGGAAAGAAGTTATTCCGCATGGTACGAAAAAGAGATGATCGAAAATATTTTTTTTCAGAATCGGAATCGGACGTTGATGGGTGATTTTCTAGGTGTATTTCGACCCGCTGAATCCGAGAATCCAAGCTTTGATGACCAAAAATATGCTTGGAATAAAGTTATGTCGCATGGTACGAAAAAGAGATGATCGGAAATATCTGTCTCCAGAATTGAAATCGAACTTTGATGGGTGGGTTTATAGGTGTATTTTGACCCGCTGAATCCGAGAATCCAAGCTTCGATGACCAAAAACATGCTTGGAAAAAAGTTATTTCGCATGGGACGAAAAAGAGATGATCGGAAATATCTTTCTCCAGAATCGAAGTCGAACTTTGATGGGTGGGTTCATAGGTGTATTTTGACCCGCTGAATCCAAAAATCCAACCTCCGTTACACGAAAATACACCTGGAAAGAAGTTATTCCGCATGGTACGAAAAAGAGATGATAGAAAATATTTTTTTTCAGAATCGGATCGGACTTTGATGGGTGAGTTTCTAGGTGTATTTCGACCCGCTGAATCCGAAAATCCAACCTTTGATGAGCAAAAATATGCTTGGAAAAAAGTTACTTCGCATGGTTCGAAAAAGAGATGATCGGAAATATCTGTCTCCAGAATTGAAATCGAACTTTGATGGGTGGGTTTATAGGTGTATTTTGACCCGCTGAATCCGAGAATCCAAGCTTTGATGACCAAAAATATGATTGGAAAAAAGTTATTTCGCATGGTACAAAAAAGAGATGATCGAAAATATTTTTTTTCAGAATCAAAATCTGACTTTGATGGGTGAGTTTCTAGGTGTATTCCGACCCGCTGAATCCGAAGATCCGAACTTTAATGACCAAAAATATGCTTGGAAAAAAGTTATTTCGCATGGTACGAAAAAGAGATGATCGAAAATATCTGTCTCCAGAATCGGAATCGAACTTTGATGGGTGGGTTCATAGGTGTATTTTGACCCGCTGAATCCAAAAATCCAACCTTTGTTAGGCGAAAATACACCTGGAAAGAAGTTATTTCGCATGGTACGAAAAAGAGATGATCGAAAATTTTTTTTTTCAGAATCAAAATCGGACTTTCATGGGTGAGTTTCTAGGTGTATTTCGACCCACTGAATCCGAAAATCCGAACTTTGATGACCAAAAATATGCTTGGAAAAAAGTTATATCGCATGGTATGAAAAAGAGATGATCGAAAATATCTGTCTCCAGAATCGGAATCGAACTTTGATGGGTGGGTTCGTAGGTGTATTTTGACCCGCTGAATCCAAAAATCCAACCTTTGTTAGGCGAAAATACACCTGGAAAGAAGTTATTTCGCATGGTACGAAAAAGAGATGATCGAAAATTTTTTTTTTCAGAATCAAAATCGGACTTTCATGGGTGAGTTTCTAGGTGAATTCCGACCCGCTGAATCCGAAATTCCGAACTTTGATGACCAAAAATATGCTTGGAAAAAAGTTATTTCGCATGGTACGAAAAAGAGATGATCGAAAATATCTGTCTCCAGAATCGGAATCGAACTTTGATGGGTGGGTTCATAGGTGTATTTTGACCCGCTGAATCCAAAAATCCAACCTTTGTTAGGCGAAAATACACCTGGAAAGAAGTTATTTCGCATGGTACGAAAAAGAGATGATCGAAAATTATTTTTTTCAGAATCAAAATCGGACTTTCATGGGTGAGTTTCTAGGTGTATTTCGACCCACTGAATCCGATAATCCAACCTCTGATGACCAAAAATATGCTTGGAAAAAAGTTATTTCGCACGGTACGAAAAAGAGATGATCGAATATATTTTTTTTCCGAATCGGAATCGGACTTTGATGGGTGAGTTTCTAGGTGTATTTCGACCCGCTGAATCCGAAATTCCAACCTTTGATGACCAAAAATATGCTTGGAAAAAAGTTATTTCGCATGGTTCGAAAAAGAGATGATCGAAAATATTTTTTTTCAGAATCGGAATCGGACTTTGATGGGTGATTTTCTAGGTGTATTTCGACCCGCTGGATCCGAAAATCCAACCTTTGATGGCCAAAAATATGCTTGGAAAAAAGTTATTTCGCATGGTATGAAAAAGAGATGATCGAAAATATCTGTCTCCAGAATCGGAATCGAACTTTGATGGGTGGGTTCGTAGGTGTATTTTGACCCGCTGAATCCAAAAATCCAACCTTTGTTAGGCGAAAATACACCTGGAAAGAAGTTATTCCGCATGGTACGAAAAAGAGATGATCGAAAATTTTTGTTTTCAGAATCAAAATCGGACTTTCATGGGTGAGTTTCTAGGTGTATTTCGACCCACTGAATCCGAAAATCCAACCTCTGATGACCAAAAATATGCTTGGAAAAAAGTTATTTCGCACGGTACGAAAAAGAGATGATCGAATATATTTTTTTTCCGAATCGGAATCGGACTTTGATGGGTGAGTTTCTAGGTGTATTTCGACCCGCTGGATCCGAAATTCCAACCTTTGATGACCAAAAATATGCTTGGAAAAAAGTTATTTCGCATGGTTCGAAAAAGAGATGATCGAAAATATCTGTCTCCAGAATCGAAATCGAACTTTGATGGGTGGGTTTATAGGTGTATTTTGACCCGCTGAATCCAAAAATCCAACCTTCGTTACACGAAAATACACCTGGAAAGAAGTTATTCCGCATGGTACGAAAAAGAGATGATGGAAAATATTTTTTTTCAGAATCGGAATCGGACTTTGATGGGTGATTTTCTAGGTGTATTTCGACCCGCTGAATCCGAAAATCCAACCTTTGATGGCCAAAAATATGCTTGGAAAAAAGTTATTCCGCATGGTTCGAAAAAGAGATGATCGAAAATATCTGTCTCCAGAATCAAAATCGAACTGTGATCGGTGGGTTTATAGGTGTATTTTGACCCGCTGAATCCGAGGATCCAAGCTTTGATGACCAAAAATATGCTTGGAATAAAGTTATGTCGCATGGTACGAAAAAGAGATGATCGGAAATATCTGTCTCCAGAATTGAAATCGAACTTTGATGGGTGGGTTTATAGGTGTATTTTGACCCGCTGAATCCGAGAATCCAAGCTTCGATGACCAAAAACATGCTTGGAAAAAAGTTATTTCGCATGGGACGAAAAAGAGATGATCGGAAATATCTTTCTCCAGAATCGAAGTCGAACTTTGATGGGTGGGTTCATAGGTGTATTTTGACCCGCTGAATCCAAAAATCCAACCTCCGTTACACGAAAATACACCTGGAAAGAAGTTATTCCGCATGGTACGAAAAAGAGATGATCGAAAATATTTTTTTTCAGAATCGGATCGGACTTTGATGGGTGAGTTTCTAGGTGTATTTCGACCCGCTGAATCCGAAAATCCAACCTTTGATGACCAAAAATATGCTTGGAAAAAAGTTACTTCGCATGGTTCGAAAAAGACATGATCGGAAATATCTGTCTCCAGAATTGAAATCGAACTTTGATGGGTGGGTTTATAGGTGTATTTTGACCCGCTGAATCCGAGAATCCAAGCTTCGATGACCAAAAACATGCTTGGAAAAAAGTTATTTCGCATGGGACGAAAAAGAGATGATCGGAAATATCTTTCTCCAGAATCGAAGTCGAACTTTGATGGGTGGGTTCATAGGTGTATTTTGACCCGCTGAATCCAAAAATCCAACCTCCGTTACACGAAAATACACCTGGAAAGAAGTTATTCCGCATGGTACGAAAAAGAGATGATAGAAAATATTTTTTTTCAGAATCGGATCGGACTTTGATGGGTGAGTTTCTAGGTGTATTTCGACCCGCTGAATCCGAAAATCCAACCTTTGATGAGCAAAAATATGCTTGGAAAAAAGTTACTTCGCATGGTTCGAAAAAGAGATGATCGGAAATATCTGTCTCCAGAATTGAAATCGAACTTTGATGGGTGGGTTTATAGGTGTATTTTGACCCGCTGAATCCGAGAATCCAAGCTTTGATGACCAAAAATATGCTTGGAAAAAAGTTATTTCGCATGGTACAAAAAAGAGATGATCGAAAATATTTTTTTTCAGAATCAAAATCTGACTTTGATGGGTGAGTTTCTAGGTGTATTCCGACCCGCTGAATCCGAAGATCCGAACTTTAATGACCAAAAATATGCTTGGAAAAAAGTTATTTCGCATGGTACGAAAAAGAGATGATCGAAAATATCTGTCTCCAGAATCGGAATCGAACTTTGATGGGTGGGTTCATAGGTGTATTTTGACCCGCTGAATCCAAAAATCCAACCTTTGTTAGGCGAAAATACACCTGGAAAGAAGTTATTTCGCATGGTACGAAAAAGAGATGATCGAAAATTTTTTTTTTCAGAATCAAAATCGGACTTTCATGGGTGAGTTTCTAGGTGTATTTCGACCCACTGAATCCGAAAATCCGAACTTTGATGACCAAAAATATGCTTGGAAAAAAGTTATATCGCATGGTATGAAAAAGAGATGATCGAAAATATCTGTCTCCAGAATCGGAATCGAACTTTGATGGGTGGGTTCGTAGGTGTATTTTGACCCGCTGAATCCAAAAATCCAACCTTTGTTAGGCGAAAATACACCTGGAAAGAAGTTATTTCGCATGGTACGAAAAAGAGATGATCGAAAATTTTTTTTTTCAGAATCAAAATCGGACTTTCATGGGTGAGTTTCTAGGTGAATTCCGACCCGCTGAATCCGAAAATCCGAACTTTGATGACCAAAAATATGCTTGGAAAAAAGTTATTTCGCATGGTACGAAAAAGAGATGATCGAAAATATCTGTCTCCAGAATCGGAATCGAACTTTGATGGGTGGGTTCATAGGTGTATTTTGACCCGCTGAATCCAAAAATCCAACCTTTGTTAGGCGAAAATACACCTGGAAAGAAGTTATTTCGCATGGTACGAAAAAGAGATGATCGAAAATTATTTTTTTCAGAATCAAAATCGGACTTTCATGGGTGAGTTTCTAGGTGTATTTCGACCCACTGAATCCGAAAATCCAACCTCTGATGACCAAAAATATGCTTGGAAAAAAGTTATTTCGCACGGTACGAAAAAGAGATGATCGAGAATATTTTTTTTCCGAATCGGAATCGGACTTTGATGGGTGAGTTCCTAGGTGTATTTCGACCCGCTGAATCCGAAATTCCAACCTTTGATGACCAAAAATATGCTTGGAAAAAAGTTATTTCGCATGGTTCGAAAAAGAGATGATCGAAAATATCTGTCTCCAGAATCGAAATCGAACTTTGATGGGTGGGTTTATAGGTGTATTTTGACCCGCTGAATCCAAAAATCCAACCTTTGTTAGGCGAAAATACACCTGGAAAGAAGTTATTTCGCATGGTACGAAAAAGAGATGATCGAAAATTTTTGTTTTCAGAATCAAAATCGGACTTTCATGGGTGAGTTTCTAGGTGTATTTCGACCCACTGAATCCGAAAATCCAACCTCTGATGACCAAAAATATGCTTGGAAAAAAGTTATTTCGCACGGTACGAAAAAGAGATGATCGAATATATTTTTTTTCCGAATCGGAATCGGACTTTGATGGGTGAGTTTCTAGGTGTATTTCGACCCGCTGGATCCGAAATTCCAACCTTTGATGACCAAAAATATGCTTGGAAAAAAGTTATTTCGCATGGTTCGAAAAAGAGATGATCGAAAATATCTGTCTCCAGAATCGAAATCGAACTTTGATGGGTGGGTTTATAGGTGTATTTTGACCCGCTGAATCCAAAAATCCAACCTTCGTTACACGAAAATACACCTGGAAAGAAGTTATTCCGCATGGTACGAAAAAGAGATGATCGAAAATATTTTTTTTCAGAATCGGAATCGGACTTTGATGGGTGATTTTCTAGGTGTATTTCGACCCGCTGAATCCGAAAATCCAACCTTTGATGGCCAAAAATATGCTTGGAAAAAAGTTATTCCGCATGGTTCGAAAAAGAGATGATCGAAAATATCTGTCTCCAGAATCAAAATCGAACTGTGATCGGTGGGTTTATAGGTGTATTTTGACCCGCTGAATCCGAGGATCCAAGCTTTGATGACCAAAAATATGCTTGGAATAAAGTTATGTCGCATGGTACGAAAAAGAGATGATCGGAAATATCTGTCTCCAGAATTGAAATCGAACTTTGATGGGTGGGTTTATAGGTGTATTTTGACCCGCTGAATCCGAGAATCCAAGCTTCGATGACCAAAAACATGCTTGGAAAAAAGTTATTTCGCATGGGACGAAAAAGAGATGATCGGAAATATCTTTCTCCAGAATCGAAGTCGAACTTTGATGGGTGGGTTCATAGGTGTATTTTGACCCGCTGAATCCAAAAATCCAACCTCCGTTACACGAAAATACACCTGGAAAGAAGTTATTCCGCATGGTACGAAAAAGAGATGATCGAAAATATTTTTTTTCAGAATCGGATCGGACTTTGATGGGTGAGTTTCTAGGTGTATTTCGACCCGCTGAATCCGAAAATCCAACCTTTGATGACCAAAAATATGCTTGGAAAAAAGTTACTTCGCATGGTTCGAAAAAGAGATGATCGGAAATATCTGTCTCCAGAATTGAAATCGAACTTTGATGGGTGGGTTTATAGGTGTATTTTGACCCGCTGAATCCGAGAATCCAAGCTTTGATGACCAAAAATATGCTTGGAAAAAAGTTATTTCGCATGGTACAAAAAAGAGATGATCGAAAATATTTTTTTTCAGAATCAAAATCTGACTTTGATGGGTGAGTTTCTAGGTGTATTCCGACCCGCTGAATCCGAAAATCCGAACTTTGATGACCAAAAATATGCTTGGAAAAAAGTTATTTCGCATGGTACGAAAAAGAGATGATCGAAAATATCTGTCTCCAGAATCGGAATCGAACTTCGATGGGTGGGTTCATAGGTGTATTTTGACCCGCTGAATCCAAAAATCCAACCTTTGTTAGGCGAAAATACACCTGGAAAGAAGTTATTTCGCATGGTACGAAAAAGAGATGATCGAAAATTTTTTTTTTCAGAATCAAAATCGGACTTTCATGGGTGAGTTTCTAGGTGTATTTCGACCCACTGAATCCGAAAATCCGAACTTTGATGACCAAAAATATGCTTGGAAAAAAGTTATTTCGCACGGTACGAAAAAGAGATGATCGAGAATATTTTTTTTCCGAATCGGAATCGGACTTTGATGGGTGAGTTCCTAGGTGTATTTCGACCCGCTGAATCCGAAATTCCAACCTTTGATGACCAAAAATATGCTTGGAAAAAAGTTATTTCGCATGGTTCGAAAAAGAGATGATCGAAAATATCTGTCTCCAGAATCGAAATCGAACTTTGATGGGTGGGTTTATAGGTGTATTTTGACCCGCTGAATCCAAAAATCCAACCTTTGTTAGGCGAAAATACACCTGGAAAGAAGTTATTTCGCATGGTACGAAAAAGAGATGATCGAAAATTTTTGTTTTCAGAATCAAAATCGGACTTTCATGGGTGAGTTTCTAGGTGTATTTCGACCCACTGAATCCGAAAATCCAACCTCTGATGACCAAAAATATGCTTGGAAAAAAGTTATTTCGCACGGTACGAAAAAGAGATGATCGAATATATTTTTTTTCCGAATCGGAATCGGACTTTGATGGGTGAGTTTCTAGGTGTATTTCGACCCGCTGGATCCGAAATTCCAACCTTTGATGACCAAAAATATGCTTGGAAAAAAGTTATTTCGCATGGTTCGAAAAAGAGATGATCGAAAATATCTGTCTCCAGAATCGAAATCGAACTTTGATGGGTGGGTTTATAGGTGTATTTTGACCCGCTGAATCCAAAAATCCAACCTTCGTTACACGAAAATACACCTGGAAAGAAGTTATTCCGCATGGTACGAAAAAGAGATGATCGAAAATATTTTTTTTCAGAATCGGAATCGGACTTTGATGGGTGATTTTCTAGGTGTATTTCGACCCGCTGAATCCGAAAATCCAACCTTTGATGGCCAAA
This sequence comes from Phymatocera aterrima, assembly GCA_963170745.1. NCBI lineage: Eukaryota > Metazoa > Arthropoda > Insecta > Hymenoptera > Tenthredinidae > Phymatocera > Phymatocera aterrima. The sequence continues at coordinate 301,801 of CAUJGY010000138.1, read as the reverse complement.
AATATGCTTGGAAAAAAGTTATTCCGCATGGTTCGAAAAAGAGATGATCGAAAATATCTGTCTCCAGAATCAAAATCGAACTGTGATCGGTGGGTTTATAGGTGTATTTTGACCCGCTGAATCCGAGGATCCAAGCTTTGATGACCAAAAATATGCTTGGAATAAAGTTATGTCGCATGGTACGAAAAAGAGATGATCGGAAATATCTGTCTCCAGAATTGAAATCGAACTTTGATGGGTGGGTTTATAGGTGTATTTTGACCCGCTGAATCCGAGAATCCAAGCTTCGATGACCAAAAACATGCTTGGAAAAAAGTTATTTCGCATGGGACGAAAAAGAGATGATCGGAAATATCTTTCTCCAGAATCGAAGTCGAACTTTGATGGGTGGGTTCATAGGTGTATTTTGACCCGCTGAATCCAAAAATCCAACCTCCGTTACACGAAAATACACCTGGAAAGAAGTTATTCCGCATGGTACGAAAAAGAGATGATCGAAAATATTTTTTTTCAGAATCGGATCGGACTTTGATGGGTGAGTTTCTAGGTGTATTTCGACCCGCTGAATCCGAAAATCCAACCTTTGATGACCAAAAATATGCTTGGAAAAAAGTTACTTCGCATGGTTCGAAAAAGAGATGATCGGAAATATCTGTCTCCAGAATTGAAATCGAACTTTGATGGGTGGGTTTATAGGTGTATTTTGACCCGCTGAATCCGAGAATCCAAGCTTTGATGACCAAAAATATGCTTGGAAAAAAGTTATTTCGCATGGTACAAAAAAGAGATGATCGAAAATATTTTTTTTCAGAATCAAAATCTGACTTTGATGGGTGAGTTTCTAGGTGTATTCCGACCCGCTGAATCCGAAAATCCGAACTTTGATGACCAAAAATATGCTTGGAAAAAAGTTATTTCGCATGGTACGAAAAAGAGATGATCGAAAATATCTGTCTCCAGAATCGGAATCGAACTTCGATGGGTGGGTTCATAGGTGTATTTTGACCCGCTGAATCCAAAAATCCAACCTTTGTTAGGCGAAAATACACCTGGAAAGAAGTTATTTCGCATGGTACGAAAAAGAGATGATCGAAAATTTTTTTTTTCAGAATCAAAATCGGACTTTCATGGGTGAGTTTCTAGGTGTATTTCGACCCACTGAATCCGAAAATCCGAACTTTGATGACCAAAAATATGCTTGGAAAAAAGTTATTTCGCACGGTACGAAAAAGAGATGATCGAGAATATTTTTTTTCCGAATCGGAATCGGACTTTGATGGGTGAGTTCCTAGGTGTATTTCGACCCGCTGAATCCGAAATTCCAACCTTTGATGACCAAAAATATGCTTGGAAAAAAGTTATTTCGCATGGTTCGAAAAAGAGATGATCGAAAATATCTGTCTCCAGAATCGAAATCGAACTTTGATGGGTGGGTTTATAGGTGTATTTTGACCCGCTGAATCCAAAAATCCAACCTTTGTTAGGCGAAAATACACCTGGAAAGAAGTTATTTCGCATGGTACGAAAAAGAGATGATCGAAAATTTTTTTTTTCAGAATCAAAATCGGACTTTCATGGGTGAGTTTCTAGGTGTATTTCGACCCACTGAATCCGAAAATCCAACCTCCGATGACCAAAAATATGCTTGGAAAAAAGTTATTTCGCACGGTACGAAAAAGAGATGATCGAAAATATTTTTGTTCCGAATCGGAATCGGACTTTGATGGGTGAGTTTCTAGGTGTATTTCGACCCGCTGAATCCGAAATTCCAACCTTTGATGACCAAAAATATGCTTGGAAAAAAGTTATTTCGCATGGTTCGAAAAAGAGATGATCGAAAATATCTGTCTCCAGAATCGAAATCGAACTTTGATGGGTGGGTTTATAGGTGTATTTTGACCCGCTGAATCCAGAAATCCAACCTTCGTTACACGAAAATACACCTGGAAAGAAGTTATTCCGCATGGTACGAAAAAGAGATGATCGAAAATATTTTTTTTCAGAATCGGAATCGGACGTTGATGGGTGATTTTCTAGGTGTATTTCGACCCGCTGAATCCGAGAATCCAAGCTTTGATGACCAAAAATATGCTTGGAATAAAGTTATGTCGCATGGTACGAAAAAGAGATGATCGGAAATATCTGTCTCCAGAATTGAAATCGAACTTTGATGGGTGGGTTTATAGGTGTATTTTGACCCGCTGAATCCGAGAATCCAAGCTTCGATGACCAAAAACATGCTTGGAAAAAAGTTATTTCGCATGGGACGAAAAAGAGATGATCGGAAATATCTTTCTCCAGAATCGAAGTCGAACTTTGATGGGTGGGTTCATAGGTGTATTTTGACCCGCTGAATCCAAAAATCCAACCTCCGTTACACGAAAATACACCTGGAAAGAAGTTATTCCGCATGGTACGAAAAAGAGATGATAGAAAATATTTTTTTTCAGAATCGGATCGGACTTTGATGGGTGAGTTTCTAGGTGTATTTCGACCCGCTGAATCCGAAAATCCAACCTTTGATGAGCAAAAATATGCTTGGAAAAAAGTTACTTCGCATGGTTCGAAAAAGAGATGATCGGAAATATCTGTCTCCAGAATTGAAATCGAACTTTGATGGGTGGGTTTATAGGTGTATTTTGACCCGCTGAATCCGAGAATCCAAGCTTTGATGACCAAAAATATGCTTGGAAAAAAGTTATTTCGCATGGTACAAAAAAGAGATGATCGAAAATATTTTTTTTCAGAATCAAAATCTGACTTTGATGGGTGAGTTTCTAGGTGTATTCCGACCCGCTGAATCCGAAGATCCGAACTTTAATGACCAAAAATATGCTTGGAAAAAAGTTATTTCGCATGGTACGAAAAAGAGATGATCGAAAATATCTGTCTCCAGAATCGGAATCGAACTTTGATGGGTGGGTTCATAGGTGTATTTTGACCCGCTGAATCCAAAAATCCAACCTTTGTTAGGCGAAAATACACCTGGAAAGAAGTTATTTCGCATGGTACGAAAAAGAGATGATCGAAAATTTTTTTTTTCAGAATCAAAATCGGACTTTCATGGGTGAGTTTCTAGGTGTATTTCGACCCACTGAATCCGAAAATCCGAACTTTGATGACCAAAAATATGCTTGGAAAAAAGTTATATCGCATGGTATGAAAAAGAGATGATCGAAAATATCTGTCTCCAGAATCGGAATCGAACTTTGATGGGTGGGTTCGTAGGTGTATTTTGACCCGCTGAATCCAAAAATCCAACCTTTGTTAGGCGAAAATACACCTGGAAAGAAGTTATTTCGCATGGTACGAAAAAGAGATGATCGAAAATTTTTTTTTTCAGAATCAAAATCGGACTTTCATGGGTGAGTTTCTAGGTGAATTCCGACCCGCTGAATCCGAAAATCCGAACTTTGATGACCAAAAATATGCTTGGAAAAAAGTTATTTCGCATGGTACGAAAAAGAGATGATCGAAAATATCTGTCTCCAGAATCGGAATCGAACTTTGATGGGTGGGTTCATAGGTGTATTTTGACCCGCTGAATCCAAAAATCCAACCTTTGTTAGGCGAAAATACACCTGGAAAGAAGTTATTTCGCATGGTACGAAAAAGAGATGATCGAAAATTATTTTTTTCAGAATCAAAATCGGACTTTCATGGGTGAGTTTCTAGGTGTATTTCGACCCACTGAATCCGAAAATCCAACCTCTGATGACCAAAAATATGCTTGGAAAAAAGTTATTTCGCACGGTACGAAAAAGAGATGATCGAATATATTTTTTTTCCGAATCGGAATCGGACTTTGATGGGTGAGTTTCTAGGTGTATTTCGACCCGCTGAATCCGAAATTCCAACCTTTGATGACCAAAAATATGCTTGGAAAAAAGTTATTTCGCATGGTTCGAAAAAGAGATGATCGAAAATATTTTTTTTCAGAATCGGAATCGGACTTTGATGGGTGATTTTCTAGGTGTATTTCGACCCGCTGGATCCGAAAATCCAACCTTTGATGGCCAAAAATATGCTTGGAAAAAAGTTATTTCGCATGGTATGAAAAAGAGATGATCGAAAATATCTGTCTCCAGAATCGGAATCGAACTTTGATGGGTGGGTTCGTAGGTGTATTTTGACCCGCTGAATCCAAAAATCCAACCTTTGTTAGGCGAAAATACACCTGGAAAGAAGTTATTCCGCATGGTACGAAAAAGAGATGATCGAAAATTTTTGTTTTCAGAATCAAAATCGGACTTTCATGGGTGAGTTTCTAGGTGTATTTCGACCCACTGAATCCGAAAATCCAACCTCTGATGACCAAAAATATGCTTGGAAAAAAGTTATTTCGCACGGTACGAAAAAGAGATGATCGAATATATTTTTTTTCCGAATCGGAATCGGACTTTGATGGGTGAGTTTCTAGGTGTATTTCGACCCGCTGGATCCGAAATTCCAACCTTTGATGACCAAAAATATGCTTGGAAAAAAGTTATTTCGCATGGTTCGAAAAAGAGATGATCGAAAATATCTGTCTCCAGAATCGAAATCGAACTTTGATGGGTGGGTTTATAGGTGTATTTTGACCCGCTGAATCCAAAAATCCAACCTTCGTTACACGAAAATACACCTGGAAAGAAGTTATTCCGCATGGTACGAAAAAGAGATGATGGAAAATATTTTTTTTCAGAATCGGAATCGGACTTTGATGGGTGATTTTCTAGGTGTATTTCGACCCGCTGAATCCGAAAATCCAACCTTTGATGGCCAAAAATATGCTTGGAAAAAAGTTATTCCGCATGGTTCGAAAAAGAGATGATCGAAAATATCTGTCTCCAGAATCAAAATCGAACTGTGATCGGTGGGTTCATAGGTGTATTTTGACCCGCTGAATCCGAGGATCCAAGCTTTGATGACCAAAAATATGCTTGGAATAAAGTTATGTCGCATGGTACGAAAAAGAGATGATCGGAAATATCTGTCTCCAGAATTGAAATCGAACTTTGATGGGTGGGTTTATAGGTGTATTTTGACCCGCTGAATCCGAGAATCCAAGCTTCGATGACCAAAAACATGCTTGGAAAAAAGTTATTTCGCATGGGACGAAAAAGAGATGATCGGAAATATCTTTCTCCAGAATCGAAGTCGAACTTTGATGGGTGGGTTCATAGGTGTATTTTGACCCGCTGAATCCAAAAATCCAACCTCCGTTACACGAAAATACACCTGGAAAGAAGTTATTCCGCATGGTACGAAAAAGAGATGATCGAAAATATTTTTTTTCAGAATCGGATCGGACTTTGATGGGTGAGTTTCTAGGTGTATTTCGACCCGCTGAATCCGAAAATCCAACCTTTGATGACCAAAAATATGCTTGGAAAAAAGTTACTTCGCATGGTTCGAAAAAGACATGATCGGAAATATCTGTCTCCAGAATTGAAATCGAACTTTGATGGGTGGGTTTATAGGTGTATTTTGACCCGCTGAATCCGAGAATCCAAGCTTCGATGACCAAAAACATGCTTGGAAAAAAGTTATTTCGCATGGGACGAAAAAGAGATGATCGGAAATATCTTTCTCCAGAATCGAAGTCGAACTTTGATGGGTGGGTTCATAGGTGTATTTTGACCCGCTGAATCCAAAAATCCAACCTCCGTTACACGAAAATACACCTGGAAAGAAGTTATTCCGCATGGTACGAAAAAGAGATGATAGAAAATATTTTTTTTCAGAATCGGATCGGACTTTGATGGGTGAGTTTCTAGGTGTATTTCGACCCGCTGAATCCGAAAATCCAACCTTTGATGAGCAAAAATATGCTTGGAAAAAAGTTACTTCGCATGGTTCGAAAAAGAGATGATCGGAAATATCTGTCTCCAGAATTGAAATCGAACTTTGATGGGTGGGTTTATAGGTGTATTTTGACCCGCTGAATCCGAGAATCCAAGCTTTGATGACCAAAAATATGCTTGGAAAAAAGTTATTTCGCATGGTACAAAAAAGAGATGATCGAAAATATTTTTTTTCAGAATCAAAATCTGACTTTGATGGGTGAGTTTCTAGGTGTATTCCGACCCGCTGAATCCGAAGATCCGAACTTTAATGACCAAAAATATGCTTGGAAAAAAGTTATTTCGCATGGTACGAAAAAGAGATGATCGAAAATATCTGTCTCCAGAATCGGAATCGAACTTTGATGGGTGGGTTCATAGGTGTATTTTGACCCGCTGAATCCAAAAATCCAACCTTTGTTAGGCGAAAATACACCTGGAAAGAAGTTATTTCGCATGGTACGAAAAAGAGATGATCGAAAATTTTTTTTTTCAGAATCAAAATCGGACTTTCATGGGTGAGTTTCTAGGTGTATTTCGACCCACTGAATCCGAAAATCCGAACTTTGATGACCAAAAATATGCTTGGAAAAAAGTTATATCGCATGGTATGAAAAAGAGATGATCGAAAATATCTGTCTCCAGAATCGGAATCGAACTTTGATGGGTGGGTTCGTAGGTGTATTTTGACCCGCTGAATCCAAAAATCCAACCTTTGTTAGGCGAAAATACACCTGGAAAGAAGTTATTTCGCATGGTACGAAAAAGAGATGATCGAAAATTTTTTTTTTCAGAATCAAAATCGGACTTTCATGGGTGAGTTTCTAGGTGAATTCCGACCCGCTGAATCCGAAAATCCGAACTTTGATGACCAAAAATATGCTTGGAAAAAAGTTATTTCGCATGGTACGAAAAAGAGATGATCGAAAATATCTGTCTCCAGAATCGGAATCGAACTTTGATGGGTGGGTTCATAGGTGTATTTTGACCCGCTGAATCCAAAAATCCAACCTTTGTTAGGCGAAAATACACCTGGAAAGAAGTTATTTCGCATGGTACGAAAAAGAGATGATCGAAAATTATTTTTTTCAGAATCAAAATCGGACTTTCATGGGTGAGTTTCTAGGTGTATTTCGACCCACTGAATCCGAAAATCCAACCTCTGATGACCAAAAATATGCTTGGAAAAAAGTTATTTCGCACGGTACGAAAAAGAGATGATCGAATATATTTTTTTTCCGAATCGGAATCGGACTTTGATGGGTGAGTTTCTAGGTGTATTTCGACCCGCTGAATCCGAAATTCCAACCTTTGATGACCAAAAATATGCTTGGAAAAAAGTTATTTCGCATGGTTCGAAAAAGAGATGATCGAAAATATTTTTTTTCAGAATCGGAATCGGACTTTGATGGGTGATTTTCTAGGTGTATTTCGACCCGCTGGATCCGAAAATCCAACCTTTGATGGCCAAAAATATGCTTGGAAAAAAGTTATTTCGCATGGTATGAAAAAGAGATGATCGAAAATATCTGTCTCCAGAATCGGAATCGAACTTTGATGGGTGGGTTCGTAGGTGTATTTTGACCCGCTGAATCCAAAAATCCAACCTTTGTTAGGCGAAAATACACCTGGAAAGAAGTTATTCCGCATGGTACGAAAAAGAGATGATCGAAAATTTTTGTTTTCAGAATCAAAATCGGACTTTCATGGGTGAGTTTCTAGGTGTATTTCGACCCACTGAATCCGAAAATCCAACCTCTGATGACCAAAAATATGCTTGGAAAAAAGTTATTTCGCACGGTACGAAAAAGAGATGATCGAATATATTTTTTTTCCGAATCGGAATCGGACTTTGATGGGTGAGTTTCTAGGTGTATTTCGACCCGCTGGATCCGAAATTCCAACCTTTGATGACCAAAAATATGCTTGGAAAAAAGTTATTTCGCATGGTTCGAAAAAGAGATGATCGAAAATATCTGTCTCCAGAATCGAAATCGAACTTTGATGGGTGGGTTTATAGGTGTATTTTGACCCGCTGAATCCAAAAATCCAACCTTCGTTACACGAAAATACACCTGGAAAGAAGTTATTCCGCATGGTACGAAAAAGAGATGATGGAAAATATTTTTTTTCAGAATCGGAATCGGACTTTGATGGGTGATTTTCTAGGTGTATTTCGACCCGCTGAATCCGAAAATCCAACCTTTGATGGCCAAAAATATGCTTGGAAAAAAGTTATTCCGCATGGTTCGAAAAAGAGATGATCGAAAATATCTGTCTCCAGAATCAAAATCGAACTGTGATCGGTGGGTTTATAGGTGTATTTTGACCCGCTGAATCCGAGGATCCAAGCTTTGATGACCAAAAATATGCTTGGAATAAAGTTATGTCGCATGGTACGAAAAAGAGATGATCGGAAATATCTGTCTCCAGAATTGAAATCGAACTTTGATGGGTGGGTTTATAGGTGTATTTTGACCCGCTGAATCCGAGAATCCAAGCTTCGATGACCAAAAACATGCTTGGAAAAAAGTTATTTCGCATGGGACGAAAAAGAGATGATCGGAAATATCTTTCTCCAGAATCGAAGTCGAACTTTGATGGGTGGGTTCATAGGTGTATTTTGACCCGCTGAATCCAAAAATCCAACCTCCGTTACACGAAAATACACCTGGAAAGAAGTTATTCCGCATGGTACGAAAAAGAGATGATCGAAAATATTTTTTTTCAGAATCGGATCGGACTTTGATGGGTGAGTTTCTAGGTGTATTTCGACCCGCTGAATCCGAAAATCCAACCTTTGATGACCAAAAATATGCTTGGAAAAAAGTTACTTCGCATGGTTCGAAAAAGACATGATCGGAAATATCTGTCTCCAGAATTGAAATCGAACTTTGATGGGTGGGTTTATAGGTGTATTTTGACCCGCTGAATCCGAGAATCCAAGCTTCGATGACCAAAAACATGCTTGGAAAAAAGTTATTTCGCATGGGACGAAAAAGAGATGATCGGAAATATCTTTCTCCAGAATCGAAGTCGAACTTTGATGGGTGGGTTCATAGGTGTATTTTGACCCGCTGAATCCAAAAATCCAACCTCCGTTACACGAAAATACACCTGGAAAGAAGTTATTCCGCATGGTACGAAAAAGAGATGATAGAAAATATTTTTTTTCAGAATCGGATCGGACTTTGATGGGTGAGTTTCTAGGTGTATTTCGACCCGCTGAATCCGAAAATCCAACCTTTGATGAGCAAAAATATGCTTGGAAAAAAGTTACTTCGCATGGTTCGAAAAAGAGATGATCGGAAATATCTGTCTCCAGAATTGAAATCGAACTTTGATGGGTGGGTTTATAGGTGTATTTTGACCCGCTGAATCCGAGAATCCAAGCTTTGATGACCAAAAATATGCTTGGAAAAAAGTTATTTCGCATGGTACAAAAAAGAGATGATCGAAAATATTTTTTTTCAGAATCAAAATCTGACTTTGATGGGTGAGTTTCTAGGTGTATTCCGACCCGCTGAATCCGAAGATCCGAACTTTAATGACCAAAAATATGCTTGGAAAAAAGTTATTTCGCATGGTACGAAAAAGAGATGATCGAAAATATCTGTCTCCAGAATCGGAATCGAACTTTGATGGGTGGGTTCATAGGTGTATTTTGACCCGCTAAATCCAAAAATCCAACCTTTGTTAGGCGAAAATACACCTGGAAAGAAGTTATTTCGCATGGTACGAAAAAGAGATGATCGAAAATTTTTTTTTTCAGAATCAAAATCGGACTTTCATGGGTGAGTTTCTAGGTGTATTTCGACCCACTGAATCCGAAAATCCGAACTTTGATGACCAAAAATATGCTTGGAAAAAAGTTATATCGCATGGTATGAAAAAGAGATGATCGAAAATATCTGTCTCCAGAATCGGAATCGAACTTTGATGGGTGGGTTCGTAGGTGTATTTTGACCCGCTGAATCCAAAAATCCAACCTTTGTTAGGCGAAAATACACCTGGAAAGAAGTTATTTCGCATGGTACGAAAAAGAGATGATCGAAAATTTTTTTTTTCAGAATCAAAATCGGACTTTCATGGGTGAGTTTCTAGGTGAATTCCGACCCGCTGAATCCGAAAATCCGAACTTTGATGACCAAAAATATGCTTGGAAAAAAGTTATTTCGCATGGTACGAAAAAGAGATGATCGAAAATATCTGTCTCCAGAATCGGAATCGAACTTTGATGGGTGGGTTCATAGGTGTATTTTGACCCGCTGAATCCAAAAATCCAACCTTTGTTAGGCGAAAATACACCTGGAAAGAAGTTATTTCGCATGGTACGAAAAAGAGATGATCGAAAATTATTTTTTTCAGAATCAAAATCGGACTTTCATGGGTGAGTTTCTAGGTGTATTTCGACCCACTGAATCCGAAAATCCAACCTCTGATGACCAAAAATATGCTTGGAAAAAAGTTATTTCGCACGGTACGAAAAAGAGATGATCGAATATATTTTTTTTCCGAATCGGAATCGGACTTTGATGGGTGAGTTTCTAGGTGTATTTCGACCCGCTGAATCCGAAATTCCAACCTTTGATGACCAAAAATATGCTTGGAAAAAAGTTATTTCGCATGGTTCGAAAAAGAGATGATCGAAAATATTTTTTTTCAGAATCGGAATCGGACTTTGATGGGTGATTTTCTAGGTGTATTTCGACCCGCTGGATCCGAAAATCCAACCTTTGATGGCCAAAAATATGCTTGGAAAAAAGTTATTCCGCATGGTATGAAAAAGAGATGATCGAAAATATCTGTCTCCAGAATCGGAATCGAACTTTGATGGGTGGGTTCGTAGGTGTATTTTGACCCGCTGAATCCAAAAATCCAACCTTTGTTAGGCGAAAATACACCTGGAAAGAAGTTATTTCGCATGGTACGAAAAAGAGATGATCGAAAATTTTTGTTTTCAGAATCAAAATCGGACTTTCATGGGTGAGTTTCTAGGTGTATTTCGACCCACTGAATCCGAAAATCCAACCTCTGATGACCAAAAATATGCTTGGAAAAAAGTTATTTCGCACGGTACGAAAAAGAGATGATCGAATATATTTTTTTTCCGAATCGGAATCGGACTTTGATGGGTGAGTTTCTAGGTGTATTTCGACCCGCTGGATCCGAAATTCCAACCTTTGATGACCAAAAATATGCTTGGAAAAAAGTTATTTCGCATGGTTCGAAAAAGAGATGATCGAAAATATCTGTCTCCAGAATCGAAATCGAACTTTGATGGGTGGGTTTATAGGTGTATTTTGACCCGCTGAATCCAAAAATCCAACCTTCGTTACACGAAAATACACCTGGAAAGAAGTTATTCCGCATGGTACGAAAAAGAGATGATGGAAAATATTTTTTTTCAGAATCGGAATCGGACTTTGATGGGTGATTTTCTAGGTGTATTCTGACCCGCTGAATCCGAAAATCCAACCTTTGATGGCCAAAAATATGCTTGGAAAAAAGTTATTCCGCATGGTTCGAAAAAGAGATGATCGAAAATATCTGTCTCCAGAATCAAAATCGAACTGTGATCGGTGGGTTTATAGGTGTATTTTGACCCGCTGAATCCGAGGATCCAAGCTTTGATGACCAAAAATATGCTTGGAATAAAGTTATGTCGCATGGTACGAAAAAGAGATGATCGGAAATATCTGTCTCCAGAATTGAAATCGAACTTTGATGGGTGGGTTTATAGGTGTATTTTGACCCGCTGAATCCGAGAATCCAAGCTTCGATGACCAAAAACATGCTTGGAAAAAAGTTATTTCGCATGGGACGAAAAAGAGATGATCGGAAATATCTTTCTCCAGAATCGAAGTCGAACTTTGATGGGTGGGTTCATAGGTGTATTTTGACCCGCTGAATCCAAAAATCCAACCTCCGTTACACGAAAATACACCTGGAAAGAAGTTATTCCGCATGGTACGAAAAAGAGATGATCGAAAATATTTTTTTTCAGAATCGGATCGGACTTTGATGGGTGAGTTTCTAGGTGTATTTCGACCCGCTGAATCCGAAAATCCAACCTTTGATGACCAAAAATATGCTTGGAAAAAAGTTACTTCGCATGGTTCGAAAAAGACATGATCGGAAATATCTGTCTCCAGAATTGAAATCGAACTTTGATGGGTGGGTTTATAGGTGTATTTTGACCCGCTGAATCCGAGAATCCAAGCTTTGATGACCAAAAATATGCTTGGAAAAAAGTTATTTCGCATGGTACAAAAAAGAGATGATCGAAAATATTTTTTTTCAGAATCAAAATCTGACTTTGATGGGTGAGTTTCTAGGTGTATTCCGACCCGCTGAATCCGAAAATCCGAACTTTGATGACCAAAAATATGCTTGGAAAAAAGTTATTTCGCATGGTACGAAAAAGAGATGATCGAAAATATCTGTCTCCAGAATCGGAATCGAACTTTGATGGGTGGGTTCATAGGTGTATTTTGACCCGCTGAATCCAAAAATCCAACCTTTGTTAGGCGAAAATACACCTGGAAAGAAGTTATTTCGCATGGTACGAAAAAGAGATGATCGAAAATTTTTTTTTTCAGAATCAAAATCGGACTTTCATGGGTGAGTTTCTAGGTGTATTTCGACCCACTGAATCCGAAAATCCGAACTTTGATGACCAAAAATATGCTTGGAAAAAAGTTATTTCGCACGGTACGAAAAAGAGATGATCGAGAATATTTTTTTTCCGAATCGGAATCGGACTTTGATGGGTGAGTTCCTAGGTGTATTTCGACCCGCTGAATCCGAAATTCCAACCTTTGATGACCAAAAATATGCTTGGAAAAAAGTTATTTCGCATGGTTCGAAAAAGAGATGATCGAAAATATCTGTCTCCAGAATCGAAATCGAACTTTGATGGGTGGGTTTATAGGTGTATTTTGACCCGCTGAATCCAAAAATCCAACCTTTGTTAGGCGGAAATACACCTGGAAAGAAGTTATTTCGCATGGTACGAAAAAGAGATGATCGAAAGTTTTTTTTTTCAGAATCAAAATCGGACTTTCATGGGTGAGTTTCTAGGTGTATTTCGACCCACTGAATCCGAAAATCCAACCTCCGATGACCAAAAATATGCTTGGAAAAAAGTTATTTCGCACGGTACGAAAAAGAGATGATCGAAAATATTTTTGTTCCGAATCGGAATCGGACTTTGATGGGTGAGTTTCTAGGTGTATTTCGACCCGCTGAATCCGAAAATCCAACCTTTGATGAGCAAAAATATGCTTGGAAAAAAGTTACTTCGCATGGTTCGAAAAAGAGATGATCGGAAATATCTGTCTCCAGAATTGAAATCGAACTTTGATGGGTGGGTTTATAGGTGTATTTTGACCCGCTGAATCCGAGAATCCAAGCTTTGATGACCAAAAATATGCTTGGAAAAAAGTTATTTCGCATGGTACAAAAAAGAGATGATCGAAAATATTTTTTTTCAGAATCAAAATCTGACTTTGATGGGTGAGTTTCTAGGTGTATTCCGACCCGCTGAATCCGAAAATCCGAACTTTGATGACCAAAAATATGCTTGGAAAAAAGTTATTTCGCATGGTTCGAAAAAGAGATGATCGAAAATATCTGTCTCCAGAATCGAAATCGAACTTTGATGGGTGGGTTTATAGGTGTATTTTGACCCGCTGAATCCAGAAATCCAACCTTCGTTACACGAAAATACACCTGGAAAGAAGTTATTCCGCATGGTACGAAAAAGAGATGATCGAAAATATTTTTTTTCAGAATCGGAATCGGACGTTGATGGGTGATTTTCTAGGTGTATTTCGACCCGCTGAATCCGAGAATCCAAGCTTTGATGACCAAAAATATGCTTGGAATAAAGTTATGTCGCATGGTACGAAAAAGAGATGATCGGAAATATCTGTCTCCAGAATTGAAATCGAACTTTGATGGGTGGGTTTATAGGTGTATTTTGACCCGCTGAATCCGAGAATCCAAGCTTCGATGACCAAAAACATGCTTGGAAAAAAGTTATTTCGCATGGGACGAAAAAGAGATGATCGGAAATATCTTTCTCCAGAATCGAAGTCGAACTTTGATGGGTGGGTTCATAGGTGTATTTTGACCCGCTGAATCCAAAAATCCAACCTCCGTTACACGAAAATACACCTGGAAAGAAGTTATTCCGCATGGTACGAAAAAGAGATGATCGAAAATATTTTTTTTCAGAATCGGATCGGACTTTGATGGGTGAGTTTCTAGGTGTATTTCGACCCGCTGAATCCGAAAATCCAACCTTTGATGAGCAAAAATATGCTTGGAAAAAAGTTACTTCGCATGGTTCGAAAAAGAGATGATCGGAAATATCTGTCTCCAGAATTGAAATCGAACTTTGATGGGTGGGTTTATAGGTGTATTTTGACCCGCTGAATCCGAGAATCCAAGCTTTGATGACCAAAAATATGCTTGGAAAAAAGTTATTTCGCATGGTACAAAAAAGAGATGATCGAAAATATTTTTTTTCAGAATCAAAATCTGACTTTGATGGGTGAGTTTCTAGGTGTATTCCGACCCGCTGAATCCGAAGATCCGAACTTTGATGACCAAAAATATGCTTGGAAAAAAGTTATTTCGCATGGTACGAAAAAGAGATGATCGAAAATATCTGTCTCCAGAATCGGAATCGAACTTTGATGGGTGGGTTCATAGGTGTATTTTGACCCGCTGAATCCAAAAATCCAACCTTTGTTAGGCGAAAATACACCTGGAAAGAAGTTATTTCGCATGGTACGAAAAAGAGATGATCGAAAATTTTTTTTTTCAGAATCAAAATCGGACTTTCATGGGTGAGTTTCTAGGTGTATTTCGACCCACTGAATCCGAAAATCCAACCTCTGATGACCAAAAATATGCTTGGAAAAAAGTTATTTCGCACGGTACGAAAAAGAGATGATCGAATATATTTTTTTTCCGAATCGGAATCGGACTTTGATGGGTGAGTTTCTAGGTGTATTTCGACCCGCTGAATCCGAAATTCCAACCTTTGATGACCAAAAATATGCTTGGAAAAAAGTTATTTCGCATGGTTCGAAAAAGAGATGATCGAAAATATTTTTTTTCAGAATCGGAATCGGACTTTGATGGGTGATTTTCTAGGTGTATTTCGACCCGCTGGATCCGAAAATCCAACCTTTGATGGCCAAAAATATGCTTGGAAAAAAGTTATTTCGCATGGTATGAAAAAGAGATGATCGAAAATATCTGTCTCCAGAATCGGAATCGAACTTTGATGGGTGGGTTCGTATGTGTATTTTGACCCGCTGAATCCAAAAATCCAACCTTTGTTAGGCGAAAATACACCTGGAAAGAAGTTATTTCGCATGGTACGAAAAAGAGATGATCGAAAATTTTTGTTTTCAGAATCAAAATCGGACTTTCATGGGTGAGTTTCTAGGTGTATTTCGACCCACTGAATCCGAAAATCCAACCTCTGATGACCAAAAATATGCTTGGAAAAAAGTTATTTCGCACGGTACGAAAAAGAGATGATCGAATATATTTTTTTTCCGAATCGGAATCGGACTTTGATGGGTGAGTTTCTAGGTGTATTTCGACCCGCTGGATCCGAAATTCCAACCTTTGATGACCAAAAATATGCTTGGAAAAAAGTTATTTCGCATGGTTCGAAAAAGAGATGATCGAAAATATCTGTCTCCAGAATCGAAATCGAACTTTGATGGGTGGGTTTATAGGTGTATTTTGACCCGCTGAATCCAAAAATCCAACCTTCGTTACACGAAAATACACCTGGAAAGAAGTTATTCCGCATGGTACGAAAAAGAGATGATCGAAAATATTTTTTTTCAGAATCGGAATCGGACTTTGATGGGTGATTTTCTAGGTGTATTTCGACCCGCTGAATCCGAAAATCCAACCTTTGATGGCCAAAAATATGCTTGGAAAAAAGTTATTCCGCATGGTTCGAAAAAGAGATGATCGAAAATATCTGTCTCCAGAATCAAAATCGAACTGTGATCGGTGGGTTTATAGGTGTATTTTGACCCGCTGAATCCGAGGATCCAAGCTTTGATGACCAAAAATATGCTTGGAATAAAGTTATGTCGCATGGTACGAAAAAGAGATGATCGGAAATATCTGTCTCCAGAATTGAAATCGAACTTTGATGGGTGGGTTTATAGGTGTATTTTGACCCGCTGAATCCGAGAATCCAAGCTTCGATGACCAAAAACATGCTTGGAAAAAAGTTATTTCGCATGGGACGAAAAAGAGATGATCGGAAATATCTTTCTCCAGAATCGAAGTCGAACTTTGATGGGTGGGTTCATAGGTGTATTTTGACCCGCTGAATCCAAAAATCCAACCTCCGTTACACGAAAATACACCTGGAAAGAAGTTATTCCGCATGGTACGAAAAAGAGATGATCGAAAATATTTTTTTTCAGAATCGGATCGGACTTTGATGGGTGAGTTTCTAGGTGTATTTCGACCCGCTGAATCCGAAAATCCAACCTTTGATGACCAAAAATATGCTTGGAAAAAAGTTACTTCGCATGGTTCGAAAAAGAGATGATCGGAAATATCTGTCTCCAGAATTGAAATCGAACTTTGATGGGTGGGTTTATAGGTGTATTTTGACCCGCTGAATCCGAGAATCCAAGCTTTGATGACCAAAAATATGCTTGGAAAAAAGTTATTTCGCATGGTACAAAAAAGAGATGATCGAAAATATTTTTTTTCAGAATCAAAATCTGACTTTGATGGGTGAGTTTCTAGGTGTATTCCGACCCGCTGAATCCGAAAATCCGAACTTTGATGACCAAAAATATGCTTGGAAAAAAGTTATTTCGCATGGTACGAAAAAGAGATGATCGAAAATATCTGTCTCCAGAATCGGAATCGAACTTTGATGGGTGGGTTCATAGGTGTATTTTGACCCGCTGAATCCAAAAATCCAACCTTTGTTAGGCGAAAATACACCTGGAAAGAAGTTATTTCGCATGGTACGAAAAAGAGATGATCGAAAATTTTTTTTTTCAGAATCAAAATCGGACTTTCATGGGTGAGTTTCTAGGTGTATTTCGACCCACTGAATCCGAAAATCCGAACTTTGATGACCAAAAATATGCTTGGAAAAAAGTTATTTCGCACGGTACGAAAAAGAGATGATCGAGAATATTTTTTTTCCGAATCGGAATCGGACTTTGATGGGTGAGTTCCTAGGTGTATTTCGACCCGCTGAATCCGAAATTCCAACCTTTGATGACCAAAAATATGCTTGGAAAAAAGTTATTTCGCATGGTTCGAAAAAGAGATGATCGAAAATATCTGTCTCCAGAATCGAAATCGAACTTTGATGGGTGGGTTTATAGGTGTATTTTGACCCGCTGAATCCAAAAATCCAACCTTTGTTAGGCGGAAATACACCTGGAAAGAAGTTATTTCGCATGGTACGAAAAAGAGATGATCGAAAGTTTTTTTTTTCAGAATCAAAATCGGACTTTCATGGGTGAGTTTCTAGGTGTATTTCGACCCACTGAATCCGAAAATCCAACCTCCGATGACCAAAAATATGCTTGGAAAAAAGTTATTTCGCACGGTACGAAAAAGAGATGATCGAAAATATTTTTGTTCCGAATCGGAATCGGACTTTGATGGGTGAGTTTCTAGGTGTATTTCGACCCGCTGAATCCGAAATTCCAACCTTTGATGACCAAAAATATGCTTGGAAAAAAGTTATTTCGCATGGTTCGAAAAAGAGATGATCGAAAATATCTGTCTCCAGAATCGAAATCGAACTTTGATGGGTGGGTTTATAGGTGTATTTTGACCCGCTGAATCCAGAAATCCAACCTTCGTTACACGAAAATACACCTGGAAAGAAGTTATTCCGCATGGTACGAAAAAGAGATGATCGAAAATATTTTTTTTCAGAATCGGAATCGGACGTTGATGGGTGATTTTCTAGGTGTATTTCGACCCGCTGAATCCGAGAATCCAAGCTTTGATGACCAAAAATATGCTTGGAATAAAGTTATGTCGCATGGTACGAAAAAGAGATGATCGGAAATATCTGTCTCCAGAATTGAAATCGAACTTTGATGGGTGGGTTTATAGGTGTATTTTGACCCGCTGAATCCGAGAATCCAAGCTTCGATGACCAAAAACATGCTTGGAAAAAAGTTATTTCGCATGGGACGAAAAAGAGATGATCGGAAATATCTTTCTCCAGAATCGAAGTCGAACTTTGATGGGTGGGTTCATAGGTGTATTTTGACCCGCTGAATCCAAAAATCCAACCTCCGTTACACAAAAATACACCTGGAAAGAAGTTATTCCGCATGGTACGAAAAAGAGATGATCGAAAATATTTTTTTTCAGAATCAGAATCTGACTTTGATGGGTGAGTTTCTAGGTGTATTCCGACCCGCTGAATCCGAAAATCCGAACTTTGATGACCAAAAATATGCTTGGAAAAAAGTTATTTCGCATGGTACGAAAAAGAGATGATCGAAAATATCTGTCTCCAGAATCGGAATCGAACTTTGATGGGTGGGTTCATAGGTGTATTTTGACCCGCTGAATCCAAAAATCCAACCTTTGTTAGGCGAAAATACACCTGGAAAGAAGTTATTTCGCATGGTACGAAAAAGAGATGATCGAAAATTTTTTTTTTCAGAATCAAAATCGGACTTTCATGGGTGAGTTTCTAGGTGTATTTCGACCCACTGAATCCGAAAATCCGAACTTTGATGACCAAAAATATGCTTGGAAAAAAGTTATATCGCATGGTATGAAAAAGAGATGATCGAAAATATCTGTCTCCAGAATCGGAATCGAACTTTGATGGGTGGGTTCGTAGGTGTATTTTGACCCGCTGAATCCAAAAATCCAACCTTTGTTAGGCGAAAATACACCTGGAAAGAAGTTATTTCGCATGGTACGAAAAAGAGATGATCGAAAATTTTTTTTTTCAGAATCAAAATCGGACTTTCATGGGTGAGTTTCTAGGTAAATTCCGACCCGCTGAATCCGAAAATCCGAACTTTGATGACCAAAAATATGCTTGGAAAAAAGTTATTTCGCATGGTACGAAAAAGAGATGATCGAAAATATCTGTCTCCAGAATCGGAATCGAACTTTGATGGGTGGGTTCATAGGTGTATTTTGACCCGCTGAATCCAAAAATCCAACCTTTGTTAGGCGAAAATACACCTGGAAAGAAGTTATTTCGCATGGTACGAAAAAGAGATGATCGAAAATTTTTTTTTTCAGAATCAAAATCGGACTTTCATGGGTGAGTTTCTAGGTGTATTTCGACCCACTGAATCCGAAAATCCAACCTCTGATGACCAAAAATATGCTTGGAAAAAAGTTATTTCGCACGGTACGAAAAAGAGATGATCGAATATATTTTTTTTCCGAATCGGAATCGGACTTTGATGGGTGAGTTTCTAGGTGTATTTCGACCCGCTGAATCCGAAATTCCAACCTTTGATGACCAAAAATATGCTTGGAAAAAAGTTATTTCGCATGGTTCGAAAAAGAGATGATCGAAAATATCTGTCTCCAGAATCGAAATCGAACTTTGATGGGTGGGTTTATAGGTGTATTTTGACCCGCTGAATCCAAAAATCCAACCTTCGTTACACGAAAATACACCTGGAAAGAAGTTATTCCGCATGGTACGAAAAAGAGATGATCGAAAATATTTTTTTTCAGAATCGGAATCGGACTTTGATGGGTGATTTTCTAGGTGTATTTCGACCCGCTGAATCCGAAAATCCAATCTTTGATGGCCAAAAATATGCTTGGAAAAAAGTTATTCCGCATGGTTCGAAAAAGAGATGATCGAAAATATCTGTCTCCAGAATCAAAATCGAACTGTGATCGGTGGGTTTATAGGTGTATTTTGACCCGCTGAATCCGAGAATCCAAGCTTTGATGACCAAAAATATGCTTGGAATAAAGTTATGTCGCATGGTACGAAAAAGAGATGATCGGAAATATCTGTCTCTAGAATTGAAATCGAACTTTGATGGGTGGGTTTATAGGTGTATTTTGACCCGCTGAATCCGAGAATCCAAGCTTCGATGACCAAAAACATGCTTGGAAAAAAGTTATTTCGCATGGTACGAAAAAGAGATGATCGGAAATATCTTTCTCCAGAATCGAAGTCGAACTTTGATGGGTGGGTTCATAGGTGTATTTTGACCCGCTGAATCCAAAAATCCAACCTTTGTTAGGCCAAAATACACCTGGAAAGAAGTTATTTCGCATGGTACGAAAAAGAGATGATCGAAAATTTTTTTTTTCAGAATCAAAATCGGACTTTCATGGGTGAGTTTCTAGGTGTATTTCGACCCACTGAATCCGAAAATCCAACCTCTGATGACCAAAAATATGCTTGGAAAAAAGTTATTTCGCACGGTACGAAAAAGAGATGATCGAATATATTTTTTTTCCAAATCGGAATCGGACTTTGATGGGTGAGTTTCTAGGTGTATTTCGACCCGCTGAATCCGAAATTCCAACCTTTGATGACCAAAAATATGCTTGGAAAAAAGTTATTTCGCATGGTTCGAAAAAGAGATGATCGAAAATATCTGTCTCCAGAATCGAAATCGAACTTTGATGGGTGGGTTTATAGGTGTATTTTGACCCGCTGAATCCAAAAATCCAACCTTCGTTACACGAAAATACACCTGGAAAGAAGTTATTCCGCATGGTACGAAAAAGAGATGATCGAAAATATTTTTTTTCAGAATCGGAATCGGACTTTGATGGGTGATTTTCTAGGTGTATTTCGACCCGCTGAATCCGAAAATCCAATCTTTGATGGCCAAAAATATGCTTGGAAAAAAGTTATTCCGCATGGTTCGAAAAAGAGATGATCGAAAATATCTGTCTCCAGAATCAAAATCGAACTGTGATCGGTGGGTTTATAGGTGTATTTTGACCCGCTGAATCCGAGAATCCAAGCTTTGATGACCAAAAATATGCTTGGAATAAAGTTATGTCGCATGGTACGAAAAAGAGATGATCGGAAATATCTGTCTCTAGAATTGAAATCGAACTTTGATGGGTGGGTTTATAGGTGTATTTTGACCCGCTGAATCCGAGAATCCAAGCTTCGATGACCAAAAACATGCTTGGAAAAAAGTTATTCCGCATGGTACGAAAAAGAGATGATCGAAAATATTTTTTTTCAGAATCGGATCGGACTTTGATGGGTGAGTTTCTAGGTGTATTTCGACCCGCTGAATCCGAAAATCCAACCTTTGATGACCAAAAATATGCTTGGAAAAAAGTTACTTCGCATGGTTCGAAAAAGAGATGATCGGAAATATCTGTCTCCAGAATTGAAATCGAACTTTGATGGGTGGGTTTATAGGTGTATTTTGACCCGCTGAATCCGAGAATCCAAGCTTTGATGACCAAAAATATGCTTGGAAAAAAGTTATTTCGCATGGTACAAAAAAGAGATGATCGAAAATATTTTTTTTCAGAATTAAAATCTGACTTTGATGGGTGAGTTTCTAGGTGTATTCCGACCCGCTGAATCCGAAAATCCGAACTTTGATGACCAAAAATATGCTTGGAAAAAAGTTATTTCGCATGGTACGAAAAAGAGATGATCGAAAATATCTGTCTCCAGAATCGGAATCGAACTTTGATGGGTGTGTTCATAGGTGTATTTTGACCCGCTGAATCCAAAAATCCAACCTTTGTTAGGCGAAAATACACCTGGAAAGAAGTTATTTCGCATGGTACGAAAAAGAGATGATCGAAAATTTTTTTTTTCAGAATCAAAATCGGACTTTCATGGGTGAGTTTCTAGGTGTATTTCGACCCACTGAATCCGAAAATCCGAACTTTGATGACCAAAAATATGCTTGGAAAAAAGTTATTTCGCATGGTATGAAAAAGAGATGATCGAAAATATCTGTCTCCAGAATCGGAATCGAACTTTGATGGGTGGGTTCATAGGTGTATTTTGACCCGCTGAATCCAAAAATCCAACCTTTGTTAGGCGAAAATACACCTGGAAAGAAGTTATTTCGCATGGTATGAAAAAGAGATGATCGAAAATATCTGTCTCCAGAATCGGAATCGAACTTTGATGGGTGGGTTCATAGGTGTATTTTGACCCGCTGAATCCAAAAATCCAACCTTTGTTAGGCGAAAATACACCTGGAAAGAAGTTATTTCGCATGGTACGAAAAAGAGATGATCGAAAATTTTTTTTTTCAGAATCGAAATCGGACTTTCATGGGTGAATTTCTAGGTGTATTCCGACCCGCTGAATCCGAAAATCCGAACTTTGATGACCAAAAATATGCTTGGAAAAAAGTTATTTCGCATGGTACGAAAAAGAGATGATCGAAAATATCTGTCTCCAGAACCGGAATCGAACTTTGATGGGTGGGTTCATAGGTGTATTTTGACCCGCTGAATCCAAAAATCCAACCTTTGTTAGGCGAAAATACACCTGGAAAGAAGTTATTCCGCATGGTACGAAAAAGAGATGATCGAAAATTTTTTTTTTCAGAATCAAAATCGGACTTTCATGGGTGAGTTTCTAGGCGTATTTCGACCCACTGAATCCGAAAATCCAACCTCTGATGACCAAAAATATGCTTGGAAAAAAGTTATTTCGCACGGTACGAAAAAGAGATGATCGAGAATATTTTTTTTCCGAATCGGAATCGGACTTTGATGGGTGAGTTTCTAGGTGTATTTCGACCCGCTGAATCCGAAATTCCAACCTTTGATGACCAAAAATATGCTTGGAAAAAAGTTATTTCGCATGGTTCGAAAAAGAGATGATCGAAAATATCTGTCTCCAGAATCGAAATCGAACTTTGATGGGTGAGTTTATAGGTGTATTTTGACCCGCTGAATCGAAAAATCCAACCTTCGTTACACGAAAATACACCTGGAAAGAAGTTATTCCGCATGGTACGAAAAAGAGATGATCGAAAATATTTTTTTTCAGAATCGGAATCGGACTTTGATGGGTGATTTTCTAGGTGTATTTCGACCCGCTGAATCCGAAAATCCAACCTTTGATGGCCAAAAATATGCTTGGAAAAAAGTTATTTCGCATGGTACGAAAAAGAGATGATCGAAAATATCTGTCTCCAGAATCGGAATCGAACTTTGACGGGTGGATTTATAGGTGTATTTTGACCCGCTGAATCCGAGAATCCAAGCTTCGATGACCAAAAACATGCTTGGAAAAAAGTTATTTCGCATGGTACGAAAAAGAGATGATCGGAAATATCTTTCTCCAGAATCGAAGTCGAACTTTGATGGGTGGGTTCATAGGTGTATTTTGACCCGCTGAATCCAAAAATCCAACCTTTGTTACACGAAAATATACCTGGAACGAAGGTATTCCGCATGGTACGAAAAAGAGATGATCGAAAATATTTTTTTTCAGAATCAAAATCGGACTTCGATGGGTGAGTTTCTAGGTGTATTTCGACCCGCTGAATCCGAAAATCCAACCTTTGATGACGAAAATATGCTTGGAAAAAAGTTATTTCGCATGGTACGAAAAAGAGATGATCGAAAATATCTGTCTCCAGGATCGGAATCGAACTTTGATGGGTGGGTTTATAGGTGTATTTCGACCCGCTGAATCCGACAATCCAAGCTTTGATGACCAAAAATATGCTTGGAAAAAAGTTATTTCGCATGATACGAAAAAGAGATGATCGAAAATATTTTTTTTCAGACTCAAAATCGGACTTTGATGGGTGAGTTTCTAGGTGTATTTCTACCCGCTGAATCTGAAAATCCAAACTTTGATGACCAAAAATATGCTTGGAAAAAAGTTATTTCGCATGGTACGAAAAAGAGATGATCGAAAATATCTGTCTCCAGAATTGAAATCGAACTTTGATGGGTGGGTTTATAGGTGTATTTTGACCCGCTGAATCCGAGAATCCAAGCTTCGATGACCAAAAACATGCTTGGAAAAAAGTTATTTCGCATGGTACGAAAAAGTGATGATCGGAAATATCTTTCTCCAGAATCGAAGTCGAACTTTGATGGGTGGGTTCATAGGTGTATTTTGACCCGCTGAATCCAAAAATCCAACCTCCGTTACACGAAAATACACCTGGAAAGAAGTTATTCCGCATGGTACGAAAAAGAGATGATCGAAAATATTTTTTTTCAGAATCGGATCGGACTTTGATGGGTGAGTTTCTAGGTGTATTTCGACCCGCTGAATCCGAAAATCCAACCTTTGATGACCAAAAATATGCTTGGAAAAAAGTTACTTCGCATGGTTCGAAAAAGAGATGATCGGAAATATCTGTCTCCAGAATTGAAATCGAACTTTGATGGGTGGGTTTATAGGTGTATTTTGACCCGCTGAATCCGAGAATCCAAGCTTTGATGACCAAAAATATGCTTGGAAAAAAGTTATTTCGCATGGTACAAAAAAGAGATGATCGAAAATATTTTTTTTCAGAATCAAAATCTGACTTTGATGGGTGAGTTTCTAGGTGTATTCCGACCCGCTGAATCCGAAAATCCGAACTTTGATGACCAAAAATATGCTTGGAAAAAAGTTATTTCGCATGGTACGAAAAAGAGATGATCGAAAATATCTGTCTCCAGAATCGGAATCGAACTTTGATGGGTGGGTTCATAGGTGTATTTTGACCCGCTGAATCCAAAAATCCAACCTTTGTTAGGCGGAAATACACCTGGAAAGAAGTTATTTCGCATGGTACGAAAAAGAGATGATCGAAAATTTTTTTTTTCAGAATCAAAATCGGACTTTCATGGGTGAGTTTCTAGGTGTATTTCGACCCACTGAATCCGAAAATCCAACCTCTGATGACCAAAAATATGCTTGGAAAAAAGTTATTTCGCACGGTACGAAAAAGAGATGATCGAAAATATTTTTTTTCCGAATCGGAATCGGACTTTGATGGGTGAGTTTCTAGGTGTATTTCGACCCGCTGGATCCGAAATTCCAACCTTTGACGACCAAAAATATGCTTGGAAAAAAGTTATTTCGCATGGTTCGAAAAAGAGATGATCGAAAATATCTGTCTCCAGAATCGAAATCGAACTTTGATGGGTGGGTTTATAGGTGTATTTTGACCCGCTGAATCCAAAAATCCAACCTTCGTTACACGAAAATACACCTGGAAAGAAGTTATTCCGCATGGTACGAAAAAGAGATGATCGAAAATATCTGTCTCCAGAATTGAAATCGAACTTTGATGGGTGGGTTTATAGGTGTATTTTGACCCGCTGAATCCGAGAATCCAAGCTTCGATGACCAAAAACATGCTTGGAAAAAAGTTATTTCGCATGGTACGAAAAAGAGATGATCGGAAATATCTTTCTCCAGAATCGAAGTCGAACTTTGATGGGTGGGTTCATAGGTGTATTTTGACCCGCTGAATCCAAAAATCCAACCTCCGTTACACGAAAATACACCTGGAAAGAAGTTATTCCGCATGGTACGAAAAAGAGATGATCGAAAATATTTTTTTTCAGAATCGGAATCGGACTTTGATGGGTGAGTTTCTGGGTGTATTTCGACCCGCTGAATCCGAAAATCCAACCTTTGATGACCAAAAATATGCTTGGAAAAAAGTTACTTCGCATGGTTCGAAAAAGAGATGATCGGAAATATCTGTCTCCAGAATTGAAATCGAACTTTGATGGGTGGGTTTATAGGTGTATTTTGACCCGCTGAATCCGAGAATCCAAGCTTTGATGACCAAAAATATGCTTGGAAAAAGTTATTTCGCATGGTACAAAAAAGAGATGATCGAAAATATTTTTTTTCAGAATCAAAATCGGACTTTGATGGGTGAGTTTCTAGGTGTATTCCGACCCGCTCAATCCGAAAATCCGAACTTTGATGACCAAAAATATGCTTGGAAAAAAGTTATTTCGCATGGTACGAAAAAGAGATGATCGAAAATATCTGTCTCCCGAATCGGAATCGAACTTTGATGGGTGGGTTCATAGGTGTATTTTGACCCGCTGAATCCAAAAATCCAACCTTTGTTAAGCGAAAATACACCTGGAAAGAAGTTATTTCGCATGGTACGAAAAAGAGATGATCGAAAATTTTTTTTTCAGAATCAAAATCGGACTTTCATGGGTGAGTTTCTAGGTGTATTTCGACCCACTGAATCCAAAAATCCAACCTCTGATGACCAAAAATATGCTTGGAAAAAAGTTATTTCGCACGGTACGAAAAAGAGATGATCGAAAATATTTTTTTTCCGAATCGGAATCGGACTTTGATGGGTGAGTTTCTAGGTGTATTTCGACCCGCTGAATCCGAAATTCCAACCTTTGATGACCAAAAATATGCTTGGAAAAAAGTTATTTCGCATGGTTCGAAAAAGAGATGATCGAAAATATCTGTCTCCAGAATCGAAATCGAACTTTGATGGGTGGGTTTATAGGTGTATTTTGACCCGCTGAATCCGAAAATCCGAACTTTGATGACCAAAAATATGCTTGGAAAAAAGTTATTTCGCATGGTATGAAAAAGAGATGATCGAAAATATCTGTCTCCAGAATCGGAATCGAAATTTGATGGGTGGGTTCATAGGTGTATTTTGACCCGCTGAATCCAAAAATCCAACCTTTGTTAGGCGAAAATACACCTGGAAAGAAGTTATTTCGCATGGTACGAAAAAGAGATGATCGAAAATTTTTTTTTTCAGAATCAAAATCGGACTTTCATGGGTGAGTTTCTAGGTGTATTCCGACCCGCTGAATCCGAAAATCCGAACTTTGATGACCAAAAATATGCTTGGAAAAAAGTTATTTCGCATGGTACGAAAAAGAGATGATCGAAAATATCTGTCTCCAGAACCGGAATCGAACTTTGATGGGTGGGTTCATAGGTGTATTTTGACCCGCTGAATCCAAAAATCCAACCTTTGTTAGGCGAAAATACACCTGGAAAGAAGTTATTTCGCATGGTACGAAAAAGAGATGATCGAAAATTTTTTTTTTCAGAATCAAAATCGGACTTTCATGGGTGAGTTTCTAGGTGTATTTCGACCCACTGAATCCGAAAATCCAACCTCTGATGACCAAAAATATGCTTGGAAAAAAGTTATTTCGCACGGTACGAAAACGAGATGATCGAAAATATTTTTTTTCCGAATCGGAATCGGACTTTGATGGGTGAGTTTCTAGGTGTATTTCGACCCGCTGAATCCGAAATTCCAACCTTTGATGACCAAAAATATGCTTGGAAAAAAGTTATTTCGCATGGTTCGAAAAAGAGATGATCGAAAATATCTGTCTCCAGAATCGAAATCGAACTTTGATGGGTGGGTTTATAGGTGTATTTTGACCCGCTGAATCCGAAAATCCGAACTTTGATGACCAAAAATATGCTTGGAAAAAAGTTATTTCGCATGGTATGAAAAAGAGATGATCGAAAATATCTGTCTCCAGAATCGGAATCGAAATTTGATGGGTGGGTTCATAGGTGTATTTTGACCCGCTGAATCCAAAAATCCAACCTTTGTTAGGCGAAAATACACCTGGAAAGAAGTTATTTCGCATGGTACGAAAAAGAGATGATCGAAAATTTTTTTTTTCAGAATCAAAATCGGACTTTCATGGGTGAGTTTCTAGGTGTATTCCGACCCGCTGAATCCGAAAATCCGAACTTTGATGACCAAAAATATGCTTGGAAAAAAGTTATTTCGCATGGTACGAAAAAGAGATGATCGAAAATATCTGTCTCCAGAACCGGAATCGAACTTTGATGGGTGGGTTCATAGGTGTATTTTGACCCGCTGAATCCAAAAATCCAACCTTTGTTAGGCGAAAATACACCTGGAAAGAAGTTATTTCGCATGGTACGAAAAAGAGATGATCGAAAATTTTTTTTTTCAGAATCAAAATCGGACTTTCATGGGTGAGTTTCTAGGTGTATTTCGACCCACTGAATCCGAAAATCCAACCTCTGATGACCAAAAATATGCTTGGAAAAAAGTTATTTCGCACGGTACGAAAACGAGATGATCGAAAATATTTTTTTTCCGAATCGGAATCGGACTTTGATGGGTGAGTTTCTAGGTGTATTTCGACCCGCTGAATCCGAAATTCCAACCTTTGATGACCAAAAATATGCTTGGAAAAAAGTTATTTCGCATGGTTCGAAAAAGAGATGATCGAAAATATCTGTCTCCAGAATCGAAATCGAACTTTGATGGGTGGGTTTATAGGTGTATTTTGACCCGCTGAATCCGAAAATCCGAACTTTGATGACCAAAAATATGCTTGGAAAAAAGTTATTTCGCATGGTATGAAAAAGAGATGATCGAAAATATCTGTCTCCAGAATCGGAATCGAAATTTGATGGGTGGGTTCATAGGTGTATTTTGACCCGCTGAATCCAAAAATCCAACCTTTGTTAGGCGAAAATACACCTGGAAAGAAGTTATTTCGCATGGTACGAAAAAGAGATGATCGAAAATTTTTTTTTTCAGAATCAAAATCGGACTTTCATGGGTGAGTTTCTAGGTGTATTCCGACCCGCTGAATCCGAAAATCCGAACTTTGATGACCAAAAATATGCTTGGAAAAAAGTTATTTCGCATGGTACGAAAAAGAGATGATCGAAAATATCTGTCTCCAGAACCGGAATCGAACTTTGATGGGTGGGTTCATAGGTGTATTTTGACCCGCTGAATCCAAAAATCCAACCTTTGTTAGGCGAAAATACACCTGGAAAGAAGTTATTTCGCATGGTACGAAAAAGAGATGATCGAAAATTTTTTTTTTCAGAATCAAAATCGGACTTTCATGGGTGAGTTTCTAGGTGTATTTCGACCCACTGAATCCGAAAATCCAACCTCTGATGACCAAAAATATGCTTGGAAAAAAGTTATTTCGCACGGTACGAAAAAGAGATGATCGAGAATATTTTTTTTCCGAATCGGAATCGGACTTTGATGGGTGAGTTTCTAGGTGTATTTCGACCCGCTGAATCCGAAATTCCAACCTTTGTTAGGCGAAAATACACCTGGAAAGAAGTTATTTCGCATGGCACGAAAAAGAGATGATCGGAAATATCTGTCTCCAGAATTGAAATCGAACTTTGATGGGTGGGTTTATAGGTGTATTTCGACCCGCTGAATCCGACAATCCAAGCTTTGATGACCAAAAATATGCTTGGAAAAAAGTTATTTCGCATGGTACGAAAAAGAGATGATCGGAAATATCTTTCTCCAGAATCGAAGTCGAACTTTGATGGGTGGGTTCATAGGTGTATTTTGACCCGCTGAATCCAAAAATCCAACCTTCGTTACACGAAAATACACCTGGAAAGAAGTTATTCCGCATGGTCCGACAAAGAGATGATCGAAAATATTTTTTTTCAGAATCAAAATCGGACTTTAATGGGTGAGTTTCTAGGTATATTCCGACCCGCTGAATCCGAAAATCCAAACTTTGATGACCAAAAATATGCTTGGAAAAAAGGTATTTCGCATCATACGAAAAATAGATGATCGAAAATATTTTTTTTCAGAATCAAAATCGGACTTTGATGGGTGAGTTTCTAGGTGTATTCCGACCCGCTGAATCCGAAAATCCGAACTTTGATGACCAAAAATATGCTTGGAAAAAAGTTATTTCGCATGGTACGAAAAAGAGATGATCGAAAATATCTGTCTCCAGAATCGGAATCGAACTTTGATGGGTGGGTTTATAGGTGTATTTTGACCCGCTGAATCCGAGAATCCAAGCTTCGATGACCAAAAACATGCTTGGAAAAAAGTTATTTCGCATGGTACGAAAAAGAGATGATCGAAAATATCTGTCTCCAGAACCGGAATCGAACTTTGATGGGTGGGTTCATAGGTGTATTTTGACCCGCTGAATCCAAAAATCCAACCTTTGTTAGGCGAAAATACACCTGGAAAGAAGTTATTTCGCATGGTACGAAAAAGAGATGATCGAAAATTTTTTTTTTCAGAATCAAAATCGGACTTTCATGGGTGAGTTTCTAGGTGTATTTCGACCCACTGAATCCGAAAATCCAACCTCTGATGACCAAAAATATGCTTGGAAAAAAGTTATTTCGCACGGTACGAAAAAGAGATGATCGAGAATATTTTTTTTCCGAATCGGAATCGGACTTTGATGGGTGAGTTTCTAGGTGTATTTCGACCCGCTGAATCCGAAATTCCAACCTTTGTTAGGCGAAAATACACCTGGAAAGAAGTTATTTCGCATGGCACGAAAAAGAGATGATCGGAAATATCTGTCTCCAGAATTGAAATCGAACTTTGATGGGTGGGTTTATAGGTGTATTTCGACCCGCTGAATCCGACAATCCAAGCTTTGATGACCAAAAATATGCTTGGAAAAAAGTTATTTCGCATGGTACGAAAAAGAGATGATCGGAAATATCTTTCTCCAGAATCGAAGTCGAACTTTGATGGGTGGGTTCATAGGTGTATTTTGACCCGCTGAATCCAAAAATCCAACCTTCGTTACACGAAAATACACCTGGAAAGAAGTTATTCCGCATGGTCCGACAAAGAGATGATCGAAAATATTTTTTTTCAGAATCAAAATCGGACTTTAATGGGTGAGTTTCTAGGTATATTCCGACCCGCTGAATCCGAAAATCCAAACTTTGATGACCAAAAATATGCTTGGAAAAAAGGTATTTCGCATCATACGAAAAATAGATGATCGAAAATATTTTTTTTCAGAATCAAAATCGGACTTTGATGGGTGAGTTTCTAGGTGTATTCCGACCCGCTGAATCCGAAAATCCGAACTTTGATGACCAAAAATATGCTTGGAAAAAAGTTATTTCGCATGGTACGAAAAAGAGATGATCGAAAATATCTGTCTCCAGAATCGGAATCGAACTTTGATGGGTGGGTTTATAGGTGTATTTTGACCCGCTGAATCCGAGAATCCAAGCTTCGATGACCAAAAACATGCTTGGAAAAAAGTTATTTCGCATGGTACGAAAAAGAGATGATCGAAAATATCTGTCTCCAGAACCGGAATCGAACTTTGATGGGTGGGTTCATAGGTGTATTTTGACCCGCTGAATCCAAAAATCCAACCTTTGTTAGGCGAAAATACACCTGGAAAGAAGTTATTTCGCATGGTACGAAAAAGAGATGATCGAAAATTTTTTTTTTCAGAATCAAAATCGGACTTTCATGGGTGAGTTTCTAGGTGTATTTCGACCCACTGAATCCGAAAATCCAACCTCTGATGACCAAAAATATGCTTGGAAAAAAGTTATTTCGCACGGTACGAAAAAGAGATGATCGAGAATATTTTTTTTCCGAATCGGAATCGGACTTCGATGGGTGAGTTTCTAGGTGTATTTCGACCCGCTGAATCCGAAATTCCAACCTTTGTTAGGCGAAAATACACCTGGAAAGAAGTTATTTCGCATGGCACGAAAAAGAGATGATCGGAAATATCTGTCTCCAGAATTGAAATCGAACTTTGATGGGTGGGTTTATAGGTGTATTTCGACCCGCTGAATCCGACAATCCAAGCTTTGATGACCAAAAATATGCTTGGAAAAAAGTTATTTCGCATGGTACGAAAAAGAGATGATCGGAAATATCTTTCTCCAGAATCGAAGTCGAACTTTGATGGGTGGGTTCATAGGTGTATTTTGACCCGCTGAATCCAAAAATCCAACCTTCGTTACACGAAAATACACCTGGAAAGAAGTTATTCCGCATGGTCCGACAAAGAGATGATCGAAAATATTTTTTTTCAGAATCAAAATCGGACTTTAATGGGTGAGTTTCTAGGTATATTCCGACCCGCTGAATCCGAAAATCCAAACTTTGATGACCAAAAATATGCTTGGAAAAAAGGTATTTCGCATCATACGAAAAATAGATGATCGAAAATATTTTTTTTCAGAATCAAAATCGGACTTTGATGGGTGAGTTTCTAGGTGTATTCCGACCCGCTGAATCCGAAAATCCGAACTTTGATGACCAAAAATATGCTTGGAAAAAAGTTATTTCGCATGGTACGAAAAAGAGATGATCGAAAATATCTGTCTCCAGAATCGGAATCGAACTTTGATGGGTGGGTTTATAGGTGTATTTTGACCCGCTGAATCCGAGAATCCAAGCTTCGATGACCAAAAACATGCTTGGAAAAAAGTTATTTCGCATGGTACGAAAAAGAGATGATCGGAAATATCTTTCTCCAGAATCGAAGTCGAACTTTGATGGGTGGGTTCATAGGTGTATTTTGACCCGCTGAATCCAAAAATCCAACCTTTGTTACACGAAAATATACCTGGAACGAAGGTATTCCGCATGGTACGAAAAAGAGATGATCGAAAATATTTTTTTTCAGAATCAAAATCGGACTTCGATGGGTGAGTTTCTGGGTGTATTTCGAC
The DNA here is from genome assembly GCA_963170745.1 of Phymatocera aterrima. Lineage (NCBI taxonomy): Eukaryota > Metazoa > Arthropoda > Insecta > Hymenoptera > Tenthredinidae > Phymatocera > Phymatocera aterrima. Next base: position 269,518 of record CAUJGY010000138.1, on the reverse strand, counting down.
CCGCTGAATCCGAAAATCCAACCTTTGATGACGAAAATATGCTTGGAAAAAAGTTATTTCGCATGGTACGAAAAAGAGATGATCGAAAATATCTGTCTCCAGGATCGAAATCGAACTTTGATGGGTGGGTTTATAGGTGTATTTCGACCCGCTGAATCCGACAATCCAAGCTTTGATGACCAAAAATATGCATGGAAAAAAGTTATTTCGCATGATACGAAAAAGAGATGATCGAAAATATTTTTTTTCAGACTCAAAATCGGACTTTGATGGGTGAGTTTCTAGGTGTATTTCTACCCGCTGAATCTGGAAATCCAAACTTTGATGACCAAAAATATGCTTGGAAAAAAGTTATTTCGCATGGTATGAAAAAGAGATGATCGAAAATATCTGTCTCCAGAACTGAAATCGAACTTTGATGGGTGGGTTTATAGGTGTATTTTGACCCGCTGAATCCGAGAATCCAAGCTTCGATGACCAAAAACATGCTTGGAAAAAAGTTATTTCGCATGGTACGAAAAAGAGATGATCGGAAATATCTTTCTCCAGAATCGAAGTCGAACTTTGATGGGTGGGTTCATAGGTGTATTTTGACCCGCTGAATCCAAAAATCCAACCTCCGTTACACGAAAATACACCTGGAAAGAAGTTATTCCGCATGGTACGAAAAAGAGATGATCGAAAATATTTTTTTTCAGAATCGGATCGGACTTTGATGGGTGAGTTTCTAGGTGTATTTCGACCCGCTGAATCCGAAAATCCAACCTTTGATGACCAAAAATATGCTTGGAAAAAAGTTACTTCGCATAGTTCGAAAAAGAGATGATCGGAAATATCTGTCTCCAGAATTGAAATCGAACTTTGATGGGTGGGTTTATAGGTGTATTTTGACCCGCTGAATCCGAGAATCCAAGCTTTGATGACCAAAAATATGCTTGGAAAAAAGTTATTTCGCATGGTACAAAAAAGAGATGATCGAAAATATTTTTTTTCAGAATCAAAATCTGACTTTGATGGGTGAGTTTCTAGGTGTATTCCGACCCGCTGAATCCGAAAATCCGAACTTTGATGACCAAAAACATGCTTGGAAAAAAGTTATTTCGCATGGTACGAAAAAGAGATGATCGAAAATATCTGTCTCCAGAATCGGAATCGAACTTTGATGGGTGGGTTCATAGGTGTATTTTGACCCGCTGAATCCAAAAATCCAACCTTTGTTAGGCGGAAATACACCTGGAAAGAAGTTATTTCGCATGGTACGAAAAAGAGATGATCGAAAATCTTTTTTTTCAGAATCAAAATCGGACTTTCATGGGTGAGTTTCTAGGTGTATTTCGACCCACTGAATCCGAAAATCCAACCTCTGATGACCAAAAATATGCTTGGAAAAAAGTTATTTCGCACGGTACGAAAAAGAGATGATCGAAAATATTTTTTTTCCGAATCGGAATCGGACTTTGATGGGTGAGTTTCTAGGTGTATTTCGACCCGCTGGATCCGAAATTCCAACCTTGGACGACCAAAAATATGCTTGGAAAAAAGTTATTTCGCATGGTTCGAAAAAGAGATGATCGAAAATATCTGTCTCCAGAATCGAAATCGAACTTTGATGGGTGGGTTTATAGGTGTATTTTGACCCGCTGAATCCAAAAATCCAACCTTCGTTACACGAAAATGCACCTGGAAAGAAGTTATTCCGCATGGTAAGAAAAAGAGATGATCGAAAATATCTGTCTCCAGAATTGAAATCGAACTTTGATGGGTGGGTTTATAGGTGTATTTTGACCCGCTGAATCCGAGAATCCAAGCTTCGATGACCAAAAACATGCTTGGAAAAAAGTTATTTCGCATGGTACGAAAAAGAGATGATCGGAAATATCTTTCTCCAGAATCGAAGTCGAACTTTGATGGGTGGGTTCATAGGTGTATTTTGACCCGCTGAATCCAAAAATCCAACCTCCGTTACACGAAAATACACCTGGAAAGAAGTTATTCCGCATGGTACGAAAAAGAGATGATCGAAAATATTTTTTTTCAGAATCGGAATCGGACTTTGATGGGTGAGTTTCTGGGTGTATTTCGACCCGCTGAATCCGAAAATCCAACCTTTGATGACCAAAAATATGCTTGGAAAAAAGTTACTTCGCATGGTTCGAAAAAGAGATGATCGGAAATATCTGTCTCCAGAATTGAAATCGAACTTTGATGGGTGGGTTTATAGGTGTATTTTGACCCGCTGAATCCGAGAATCCAAGCTTTGATGACCAAAAATATGCTTGGGAAAAAGTTATTTCGCATGGTACAAAAAAGAGATGATCGAAAATATTTTTTTTCAGAATCAAAATCGGACTTTGATGGGTGAGTTTCTAGGTGTATTCCGACCCGCTCAATCCGAAAATCCAAACTTTGATGACCAAAAATATGCTTGGAAAAAAGTTATTTCGCATGGAACGAAAAAGAGATGATCGAAAATATCTGTCTCCCGAATCGGAATCGAACTTTGATGGGTGGGTTCATAGGTGTATTTTGACCCGCTGAATCCAAAAATCCAACCTTTGTTAAGCGAAAATACACCTGGAAAGAAGTTATTTCGCATGGTACGAAAAAGAGATGATCGAAAATTTTTTTTTCAGAATCAAAATCGGACTTTCATGGGTGAGTTTCTAGGTGTATTTCGACCCACTGAATCCGAAAATCCAACCTCTGATGACCAAAAATATGCTTGGAAAAAAGTTATTTCGCACGGTACGAAAAAGAGATGATCGAAAATATTTTTTTTCCGAATCGGAATCGGACTTTGATGGGTGAGTTTCTAGGTGTATTTCGACCCGCTGAATCCGAAATTCCAACTTTTGATGACCAAAAATATGCTTGGAAAAAAGTTATTTCGCATGGTTCGAAAAAGAGATGATCGAAAATATCTGTCTCCAGAATCGAAATCGAACTTTGATGGGTGGGTTTATAGGTGTATTTTGACCCGCTGAATCCAAAAATCCAACCTTCGTTACACGAAAATACACCTGGAAAGAAGTTATTCCGCATGGTACGAAAAAGATATGATCGAAAATATTTTTTTTCAGAATCGGAATCGGACTTTGATGGGTGATTTTCTAGGTGTATTTTGACCCGCTGAATCCAAAAATCCAACCTCCGTTACACGAAAATACACCTGGAAAGAAGTTATTCCGCATGGTACGGAAAAGAGATGATCGAAAATATTTTTTTTCAGAATCGGATCGGACTTTGATGGGTGAGTTTCTAGGTGTACTTCGACCCGCTGAATCCGAAAATCCAACCTTTGTTGACCAAAAATATGCTTGGAAAAAAGTTACTTCGCATGGTACGAAAAAGAGATGATCAAAAATATTTTTTTTCAGAATCAAATCGGACTTTAATGGGTGAGTTTCTAGGTGTTATTCGACCCACTGAATCCAAAAATCCAACCTCTGATGACCAAAAATATGCTTGGAAAAAAGTTATGTCGCACGGTACGAAAAAGAGATGATCGAAAATATTTTTTTTCCAAATCAAAATCGGACTATAGTGGGTGAGTTTCTAGGTGTATTTCGACCCACTGAATCCAAAAATCCAACCTCTGATGACCAAAAATATGCTTGGAAAAAAGTTATGTCGCACGGTACGAAAAAGAGATGATCGTAAATATTTTTTTTCCGAATCAAAATCGGACTTTAATGGGTGAGTTTCTAGGTGTATTTTGACCAACTGAATCCGAAAATCCAACCTCTGATGACCAAAAATATGCTTGGAAAAAAGTTATTTCGCATGATACGAAAAAGAGATGATCGAAAATATTTTTTTTCAGACTCAAAATCGGACTTTGATGGGTGAGTTTCTAGGTGTATTTCTACCCGCTGAATCTGAAAATCCAAACTTTGATGACCAAAAATATGCTTGGAAAAAAGTTATTTCGCATGGTACGAAAAAGAGATGATCGAAAATATCTGTCTCCAGAATTGAAATCAAACTTTGATGGGTGGGTTTATAGGTGTATTTTGACCCGCTGAATCCGAGAATCCGAACTTCGATGACCAAAAACATGCTTGGAAAACAGTTATTTCGCATGGTACGAAAAAGAGATGATCGGAAATATCTTTCTCCAGAATCGAAGTCGAACTTTGATGGGTGGGTTCATAGGTGTATTTTGACCCGCTGAATCCAAAAATCCAACCTCCGTTACACGAAAATACACCTGGAAAGAAGTTATTCCGCATGGTACGGAAAAGAGATGATCGAAAATATTTTTTTTCAGAATCGGATCGGACTTTGATGGGTGAGTTTCTAGGTGTACTTCGACCCGCTGAATCCGAAAATCCAACCTTTGATGACCAAAAATATGCTTGGAAAAAAGTTACTTCGCATGGTTCGAAAAAGAGATGATCGGAAATATCTGTCTCCAGAATTGAAATCGAACTTTGATGGGTGGGTTTATAGGTGTATTTTGACCCGCTGAATCCGAAAATCCAAGCTTTGATGACCAAAAATATGCTTGGAAAAAAGTTATTTCGCATGGTACAAAAAAGAGATGATCGAAAATATTTTTTTTCAGAATCAAAATCGGACTTTGATGGGTGAGTTTCTAGGTGTATTCCGACCCGCTGAATCCGAAAATCCGAACCTTGATGACCAAAAATATGCTTGGAAAAAAGTTATTTCGCATGGTACGAAAAAGAGATGATCGAAAATATCTGTCTTCAGAATCGGAATCGAACTTTGATGGGTGGGTTCATAGGTGTATTTTGACCCGCTGAATCCAAAAATCCAACCTTTGTCAGGCGAAAATACACCTGGAAAGAAGTTATTTCGCATGGTACGAAAAAGAGATGATCGAAAATTTTTTTTTTCAGAATCAAAATCGGACTTTCATGGGTGAGTTTCTAGGTGTATTTTAACCCACTGAATCCGAAAATCCAACCTCTGATGACCAAAAATATGCTTGGAAAAAAGTTATTTCGCACGGTACGAAAAAGAGATGATCGAAAATATTTTTTTTCCGAATCGGAATCGGACTTTGATGGGTGAGCTTCTAGGTGTATTTCGACCCGCTGAATCCGAAATTCGAACCTTTGATGACCAAAAATATGCTTGGAAAAAAGTTATTTCGCATGGTTCGAAAAAGAGATGATCGAAAATATCTGTTTCCAGAATCGAAATCGAACTTTGATGGGTGGGTTTATAGGTGTATTTTGACCCGCTGAATCCAAAAATCCAACCTTCGTTACACGAAAATACACCTGGAAAGAAGTTATTCCGCATGGTACGAAAAAGAGATGATCGAAAATATTTTTTTTCAGAATCGGAATCGTACTTTGATGGGTGATTTTCTAGGTGTATTTCGACCCGCTGAATCCGAAAATCCAACCTTTGATGACCAAAAATATGCTTGGAAAAAAGTTATTCCGCATGGTTCGAAAAAGAGATGATCGAAAATATCTGTCTCCAGAATCAAAATCGAACTTTGATGGGTGGGTTTATAGGTGTATTTTGACCCGCTGGATCCGAGAATCCAAGCTTTGATGACCAAAAATATGCTTGGAATAAAGTTATTCCGCATGGTACGAAAAAGAGATGATCGGAAATATCTGTCTCCAGAATTGAAATCGAACTTTGATGGGTGGGTTTATAGGTGTATTTTGACCCGCTGAATCCGAGAATCCAAGCTTGGATGACCAAAAATATGCTTGGAAAAAAGTTATTTCGCATGGTACGAAAAAGAGATGATCGAAAATTTTTTTTTTCAGAATCAAAATCGGACTTTCATGGGTGAGTTTCTAGGTGTATTTCGACCCACTGAATCCGAAAATCCAACCTCTGATGACCAAAAATATGCTTGGAAAAAAGTTATTTCGCACGGTACGAAAAAGAGATGATCGAAAATATTTTTTTTCCGAATCGGAATCGGACTTTGATGGGTGAGCTTCTAGGTGTATTTCGACCCGCTGAATCCGAAATTCCAACCTTTGATGACCAAAAATATGCTTGGAAAAAAGTTATTTCGCATGGTTCGAAAAAGAGATGATCGAAAATATCTGTCTCCAGAATCGAAATCGAACTTTGATGGGTGGGTTTATAGGTGTATTTTGACCCGCTGAATCCAAAAATCCAACCTTCGTTAGACGAAAATACACCTGGAAAGAAGTTATTCCGCATGGTACGAAAAAGAGATGATCGAAAATATTTTTTTTCAGAATCGGAATCGGACTTTGATGGGTGATTTTCTAGGTGTATTTCGACCCGCTGAATCCGAAAATCCAACCTTTGATGATCAAAAATATGCTTGGAAAAAAGTTATTCCGCATGGTTCGAAAAAGAGATGATCGAAAATATCTGTCTCCAGAATCAAAATCGAACTTTGATGGGTGGGTTTATAGGTGTATTTTGACCCGCTGGATCCGAGAATCCAAGCTTTGATGACCAAAAATATGCTTGGAATAAAGTTATTTCGCATGGTACGAAAAAGAGATGATCGGAAATATCTGTCTCCAGGATTGAAATCGAACTTTGATGGGTGGGTTTATAGGTGTATTTTGACCCGCTGAATCCGAGAATCCAAGCTTGGATGACCAAAAATATGCTTGGAAAAAAGTTATTTCGCATGGTACGAAAAAGTGATGATCGAAAATTTTTTTTTTCAGAATCAAAATCGGACTTTCATGGGTGAGTTTCTAGGTGTATTTCGACCCACTGAATCCGAAAATCCAACCTCTGATGACCAAAAATATGCTTGGAAAAAAGTTATTTCGCACGGTACGAAAAAGAGATGATCGAAAATATTTTTTTTCCGAATCGGAATCGGACTTTGATGGGTGAGCTTCTAGGTGTATTTCGACCCGCTGAATCCGAAATTCCAACCTTTGATGACCAAAAATATGCTTGGAAAAAAGTTATTTCGCATGGTTCGAAAAAGAGATGATCGAAAATATCTGTCTCCAGAATCGAAATCGAACTTTGATGGGTGGGTTTATAGGTGTATTTTGACCCGCTGAATCCAAAAATCCAACCTTCGTTACACGAAAATACACCTGGAAAGAAGTTATTCCGCATGGTACGGAAAAGAGATGATCGAAAATATTTTTTTTCAGAATCGGATCGGACTTTGATGGGTGAGTTTCTAGGTGTACTTCGACCCGCTGAATCCGAAAATCCAACCTTTGATGACCAAAAATATGCTTGGAAAAAAGTTACTTCGCATGGTTCGAAAAAGAGATGATCGGAAATATCTGTCTCCAGAATTGAAATCGAACTTTGATGGGTGGGTTTATAGGTGTATTTTGACCCGCTGAATCCGAAAATCCAAGCTTTGATGACCAAAAATATGCTTGGAAAAAAGTTATTTCGCATGGTACAAAAAAGAGATGATCGAAAATATTTTTTTTCAGAATCAAAATCGGACTTTGATGGGTGAGTTTCTAGGTGTATTCCGACCCGCTGAATCCGAAAATCCGAACCTTGATGACCAAAAATATGCTTGGAAAAAAGTTATTTCGCATGGTACGAAAAAGAGATGATCGAAAATATCTGTCTTCAGAATCGGAATCGAACTTTGATGGGTGGGTTCATAGGTGTATTTTGACCCGCTGAATCCAAAAATCCAACCTTTGTCAGGCGAAAATACACCTGGAAAGAAGTTATTTCGCATGGTACGAAAAAGAGATGATCGAAAATTTTTTTTTTCAGAATCAAAATCGGACTTTCATGGGTGAGTTTCTAGGTGTATTTTAACCCACTGAATCCGAAAATCCAACCTCTGATGACCAAAAATATGCTTGGAAAAAAGTTATTTCGCACGGTACGAAAAAGAGATGATCGAAAATATTTTTTTTCCGAATCGGAATCGGACTTTGATGGGTGAGCTTCTAGGTGTATTTCGACCCGCTGAATCCGAAATTCGAACCTTTGATGACCAAAAATATGCTTGGAAAAAAGTTATTTCGCATGGTTCGAAAAAGAGATGATCGAAAATATCTGTTTCCAGAATCGAAATCGAACTTTGATGGGTGGGTTTATAGGTGTATTTTGACCCGCTGAATCCAAAAATCCAACCTTCGTTACACGAAAATACACCTGGAAAGAAGTTATTCCGCATGGTACGAAAAAGAGATGATCGAAAATATTTTTTTTCAGAATCGGAATCGTACTTTGATGGGTGATTTTCTAGGTGTATTTCGACCCGCTGAATCCGAAAATCCAACCTTTGATGACCAAAAATATGCTTGGAAAAAAGTTATTCCGCATGGTTCGAAAAAGAGATGATCGAAAATATCTGTCTCCAGAATCAAAATCGAACTTTGATGGGTGGGTTTATAGGTGTATTTTGACCCGCTGGATCCGAGAATCCAAGCTTTGATGACCAAAAATATGCTTGGAATAAAGTTATTCCGCATGGTACGAAAAAGAGATGATCGGAAATATCTGTCTCCAGAATTGAAATCGAACTTTGATGGGTGGGTTTATAGGTGTATTTTGACCCGCTGAATCCGAGAATCCAAGCTTGGATGACCAAAAATATGCTTGGAAAAAAGTTATTTCGCATGGTACGAAAAAGAGATGATCGAAAATTTTTTTTTTCAGAATCAAAATCGGACTTTCATGGGTGAGTTTCTAGGTGTATTTCGACCCACTGAATCCGAAAATCCAACCTCTGATGACCAAAAATATGCTTGGAAAAAAGTTATTTCGCACGGTACGAAAAAGAGATGATCGAAAATATTTTTTTTCCGAATCGGAATCGGACTTTGATGGGTGAGCTTCTAGGTGTATTTCGACCCGCTGAATCCGAAATTCCAACCTTTGATGACCAAAAATATGCTTGGAAAAAAGTTATTTCGCATGGTTCGAAAAAGAGATGATCGAAAATATCTGTCTCCAGAATCGAAATCGAACTTTGATGGGTGGGTTTATAGGTGTATTTTGACCCGCTGAATCCAAAAATCCAACCTTCGTTAGACGAAAATACACCTGGAAAGAAGTTATTCCGCATGGTACGAAAAAGAGATGATCGAAAATATTTTTTTTCAGAATCGGAATCGGACTTTGATGGGTGATTTTCTAGGTGTATTTCGACCCGCTGAATCCGAAAATCCAACCTTTGATGATCAAAAATATGCTTGGAAAAAAGTTATTCCGCATGGTTCGAAAAAGAGATGATCGAAAATATCTGTCTCCAGAATCAAAATCGAACTTTGATGGGTGGGTTTATAGGTGTATTTTGACCCGCTGGATCCGAGAATCCAAGCTTTGATGACCAAAAATATGCTTGGAATAAAGTTATTTCGCATGGTACGAAAAAGAGATGATCGGAAATATCTGTCTCCAGGATTGAAATCGAACTTTGATGGGTGGGTTTATAGGTGTATTTTGACCCGCTGAATCCGAGAATCCAAGCTTGGATGACCAAAAATATGCTTGGAAAAAAGTTATTTCGCATGGTACGAAAAAGTGATGATCGAAAATTTTTTTTTTCAGAATCAAAATCGGACTTTCATGGGTGAGTTTCTAGGTGTATTTCGACCCACTGAATCCGAAAATCCAACCTCTGATGACCAAAAATATGCTTGGAAAAAAGTTATTTCGCACGGTACGAAAAAGAGATGATCGAAAATATTTTTTTTCCGAATCGGAATCGGACTTTGATGGGTGAGCTTCTAGGTGTATTTCGACCCGCTGAATCCGAAATTCCAACCTTTGATGACCAAAAATATGCTTGGAAAAAAGTTATTTCGCATGGTTCGAAAAAGAGATGATCGAAAATATCTGTCTCCAGAATCGAAATCGAACTTTGATGGGTGGGTTTATAGGTGTATTTTGACCCGCTGAATCCAAAAATCCAACCTTCGTTACACGAAAATACACCTGGAAAGAAGTTATTCCGCATGGTACGAAAAAGAGATGATCGAAAATATTTTTTTTCAGAATCGGAATCGGACTTTGATGGGTGATTTTCTAGGTGTATTTCGACCCGCTGATTCCGAAAATCCAACCTTTGATGACCAAAAATATGCTTGGAAAAAAGTTATTCCGCATGGTTCGAAAAAGAGATGATCGAAAATATCTGTCTCCAGAATCAAAATCGAACTTTGATGGGTGGGTTTATAGGTGTATTTTGACCCGCTGGATCCGAGAATCCAAGCTTTGATGACCAAAAATATGCTTGGAATAAAGTTATTTCGCATGGTACGAAAAAAAAATGATCGGAAATATCTGTCTCCAGAATTGAAATCGAACTTTGATGGGTGGGTTTATAGGTGTATTTTGACCCGCTGAATCCGAGAATCCAAGCTTGGATGACCAAAAATATGCTTGGAAAAAAGTTATTTCGCATGGTACGAAACAGAGATGATCGGAAATATCTTTCTCCAGAATCGAAGTCGAACTTTGATGGGTGGGTTCATAGGTGTATTTTGACCCGCTGAATCCAAAAATACAACCTTCGTTACACGAAAATACACCTGGAAAGAAGTTATTCCGCATGGTCCGACAAAGAGATGATCGAAAATATTTATTTTCAGAATCAAAATCGGACTTTGATGGGTGAGTTTCTAGGTGTATTTCGACCCGCTGAATCCGAAATTCCAACCTTTGATGACCAAAAATATGCTTGGAAAAAAGTTATTTCGCATGGTTCGAAAAAGAGATGATCGAAAATATCTGTCTCCAGAATCGAAATCGAACTTTGATGGGTGGGTTTATAGGTGTATTTTGACCCGCTGAATCCAAAAATCCAACCTTCGTTACACGAAAATACACCTGGAAAGAAGTTATTCCGCATGGTACGAAAAAGAGATGATCGAAAATATTTTTTTTCAGAATCGGAATCGGACTTTGATGGGTGATTTTCTAGGTGTATTTCGACCCGCTGAATCCGAAAATCCAACCTTTGATGACCAAAAATATGCTTGGAAAAAAGTTATTCCGCATGGTTCGAAAAAGAGATGATCGAAAATATCTGTCTCCAGAATCAAAATCGAACTTTGATGGGTGGGTTTATAGGTGTATTTTGACCCGCTGAATCCGAGAATCCAAGCTTTGATGACCAAAAATATGCTTGGAATAAAGTTATTTCGCATGGTACGAAAAAGAGATGATCGGAAATATCTGTCTCCAGAATTGAAATCGAACTTTGATGGGTGGGTTTATAGGTGTATTTTGACCCGCTGAATCCGAGAATCCAAGCTTGGATGACCAAAAATATGCTTGGAAAAAAGTTATTTCGCATGGTACGAAAAAGAGATGATCGGAAATATCTTTCTCCAGAATCGAAGTCGAACTTTGATGGGTGGGTTCATAGGTGTATTTTGACCCGCTGAATCCAAAAATCCAACCTTCGTTACACGAAAATACACCTGGAAAGAAGTTATTCCGCATGGTCCGACAAAGAGATGATCGAAAATATTTTTTTTCAGAATCAAAATCGGACTTTAATGGGTGAGTTTCTAGGTGTATTCCGACCCGCTGAATCCGAAAATCCAAACTTTGATGACCAAAAATATGCTTGGAAAAAAGGTATTTCGCATCATACGAAAAATAGATGATCGAAAATATTTTTTTTCAGAATCAAAATCGGACTTTGATGGGTGAGTTTCTAGGTGTATTCCGACCCGCTGAATCCGAAAATCCGAACTTTGATGACCAAAAATATGCTTGGAAAAACGTTATTTCGCATGGTACGAAAAAGAGATGATCGAAAATATCTGTCTCCAGAATCGGAATCGAACTTTGATGGGTGGGTTCATAGGTGTATTTTGACCCGCTGAATCAAAAAATCCAACCTTTGTTAAACGAAAATACACCTGGAAAGAAGTTATTTCGCATGGTACGAAAAAGAGATGATCAAAAATATTTTTTTTCAGAATCAAATCGGACTTTAATGGGTGAGTTTCTAGGTGTATTTCGACCCACTGAATCCGAAAATCCAACCTCTGATGACCAAAAATATGCTTGGAAAAAAGTTATGTCGCACGGTACGAAAAAGAGATGATCGAAAATATTTTTTCTCCAAATCAAAATCGGACTTTAATGGGTGAGTTTCTAGGTGTATTTCGACCCACTGAATCCGAAAATCCAACCTCTGATGACCAAAAATATGCTTGGAAAAAAGTTATGTCGCACGGTACGAAAAAGAGATGATCGAAAATATTTTTTTTCCGAATCAAAATCGGACTTTAATGGGTGAGTTTCTAGGTGTATTCCGACCAACTGAATCCGAAAATCCAACCTCTGATCACCAAAAATATGCTTGGAAAAAAGTTATGTCGCACGGTACGAAAAAGAGATGATCGAAAATATTTTTTTTCAGAATCAAAATCGGACTTCGATGGGTGAGTTTCTAGGTGTATTTCGACCCGCTGGATCCGAAAATCCAACCTTTGATGACCAAAAATATGCTTGGAAAAAAGTTATTTCGCATGGTACGAAAAAGAGATGATCGAAAATATCTGTCTCCAGGATCGAAATCGAACTTTGATGGGTGGGTTTATAGGTGTATTTCGACCCGCTGAATCCAAAAATCCAACCTTTGTTACACGAAAATATACCTGGAACGAAGGTATTTCGCATGGTACGAAAAAGAGATGATCGAAAATATTTTTTTTCAGAATCAAAATCGGACTTCGATGGGTGAGTTTCTAGGTGTATTTCGACCCGCTGAATCCGAAAATCCAACCTTTGATGACGAAAATATGCTTGGAAAAAAGTTATTTCGCATGGTACGAAAAAGAGATGATCGAAAATATCTGTCTCCAGGATCGAAATCGAACTTTGATGGGTGGGTTTATAGGTGTATTTCGACCCGCTGAATCCGACAATCCAAGCTTTGATGACCAAAAATATGCTTGGAAAAAAGTTATTTCGCATGATACGAAAAAGAGATGATCGAAAATATTTTTTTTCAGACTCAAAATCGGACTTTGATGGGTGAGTTTCTAGGTGTATTTCTACCCGCTGAATCTGAAAATCCAAACTTTGATGACCAAAAATATGCTTGGAAAAAAGTTATTTCGCATGGTACGAAAAAGAGATGATCGAAAATATCTGTCTCCAGAATTGAAATCGAACTTTGATGGGTGGGTTTATAGGTGTATTTTGACCAGCTGAATCCGAGAATCCAAGCTTCGATGACCAAAAACATGCTTGGAAAGAAGTTATTTCGCATGGTACGAAAAAGAGATGATCGAAAATATCTTTCTCCAGAATCGAAGTCGAACTGTGATGGGTGGGTTCATAGGTGTATTTTGACCCGCTGAATCCAAAAATCCAACCTCCGTTACACGAAAATACACCTGGAAAGAAGTTATTCCGCATGGTACGGAAAAGAGATGATCGAAAATATTTTTTTTCAGAATCGGATCGGACTTTGATGGGTGAGTTTCTAGGTGTATTTCGACCCGCTGAATCCGAAAATCCAACCTTTGATGACCAAAAATATGCTTGGAAAAAAGTTACTTCGCATGGTTCGAAAAAGAGATGATCGGAAATATCTGTCTCCAGAATTGAAATCGAACTTTGATGGGTGGGTTTATAGGTGTATTTTGACCCGCTGAATCCGAGAATCCAAGCTTTGATGACCAAAAATATGCTTGGAAAAAAGTTATTTCGCATGGTACAAAAAAGAGATGATCGAAAATATTTTTTTTCAGAATCAAAATCGGACTTCGATGGGTGAGTTTCTAGGTGTATTCCGACCCGCTGAATCCGAAAATCCGAACTTTGATGACCAAAAATATGCTTGGAAAAAAGTTATTTCGCATGGTACGAAAAAGAGATGATCGAAAATATCTGTCTTCAGAATCGGAATCGAACTTTGATGGGTGGGTTCATAGGTGTATTTTGACCCGCTGAATCCAAAAATCCAACCTTTGTTAGGCGATAATACACCTGGAAAGAAGTTATTTCGCATGGTACGAAAAAGAGATGATCGAAAATTTTTTTTTTCAGAATCAAAATCGGACTTTCATGGGTGAGTTTCTAGGTGTATTTCGACCCACTGAATCCAAAAATCCAACCTCTGATGACCAAAAATATGCTTGGAAAAAAGTTATTTCGCACGGTACGAAAAAGAGATGATCGAAAATATTTTTTTTCCGAATCGGAATCGGACTTTGATGGGTGAGCTTCTAGGTGTATTTCGACCCGCTGAATCCGAAATTCCAACCTTTGATGACCAAAAATATGCTTGGAAAAAAGTTATTTCGCATGGTTCGAAAAAGAGATGATCGAAAATATCTGTCTCCAGAATCGAAATCGAACTTTGATGGGTGGGTTTATAGGCGTATTTTGACCCGCTGAATCCAAAAATCCAACCTTCGTTACACGAAAATACACCTGGAAAGAAGTTATTCCGCATGGTACGAAAAAGAGATGATCGAAAATATTTTTTTTCAGAATCGGAATCGGACTTTGATGGGTGATTTTCTAGGTGTATTTCGACCCGCTGAATCCGAAAATCCAACCTATGATGACCAAAAATATGCTTGGAAAAAAGTTATTCCGCATGGTTCGAAAAAGAGATGATCGAAAATATCTGTCTCCAGAATCAAAATCGAACTTTGATGGGTGGGTTTATAGGTGTATTTTGACCCGCTGGATCCGAGAATCCAAGCTTTGATGACCAAAAATATGCTTGGAATAAAGTTATTTCGCATGGTACGAAAAAGAGATGATCGGAAATATCTGTCTCCAGAATTGAAATCGAACTTTGATGGGTGGGTTTATAGGTGTATTTTGACCCGCTGAATCCGAAAATCCAAGCTTGGATGACCAAAAATATGCTTGGAAAAAAGTTATTTCGCATGGTACGAAAAAGAGATGATCGAAAATTTTTTTTTTCAGTATCAAAATCGGACTTTCATGGGTGAGTTTCTAGGTGTATTTCGACCCACTGAATCCGAAAATCCAACCTCTGATGACCAAAAATATGCTTGGAAAAAAGTTATTTCGCACGGTACGAAAAAGAGATGATCGAAAATATTTTTTTTCCGAATCGGAATCGGACTTTGATGGGTGAGCTTCTAGGTGTATTTCGACCCGCTGAATCCGAAATTCCAACCTTTGATGACCAAAAATATGCTTGGAAAAAAGTTATTTCGCATGGTTCAAAAAAGAGATGATCGAAAATATCTGTCTCCAGAATCGAAATCGAACTTTGATGGGTGGGTTTATAGGTGTATTTTGACCCGCTGAATCCAAAAATCCAACCTTCGTTACACGAAAATACACCTGGAAAGAAGTTATTCCGCATGGTACGAAAAAGAGATGATCGAAAATATTTTTTTTCAGAATCGGAATCGGACTTTGATGGGTGATTTTCTAGGTGTATTTCGACCCGCTGAATCCGAAAATCCAACCTTTGATGACCAAAAATATGCTTGGAAAAAAGTTATTCCGCATGGTTCGAAAAAGAGATGATCGAAAATATCTGTCTCCAGAATCAAAATCGAACTTTGATGGGTGGGTTTATAGGTGTATTTTGACCCGCTGGATCCGAGAATCCAAGCTTTGATGACCAAAAATATGCTTGGAATAAAGTTATTTCGCATGGTACGAAAAAGAGATGATCGGAAATATCTGTCTCCAGAATTGAAATCGAACTTTGATGGGTGGGTTTATAGGTGTATTTTGACCCGCTGAATCCGAGAATCCAAGCTTGGATGACCAAAAATATGCTTGGAAAAAAGTTATTTCGCATGGTACGAAAAAGAGATGATCGGAAATATCTTTCTTCAGAATCGAAGTCGAACTTTGATGGGTGGGTTCATAGGTGTATTTTGACCCGCTGAATCCAAAAATCCAACCTTCGTTACACGAAAATACACCTGGAAAGAAGTTATTCCGCATGGTCCGACAAAGAGATGATCGAAAATATTTATTTTCAGAATCAAAATCGGACTTTGATGGGTGAGTTTCTAGGTGTATTTCGACCCGCTGAATCCGAAATTCCAACCTTTGATGACCAAAAATATGCTTGGAAAAAAGTTATTTCGCACGGTTCGAAAAAGAGATGATCGAAAATATCTGTCTCCAGAATCGAAATCGAACTTTGATGGGTGGGTTTATAGGTGTATTTTGACCCGCTGAATATAAAAATCCAACCTTCGTTACACGAAAATACACCTGGAAAGAAGTTATTCCGCATGGTACGAAAAAGAGATGATCGAAAATATTTTTTTTCAGAATCGGAATCGGACTTTGATGGGTGATTTTCTAGGTGTATTTCGACCCGCTGAATCCGAAAATCCAACCTTTGATGACCAAAAATATGCTTGGAAAAAAGTTATTCCGCATGGTTCGAAAAAGAGATGATCGAAAATATCTGTCTCCAGAATCAAAATCGAACTTTGATGGGTGGGTTTATAGGTGTATTTTGACCCGCTGAATCCGAGAATCCAAGCTTTGATGACCAAAAATATGCTTGGAATAAAGTTATTTCGCATGGTACGAAAAAGAGATGATCGGAAATATCTGTCTCCAGAATTGAAATCGAACTTTGATGGGTGGGTTTATAGGTGTATTTTGACCCGCTGAATCCAAGAATCCAAGCTTGGATGACCAAAAATATGCTTGGAAAAAAGTTATTTCGCATGGTACGGAAAAGAGATGATCGGAAATATCTTTCTCCAGAATCGAAGTCGAACTTTGATGGGTGGGTTCATAGGTGTATTTTGACCCGCTGAATCCAAAAATCCAACCTTCGTTACACGAAAATACACCTGGAAAGAAGTTATTCCGCATGGTCCGACAAAGAGATGATCGAAAATATTTTTTTTCAGAATCAAAATCGGACTTTAATGGGTGAGTTTCTAGGTGTATTCCGACCCGCTGAATCCGAAAATCCAAACTTTGATGACCAAAAATATGCTTGGAAAAAAGGTATTTCGCATCATACGAAAAATAGATGATCGAAAATATTTTTTTTCAGAATCAAAATCGGACTTTGATGGGTGAGTTTCTAGGTGTATTCCGACCCGCTGAATCCGAAAATCCGAACTTTGATGACCAAAAATATGCTTGGAAAAACGTTATTTCGCATGGTACGAAAAAGAGATGATCGAAAATATCTGTCTCCAGAATCGGAATCGAACTTTGATGGGTGGGTTCATAGGTGTATTTTGACCCGCTGAATCCAAAAATCCAACCTCCGTTACACGAAAATACACCTGGAAAGAAGTTATTCCGCATGGTACGGAAAAGAGATGATCGAAAATATTTTTTTTCAGAATCGGATCGGACTTTGATGGGTGAGTTTCTAGGTGTATTTCGACCCGCTGAATCCGAAAATCCAACCTTTGATGACCAAAAATATGCTTGGAAAAAAGTTACTTCGCATGGTTCGAAAAAGAGATGATCGGAAATATCTGTCTCCAGAATTGAAATCGAACTTTGATGGGTGGGTTTATAGGTGTATTTTGACCCGCTGAATCCGAGAATCCAAGCTTTGATGACCAAAAATATGCTTGGAAAAAAGTTATTTCGCATGGTACAAAAAAGAGATGATCGAAAATATTTTTTTTCAGAATCAAAATCGGACTTTGATGGGTGAGTTTCTAGGTGTATTCCGACCCGCTGAATCCGAAAATCCGAACTTTGATGACCAAAAATATGCTTGGAAAAAAGTTATTTCGCATGGTACGAAAAAGAGATGATCGAAAATATCTGTCTTCAGAATCGGAATCGAACTTTGATGGGTGGGTTCATAGGTGTATTTTGACCCGCTGAATCCAAAAATCCAACCTTTGTTAGGCGAAAATACACCTGGAAAGAAGTTATTTCGCATGGTACGAAAAAGAGATGATCGAAAATTTTTTTTTTCAGAATCAAAATCGGACTTTCATGGGTGAGTTTCTAGGTGTATTTCGACCCACTGAATCCAAAAATCCAACCTCTGATGACCAAAAATATGCTTGGAAAAAAGTTATTTCGCACGGTACGAAAAAGAGATGATCGAAAATATTTTTTTTCCGAATCGGAATCGGACTTTGATGGGTGAGCTTCTAGGTGTATTTCGACCCGCTGAATCCGAAATTCCAACCTTTGATGACCAAAAATATGCTTGGAAAAAAGTTATTTCGCATGGTTCGAAAAAGAGATGATCGAAAATATCTGTCTCCAGAATCGAAATCGAACTTTGATGGGTGGGTTTATAGGTGTATTTTGACCCGCTGAATCCAAAAATCCAACCTTCGTTACACGAAAATACACCTGGAAAGAAGTTATTCCGCATGGTACGAAAAAGAGATGATCGAAAATATTTTTTTTCAGAATCGGAATCGGACTTTGATGGGTGATTTTCTAGGTGTATTTCGACCCGCTGAATCCGAAAATCCAACCTTTGATGACCAAAAATATGATTGGAAAAAAGTTATTCCGCATGGTTCGAAAAAGAGATGATCGAAAATATCTGTCTCCAGAATCAAAATCGAACTTTGATGGGTGGGTTTATAGGTGTATTTTGACCCGCTGGATCCGAGAATCCAAGCTTTGATGACCAAAAATATGCTTGGAATAAAGTTATTTCGCATGGTACGAAAAAGAGATGATCGGAAATATCTGTCTCCAGAATTGAAATCGAACTTTGATGGGTGGGTTTATAGGTGTATTTTGACCCGCTGAATCCGAAAATCCAAGCTTGGATGACCAAAAATATGCTCGGAAAAAAGTTATTTCGCATGGTACGAAAAAGAGATGATCGAAAATTTTTTTTTTCAGAATCAAAATCGGACTTTCATGGGTGAGTTTCTAGGTGTATTTCGACCCACTGAATCCGAAAATCCAACCTCTGATGACCAAAAATATGCTTGGAAAAAAGTTATTTCGCACGGTACGAAAAAGAGATGATCGAAAATATTTTTTTTCCGAATCGGAATCGGACTTTGATGGGTGAGCTTCTAGGTGTATTTCGACCCGCTGAATCCGAAATTCCAACCTTTGATGACCAAAAATATGCTTGGAAAAAAGTTATTTCGCATGGTTCGAAAAAGAGATGATCGAAAATATCTGTCTCCAGAATCGAAATCGAACTTTGATGGGTGGGTTTATAGGTGTATTTTGACCCGCTGAATCCAAAAATCCAACCTTCGTTACACGAAAATACACCTGGAAAGAAGTTATTCCGCATGGTACGAAAAAGAGATGATCGAAAATATTTTTTTTCAGAATCGGAATCGGACTTTGATGGGTGATTTTCTAGGTGTATTTCGACCCGCTGAATCCGAAAATCCAACCTTTGATGACCAAAAATATGCTTGGAAAAAAGTTATTCCGCATGGTTCGAAAAAGAGATGATCGAAAATATCTGTCTCCAGAATCAAAATCGAACTTTGATGGGTGGGTTTATAGGTGTATTTTGACCCGCTGGATCCGAGAATCCAAGCTTTGATGACCAAAAATATGCTTGGAATAAAGTTATTTCGCATGGTACGAAAAAGAGATGATCGGAAATATCTGTCTCCAGAATTGAAATCGAACTTTGATGGGTGGGTTTATAGGTGTATTTTGACCCGCTGAATCCGAGAATCCAAGCTTGGATGACCAAAAATATGCTTGGAAAAAAGTTATTTCGCATGGTACGAAAAAGAGATGATCGGAAATATCTTTCTCCAGAATCGAAGTCGAACTTTGATGGGTGGGTTCATAGGTGTATTTTGACCCGCTGAATCCAAAAATCCAACCTTCGTTACACGAAAATACACCTGGAAAGAAGTTATTCCGCATGGTCCGACAAAGAGATGATCGAAAATATTTATTTTCAGAATCAAAATCGGACTTTGATGGGTGAGTTTCTAGGTGTATTTCGACCCGCTGAATCCGAAATTCCAACCTTTGATGACCAAAAATATGCTTGGAAAAAAGTTATTTCGCACGGTTCGAAAAAGAGATGATCGAAAATATCTGTCTCCAGAATCGAAATCGAACTTTGATGGGTGGGTTTATAGGTGTATTTTGACCCGCTGAATCCAAAAATCCAACCTTCGTTGCACGAAAATACACCTGGAAAGAAGTTATTCCGCATGGTACGAAAAAGAGATGATCGAAAATATTTTTTTTCAGAATCGGAATCGGACTTTGATGGGTGATTTTCTAGGTGTACTTCGACCCGCTGAATCCGAAAATCCAACCTTTGATGACCAAAAATATGCTTGGAAAAAAGTTATTCCGCATGGTTCGAAAAAGAGATGATCGAAAATATCTGTCTCCAGAATCAAAATCGAACTTTGATGGGTGGGTTTATAGGTGTATTTTGACCCGCTGGATCCGAGAATCCAAGCTTTGATGACCAAAAATAAGCTTGGAATAAAGTTATTTCGCATGGTACGAAAAAGAGATGATCGGAAATATCTGTCTCCAGAATTGAAATCGAACTTTGATGGGTGGGTTTATAGGTGTATTTTGACCCGCTGAATCCGAAAATCCAAGCTTGGATGACCAAAAATATGCTTGGAAAAAAGTTATTTCGCATGGTACGAAAAAGAGATGATCGAAAATTTTTTTTTTCAGAATCAAAATCGGACTTTCATGGGTGAGTTTCTAGGTGTATTTCGACCCACTGAATCCGAAAATCCAACCTCTGATGACCAAAAATATGCTTGGAAAAAAGTTATTTCGCACGGTACGAAAAAGAGATGATCGAAAATATTTTATTTCCGAATCGGAATCGGACTTTGATGGGTGAGCTTCTAGGTGTATTTCGACCCGCTGAATCCGAAATTCCAACCTTTGATGACCAAAAATATGCTTGGAAAAAAGTTATTTCGCATGGTTCGAAAAAGAGATGATCGAAAATATCTGTCTCCAGAATCGAAATCGAACTTTGATGGGTGGGTTTATAGGTGTATTTTGACCCGCTGAATCCAAAAATCCAACCTTCGTTACACGAAAATACACCTGGAAAGAAGTTATTCCGCATGGTACGAAAAAGAGATGATCGAAAATATTTTTTTTCAGAATCGGAATCGGACTTTGATGGGTGATTTTCTAGGTGTATTTCGACCCGCTGAATCCGAAAATCCAACCTTTGATGACCAAAAATATGCTTGGAAAAAAGTTATTCCGCATGGTTCGAAAAAGAGATGATCGAAAATATCTGTCTCCAGAATCAAAATCGAACTTTGATGGGTGGGTTTATAGGTGTATTTTGACCCGCTGGATCCGAGAATCCAAGCTTTGATGACCAAAAATATGCTTGGAATAAAGTTATTTCGCATGGTACGAAAAAGAGATGATCGGAAATATCTGTCTCCAGAATTGAAATCGAACTTTGATGGGTGGGTTTATAGGTGTATTTTGACCCGCTGAATCCGAGAATCCAAGCTTGGATGACCAAAAATATGCTTGGAAAAAAGTTATTTCGCATGGTACGAAAAAGAGATGATCGGAAATATCTTTCTCCAGAATCGAAGTCGAACTTTGATGGGTGGGTTCATAGGTGTATTTTGACCCGCTGAATCCAAAAATCCAACCTTCGTTACACGAAAATACACCTGGAAAGAAGTTATTCCGCATGGTCCGACAAAGAGATGATCGAAAATATTTATTTTCAGAATCAAAATCGGACTTTGATGGGTGAGTTTCTAGGTGTATTTCGACCCGCTGAATCCGAAATTCCAACCTTTGATGACCAAAAATATGCTTGGAAAAAAGTTATTTCGCACGGTTCGAAAAAGAGATGATCGAAAATATCTGTCTCCAGAATCGAAATCGAACTTTGATGGGTGGGTTTATAGGTGTATTTTGACCCGCTGAATCCAAAAATCCAACCTTCGTTACACGAAAATACACCTGGAAAGAAGTTATTCCGCATGGTACGAAAAAGAGATGATCGAAAATATTTTTTTTCAGAATCGGAATCGGACTTTGATGGGTGATTTTCTAGGTGTATTTCGACCCGCTGAATCCGAAAATCCAACCTTTGATGACCAAAAATATGCTTGGAAAAAAGTTATTCCGCATGGTTCGAAAAAGAGATGATCGAAAATATCTGTCTCCAGAATCAAAATCGAACTTTGATGGGTGGGTTTATAGGTGTATTTTGACCCGCTGAATCCGAGAATCCAAGCTTTGATGACCAAAAATACGCTTGGAATAAAGTTATTTCGCATGGTACGAAAAAGAGATGATCGGAAATATCTGTCTCCAGAATTGAAATCGAACTTTGATGGGTGGGTTTATAGGTGTATTTTGACCCGCTGAATCCGAGAATCCAAGCTTGGATGACCAAAAATATGCTTGGAAAAAAGTTATTTCGCATGGTACGGAAAAGAGATGATCGGAAATATCTTTCTCCAGAATCGAAGTCGAACTTTGATGGGTGGGTTCATAGGTGTATTTTGACCCGCTGAATCCAAAAATCCAACCTTCGTTACACGAAAATACACCTGGAAAGAAGTTATTCCGCATGGTCCGACAAAGAGATGATCGAAAATATTTTTTTTCAGAATCAAAATCGGACTTTAATGGGTGAGTTTCTAGGTGTATTCCGACCCGCTGAATCCGAAAATCCAAACTTTGATGACCAAAAATATGCTTGGAAAAAAGGTATTTCGCATCATACGAAAAATAGATGATCGAAAATATTTTTTTTCAGAATCAAAATCGGACTTTGATGGGTGAGTTTCTAGGTGTATTCCGACCCGCTGAATCCGAAAATCCGAACTTTGATGACCAAAAATATGCTTGGAAAAACGTTATTTCGCATGGTACGAAAAAGAGATGATCGAAAATATCTGTCTCCAGAATCGGAATCGAACTTTGATGGGTGGGTTCATAGGTGTATTTTGACCCGCTGAATCAAAAAATCCAACCTTTGTTGAACGAAAATACACCTGGAAAGAAGTTATTTCGCATGGTACGAAAAAGAGATGATCAAAAATATTTTTTTCCAGAATCAAATCGGACTTTAATGGGTGAGTTTCTAGGTGTATTTCGACCCGCTGAATCCGAAAATCCAACCTTTGATGACCAAAAATATGCTTGGAAAAAAGTTATTCCGCATGGTTCGAAAAAGAGATGATCGAAAATATCTGTCTCCAGAATCAAAATCGAACTTTGATGGGTGGGTTTATAGGTGTATTTTGACCCGCTGGATCCGAGAATCCAAGCTTTGATGACCAAAAATATGCTTGGAATAAAGTTATTTCGCATGGTACGAAAAAGAGATGATCGGAAATATCTGTCTCCAGAATTGAAATCGAACTTTGATGGGTGGGTTTATAGGTGTATTTTGACCCGCTGAATCCGAGAATCCAAGCTTGGATGACCAAAAATATGCTTGGAAAAAAGTTATTTCGCATGGTACGAAAAAGAGATGATCGGAAATATCTTTCTCCAGAATCGAAGTCGAACTTTGATGGGTGGGTTCATAGGTGTATTTTGACCCGCTGAATCCAAAAATCCAACCTTCGTTACACGAAAATACACCTGGAAAGAAGTTATTCCGCATGGTCCGACAAAGAGATGATCGAAAATATTTATTTTCAGAATCAAAATCGGACTTTGATGGGTGAGTTTCTAGGTGTATTTCGACCCGCTGAATCCGAAATTCCAACCTTTGATGACCAAAAATATGCTTGGAAAAAAGTTATTTCGCATGGTTTGAAAAAGAGATGATCGAAAATATCTGTCTCCAGAATCGAAATCGAACTTTGATGGGTGGGTTTATAGGTGTATTTTGACCCGCTGAATCCAAAAATCCAACCTTCGTTACACGAAAATACACCTGGAAAGAAGTTATTCCGCATGGTACGAAAAAGAGATGATCGAAAATATTTTTTTTCAGAATCGGAATCGGACTTTGATGGGTGATTTTCTAGGTGTATTTCGACCCGCTGAATCCGAAAATCCAACCTTTGATGACCAAAAATATGCTTGGAAAAAAGTTATTCCGCATGGTTCGAAAAAGAGATGATCGAAAATATCTGTCTCCAGAATCAAAATCAAACTTTGATGGGTGGGTTTATAGGTGTATTTTGACCCGCTGAATCCGAGAATCCAAGATTTGATGCCCAAAAATATGCTTGGAATAAAGTTATTTCGCATGGTACGAAAAAGAGATGATCGGAAATATCTGTCTCCAGAATTGAAATCGAACTTTGATGGGTGGGTTTATAGGTGTATTTTGACCCGCTGAATCCGAGAATCCAAGCTTGGATGACCAAAAATATGCTTGGAAAAAAGTTATTTCGCATGGTACGAAAAAGAGATGATCGGAAATATCTTTCTCCAGAATCGAAGTTGAACTTTGATGGGTGGGTTCATAGGTGTATTTTGACCCGCTGAATCCAAAAATCCAACCTTCGTTACACGAAAATACACCTGGAAAGAAGTTATTCCGCATGGTCCGACAAAGAGATGATCGAAAATATTTTTTTTCAGAATCAAAATCGGACTTTAATGGGTGAGTTTCTAGGTGTATTCCGACCCGCTGAATCCGAAAATCCAAACTTTGATGACCAAAAATATGCTTGGAAAAAAGGTATTTCGCATCATACGAAAAATAGATGATCGAAAATATTTTTTTTCAGAATCAAAATCGGACTTTGATGGGTGAGTTTCTAGGTGTATTCCGACCCGCTGAATCCGAAAATCCGAACTTTGATGACCAAAAATATGCTTGGAAAAACGTTATTTCGCATGGTACGAAAAAGAAATGATCGAAAATATCTGTCTCCAGAATCGGAATCGAACTTTGATGGGTGGGTTCATAGGTGTATTTTGACCCGCTGAATCAAAAAATCCAACCTTTGTTAAACGAAAATACACCTGGAAAGAAGTTATTTCGCATGGTACGAAAAAGAGATGATCAAAAATATTTTTTTTCAGAATCAAATCGGACTTTAATGGGTGAGTTTCTAGGTGTATTTCGACCCACTGAATCCGAAAATCCAACCTCTGATGACCAAAAATATGCTTGGAAAAAAGTTATGTCGCACGGTACGAAAAAGAGATGATCGAAAATATTTTTTCTCCAAATCAAAATCGGACTTTAATGGGTGAGTTTCTAGGTGTATTTCGACCCACTGAATCCGAAAATCCAACCTCTGATGACCAAAAATATGCTTGGAAAAAAGTTCTGTCGCACGGTACGAAAAAGAGATGATCGAAAATATTTTTTTTCCGAATCAAAATCGGACTTTAATGGGTGAGTTTCTAGGTGTATTCCGACCAACTGAATCCGAAAATCCAACCTCTGATCACCAAAAATATGCTTGGAAAAAAGTTATGTCGCACGGTACGAAAAAGAGATGATCGAAAATATTTTTTTTCAGAATCAAAATCGGACTTCGATGGGTGAGTTTCTAGGTGTATTCCGACCCGCTGGATCCGAAAATCCAACCTTTGATGACCAAAAATATGCTTGGAAAAAAGTTATTTCGCATGGTACGAAAAAGAGATGATCGAAAATATCTGTCTCCAGGATCGAAATCGAACTTTGATGGGTGGGTTTATAGGTGTATTTCGACCCGCTGAATCCAAAAATCCAACCTTTGTTACACGAAAATATACCTGGAACGAAGGTATTTCGCATGGTACGAAAAAGAGATGATCGAAAATATTTTTTTTCAGAATCAAAATCGGACTTCGATGGGTGAGTTTCTAGGTGTATTTCGACCCGCTGAATCCGAAAATCCAACCTTTGATGACGAAAATATGCTTGGAAAAAAGTTATTTCGCATGGTACGAAAAAGAGATGATCGAAAATATCTGTCTCCAGGATCGAAATCGAACTTTGATGGGTGGGTTTATAGGTGTATTTCGACCCGCTGAATCCGACAATCCAAGCTTTGATGACCACAAATATGCTTGGAAAAAAGTTATTTCGCATGATACGAAAAAGAGATGATCGAAAATATTTTTTTTCAGACTCAAAATCGGACTTTGATGGGTGAGTTTCTAGGTGTATCTACCCGCTGAATCTGAAAATCCAAACTTTGATGACCAAAAATATGCTTCGAAAAAAGTTATTTCGCATGGTACGAAAAAGAGATGATCGAAAATATCTGTCTCCAGAATTGAAATCGAACTTTGATGGGTGGGTTTATAGGTGTATTTTGACCCGCTGAATCCAAAAATCCAACCTTCGTTACACGAAAATACACCTGGAAAGAAGTTATTCCGCATGGTACGAAAAAGAGATGATCGAAAATATTTTTTTTCAGAATCGGAATCGGACTTTGATGGGTGATTTTCTAGGTGTATTTCGACCCGCTGAATCCGAAAATCCAACCTTTGATGACCAAAAATATGCTTGGAAAAAAGTTATTCCGCATGGTTCGAAAAAGAGATGATCGAAAATATCTGTCTCCAGAATCAAAATCAAACTTTGATGGGTGGGTTTATAGGTGTATTTTGACCCGCTGAATCCGAGAATCCAAGATTTGATGACCAAAAATATGCTTGGAATAAAGTTATTTCGCATGGTACGAAAAAGAAATGATCGGAAATATCTGTCTCCAGAATTGAAATCGAACTTTGATGGGTGGGTTTATAGGTGTATTTTGACCCGCTGAATCCGAGAATCCAAGCTTGGATGACCAAAAATATGCTTGGAAAAAAGTTATTTCGCATGGTACGAAAAAGAGATGATCGGAAATATCTTTCTCCAGAATCGAAGTTGAACTTTGATGGGTGGGTTCATAGGTGTATTTTGACCCGCTGAATCCAAAAATCCAACCTTCGTTACACGAAAATACACCTGGAAAGAAGTTATTCCGCATGGTCCGACAAAGAGATGATCGAAAATATTTTTTTTCAGAATCAAAATCGGACTTTAATGGGTGAGTTTCTAGGTGTATTCCGACCCGCTGAATCCGAAAATCCAAACTTTGATGACCAAAAATATGCTTGGAAAAAAGGTATTTCGCATCATACGAAAAATAGATGATCGAAAATATTTTTTTTCAGAATCAAAATCGGACTTTGATGGGTGAGTTTCTAGGTGTATTCCGACCCGCTGAATCCGAAAATCCGAACTTTGATGACCAAAAATATGCTTGGAAAAACGTTATTTCGCATGGTACGAAAAAGAAATGATCGAAAATATCTGTCTCCAGAATCGGAATCGAACTTTGATGGGTGGGTTCATAGGTGTATTTTGACCCGCTGAATCAAAAAATCCAACCTTTGTTAAACGAAAATACACCTGGAAAGAAGTTATTTCGCATGGTACGAAAAAGAGATGATCAAAAATATTTTTTTTCAGAATCAAATCGGACTTTAATGGGTGAGTTTCTAGGTGTATTTCGACCCACTGAATCCGAAAATCCAACCTCTGATGACCAAAAATATGCTTGGAAAAAAGTTATGTCGCACGGTACGAAAAAGAGATGATCGAAAATATTTTTTCTCCAAATCAAAATCGGACTTTAATGGGTGAGTTTCTAGGTGTATTTCGACCCACTGAATCCGAAAATCCAACCTCTGATGACCAAAAATATGCTTGGAAAAAAGTTCTGTCGCACGGTACGAAAAAGAGATGATCGAAAATATTTTTTTTCCGAATCAAAATCGGACTTTAATGGGTGAGTTTCTAGGTGTATTCCGACCAACTGAATCCGAAAATCCAACCTCTGATCACCAAAAATATGCTTGGAAAAAAGTTATGTCGCACGGTACGAAAAAGAGATGATCGAAAATATTTTTTTTCAGAATCAAAATCGGACTTCGATGGGTGAGTTTCTAGGTGTATTTCGACCCGCTGGATCCGAAAATCCAACCTTTGATGACCAAAAATATGCTTGGAAAAAAGTTATTTCGCATGGTACGAAAAAGAGATGATCGAAAATATCTGTCTCCAGGATCGAAATCGAACTTTGATGGGTGGGTTTATAGGTGTATTTCGACCCGCTGAATCCAAAAATCCAACCTTTGTTACACGAAAATATACCTGGAACGAAGGTATTTCGCATGGTACGAAAAAGAGATGATCGAAAATATTTTTTTTCAGAATCAAAATCGGACTTCGATGGGTGAGTTTCTAGGTGTATTTCGACCCGCTGAATCCGAAAATCCAACCTTTGATGACGAAAATATGCTTGGAAAAAAGTTATTTCGCATGGTACGAAAAAGAGATGATCGAAAATATCTGTCTCCAGGATCGAAATCGAACTTTGATGGGTGGGTTTATAGGTGTATTTCGACCCGCTGAATCCGACAATCCAAGCTTTGATGACCACAAATATGCTTGGAAAAAAGTTATTTCGCATGATACGAAAAAGAGATGATCGAAAATATTTTTTTTCAGACTCAAAATCGGACTTTGATGGGTGAGTTTCTAGGTGTATCTACCCGCTGAATCTGAAAATCCAAACTTTGATGACCAAAAATATGCTTCGAAAAAAGTTATTTCGCATGGTACGAAAAAGAGATGATCGAAAATATCTGTCTCCAGAATTGAAATCGAACTTTGATGGGTGGGTTTATAGGTGTATTTTGACCAGCTGAATCCGAGAATCCAAGCTTCGATGACCAAAAACATGCTTGGAAAGAAGTTATTTCGCATGGTACGAAAAAGAGATGATCGGAAATATCTTTCTCCAGAATCGAAGTCGAACTTTGATGGGTGGGTTCATAGGTGTATTTTGACCCGCTGAATCCAAAAATCCAACCTCCGTTACACGAAAATACACCTGGAAAGAAGTTATTCCGCATGGTACGGAAAAGAGATGATCGAAAATATTTTTTTTCAGAATCGGATCGGACTTTGATGGGTGAGTTTCTAGGTGTATTTCGACCCGCTGAATCCGAAAATCCAACCTTTGATGACCAAAAATATGCTTGGAAAAAAGTTACTTCGCATGGTTCGAAAAAGAGATGATCGGAAATATCTGTCTCCAGAATTGAAATCGAACTTTGATGGGTGGGTTTATAGGTGTATTTTGACCCGCTGAATCCGAGAATCCAAGCTTTGATGACCAAAAATATGCTTGGAAAAAAGTTATTTCGCATGGTACAAAAAAGAGATGATCGAAAATATTTTTTTTCAGAATCAAAATCGGACTTTGATGGGTGAGTTTCTAGGTGTATTCCGACCCGCTGAATCCGAAAATCCGAACTTTGATGACCAAAAATATGCTTGGAAAAAAGTTATTTCGCATGGTACGAAAAAGAGATGATCGAAAATATCTGTCTTCAGAATCGGAATCGAACTTTGATGGGTGGGTTCATAGGTGTATTTTGACCCGCTGAATCCAAAAATCCAACCTTTGTTAGGCGAAAATACACCTGGAAAGAAGTTATTTCGCATGGTACGAAAAAGAGATGATCGAAAATTTTTTTTTTCAGAATCAAAATCGGACTTTCATGGGTGAGTTTCTAGGTGTATTTCGACCCACTGAATCCAAAAATCCAACCTCTGATGACCAAAAATATGCTTGGAAAAAAGTTATTTCGCACGGTACGAAAAAGAGATGATCGAAAATATTTTTTTCCGAATCGGAATCGGACTTTGATGGGTGAGCTTCTGGGTGTATTTCGACCCGCTGAATCCGAAATTCCAACCTTTGATGACCAAAAATATGCTTGGAAAAAAGTTATTTCGCATGGTTCGAAAAAGAGATGATCGAAAATATCTGTCTCCAGAATCGAAATCGAACTTTGATGGGTGGGTTTATAGGTGTATTTTGACCCGCTGAATCCAAAAATCCAACCTTCGTTACACGAAAATACACCTGGAAAGAAGTTATTCCGCATGGTACGAAAAAGAGATGATCGAAAATATTTTTTTTCAGAATCGGAATCGGACTTTGATGGGTGATTTTCTAGGTGTATTTCGACCCGCTGAATCCGAAAATCCAACCTTTGATGACCAAAAATATGCTTGGAAAAAAGTTATTCCGCATGGTTCGAAAAAGAGATGATCGAAAATATCTGTCTCCAGAATCAAAATCGAACTTTGATGGGTGGGTTTATAGGTGTATTTTGACCCGCTGGATCCGAGAATCCAAGCTTTGATGACCAAAAATATGCTTGGAATAAAGTTATTTCGCATGGTACGAAAAAGAGATGATCGGAAATATCTGTCTCCAGAATTGAAATCGAACTTTGATGGGTGGGTTTATAGGTGTATTTTGACCCGCTGAATCCGAGGATCCAAGCTTGGATGACCAAAAATATGCTTGGAAAAAAGTTATTTCGCATGGTACGAAAAAGAGATGATCGAAAATTTTTTTTTTCAGAATCAAAATCGGACTTTCATGGGTGAGTTTCTAGGTGTATTTCGACCCACTGAATCCGAAAATCCAACCTCTGATGACCAAAAATATGCTTGGAAAAAAGTTATTTCGCACGGTACGAAAAAGAGATGATCGAAAATATTTTTTTTCCGAATCGGAATCGGACTTTGATGGGTGAGCTTCTAGGTGTATTTCGACCCGCTGAATCCGAGAATCCAAGCTTTGATGACCAAAAATATGCTTGGAATAAAGTTATTTCGCATGGTACGAAAAAGAGATGATCGGAAATATCTGTCTCCAGAATTGAAATCGAACTTTGATGGGTGGGTTTATAGGTGTATTTTGACCCGCTGAATCCGAGAATCCAAGCTTGGATGACCAAAAATATGCTTGGAAAAAAGTTATGTCGCACGGTACGAAAAAGAGATGATCGAAAATATTTTTTCTCCAAATCAAAATCGGACTTTAATGGGTGAGTTTCTAGGTGTATTTCGACCCACTGAATCCGAAAATCCAACCTCTGATGACCAAAAATATGCTTGGAAAAAAGTTCTGTCGCACGGTACGAAAAAGAGATGATCGAAAATATTTTTTTTCCGAATCAAAATCGGACTTTAATGGGTGAGTTTCTAGGTGTATTCCGACCAACTGAATCCGAAAATCCAACCTCTGATCACCAAAAATATGCTTGGAAAAAAGTTATGTCGCACGGTACGAAAAAGAGATGATCGAAAATATTTTTTTTCAGAATCAAAATCGGACTTCGATGGGTGAGTTTCTAGGTGTATTTCGACCCGCTGGATCCGAAAATCCAACCTTTGATGACCAAAAATATGCTTGGAAAAAAGTTATTTCGCATGGTACGAAAAAGAGATGATCGAAAATATCTGTCTCCAGGATCGAAATCGAACTTTGATGGGTGGGTTTATAGGTGTATTTCGACCCGCTGAATCCAAAAATCCAACCTTTGTTACACGAAAATATACCTGGAACGAAGGTATTTCGCATGGTACGAAAAAGAGATGATCGAAAATATTTTTTTTCAGAATCAAAATCGGACTTCGATGGGTGAGTTTCTAGGTGTATTTCGACCCGCTGAATCCGAAAATCCAACCTTTGATGACGAAAATATGCTTGGAAAAAAGTTATTTCGCATGGTACGAAAAAGAGATGATCGAAAATATCTGTCTCCAGGATCGAAATCGAACTTTGATGGGTGGGTTTATAGGTGTATTTCGACCCGCTGAATCCGACAATCCAAGCTTTGATGACCACAAATATGCTTGGAAAAAAGTTATTTCGCATGATACGAAAAAGAGATGATCGAAAATATTTTTTTTCAGACTCAAAATCGGACTTTGATGGGTGAGTTTCTAGGTGTATCTACCCGCTGAATCTGAAAATCCAAACTTTGATGACCAAAAATATGCTTCGAAAAAAGTTATTTCGCATGGTACGAAAAAGAGATGATCGAAAATATCTGTCTCCAGAATTGAAATCGAACTTTGATGGGTGGGTTTATAGGTGTATTTTGACCAGCTGAATCCGAGAATCCAAGCTTCGATGACCAAAAACATGCTTGGAAAGAAGTTATTTCGCATGGTACGAAAAAGAGATGATCGGAAATATCTTTCTCCAGAATCGAAGTCGAACTTTGATGGGTGGGTTCATAGGTGTATTTTGACCCGCTGAATCCAAAAATCCAACCTCCGTTACACGAAAATACACCTGGAAAGAAGTTATTCCGCATGGTACGGAAAAGAGATGATCGAAAATATTTTTTTTCAGAATCGGATCGGACTTTGATGGGTGAGTTTCTAGGTGTATTTCGACCCGCTGAATCCGAAAATCCAACCTTTGATGACCAAAAATATGCTTGGAAAAAAGTTACTTCGCATGGTTCGAAAAAGAGATGATCGGAAATATCTGTCTCCAGAATTGAAATCGAACTTTGACGGGTGGGTTTATAGGTGTATTTTGACCCGCTGAATCCGAGAATCCAAGCTTTGATGACCAAAAATATGCTTGGAAAAAAGTTATTTCGCATGGTACAAAAAAGAGATGATCGAAAATATTTTTTTTCAGAATCAAAATCGGACTTTGATGGGTGAGTTTCTAGGTGTATTCCGACCCGCTGAATCCGAAAATCCGAACTTTGATGACCAAAAATATGCTTGGAAAAAAGTTATTTCGCATGGTACGAAAAAGAGATGATCGAAAATATCTGTCTTCAGAATCGGAATCGAACTTTGATGGGTGGGTTCATAGGTGTATTTTGACCCGCTGAATCCAAAAATCCAACCTTTGTTAGGCGAAAATACACCTGGAAAGAAGTTATTTCGCATGGTACGAAAAAGAGATGATCGAAAATTTTTTTTTTCAGAATCAAAATCGGACTTTCATGGGTGAGTTTCTAGGTGTATTTCGACCCACTGAATCCAAAAATCCAACCTCTGATGACCAAAAATATGCTTGGAAAAAAGTTATTTCGCACGGTACGAAAAAGAGATGATCGAAAATATTTTTTTTCCGAATCGGAATCGGACTTTGATGGGTGAGCTTCTGGGTGTATTTCGACCCGCTGAATCCGAAATTCCAACCTTTGATGACCAAAAATATGCTTGGAAAAAAGTTATTTCGCATGGTTCGAAAAAGAGATGATCGAAAATATCTGTCTCCAGAATCGAAATCGAACTTTGATGGGTGGGTTTATAGGTGTATTTTGACCCGCTGAATCCAAAAATCCAACCTTCGTTACACGAAAATACACCTGGAAAGAAGTTATTCCGCATGGTACGAAAAAGAGATGATCGAAAATATTTTTTTTCAGAATCGGAATCGGACTTTGATGGGTGATTTTCTAGGTGTATTTCGACCCGCTGAATCCGAAAATCCAACCTTTGATGACCAAAAATATGCTTGGAAAAAAGTTATTCCGCATGGTTCGAAAAAGAGATGATCGAAAATATCTGTCTCCAGAATCAAAATCGAACTTTGATGGGTGGGTTTATAGGTGTATTTTGACCCGCTGGATCCGAGAATCCAAGCTTTGATGACCAAAAATATGCTTGGAATAAAGTTATTTCGCATGGTACGAAAAAGAGATGATCGGAAATATCTGTCTCCAGAATTGAAATCGAACTTTGATGGGTGGGTTTATAGGTGTATTTTGACCCGCTGAATCCGAGAATCCAAGCTTGGATGACCAAAAATATGCTTGGAAAAAAGTTATTTCGCATGGTACGAAAAAGAGATGATCGAAAATTTTTTTTTTCAGAATCAAATCGGACTTTAATGGGTGAGTTTCTAGGTGTATTTCGACCCACTGAATCCGAAAATCCAACCTCTGATGACCAAAAATATGCTTGGAAAAAAGTTATGTCGCACGGTACGAAAAAGAGATGATCGAAAATATTTTTTCTCCAAATCAAAATCGGACTTTAATGGGTGAGTTTCTAGGTGTATTTCGACCCACTGAATCCGAAAATCCAACCTCTGATGACCAAAAATATGCTTGGAAAAAAGTTCTGTCGCACGGTACGAAAAAGAGATGATCGAAAATATTTTTTTTCCGAATCAAAATCGGACTTTAATGGGTGAGTTTCTAGGTGTATTCCGACCAACTGAATCCGAAAATCCAACCTCTGATCACCAAAAATATGCTTGGAAAAAAGTTATGTCGCACGGTACGAAAAAGAGATGATCGAAAATATTTTTTTTCAGAATCAAAATCGGACTTCGATGGGTGAGTTTCTAGGTGTATTTCGACCCGCTGGATCCGAAAATCCAACCTTTGATGACCAAAAATATGCTTGGAAAAAAGTTATTTCGCATGGTACGAAAAAGAGATGATCGAAAATATCTGTCTCCAGGATCGAAATCGAACTTTGATGGGTGGGTTTATAGGTGTATTTCGACCCGCTGAATCCAAAAATCCAACCTTTGTTACACGAAAATATACCTGGAACGAAGGTATTTCGCATGGTACGAAGAAGAGATGATCGAAAATATTTTTTTTCAGAATCAAAATCGGACTTCGATGGGTGAGTTTCTAGGTGTATTTCGACCCGCTGAATCCGAAAATCCAACCTTTGATGACGAAAATATGCTTGGAAAAAAGTTATTTCGCATGGTACGAAAAAGAGATGATCGAAAATATCTGTCTCCAGGATCGAAATCGAACTTTGATGGGTGGGTTTATAGGTGTATTTCGACCCGCTGAATCCGACAATCCAAGCTTTGATGACCACAAATATGCTTGGAAAAAAGTTATTTCGCATGATACGAAAAAGAGATGATCGAAAATATTTTTTTTCAGACTCAAAATCGGACTTTGATGGGTGAGTTTCTAGGTGTATCTACCCGCTGAATCTGAAAATCCAAACTTTGATGACCAAAAATATGCTTCGAAAAAAGTTATTTCGCATGGTACGAAAAAGAGATGATCGAAAATATCTGTCTCCAGAATTGAAATCGAACTTTGATGGGTGGGTTTATAGGTGTATTTTGACCCGCTGAATCCAAAAATCCAACCTTCGTTACACGAAAATACACCTGGAAAGAAGTTATTCCGCATGGTACGAAAAAGAGATGATCGAAAATATTTTTTTTCAGAATCGGAATCGGACTTTGATGGGTGATTTTCTAGGTGTATTTCGACCCGCTGAATCCGAAAATCCAACCTTTGATGACCAAAAATATGCTTGGAAAAAAGTTATTCCGCATGGTTCGAAAAAGAGATGATCGAAAATATCTGTCTCCAGAATCAAAATCAAACTTTGATGGGTGGGTTTATAGGTGTATTTTGACCCGCTGAATCCGAGAATCCAAGATTTGATGACCAAAAATATGCTTGGAATAAAGTTATTTCGCATGGTACGAAAAAGAGATGATCGGAAATATCTGTCTCCAGAATTGAAATCGAACTTTGATGGGTGGGTTTATAGGTGTATTTTGACCCGCTGAATCCGAGAATCCAAGCTTGGATGACCAAAAATATGCTTGGAAAAAAGTTATTTCGCATGGTACGAAAAAGAGATGATCGGAAATATCTTTCTCCAGAATCGAAGTTGAACTTTGATGGGTGGGTTCATAGGTGTATTTTGACCCGCTGAATCCAAAAATCCAACCTTCGTTACACGAAAATACACCTGGAAAGAAGTTATTCCGCATGGTCCGACAAAGAGATGATCGAAAATATTTTTTTTCAGAATCAAAATCGGACTTTAATGGGTGAGTTTCTAGGTGTATTCCGACCCGCTGAATCCGAAAATCCAAACTTTGATGACCAAAAATATGCTTGGAAAAAAGGTATTTCGCATCATACGAAAAATAGATGATCGAAAATATTTTTTTTCAGAATCAAAATCGGACTTTGATGGGTGAGTTTCTAGGTGTATTCCGACCCGCTGAATCCGAAAATCCGAACTTTGATGACCAAAAATATGCTTGGAAAAACGTTATTTCGCATGGTACGAAAAAGAAATGATCGAAAATATCTGTCTCCAGAATCGGAATCGAACTTTGATGGGTGGGTTCATAGGTGTATTTTGACCCGCTGAATCAAAAAATCCAACCTTTGTTAAACGAAAATACACCTGGAAAGAAGTTATTTCGCATGGTACGAAAAAGAGATGATCAAAAATATTTTTTTTCAGAATCAAATCGGACTTTAATGGGTGAGTTTCTAGGTGTATTTCGACCCACTGAATCCGAAAATCCAACCTCTGATGACCAAAAATATGCTTGGAAAAAAGTTATGTCGCACGGTACGAAAAAGAGATGATCGAAAATATTTTTTCTCCAAATCAAAATCGGACTTTAATGGGTGAGTTTCTAGGTGTATTTCGACCCACTGAATCCGAAAATCCAACCTCTGATGACCAAAAATATGCTTGGAAAAAAGTTCTGTCGCACGGTACGAAAAAGAGATGATCGAAAATATTTTTTTTCCGAATCAAAATCGGACTTTAATGGGTGAGTTTCTAGGTGTATTCCGACCAACTGAATCCGAAAATCCAACCTCTGATCACCAAAAATATGCTTGGAAAAAAGTTATGTCGCACGGTACGAAAAAGAGATGATCGAAAATATTTTTTTTCAGAATCAAAATCGGACTTCGATGGGTGAGTTTCTAGGTGTATTTCGACCCGCTGGATCCGAAAATCCAACCTTTGATGACCAAAAATATGCTTGGAAAAAAGTTATTTCGCATGGTACGAAAAAGAGATGATCGAAAATATCTGTCTCCAGGATCGAAATCGAACTTTGATGGGTGGGTTTATAGGTGTATTTCGACCCGCTGAATCCAAAAATCCAACCTTTGTTACACGAAAATATACCTGGAACGAAGGTATTTCGCATGGTACGAAAAAGAGATGATCGAAAATATTTTTTTTCAGAATCAAAATCGGACTTCGATGGGTGAGTTTCTAGGTGTATTTCGACCCGCTGAATCCGAAAATCCAACCTTTGATGACGAAAATATGCTTGGAAAAAAGTTATTTCGCATGGTACGAAAAAGAGATGATCGAAAATATCTGTCTCCAGGATCGAAATCGAACTTTGATGGGTGGGTTTATAGGTGTATTTCGACCCGCTGAATCCGACAATCCAAGCTTTGATGACCACAAATATGCTTGGAAAAAAGTTATTTCGCATGATACGAAAAAGAGATGATCGAAAATATTTTTTTTCAGACTCAAAATCGGACTTTGATGGGTGAGTTTCTAGGTGTATCTACCCGCTGAATCTGAAAATCCAAACTTTGATGACCAAAAATATGCTTCGAAAAAAGTTATTTCGCATGGTACGAAAAAGAGATGATCGAAAATATCTGTCTCCAGAATTGAAATCGAACTTTGATGGGTGGGTTTATAGGTGTATTTTGACCAGCTGAATCCGAGAATCCAAGCTTCGATGACCAAAAACATGCTTGGAAAGAAGTTATTTCGCATGGTACGAAAAAGAGATGATCGGAAATATCTTTCTCCAGAATCGAAGTCGAACTTTGATGGGTGGGTTCATAGGTGTATTTTGACCCGCTGAATCCAAAAATCCAACCTCCGTTACACGAAAATACACCTGGAAAGAAGTTATTCCGCATGGTACGGAAAAGAGATGATCGAAAATATTTTTTTTCAGAATCGGATCGGACTTTGATGGGTGAGTTTCTAGGTGTATTTCGACCCGCTGAATCCGAAAATCCAACCTTTGATGACCAAAAATATGCTTGGAAAAAAGTTACTTCGCATGGTTCGAAAAAGAGATGATCGGAAATATCTGTCTCCAGAATTGAAATCGAACTTTGATGGGTGGGTTTATAGGTGTATTTTGACCCGCTGAATCCGAGAATCCAAGCTTTGATGACCAAAAATATGCTTGGAAAAAAGTTATTTCGCATGGTACAAAAAAGAGATGATCGAAAATATTTTTTTTCAGAATCAAAATCGGACTTTGATGGGTGAGTTTCTAGGTGTATTCCGACCCGCTGAATCCGAAAATCCGAACTTTGATGACCAAAAATATGCTTGGAAAAAAGTTATTTCGCATGGTACGAAAAAGAGATGATCGAAAATATCTGTCTTCAGAATCGGAATCGAACTTTGATGGGTGGGTTCATAGGTGTATTTTGACCCGCTGAATCCAAAAATCCAACCTTTGTTAGGCGAAAATACACCTGGAAAGAAGTTATTTCGCATGGTACGAAAAAGAGATGATCGAAAATTTTTTTTTTCAGAATCAAAATCGGACTTTCATGGGTGAGTTTCTAGGTGTATTTCGACCCACTGAATCCAAAAATCCAACCTCTGATGACCAAAAATATGCTTGGAAAAAAGTTATTTCGCACGGTACGAAAAAGAGATGATCGAAAATATTTTTTTTCCGAATCGGAATCGGACTTTGATGGGTGAGCTTCTGGGTGTATTTCGACCCGCTGAATCCGAAATTCCAACCTTTGATGACCAAAAATATGCTTGGAAAAAAGTTATTTCGCATGGTTCGAAAAAGAGATGATCGAAAATATCTGTCTCCAGAATCGAAATCGAACTTTGATGGATGGGTTTATAGGTGTATTTTGACCCGCTGAATCCAAAAATCCAACCTTCGTTACACGAAAATACACCTGGAAAGAAGTTATTCCGCATGGTACGAAAAAGAGATGATCGAAAATATTTTTTTTCAGAATCGGAATCGGACTTTGATGGGTGATTTTCTAGGTGTATTTCGACCCGCTGAATCCGAAAATCCAACCTTTGATGACCAAAAATATGCTTGGAAAAAAGTTATTCCGCATGGTTCGAAAAAGAGATGATCGAAAATATCTGTCTCCAGAATCAAAATCGAACTTTGATGGGTGGGTTTATAGGTGTATTTTGACCCGCTGGATCCGAGAATCCAAGCTTTGATGACCAAAAATATGCTTGGAATAAAGTTATTTCGCATGGTACGAAAAAGAGATGATCGGAAATATCTGTCTCCAGAATTGAAATCGAACTTTGATGGGTGGGTTTATAGGTGTATTTTGACCCGCTGAATCCGAGAATCCAAGCTTGGATGACCAAAAATATGCTTGGAAAAAAGTTATTTCGCATGGTACGAAAAAGAGATGATCGAAAATTTTTTTTTTCAGAATCAAAATCGGACTTTCATGGGTGAGTTTCTAGGTGTATTTCGACCCACTGAATCCGAAAATCCAACCTCTGATGACCAAAAATATGCTTGGAAAAAAGTTATTTCGCACGGTACGAAAAAGAGATGATCGAAAATATTTTTTTTCCGAATCGGAATCGGACTTTGATGGGTGAGCTTCTAGGTGTATTTCGACCCGCTGAATCCGAGAATCCAAGCTTTGATGACCAAAAATATGCTTGGAATAAAGTTATTTCGCATGGTACGAAAAAGAGATGATCGGAAATATCTGTCTCCAGAATTGAAATCGAACTTTGATGGGTGGGTTTATAGGTGTATTTTGACCCGCTGAATCCGAGAATCCAAGCTTGGATGACCAAAAATATGCTTGGAAAAAAGTTATGTCGCACGGTACGAAAAAGAGATGATCGAAAATATTTTTTCTCCAAATCAAAATCGGACTTTAATGGGTGAGTTTCTAGGTGTATTTCGACCCACTGAATCCGAAAATCCAACCTCTGATGACCAAAAATATGCTTGGAAAAAAGTTCTGTCGCACGGTACGAAAAAGAGATGATCGAAAATATTTTTTTTCCGAATCAAAATCGGACTTTAATGGGTGAGTTTCTAGGTGTATTCCGACCAACTGAATCCGAAAATCCAACCTCTGATCACCAAAAATATGCTTGGAAAAAAGTTATGTCGCACGGTACGAAAAAGAGATGATCGAAAATATTTTTTTTCAGAATCAAAATCGGACTTCGATGGGTGAGTTTCTAGGTGTATTTCGACCCGCTGGATCCGAAAATCCAACCTTTGATGACCAAAAATATGCTTGGAAAAAAGTTATTTCGCATGGTACGAAAAAGAGATGATCGAAAATATCTGTCTCCAGGATCGAAATCGAACTTTGATGGGTGGGTTTATAGGTGTATTTCGACCCGCTGAATCCAAAAATCCAACCTTTGTTACACGAAAATATACCTGGAACGAAGGTATTTCGCATGGTACGAAAAAGAGATGATCGAAAATATTTTTTTTCAGAATCAAAATCGGACTTCGATGGGTGAGTTTCTAGGTGTATTTCGACCCGCTGAATCCGAAAATCCAACCTTTGATGACGAAAATATGCTTGGAAAAAAGTTATTTCGCATGGTACGAAAAAGAGATGATCGAAAATATCTGTCTCCAGGATCGAAATCGAACTTTGATGGGTGGGTTTATAGGTGTATTTCGACCCGCTGAATCCGACAATCCAAGCTTTGATGACCACAAATATGCTTGGAAAAAAGTTATTTCGCATGATACGAAAAAGAGATGATCGAAAATATTTTTTTTCAGACTCAAAATCGGACTTTGATGGGTGAGTTTCTAGGTGTATCTACCCGCTGAATCTGAAAATCCAAAGTTTGATGACCAAAAATATGCTTCGAAAAAAGTTATTTCGCATGGTACGAAAAAGAGATGATCGAAAATATCTGTCTCCAGAATTGAAATCGAACTTTGATGGGTGGGTTTATAGGTGTATTTTGACCAGCTGAATCCGAGAATCCAAGCTTCGATGACCAAAAACATGCTTGGAAAGAAGTTATTTCGCATGGTACGAAAAAGAGATGATCGGAAATATCTTTCTCCAGAATCGAAGTCGAACTTTGATGGGTGGGTTCATAGGTGTATTTTGACCCGCTGAATCCAAAAATCCAACCTCCGTTACACGAAAATACACCTGGAAAGAAGTTATTCCGCATGGTACGGAAAAGAGATGATCGAAAATATTTTTTTTCAGAATCGGATCGGACTTTGATGGGTGAGTTTCTAGGTGTATTTCGACCCGCTGAATCCGAAAATCCAACCTTTGATGACCAAAAATATGCTTGGAAAAAAGTTACTTCGCATGGTTCGAAAAAGAGATGATCGGAAATATCTGTCTCCAGAATTGAAATCGAACTTTGATGGGTGGGTTTATAGGTGTATTTTGACCCGCTGAATCCGAGAATCCAAGCTTTGATGACCAAAAATATGCTTGGAAAAAAGTTATTTCGCATGGTACAAAAAAGAGATGATCGAAAATATTTTTTTTCAGAATCAAAATCGGACTTTGATGGGTGAGTTTCTAGGTGTATTCCGACCCGCTGAATCCGAAAATCCGAACTTTGATGACCAAAAATATGCTTGGAAAAAAGTTATTTCGCATGGTACGAAAAAGAGATGATCGAAAATATCTGTCTTCAGAATCGGAATCGAACTTTGATGGGTGGGTTCATAGGTGTATTTTGACCCGCTGAATCCAAAAATCCAACCTTTGTTAGGCGAAAATACACCTGGAAAGAAGTTATTTCGCATGG
Organism: Phymatocera aterrima; assembly: GCA_963170745.1. Taxonomy (NCBI): domain Eukaryota; kingdom Metazoa; phylum Arthropoda; class Insecta; order Hymenoptera; family Tenthredinidae; genus Phymatocera; species Phymatocera aterrima. The sequence continues at coordinate 228,366 of CAUJGY010000138.1, read as the reverse complement.
TACGAAAAAGAGATGATCGAAAATTTTTTTTTTCAGAATCAAAATCGGACTTTCATGGGTGAGTTTCTAGGTGTATTTCGACCCACTGAATCCAAAAATCCAACCTCTGATGACCAAAAATATGCTTGGAAAAAAGTTATTTCGCACGGTACGAAAAAGAGATGATCGAAAATATTTTTTTTCCGAATCGGAATCGGACTTTGATGGGTGAGCTTCTGGGTGTATTTCGACCCGCTGAATCCGAAATTCCAACCTTTGATGACCAAAAATATGCTTGGAAAAAAGTTATTTCGCATGGTTCGAAAAAGAGATGATCGAAAATATCTGTCTCCAGAATCGAAATCGAACTTTGATGGGTGGGTTTATAGGTGTATTTTGACCCGCTGAATCCAAAAATCCAACCTTCGTTACACGAAAATACACCTGGAAAGAAGTTATTCCGCATGGTACGAAAAAGAGATGATCGAAAATATTTTTTTTCAGAATCGGAATCGGACTTTGATGGGTGATTTTCTAGGTGTATTTCGACCCGCTGAATCCGAAAATCCAACCTTTGATGACCAAAAATATGCTTGGAAAAAAGTTATTCCGCATGGTTCGAAAAAGAGATGATCGAAAATATCTGTCTCCAGAATCAAAATCGAACTTTGATGGGTGGGTTTATAGGTGTATTTTGACCCGCTGGATCCGAGAATCCAAGCTTTGATGACCAAAAATATGCTTGGAATAAAGTTATTTCGCATGGTACGAAAAAGAGATGATCGGAAATATCTGTCTCCAGAATTGAAATCGAACTTTGATGGGTGGGTTTATAGGTGTATTTTGACCCGCTGAATCCGAGAATCCAAGCTTGGATGACCAAAAATATGCTTGGAAAAAAGTTATTTCGCATGGTACGAAAAAGAGATGATCGAAAATTTTTTTTTTCAGAATCAAAATCGGACTTTCATGGGTGAGTTTCTAGGTGTATTTCGACCCACTGAATCCGAAAATCCAACCTCTGATGACCAAAAATATGCTTGGAAAAAAGTTATTTCGCACGGTACGAAAAAGATATGATCGAAAATATTTTTTTTCCGAATCGGAATCGGACTTTGATGGGTGAGCTTCTAGGTGTATTTCGACCCGCTGAATCCGAGAATCCAAGCTTTGATGACCAAAAATATGCTTGGAATAAAGTTATTTCGCATGGTACGAAAAAGAGATGATCGGAAATATCTGTCTCCAGAATTGAAATCGAACTTTGATGGGTGGGTTTATAGGTGTATTTTGACCCGCTGAATCCGAGAATCCAAGCTTGGATGACCAAAAATATGCTTGGAAAAAAGTTATTTCGCATGGTACGAAAAAGAGATGATCGGAAATATCTTTCTCCAGAATCGAAGTCGAACTTTGATGGGTGGGTTCATAGGTGTATTTTGACCCGCTGAATCCAAAAATCCAACCTTCGATACACGAAAATACACCTGGAAAGAAGTTATTCCGCATGGTCCGACAAAGAGATGATCGAAAATATTTATTTTCAGAATCAAAATCGGACTTTGATGGGTGAGTTTCTAGGTGTATTTCGACCCGCTGAATCCGAAATTTCAACCTTTGATGACCAAAAATATGCTTGGAAAAAAGTTATTCCGCACGGTTCGAAAAAGAGATGATCGAAAATATCTGTCTCCAGAATCGAAATCGAACTTTGATGGGTGGGTTTATAGGTGTATTTTGACCCGCTGAATCCAAAAATCCAACCTTCGTTACACGAAAATACACCTGGAAAGAAGTTATTCCGCATGGTACGAAAAAGAGATGATCGAAAATATTTTTTTTCAGAATCGGAATCGGACTTTGATGGGTGATTTTCTAGGTGTATTTCGACCCGCTGAATCCGAAAATCCAACCTTTGATGACCAAAAATATGCTTGGAAAAAAGTTATTCCGCATGGTTCGAAAAAGAGATGATCGAAAATATCTGTCTCCAGAATCAAAATCGAACTTTGATGGGTGGGTTTATAGGTGTATTTTGACCCGCTGGATCCGAGAATCCAAGCTTTGATGACCAAAAATATGCTTGGAATAAAGTTATTTCGCATGGTACGAAAAAGAGATGATCGGAAATATCTGTCTCCAGAATTGAAATCGAACTTTGATGGGTGGGTTTATAGGTGTATTTTGACCCGCTGAATCCGAGAATCCAAGCTTGGATGACCAAAAATATGCTTGGAAAAAAGTTATTTCGCATGGTACGAAAAAGAGATGATCGGAAATATCTTTCTCCAGAATCGAAGTCGAACTTTGATGGGTGGGTTCATAGGTGTATTTTGACCCGCTGAATCCAAAAATCCAACCTTCGATACACGAAAATACACCTGGAAAGAAGTTATTCCGCATGGTCCGACAAAGAGATGATCGAAAATATTTATTTTCAGAATCAAAATCGGACTTTGATGGGTGAGTTTCTAGGTGTATTTCGACCCGCTGAATCCGAAATTTCAACCTTTGATGACCAAAAATATGCTTGGAAAAAAGTTATTTCGCACGGTTCGAAAAAGAGATGATCGAAAATATCTGTCTCCAGAATCGAAATCGAACTTTGATGGGTGGGTTTATAGGTGTATTTTGACCCGCTGAATCCAAAAATCCAACCTTCGTTACACGAAAATACACCTGGAAAGAAGTTATTCCGCATGGTACGAAAAAGAGATGATCGAAAATATTTTTTTTCAGAATCGGAATCGGACTTTGATGGGTGATTTTCTAGGTGTATTTCGACCCGCTGAATCCGAAAATCCAACCTTTGATGACCAAAAATATGCTTGGAAAAAAGTTATTCCGCATGGTTCGAAAAAGAGATGATCGAAAATATCTGTCTCCAGAATCAAAATCGAACTTTGATGGGTGGGTTTATAGGTGTATTTTGACCCGCTGGATCCGAGAATCCAAGCTTTGATGACCAAAAATATGCTTGGAATAAAGTTATTTCGCATGGTACGAAAAAGAGATGATCGGAAATATCTGTCTCCAGAATTGAAATCGAACTTTGATGGGTGGGTTTATAGGTGTATTTTGACCCGCTGAATCCGAGAATCCAAGCTTGGATGACCAAAAATATGCTTGGAAAAAAGTTATTTCGCATGGTACGAAAAAGAGATGATCGGAAATATCTTTCTCCAGAATCGAAGTCGAACTTTGATGGGTGGGTTCATAGGTGTATTTTGACCCGCTGAATCCAAAAATCCAACCTTCGATACACGAAAATACACCTGGAAAGAAGTTATTCCGCATGGTCCGACAAAGAGATGATCGAAAATATTTATTTTCAGAATCAAAATCGGACTTTGATGGGTGAGTTTCTAGGTGTATTTCGACCCGCTGAATCCGAAATTTCAACCTTTGATGACCAAAAATATGCTTGGAAAAAAGTTATTTCGCACGGTTCGAAAAAGAGATGATCGAAAATATCTGTCTCCAGAATCGAAATCGAACTTTGATGGGTGGGTTTATAGGTGTATTTTGACCCGCTGAATCCAAAAATCCAACCTTCGTTACACGAAAATACACCTGGAAAGAAGTTATTCCGCATGGTACGAAAAAGAGATGATCGAAAATATTTTTTTTCAGAATCGGAATCGGACTTTGATGGGTGATTTTCTAGGTGTATTTCGACCCGCTGAATCCGAAAATCCAACCTTTGATGACCAAAAATATGCTTGGAAAAAAGTTATTCCGCATGGTTCGAAAAAGAGATGATCGAAAATATCTGTCTCCAGAATCAAAATCGAACTTTGATGGGTGGGTTTATAGGTGTATTTTGACCCGCTGAATCCGAGAATCCAAGCTTTGATGACCAAAAATATGCTTGGAATAAAGTTATTTCGCATGGTACGAAAAAGAGATGATCGGAAATATCTGTCTCCAGAATTGAAATCGAACTTTGATGGGTGGGTTTATAGGTGTATTTTGACCCGCTGAATCCGAGAATCCAAGCTTGGATGACCAAAAATATGCTTGGAAAAAAGTTATTTCGCATGGTACGAAAAAGAGATGATCGGAAATATCTTTCTCCAGAATCGAAGTCGAACTTTGATGGGTGGGTTCATAGGTGTATTTTGACCCGCTGAATCCAAAAATCCAACCTTCGTTGCACGAAAATACACCTGGAAAGAAGTTATTCCGCATGGTCCGACAAAGAGATGATCGAAAATATTTTTTTTCAGAATCAAAATCGGACTTTAATGGGTGAGTTTCTAGGTGTATTCCGACCCGCTGAATCCGAAAATCCAAACTTTGATGACCAAAAATATGCTTGGAAAAAAGGTATTTCGCATCATACGAAAAATAGATGATCGAAAATATTTTTTTTCAGAATCAAAATCGGACTTTGATGGGTGAGTTTCTAGGTGTATTCCGACCCGCTGAATCCGAAAATCCGAACTTTGATGACCAAAAATATGCTTGGAAAAACGTTATTTCGCATGGTACGAAAAAGAGATGATCGAAAATATCTGTCTCCAGAATCGGAATCGAACTTTGATGGGTGGGTTCATAGGTGTATTTTGACCCGCTGAATCAAAAAATCCAACCTTTGTTAAACGAAAATACACCTGGAAAGAAGTTATTTCGCATGGTACGAAAAAGAGATGATCGAAAATATTTTTTTCCAGAATCAAATCGGACTTTAATGGGTGAGTTTCTAGGTGTATTTCGACCCGCTGAATCCGAAAATCCAACCTTTGATGACCAAAAATATGCTTGGAAAAAAGTTATTCCGCATGGTTCGAAAAAGAGATGATCGAAAATATCTGTCTCCAGAATCAAAATCGAACTTTGATGGGTGGGTTTATAGGTGTATTTTGACCCGCTGGATCCGAGAATCCAAGCTTTGATGACCAAAAATATGCTTGGAATAAAGTTATTTCGCATGGTACGAAAAAGAGATGATCGGAAATATCTGTCTCCAGAATTGAAATCGAACTTTGATGGGTGGGTTTATAGGTGTATTTTGACCCGCTGAATCCGAGAATCCAAGCTTGGATGACCAAAAATATGCTTGGAAAAAAGTTATTTCGCATGGTACGAAAAAGAGATGATCGGAAATATCTTTCTCCAGAATCGAAGTCGAACTTTGATGGGTGGGTTCATAGGTGTATTTTGACCCGCTGAATCCAAAAATCCAACCTTCGTTACACGAAAATACACCTGGAAAGAAGTTATTCCGCATGGTCCGACACAGAGATGATCGAAAATATTTATTTTCAGAATCAAAATCGGACTTTGATGGGTGAGTTTCTAGGTGTATTTCGACCCGCTGAATCCGAAATTCCAACCTTTGATGACCAAAAATATGCTTGGAAAAAAGTTATTTCGCATGGTTCGAAAAAGAGATGATCGAAAATATCTGTCTCCAGAATCGAAATCGAACTTTGATGGGTGGGTTTATAGGTGTATTTTGACCCGCTGAATCCAAAAATCCAACCTTCGTTACACGAAAATACACCTGGAAAGAAGTTATTCCGCATGGTACGAAAAAGAGATGATCGAAAATATTTTTTTTCAGAATCGGAATCGGACTTTGATGGGTGATTTTCTAGGTGTATTTCGACCCGCTGAATCCGAAAATCCAACCTTTGATGACCAAAAATATGCTTGGAAAAAAGTTATTCCGCATGGTTCGAAAAAGAGATGATCGAAAATATCTGTCTCCAGAATCCAAATCGAACTTTGATGGGTGGGTTTATAGGTGTATTTTGACCCGCTGAATCCGAGAATCCAAGCTTTGATGACCAAAAATATGCTTGGAATAAAGTTATTTCGCATGGTACGAAAAAGAGATGATCGGAAATATCTGTCTCCAGAATTGAAATCGAACTTTGATGGGTGGGTTTATAGGTGTATTTCGACCCACTGAATCCGAAAATCCAACCTCTGATGACCAAAAATATGCTTGGAACAAAGTTATGTCGCACGGTACGAAAAAGAGATGATCGAAAATATTTTTTTTCCAAATCAAAATCGGACTTTAATGGGTGAGTTTCTAGGTGTATTTCGACCCACTGAATCCGGAAATCCAACCTCTGATGACCAAAAATATGCTTGGAAAAAAGTTATGTCGCACGGTACGAAAAAGAGATGATCGAAAATATTTTTTTTCCGAATCAAAATCGGACTTTAATGGGTGAGTTTCTAGGTGTATTCCGACCAACTGAATCCGAAAATCCAACCTCTGATCACCAAAAATATGCTTGGAAAAAAGTTATGTCGCACGGTACGAAAAAGAGATGATCGAAAATATTTTTTTTCAGAATCAAAATCGGACTTCGATGGGTGAGTTTCTAGGTGTATTTCGACCCGCTGGATCCGAAAATCCAACCTTTGATGACCAAAAATATGCTTGGAAAAAAGTTATTTCGCATGGTACGAAAAAGAGATGATCGAAAATATCTGTCTCCAGGATCGAAATCGAACTTTGATGGGTGGGTTCATAGGTGTATTTCGACCCGCTGAATCCAAAAATCCAACCTTTGTTACACGAAAATATACCTGGAACGAAGGTATTTTGCATGGTACGAAAAAGAGATGATCGAAAATATTTTTTTTCAGAATCAAAATCGGACTTCGATGGGTGAGTTTCTAGGTGTATTTCGACCCGCTGAATCCGAAAATCCAACCTTTGATGACGAAAATATGCTTGGAAAAAAGTTATTTCGCATGGTACGAAAAAGAGATGATCGAAAATATCTGTCTCCAGGATCGAAATCGAACTTTGATGGGTGGGTTTATAGGTGTATTTCGACCCGCTGAATCCGACAATCCAAGCTTTGATGACCACAAATATGCTTGGAAAAAAGTTATTTCGCATGATACGAAAAAGAGATGATCGAAAATATTTTTTTTCAGACTCAAAATCGGACTTTGATGGGTGAGTTTCTAGGTGTATTTCTACCCGCTGAATCTGAAAATCCAAACTTTGATGACCAAAAATATGCTTGGAAAAAAGTTATTTCGCATGGTACGAAAAAGAGATGATCGAAAATATCTGTCTCCAGAATTGAAATCGAACTTTGATGGGTGGGTTTATAGGTGTATTTTGACCAGCTGAATCCGAGAATCCAAGCTTCGATGACCAAAAACATGCTTGGAATAAAGTTATTTCGCATGGTACGAAAAAGAGATGATCGGAAATATCTTTCTCCAGAATCGAAGTCGAACTTTGATGGGTGGGTTCATAGGTGTATTTTGACCCGCTGAATCCAAAAATCCAACCTCCGTTACACGAAAATACACCTGGAAAGAAGTTATTCCGCATGGTACGAAAAAGAGATGATCGAAAATATTTTTTTTCAGAATCGGATCGGACTTTGATGGGTGAGTTTCTAGGTGTATTTCGACCCGCTGAATCCGAAAATCCAACCTTTGATGACCAAAAATATGCTTGGAAAAAAGTTACTTCGCATGGTTCGAAAAAGAGATGATCGGAAATATCTGTCTGCAGAATTGAAATCGAACTTTGATGGGTGGGTTTATAGGTGTATTTTGACCCGCTGAATCCGAGAATCCAAGCTTTGATGACCAAAAATATGCTTGGAATAAAGTTATTTCGCATGGTACGAAAAAGAGATGATCGGAAATATCTGTCTCCAGAATTGGAATCGAACTTTGATGGGTGGGTTTATAGGTGTATTTTGACCCGCTGAATCCGAGAATCCAAGCTTGGATGACCAAAAATATGCTTGGAAAAAAGTTATTTCGCATGGTACGAAAAAGAGATGATCGGAAATATCTTTCTCCAGAATCGAAGTCGAACTTTGATGGGTGGGTTCATAGGTGTATTTTGACCCGCTGAATCCAAAAATCCAACCTTCGTTACACGAAAATACACCTGGAAAGAAGTTATTCCGCATGGTCCGACAAAGAGATGATCGAAAATATTTTTTTTCAGAATCAAAATCGGACTTTCATGGGTGAGTTTCTAGGTGTATTTCGACCCACTGAATCCGAAAATCCAACCTCTGATGACCAAAAATATGCTTGGAAAAAAGTTATTTCGCACGGTACGAAAAAGAGATGATCGAAAATATTTTTTTTCCGAATCGGAATCGGACTGTGATGGGTGAGTTTCTAGGTGTATTTTGACCCGTTGAATCCGAAATTCCAACCTTTGATGACCAAAAATATGCTTGGAAAAAAGTTATTTCGCATGGTTCGAAAAAGAGATGATCGAAAATATCTGTCTCCAGAATCGAAATCGAACTTTGATGGGTGGGTTTATAGGTGTATTTTGACCCGCTGAATCCAAAAATCCAACCTTCGTTACACGAAAATACACCTGGAAAGAAGTTATTCCGCATGGTACGAAAAAGAGATGATCGAAAATATTTTTTTTCAGAATCGGAATCGGACTTTGATGGGTGATTTTCTAGGTGTATTTCGACCCGCTGAATCCGAAAATCCAACCTTTGATGACCAAAAATATGCTTGGAACAAAGTTATTCCGCATGGTTCGAAAAAGAGATGATCGAAAATATCTGTCTCCAGAATCAAAATCGAACTTTGATGGGTGGGTTTATAGGTGTATTTTGACCCGCTGAATCCGAGAATCCAAGCTTTGATGACCAAAAATATGCTTGGAATAAAGTTATTTCGCATGGTACGAAAAAGAGATGATCGGAAATATCTGTCTCCAGAATTGAAATCGAACTTTGATGGGTGGGTTTATAGGTTTATTTTGACCCGCTGAATCCGAGAATCCAAGCTTGGATGACCAAAAATATGCTTGGAAAAAAGTTATTTCGCATGGTACGAAAAAGAGATGATCGGAAATATCTTTCTCCAGAATCGAAGTCGAACTTTGATGGGTGGGTTCATAGGTGTATTTTGACCCGCTGAATCCAAAAATCCAACCTTCGTTACACGAAAATACACCTGGAAAGAAGTTATTCCGCATGGTCCGACAAAGAGATGATCGAAAATATTTTTTTTCAGAATCAAAATCGGACTTTAATGGGTGAGTTTCTAGGTGTATTCCGACCCGCTGAATCCGAAAATCCAAACTTTGATGACCAAAAATATGCTCGGAAAAAAGGTATTTCGCATCATACGAAAAATAGATGATCGAAAATATTTTTTTTCAGAATCAAAATCGGACTTTGATGGGTGAGTTTCTAGGTGTATTCCGACCCGCTGAATCCGAAAATCCGAACTTTGATGACCAAAAATATGCTTGGAAAAACGTTATTTCGCATGGTACGAAAAAGAGATGATCGAAAATATCTGTCTCCAGAATCGGAATCGAACTTTGATGGGTGGGTTCATAGGTGTATTTTGACCCGCTGAATTAAAAAATCCAACCTTTGTTGAACGAAAATACACCTGGAAAGAAGTTATTTCGCATGGTACGAAAAAGAGATGATCAAAAATATTTTTTTTCAGAATCAAATCGGACTTTAATGGGTGAGTTTCTAGGTGTATTTCGACCCACTGAATCCGAAAATCCAACCTCTGATGACCAAAAATATGCTTGGAAAAAAGTTATGTCGCACGGTACGAAAAAGAGATGATCGAAAATATTTTTTTTCCAAATCAAAATCGGACTTTAATGGGTGAGTTTCTAGGTGTATTCCGACCAACTGAATCCGAAAATCCAACCTCTGATCACCAAAAATATGCTTGGAAAAAAGTTATGTCGCACGGTACGAAAAAGAGATGATCGAAAATATTTTTTTTCAGAATCAAAATCGGACTTCGATGGGTGAGTTTCTAGGTGTATTTCGACCCGCTGGATCCGAAAATCCAACCTTTGATGACCAAAAATATGCTTGGAAAAAAGTTATTTCGCATGGTACGAAAAAGAGATGATCGAAAATATCTGTCTCCAGGATCGAAATCGAACTTTGATGGGTGGGTTTATAGGTGTATTTCGACCCGCTGAATCCAAAAATCCAACCTTTGTTACACGAAAATATACCTGGAACGAAGGTATTTCGCATGGTACGAAAAAGAGATGATCGAAAATATTTTTTTTCAGAATCAAAATCGGACTCCGATGGGTGAGTTTCTAGGTGTATTTCGACCCGCTGAATCCGAAAATCCAACCTTTGATGACGAAAATATGCTTGGAAAAAAGTTATTTCGCATGGTACGAAAAAGAAATGATCGAAAATATCTGTCTCCAGGATCGAAATCGAACTTTGATGGGTGGGTTTATAGGTGTATTTCGACCCGCTGAATCCGACAATCCAAGCTTTGATGACCACAAATATGCTTGGAAAAAAGTTATTTCGCATGATACGAAAAAGAGATGATCGAAAATATTTTTTTTCAGACTCAAAATCGGACTTTGATGGGTGAGTTTCTAGGTGTATTTCTACCCGCTGAATCTGAAAATCCAAACTTTGATGACCAAAAATATGCTTGGAAAAAAGTTATTTCGCATGGTACGAAAAAGAGATGATCGAAAATATCTGTCTCCAGAATTGAAATCGAACTTTGATGGGTGGGTTTATAGGTGTATTTTGACCAGCTGAATCCGAGAATCCAAGCTTCGATGACCAAAAACATGCTTGGAATAAAGTTATTTCGCATGGTACGAAAAAGAGATGATCGGAAATATCTTTCTCCAGAATCGAAGTCGAACTTTGATGGGTGGGTTCATAGGTGTATTTTGACCCGCTGAATCCAAAAATCCAACCTCCGTTACACGAAAATACACCTGGAAAGAAGTTATTCCGCATGGTACGAAAAAGAGATGATCGAAAATATTTTTTTTCAGAATCGGATCGGACTTTGATGGGTGAGTTTCTAGGTGTATTTCGACCCGCTGAATCCGAAAATCCAACCTTTGATGACCAAAAATATGCTTGGAAAAAAGTTACTTCGCATGGTTCGAAAAAGAGATGATCGGAAATATCTGTCTCCAGAATTGAAATCGAACTTTGATGGGTGGGTTTATAGGTGTATTTTGACCCGCTGAATCCGAGAATCCAAGCTTTGATGACCAAAAATATGCTTGGAATAAAGTTATTTCGCATGGTACGAAAAAGAGATGATCGGAAATATCTGTCTCCAGAATTGGAATCGAACTTTGATGGGTGGGTTTATAGGTGTATTTTGACCCGCTGAATCCGAGAATCCAAGCTTGGATGACCAAAAATATGCTTGGAAAAAAGTTATTTCGCATGGTACGAAAAAGAGATGATCGGAAATATCTTTCTCCAGAATCGAAGTCGAACTTTGATGGGTGGGTTCATAGGTGTATTTTGACCCGCTGAATCCAAAAATCCAACCTTCGTTACACGAAAATACACCTGGAAAGAAGTTATTCCGCATGGTCCGACGAAGAGATGATCGAAAATATTTTTTTTCAGAATCAAAATCGGACTTTCATGGGTGAGTTTCTAGGTGTATTTCGACCCACTAAATCCGAAAATCCAACCTCTGATGACCAAAAATATGCTTGGAAAAAAGTTATTTCGCACGGTACGAAAAAGAGATGATCGAAAATATTTTTTTTCCGAATCGGAATCGGACTGTGATGGGTGAGTTTCTAGGTGTATTTCGACCCGCTGAATCCGAAATTCCAACCTTTGATGACCAAAAATATGCTTGGAAAAAAGTTATTTCGCATGGTTCGAAAAAGAGATGATCGAAAATATCTGTCTCCAGAATCGAAATCGAACTTTGATGGGTGGGTTTATAGGTGTATTTTGACCCGCTGAATCCAAAAATCCAACCTTCTTTACACGAAAATACACCTGGAAAGAAGTTATTCCGCATGGTACGAAAAAGAGATGATCGAAAATATTTTTTTTCAGAATCGGAATCGGACTTTGATGGGTGATTTTCTAGGTCTATTTCGACCCGCTGAATCCGAAAATCCAACCTTTGATGACCAAAAATATGCTTGGAAAAAAGTTATTCCGCATGGTTCGAAAAAGAGATGATCGAAAATATCTGTCTCCAGAATCAAAATCGAACTTTGATGGGTGGGTTTATAGGTGTATTTTGACCCGCTGAATCCGAGAATCCAAGCTTTGATGACCAAAAATATGCTTGGAATAAAGTTATTTCGCATGGTACGAAAAAGAGATGATCGGAAATATCTGTCTCCAGAATTGAAATCGAACTTTGATGGGTGGGTTTATAGGTGTATTTTGACCCGCTGAATCCGAGAATCCAAGCTTGGATGACCAAAAATATGCTTGGAAAAAAGTTATTTCGCATGGTACGAAAAAGAGATGATCGGAAATATCTTTCTCCAGAATCGAAGTCGAACTTTGATGGGTGGGTTCATAGGTGTATTTTGACCCGCTGAATCCAAAAATCCAACCTTCGTTACACGAAAATACACCTGGAAAGGAGTTATTCCGCATGGTCCGACAAAGAGATGATCGAAAATATTTTTTTTCAGAATCAAAATCGGACTTTAATGGGTGAGTTTCTAGGTGTATTCCGACCCGCTGAATCCGAAAATCCAAACTTTGATGACCAAAAATATGCTTGGAAAAAAGGTATTTCGCATCATACGAAAAATAGATGATCGAAAATATTTTTTTTCAGAATCAAAATCGGACTTTGATGGGTGAGTTTCTAGGTGTATTCCGACCCGCTGAATCCGAAAATCCGAACTTTGATGACCAAAAATATGCTTGGAAAAAAGTTATTTCGCATGGTACGAAAAAGAGATGATCGAAAATATCTGTCTCCAGAATCGGAATCGAACTTCGATGGGTGGGTTCTTAGGTGTATTTTGACCCGCTGAATCAAAAAATCCAACCTTTGTTAAACGAAAATACACCTGGAAAGAAGTTATTTCGCATGGTACGAAAAAGAGATGATCAAAAATATTTTTTTTCAGAATCAAATCGGACTTTAATGGGTGAGTTTCTAGGTGTATTTCGACCCACTGAATCCGAAAATCCAACCTCTGATGACCAAAAATATGCTTGGAAAAAAGTTATGTCGCACGGTACGAAAAAGAGATGATCGAAAATATTTTTTTTCCAAATCAAAATCGGACTTTAATGGGTGAGTTTCTAGGTGTATTTCGACCCACTGAATCCGAAAATCCAACCTCTGATGACCAAAAATATGCTTGGAAAAAAGTTATGTCGCACGGTACGAAAAAGAGATGATCGAAAATATTTTTTTTCCGAATCAAAATCGGACTTTAATGGGTGAGTTTCTAGGTGTATTTCGACCAACTGAATCCGAAAATCCAACCTCTGATGACCAAAAATATGCTTGGAAAAAAGTTATGTCGCACGGTACGAAAAAGAGATGATCGAAAATATTTTTTTTCAGAATCAAAATCGGACTTCGATGGGTGAGTTTCTAGGTGTATTTCGACCCGCTGGATCTGAAAATCCAACCTTTGATGACCAAAAATATGCTTGGAAAAAAGTTATTTCGCATGGTACGAAAAAGAGATGATCGAAAATATCTGTCTCCAGGATCGAAATCGAACTTTGATGGGTGGGTTTATAGGTGTATTTCGACCCGCTGAATCCAAAAATCCAACCTTTGTTACACGAAAATATACCTGGAACGAAGGTATTTCGCATGGTACGAAAAAGAGATGATCGAAAATATTTTTTTTCAGAATCAAAATCGGACTTCGATGGGTGAGTTTCTAGGTGTATTTCGACCCGCTGAATCCGAAACTCCAACCTTTGATGACGAAAATATGCTTGGAAAAAAGTTATTTCGCATGGTACGAAAAAGAGATGATCGAAAATATCTGTCTCCAGGATCGAAATCGAACTTTGATGGGTGGGTTTATAGGTGTATTTCGACCCGCTGAATCCGACAATCCAAGCTTTGATGACCAAAAATATGCTTGGAAAAAAGTTATTTCGCATGATACGAAAAAGAGATGATCGAAAATATTTTTTTTCAGACTCAAAATCGGACTTTGATGGGTGAGTTTCTAGGTGTATTTCTACCCGCTGAATCTGAAAATCCAAACTTTGATGACCAAAAATATGCTTGGAAAAAAGTTATTTCGCATGGTACGAAAAAGAGATGATCGAAAATATCTGTCTCCAGAATTGAAATCGAACTTTGATGGGTGGGTTTATAGGTGTATTTTGACCAGCTGAATCCGAGAATCCAAGCTTCGATGACCAAAAACATGCTTGGAAAAAAGTTATTTCGCATGGTACGAAAAAGAGATGATCGGAAATATCTTTCTCCAGAATCGAAGTCGAACTTTGATGGGTGGGTTCATAGGTGTATTTTGACCCGCTGAATCCAAAAATCCAACCTCCGTTACACGAAAATACACCTGGAAAGAAGTTATTCCGCATGGTACGAAAAAGAGATGATCGAAAATATTTTTTTTCAGAATCGGATCGGACTTTGATGGGTGAGTTTCTAGGTGTATTTCGACCCGCTGAATCCGAAAATCCAACCTTTGATGACCAAAAATATGCTTGGACAAAAGTTACTTCGCATGGTTCGAAAAAGAGATGATCGGAAATATCTGTCTCCAGAATTGAAATCGAACTTTGATGGGTGGGTTTATAGGTGTATTTTGACCCGCTGAATCCGAGAATCCAAGCTTTGATGACCAAAAATATGCTTGGAATAAAGTTATTTCGCATGGTACGAAAAAGAGATGATCGGAAATATCTGTCTCCGAAATTGGAATCGAACTTTGATGGGTGGGTTTATAGGTGTATTTTGACCCGCTGAATCCGAGAATCCAAGCTTGGATGACCAAAAATATGCTTGGAAAAAAGTTATTTCGCATGGTACGAAAAAGAGATGATCGGAAATATCTTTCTCCAGAATCGAAGTCGAACTTTGATGGGTGGGTTCATAGGTGTATTTTGACCCGCTAAATCCAAAAATCCAACCTTCGTTACACGAAAATACACCTGGAAAGAAGTTATTCCGCATGGTCCGACAAAGAGATGATCGAAAATATTTTTTTTCAGAATCAAAATCGGACTTTAATGGGTGAGTTTCTAGGTGTATTCCGACCCGCTGAATCCGAAAATCCAAACTTTGATGACCAAAAATATGCTTGGAAAAAAGGTATTTCGCATGATACGAAAAATAGATGATCGAAAATATTTTTTTTCAGAATCAAAATCGGACTTTGATGGGTGAGTTTCTAGGTGTATTTCGACCCGCTGAATCCGAAAATCCGAACTTTGATGACCAAAAATATGCTTGGAAAAAAGTTATTTCGCATGGTACGAAAAAGAGATGATCGAAAATATCTGTCTCCAGAATCGGAATCGAACTTTGATGGGTGGGTTCATAGGTGTATTTTGACCCGCTGAATCAAAAAATCCAACCTTTGTTAAACGAAAATACACCTGGAAAGAAGTTACTTCGCATGGTACGAAAAAGAGATGATCAAAAATATTTTTTTTCAGAATCAAAATCGGACTTTAATGGGTGAGTTTCTAGATGTATTTCGACCCACTGAATCCAAAAATCCAACCTCTGATGACCGAAAATATGCTTGGAAAAAAGTTATGTCGCACGGTACGAAAAAGAGATGATCGAAAATATTTTTTTTCCGAATCAAAATCGGACTTTAATGGGTGAGTTTCTAGGTGTATTTCGACCCACTGAATCCGAAAATCCAACCTCTGATGACCAAAAATATGCTTGGAAAAAAGTTATGTCGCACGGTACGAAAAAGAGATGATCGAAAATATTTTTTTTCCGAATCAAAATCGGACTTTAATGGGTGAGTTTCTAGGTGTATTTCGACCAACTGAATCCGAAAATCCAACCTCTGATGACCAAAAATATGCTTGGAAAAAAGTTATGTCGCACGGTACGAAAAAGAGATGATCGAAAATATTTTTTTTCAGAATCAAAATCGGACTTCGATGGGTGAGTTTCTAGGTGTATTTCGACCCACTGAATCCGAAAATCCAACCTCTGATGACCAAAAATATGCTTGGAAAAAAGTTATGTCGCACGGTACGAAAAAGAAATGATCGAAAATATTTTTTTTCCAAATCAAAATCGGACTTTAATGGGTGAGTTTCTAGGTGTATTTCGACCCACTGAATCCGAAAATCCAACCTCTGATGACCAAAAATATGCTTGGAAAAAAGTTATGTCGCACGGTACGAAAAAGAGATGATCGAAAATATTTTTTTTCCGAATCAAAATCGGACTTTAATGGGTGAGTTTCTAGGTGTATTCCGACCAACTGAATCCGAAAATCCAACCTCTGATCACCAAAAATATGCTTGGAAAAAAGTTATTTCGCATGATACGAAAAAGAGATGATCGAAAATATTTTTTTTCAGACTCAAAATCGGACTTTGATGGGTGAGTTTCTAGGTGTATTTCTACCCGCTGAATCTGAAAATCCAAACTTTGATGACCAAAAATATGCTTGGAAAAAAGTTATTTCGCATGGTACGAAAAAGAGATGATCGAAAATATCTGTCTCCAGAATTGAAATCGAACTTTGATGGGTGGGTTTATAGGTGTATTTTGACCAGCTGAATCCGAGAATCCAAGCTTCGATGACCAAAAACATGCTTGGAATAAAGTTATTTCGCATGGTACGAAAAAGAGATGATCGGAAATATCTTTCTCCAGAATCGAAGTCGAACTTTGATGGGTGGGTTCATAGGTGTATTTTGACCCGCTGAATCCAAAAATCCAACCTCCGTTACACGAAAATACACCTGGAAAGAAGTTATTCCGCATGGTACGAAAAAGAGATGATCGAAAATATTTTTTTTCAGAATCGGATCGGACTTTGATGGGTGAGTTTCTAGGTGTATTTCGACCCGCTGAATCCGAAAATCCAACCTTTGATGACCAAAAATATGCTTGGAAAAAAGTTACTTCGCATGGTTCGAAAAAGAGATGATCGGAAATATCTGTCTCCAGAATTGAAATCGAACTTTGATGGGTGGGTTTATAGGTGTATTTTGACCCGCTGAATCCGAGAATCCAAGCTTTGATGACCAAAAATATGCTTGGAATAAAGTTATTTCGCATGGTACGAAAAAGAGATGATCGGAAATATCTGTCTCCAGAATTGGAATCGAACTTTGATGGGTGGGTTTATAGGTGTATTTTGACCCGCTGAATCCGAGAATCCAAGCTTGGATGACCAAAAATATGCTTGGAAAAAAGTTATTTCGCATGGTACGAAAAAGAGATGATCGGAAATATCTTTCTCCAGAATCGAAGTCGAACTTTGATGGGTGGGTTCATAGGTGTATTTTGACCCGCTGAATCCAAAAATCCAACCTTCGTTACACGAAAATACACCTGGAAAGAAGTTATTCCGCATGGTCCGACGAAGAGATGATCGAAAATATTTTTTTTCAGAATCAAAATCGGACTTTCATGGGTGAGTTTCTAGGTGTATTTCGACCCACTGAATCCGAAAATCCAACCTCTGATGACCAAAAATATGCTTGGAAAAAAGTTATTTCGCACGGTACGAAAAAGAGATGATCGAAAATATTTTTTTTCCGAATCGGAATCGGACTGTGATGGGTGAGTTTCTAGGTGTATTTCGACCCGCTGAATCCGAAATTCCAACCTTTGATGACCAAAAATATGCTTGGAAAAAAGTTATTTCGCATGGTTCGAAAAAGAGATGATCGAAAATATCTGTCTCCAGAATCGAAATCGAACTTTGATGGGTGGGTTTATAGGTGTATTTTGACCCGCTGAATCCAAAAATCCGACCTTCTTTACACGAAAATACACCTGGAAAGAAGTTATTCCGCATGGTACGAAAAAGAGATGATCGAAAATATTTTTTTTCAGAATCGGAATCGGACTTTGATGGGTGATTTTCTAGGTCTATTTCGACCCGCTGAATCCGAAAATCCAACCTTTGATGACCAAAAATATGCTTGGAAAAAAGTTATTCCGCATGGTTCGAAAAAGAGATGATCGAAAATATCTGTCTCCAGAATCAAAATCGAACTTTGATGGGTGGGTTTATAGGTGTATTTTGACCCGCTGAATCCGAGAATCCAAGCTTTGATGACCAAAAATATGCTTGGAATAAAGTTATTTCGCATGGTACGAAAAAGAGATGATCGGAAATATCTGTCTCCAGAATTGAAATCGAACTTTGATGGGTGGGTTTATAGGTGTATTTTGACCCGCTGAATCCGAGAATCCAAGCTTGGATGACCAAAAATATGCTTGGAAAAAAGTTATTTCGCATGGTACGAAAAAGAGATGATCGGAAATATCTTTCTCCAGAATCGAAGTCGAACTTTGATGGGTGGGTTCATAGGTGTATTTTGACCCGCTGAATCCAAAAATCCAACCTTCGTTACACGAAAATACACCTGGAAAGGAGTTATTCCGCATGGTCCGACAAAGAGATGATCGAAAATATTTTTTTTCAGAATCAAAATCGGACTTTAATGGGTGAGTTTCTAGGTGTATTCCGACCCGCTGAATCCGAAAATCCAAACTTTGATGACCAAAAATATGCTTGGAAAAAAGGTATTTCGCATCATACGAAAAATAGATGATCGAAAATATTTTTTTTCAGAATCAAAATCGGACTTTGATGGGTGAGTTTCTAGGTGTATTCCGACCCGCTGAATCCGAAAATCCGAACTTTGATGACCAAAAATATGCTTGGAAAAAAGTTATTTCGCATGGTACGAAAAAGAGATGATCGAAAATATCTGTCTCCAGAATCGGAATCGAACTTCGATGGGTGGGTTCTTAGGTGTATTTTGACCCGCTGAATCAAAAAATCCAACCTTTGTTAAACGAAAATACACCTGGAAAGAAGTTATTTCGCATGGTACGAAAAAGAGATGATCAAAAATATTTTTTTTCAGAATCAAATCGGACTTTAATGGGTGAGTTTCTAGGTGTATTTCGACCCACTGAATCCGAAAATCCAACCTCTGATGACCAAAAATATGCTTGGAAAAAAGTTATGTCGCACGGTACGAAAAAGAGATGATCGAAAATATTTTTTTTCCAAATCAAAATCGGACTTTAATGGGTGAGTTTCTAGGTGTATTTCGACCCACTGAATCCGAAAATCCAACCTCTGATGACCAAAAATATGCTTGGAAAAAAGTTATGTCGCACGGTACGAAAAAGAGATGATCGAAAATATTTTTTTTCCGAATCAAAATCGGACTTTAATGGGTGAGTTTCTAGGTGTATTTCGACCAACTGAATCCGAAAATCCAACCTCTGATGACCAAAAATATGCTTGGAAAAAAGTTATGTCGCACGGTACGAAAAAGAGATGATCGAAAATATTTTTTTTCAGAATCAAAATCGGACTTCGATGGGTGAGTTTCTAGGTGTATTTCGACCCGCTGGATCTGAAAATCCAACCTTTGATGACCAAAAATATGCTTGGAAAAAAGTTATTTCGCATGGTACGAAAAAGAGATGATCGAAAATATCTGTCTCCAGGATCGAAATCGAACTTTGATGGGTGGGTTTATAGGTGTATTTCGACCCGCTGAATCCAAAAATCCAACCTTTGTTACACGAAAATATACCTGGAACGAAGGTATTTCGCATGGTACGAAAAAGAGATGATCGAAAATATTTTTTTTCAGAATCAAAATCGGACTTCGATGGGTGAGTTTCTAGGTGTATTTCGACCCGCTGAATCCGAAACTCCAACCTTTGATGACGAAAATATGCTTGGAAAAAAGTTATTTCGCATGGTACGAAAAAGAGATGATCGAAAATATCTGTCTCCAGGATCGAAATCGAACTTTGATGGGTGGGTTTATAGGTGTATTTCGACCCGCTGAATCCGACAATCCAAGCTTTGATGACCAAAAATATGCTTGGAAAAAAGTTATTTCGCATGATACGAAAAAGAGATGATCGAAAATATTTTTTTTCAGACTCAAAATCGGACTTTGATGGGTGAGTTTCTAGGTGTATTTCTACCCGCTGAATCTGAAAATCCAAACTTTGATGACCAAAAATATGCTTGGAAAAAAGTTATTTCGCATGGTACGAAAAAGAGATGATCGAAAATATCTGTCTCCAGAATTGAAATCGAACTTTGATGGGTGGGTTTATAGGTGTATTTTGACCAGCTGAATCCGAGAATCCAAGCTTCGATGACCAAAAACATGCTTGGAAAAAAGTTATTTCGCATGGTACGAAAAAGAGATGATCGGAAATATCTTTCTCCAGAATCGAAGTCGAACTTTGATGGGTGGGTTCATAGGTGTATTTTGACCCGCTGAATCCAAAAATCCAACCTCCGTTACACGAAAATACACCTGGAAAGAAGTTATTCCGCATGGTACGAAAAAGAGATGATCGAAAATATTTTTTTTCAGAATCGGATCGGACTTTGATGGGTGAGTTTCTAGGTGTATTTCGACCCGCTGAATCCGAAAATCCAACCTTTGATGACCAAAAATATGCTTGGACAAAAGTTACTTCGCATGGTTCGAAAAAGAGATGATCGGAAATATCTGTCTCCAGAATTGAAATCGAACTTTGATGGGTGGGTTTATAGGTGTATTTTGACCCGCTGAATCCGAGAATCCAAGCTTTGATGACCAAAAATATGCTTGGAATAAAGTTATTTCGCATGGTACGAAAAAGAGATGATCGGAAATATCTGTCTCCGAAATTGGAATCGAACTTTGATGGGTGGGTTTATAGGTGTATTTTGACCCGCTGAATCCGAGAATCCAAGCTTGGATGACCAAAAATATGCTTGGAAAAAAGTTATTTCGCATGGTACGAAAAAGAGATGATCGGAAATATCTTTCTCCAGAATCGAAGTCGAACTTTGATGGGTGGGTTCATAGGTGTATTTTGACCCGCTAAATCCAAAAATCCAACCTTCGTTACACGAAAATACACCTGGAAAGAAGTTATTCCGCATGGTCCGACAAAGAGATGATCGAAAATATTTTTTTTCAGAATCAAAATCGGACTTTAATGGGTGAGTTTCTAGGTGTATTCCGACCCGCTGAATCCGAAAATCCAAACTTTGATGACCAAAAATATGCTTGGAAAAAAGGTATTTCGCATGATACGAAAAATAGATGATCGAAAATATTTTTTTTCAGAATCAAAATCGGACTTTGATGGGTGAGTTTCTAGGTGTATTTCGACCCGCTGAATCCGAAAATCCGAACTTTGATGACCAAAAATATGCTTGGAAAAAAGTTATTTCGCATGGTACGAAAAAGAGATGATCGAAAATATCTGTCTCCAGAATCGGAATCGAACTTTGATGGGTGGGTTCATAGGTGTATTTTGACCCGCTGAATCAAAAAATCCAACCTTTGTTAAACGAAAATACACCTGGAAAGAAGTTACTTCGCATGGTACGAAAAAGAGATGATCAAAAATATTTTTTTTCAGAATCAAAATCGGACTTTAATGGGTGAGTTTCTAGATGTATTTCGACCCACTGAATCCAAAAATCCAACCTCTGATGACCGAAAATATGCTTGGAAAAAAGTTATGTCGCACGGTACGAAAAAGAGATGATCGAAAATATTTTTTTTCCGAATCAAAATCGGACTTTAATGGGTGAGTTTCTAGGTGTATTTCGACCCACTGAATCCGAAAATCCAACCTCTGATGACCAAAAATATGCTTGGAAAAAAGTTATGTCGCACGGTACGAAAAAGAGATGATCGAAAATATTTTTTTTCCGAATCAAAATCGGACTTTAATGGGTGAGTTTCTAGGTGTATTTCGACCAACTGAATCCGAAAATCCAACCTCTGATGACCAAAAATATGCTTGGAAAAAAGTTATGTCGCACGGTACGAAAAAGAGATGATCGAAAATATTTTTTTTCAGAATCAAAATCGGACTTCGATGGGTGAGTTTCTAGGTGTATTTCGACCCACTGAATCCGAAAATCCAACCTCTGATGACCAAAAATATGCTTGGAAAAAAGTTATGTCGCACGGTACGAAAAAGAAATGATCGAAAATATTTTTTTTCCAAATCAAAATCGGACTTTAATGGGTGAGTTTCTAGGTGTATTTCGACCCACTGAATCCGAAAATCCAACCTCTGATGACCAAAAATATGCTTGGAAAAAAGTTATGTCGCACGGTACGAAAAAGAGATGATCGAAAATATTTTTTTTCCGAATCAAAATCGGACTTTAATGGGTGAGTTTCTAGGTGTATTCCGACCAACTGAATCCGAAAATCCAACCTCTGATCACCAAAAATATGCTTGGAAAAAAGTTATGTCGCACGGTACGAAAAAGAGATAATCGAAAATATTTTTTTTCAGAATCAAAATCGGACTTCGATGGGTGAGTTTCTAGGTGTATTTCGACCCGCTGGATCCGAAAATCCAACCTTTGATGACCAAAAATATGCTTGGAAAAAAGTTATTTCGCATGGTACGAAAAAGAGATGATCGAAAATATCTGTCTCCAGGATCGAAATCGAACTTTGATGGGTGGGTTTATAGGTGTATTTCGACCCGCTGAATCCAAAAATCCAACCTTTGTTACACGAAAATATACCTGGAACGAAGGTATTTCGCATGGTACGAAAAAGAGATGATCGAAAATATTTTTTTTCAGAATCAAAATCGGACTTCGATGGGTGAGTTTCTAGGTGTATTTCGACCCGCTGAATCCGAAAATCCAACCTTTGATGACGAAAATATGCTTGGAAAAAAGTTATTTCGCATGGTACGAAAAAGAGATGATCGAAAATATCTGTCTCCAGGATCGAAATCAAACTTTGATGGGTGGGTTTATAGGTGTATTTCGACCCGCTGAATCCGACAATCCAAGCTTTGATGACCACAAATATGCTTGGAAAAAAGTTATTTCGCATGATACGAAAAAGAGATGATCGAAAATATTTTTTTTCAGACTCAAAATCGGACTTTGATGGGTGAGTTTCTAGGTGTATTTCTACCCGCTGAATCTGAAAATCCAAACTTTGATGACCAAAAATATGCTTGGAAAAAAGTTATTTCGCATGGTACGAAAAAGAGATGATCGAAAATATCTGTCTCCAGAATTGAAATCGAACTTTGATGGGTGGGTTTATAGGTGTATTTTGACCAGCTGAATCCGAGAATCCAAGCTTCGATGACCCAGAACATGCTTGGAATAAAGTTATTTCGCATGGTACGAAAAAGAGATGATCGGAAATATCTTTCTCCAGAATCGAAGTCGAACTTTGATGGGTGGGTTCATAGGTGTATTTTGACCCGCTGAATCCAAAAATCCAACCTCCGTTACACGAAAATACACCTGGAAAGAAGTTATTCCGCATGGTACGAAAAAGAGATGATCGAAAATATTTTTTTTCAGAATCGGATCGGACTTTGATGGGTGAGTTTCTAGGTGTATTTCGACCCGCTGAATCCGAAAATCCAACCTTTGATGACCAAAAATATGCTTGGAAAAAAGTTACTTCGCATGGTTCGAAAAAGAGATGATCGGAAATATCTGTCTCCAGAATTGAAATCGAACTTTGATGGGTGGGTTTATAGGTGTATTTTGACCCGCTGAATCCGAGAATCCAAGCTTTGATGACCAAAAATATGCTTGGAATAAAGTTATTTCGCATGGTACGAAAAAGAGATGATCGGAAATATCTGTCTCCAGAATTGGAATCGAACTTTGATGGGTGGGTTTATAGGTGTATTTTGACCCGCTGAATCCGAGAATCCAAGCTTGGATGACCAAAAATATGCTTGGAAAAAAGTTATTTCGCATGGTACGAAAAAGAGATGATCGGAAATATCTTTCTCCAGAATCGAAGTCGAACTTCGATGGGTGGGTTCATAGGTGTATTTTGACCCGCTGAATCCAAAAATCCAACCTTCGTTACACGAAAATACACCTGGAAAGAAGTTATTCCGCATGGTCCGACAAAGAGATGATCGAAAATATTTTTTTTCAGAATCAAAATCGGACTTTCATGGGTGAGTTTCTAGGTGTATTTCGACCCACTGAATCCGAAAATCCAACCTCTGATGACCAAAAATATGCTTGGAAAAAAGTTATTTCGCACGGTACGAAAAAGAGATGATCGAAAATATTTTTTTTCCGAATCGGAATCGGACTGTGATGGGTGAGTTTCTAGGTGTATTTCGACCCGCTGAATCCGAAATTCCAACCTTTGATGACCAAAAATATGCTTGGAAAAAAGTTATTTCGCATGGTTCGAAAAAGAGATGATCGAAAATATCTGTCTCCAGAATCGAAATCGAACTTTGATGGGTGGGTTTATAGGTGTATTTTGACCCGCTGAATCCAAAAATCCAACCTTCGTTACACGAAAATACACCTGGAAAGAAGTTATTCCGCATGGTACGAAAAAGAGATGATCGAAAATATTTTTTTTCAGAATCGGAATCGAACTTTGATGGGTGATTTTCTAGGTGTATTTCGACCCGCTGAATCCGAAAATCCAACCTTTGATGACCAAAAATATGCTTGGAAAAAAGTTATTCCGCATGGTTCGAAAAAGAGATGATCGAAAATATCTGTCTCCAGAATCAAAATCGAACTTTGATGGGTGGGTTTATAGGTGTATTTTGACCCGCTGAATCCGAAAATCCAACCTTTGTTACACGAAAATATACCTGGAACGAAGGTATTTCGCATGGTACGAAAAAGAGATGATCGAAAATATTTTTTTTCAGAATCAAAATCGGACTTCGATGGGTGAGTTTCTAGGTGTATTTCGACCCGCTGAATCCGAAAATCCAACCTTTGATGACGAAAATATGCTTGGAAAAAAGTTATTTCGCATGGTACGAAAAAGAGATGATCGAAAATATCTGTCTCCAGGATCGAAATCAAACTATGATTGGTGGGTTTATAGGTGTATTTCGACCCGCTGAATCCGACAATCCAAGCTTTGATGACCAAAAATATGCTTGGAAAAAAGTTATTTCGCATGATACGAAAAAGAGATGATCGAAAATAATTTTTTTCAGACTCAAAATCGGACTTTGATGGGTGAGTTTCTAGGTGTATTTCTACCCGCTGAATCTGAAAATCCAAACTTTGATGACCAAAAATATGCTTGGAAAAAAGTTATTTCGCATGGTACGAAAAAGAGATGATCGAAAATATCTGTCTCCAGAATTGAAATCGAACTTTGATGGGTGGGTTTATAGGTGTATTTTGACCAGCTGAATCCGAGAATCCAAGCTTCGATGACCAAAAACATGCTTGGAATAAAGTTATTTCGCATGGTACGAAAAAGAGATGATCGGAAATATCTTTCTCCAGAATCGAAGTCGAACTTTGATGGGTGGGTTTATAGGTGTATTTTGACCCGCTGAATCCAAAAATCCAACCTCCGTTACACGAAAATACACCTGGAAAGAAGTGATTCCGCATGGTACGAAAAAGAGATGATCGAAAATATTTTTTTTCAGAATCGGATCGGACTTTGATGGGTGAGTTTCTAGGTGTATTTCGACCCGCTGAATCCGAAAATCCAACCTTTGATGACCAAAAATATGCTTGGACAAAAGTTACTTCGCATGGTTCGAAAAAGAGATGATCGGAAATATCTGTCTCCAGAATTGAAATCGAACTTTGATGGGTGGGTTTATAGGTGTATTTTGACCCGCTGAATCCGAGAATCCAAGCTTTGATGACCAAAAATATGCTTGGAATAAAGTTATTTCGCATGGTACGAAAAAGAGATGATCGGAAATATCTGTCTCCAGAATTGGAATCGAACTTTGATGGGTGGGTTTATAGGTGTATTTTGACCCGCTGAATCCGAGAATCCAAGCTTGGATGACCAAAAATATGCTTGGAAAAAAGTTATTTCGCATGGTACGAAAAAGAGATGATCGGAAATATCTTTCTCCAGAATCGAAGTCGAACTTTGATGGGTGGGTTCATAGGTGTATTTTGACCCGCTAAATCCAAAAATCCAACCTTCGTTACACGAAAATACACCTGGAAAGAAGTTATTCCGCATGGTCCGACAAAGAGATGATCGAAAATATTTTTTTTCAGAATCAAAATCGGACTTTAATGGGTGAGTTTCTAGGTGTATTCCGACCCGCTGAATCCGAAAATCCAAACTTTGATGACCGAAAATATGCTTGGAAAAAAGGTATTTCGCATGATACGAAAAATAGATGATCGAAAATATTTTTTTTCAGAATCAAAATCGGACTTTGATGGGTGAGTTTCTAGGTGTATTTCGACCCGCTGAATCCGAAAATCCGAACTTTGATGACCAAAAATATGCTTGGAAAAAAGTTATTTCGCATGGTACGAAAAAGAGATGATCGAAAATATCTGTCTCCAGAATCGGAATCGAACTTTGATGGGTGGGTTCATAGGTGTGGTTTGACCCGCTGAATCAAAAAATCCAACCTTTGTTAAACGAAAATACACCTGGAAAGAAGTTACTTCGCATGGTACGAAAAAGAGATGATCAAAAATATTTTTTTTCAGAATCAAAATCGGACTTTAATGGGTGAGTTTCTAGGTGTATTTCGACCCACTGAATCCAAAAATCCAACCTCTGATGACCAAAAATATGCTTGGAAAAAAGTTATGTCGCACGGTACGAAAAAGAGATGATCGAAAATATTTTTTTTCCGAATCAAAATCGGACTTTAATGGGTGAGTTTCTAGGTGTATTTCGACCCACTGAATCCGAAAATCCAACCTCTGATGACCAAAAATATGCTTGGAAAAAAGTTATGTCGCACGGTACGAAAAAGAGATGATCGAAAATATTTTTTTACCGAATCAAAATCGGACTTTAATGGGTGAGTTTCTAGGTGTATTTCAACCAACTGAATCCGAAAATCCAACCTCTGATGACCAAAAATATGCTTGGAAAAAAGTTATGTCGCACGGTACGAAAAAGAGATGATCGAAAATATTTTTTTTCAGAATCAAAATCGGACTTCGATGGGTGAGTTTCTAGGTGTATTTCGACCCGCTGAATCCGAAAATCCAACCTTTGATGACCAAAAATATGCTTGGATAAAAGTTATTTCGCATGGTACGAAAAAGAGATGATCGAAAATATCTGTCTCCAGGATCGAAATCGAACTTTGATGGGTGGGTTTATAGGTGTATTTCGACCCGCTGAATCCAAAAATCCAAGCTTTGTTACACGAAAATATACCTGGAACGAAGGTATTTCGCATGGTACGAAAAAGAGATGATCGAAAATATTTTTTTTCAGAATCAAAATCGGACTTCGATGGGTGAGTTTCTAGGTGTATTTCGACCCGCTGAATCCGAAAATCCAACCTCTGCTGACGAAAATATGCTTGGAAAAAAGTTATTTCGCATGGTACGAAAAAGAGATGATCGAAAATATCTGTCTCCAGGATCGAAATCAATCTTTGATGGGTGGGTTTATAGGTGTATTTCGACCCGCTGAATCCGACAATCCAAGCTTTGATGACCAAAAATATGCTTGGAAAAAAGTTATTTCGCATGATACGAAAAAGAGATGATCGAAAATAATTTTTTTCAGACTCAAAATCGGACTTTGATGGGTGAGTTTCTAGGTGTATTTCTACCCGCTGAATCTGAAAATCCAAACTTTGATGACCAAAAATATGCTTGGAAAAAAGTTATTTCGCATGGTACGAAAAAGAGATGATCGAAAATATCTGTCTCCAGAATTGAAATCGAACTTTGATGGGTGGGTTTATAGGTGTATTTTGACCAGCTGAATCCGAGAATCCAAGCTTCGATGACCAAAAACATGCTTGGACAAAAGTTACTTCGCATGGTTCGAAAAAGAGATGATCGGAAATATCTTTCTCCAGAATCGGAGTCGAACTTTGATGGGTGGGTTTATAGGTGTATTTTGACCCGCTGAATCCGAGAATCCAAGCTTTGATGACCAAAAATATGCTTGGAATAAAGTTATTTCGCATGGTACGAAAAAGAGATGATCGGAAATATCTGTCTCCAGAATTGGAATCGAACTTTGATGGGTGGGTTTATAGGTGTATTTTGACCCGCTGAATCCGAGAATCCAAGCTTGGATGACCAAAAATATGCTTGGAAAAAAGTTATTTCGCATGGTACGAAAAAGAGATGATCGGAAATATCTTTCTCCAGAATCGAAGTCGAACTTTGATGGGTGGGTTCATAGGTGTATTTTGACCCGCTAAATCCAAAAATCCAACCTTCGTTACACGAAAATACACCTGGAAAGAAGTTATTCCGCATGGTCCGACAAAGAGATGATCGAAAATATTTTTTTTCAGAATCAAAATCGGACTTTAATGGGTGAGTTTCTAGGTGTATTCCGACCCGCTGAATCCGAAAATCCAAACTTTGATGACCAAAAATATGCTTGGAAAAAAGGTATTTCGCATGATACGAAAAATAGATGATCGAAAATATTTTTTTTCAGAATCAAAATCGGACTTTGATGGGTGAGTTTCTAGGTGTATTTCGACCTGCTGAATCCGAAAATCCGAACTTTGATGACCAAAAATATGCTTGGAAAAAAGTTATTTCGCATGGTACGAAAAAGAGATGATCGAAAATATCTGTCTCCAGAATCGGAATCGAACTTTGATGGGTGGGTTCATAGGTGTATTTTGACCCGCTGAATCAAAAAATCCAACCTTTGTTAAACGAAAATACACCTGGAAAGAAGTTACTTCGCATGGTACGAAAAAGAGATGATCAAAAATATTTTTCTTCGGAATCAAAATCGGACTTTAATGGGTGAGTTTCTAGGTGTATTCCGACCCGCTGAATCCGAAAATCCAAACTGTGATGACCAAAAATATGCTTGGAAAAAAGTTATTTCGCATGGTACGAAAAAGAGATGATCGAAAATATTTTTTTTCAGGATCAAAATCGGACTTTGATGGGTGAGTTTCTGGGTGTATTTCGACCCGCTGAATCCGAAAATCCAACCTTTGATGACCAAAAATATGCTTGGAAAAAAGTTATTTCGCATGGTTCGAAAAAGAGATGATCGAGAATATCTGTCTCCAGAATCAAAATCGAACTTTGATGGGTGGGTTCATAGGTGAACTTTGACCCGCTGAATCAAAAAAACCATCCTTTGTTACACGAAAATACACCTGGAAAGAAGTTATTTCGCATGGTACGTAAAAGAGATGATCGGAAATATTTTTTTTCAGAATCAAAATCGGACTTCAATGGGTGAGTTTCTAGGTGTATTTCGACCCGCTGAATCCGAAAATCCAACCTCTGATGACAAAAAATATGCTTGGAAAAAAGTTATTTCGCATGGTACGAAAAAGAGATGATCGAAAATATCTGTCTCCAGAATCGAAATCGAACTTTGATGGGTGGGTGTATAGGTGTATTTTGACCCGCTGAATCCGAAAATCTAACCTTTGTTACAGGAAAATACACCTGGAACGAAGTTATTTCGCATGGTACGAAAAAGAGATGATCGAAAATATTTTTTTTCAGAATCAAAATCGGACTTTGATGGGTGAGTTTCTAGGTGTATTCCGACCCGCTGAATCCGAAAATACGAACTTTGATGACCAAAAATATGCTTGGAAAAAAGTTATTTCGCATGGTACGAAAAAGAGATGATCGAAAATATCTGTCTCCAGAATCGAAATCGAACTTTGATGGGTGGGTTTATAGGTGTATTTTGACCCGCTGAATCCAAAAATCCAACCTTTGTTACACGACAATACACCTCGAAAGAAGTTATTTCGCATGGTACGAAAAAGAGGTGATCGAAAATATTTTTCTTCAGAATCAAAATCGGACTTTAATGGGTGAGTTTCTAGGTGTATTCCGACCCGCTGAATCCGAAAATCCAAACTTTGATGACCAAAAATATGCTTGGAAAAAAGTTATTCCGCATGGTACGAAAAAGAGATGATCGAAAATATTTTTTTTCAGGATCAAAATCGGACTTTGATGGGTGAGTTTCTGGGTGTATTCCGACCCGCTGAATCCGAAAATCCAACCTTTGATGACCAAAAATATGCTTGGAAAAAAGTTATTTCGCATGGTTCGAAAAAGAGATGATCGAGAATATCTGTCTCCAGAATCAAAATCGAACTTTGATGGGTGGGTTCATAGGTGTACTTTGACCCGCTGAATCAAAAAAACCAACCTTTGTTACACGAAAATACACCTGGAAAGAAGTTATTTCGCATGGTACGTAAAAGAGATGATCGAAAATATTTTTTTTCAGAATCAAAATCGGACTTCAATGGGTGAGTTTCTAGGTGTATTTCGACCCGCTGAATCCGAAAATCCAACCTCTGATGACAAAAAATATGCTTGGAATAAAGTTATTTCGCATGGTACGAAAAAGAGCTGATCGAAAATATCTGTCTCCAGAATCGAAATCGAACTTTGATGGGTGGGTTTATAGGTGTATTTTGACCCGCTGAATCCGAAAATCTAACCTTTGTTACAGGAAAATACACCTGGAACGAAGTTATTTCGCATGGTACGAAAAAGAGATGATCGAAAATATTTTTTTTCAGAATCAAAATCGGACTTTAATGGGTGAGTTTCTAGGTGTATTTCGACCCACTGAATCCGAAAATCCAACCTCTGATGACCAAAAATATGCTTGGAAAGAAGTTATTTCGCACGGTACGAAAAAGAGATGATCGAAAATATTTTTTTTCAGAATCAAAATAGGACTTTGACGGGTGAGTTTCTGGGTGTATTCCGACCCGCTGAATCCGAAAATGCGAACTTTGATGACCAAAAATATGCTTGGAAAAAAGTTATTTCGCATGGTACGAAAAATAGATGATCGAAAATATCTGTCTCCAGAATCGAAATCGAACTTTGATGGGTGGGTTTATAGGTGTATTTTGACCCGCTGAATCCAAAAATCCAACCTTTGTTACACGAAAATACACCTGGAAAGAAGTTATTCCGCATGGTGAGAAAAAGAGATGATCGAAAATATTTTTCTTCAGACTCGGAATCGGACTGTGATGGGTGAGTTTCTAGGTGTATTTCAAACCGCCGAATCCGAAAATCCAACCTTTGATGACCAAAAATATGCTTGGAAAAAAGATATTTCGCATGGTTCGAAAAAGAGATGATCGAAAATATCTGTCTCCAGAATCAAAATCGAACTTTGATGGGTGGGTTCATAGGTGTACTTTGACCCGCTGAATCAAAAAATCCAACCTTTGTCACACGAAAATACACCTGGAAAGAAGTTATTCCGCATGGTACGAAAAAGAGATGATCGAAAATATTTTTTTCCAGAATCGGAATCGGACTTTGATGGGTGAGTTTCTGGGTGTGTTTCGACCCGCTGAATCCAAAAATCCAACCTTTGTTACACGAAAATACACCTGGAAAGAAGTTATTCCGCATGGTACGAAAAAGAGATGATCGAAAATATTTTTTTTCAGAATCAAAATCGGACTTTGATGGGTGAGTTTCTAGGTGTATTCCGACCCGCTGAATCCGAAAATACGAACTTTGATGACCAAAAATATGCTTGGAAAAAAGTTATTTCGCATGGTACGAAAAAGAGATGATCGAAAATATCTGTCTCCAGAATCGAAATCGAACTTTGATGGGTGGGTTTATAGGTGTATTTTGACCCGCTGAATCCAAAAATCCAACCTTTGTTACACGACAATACACCTCGAAAGAAGTTATTTCGCATGGTACGAAAAAGAGGTGATCGAAAATATTTTTCTTCAGAATCAAAATCGGACTTTAATGGGTGAGTTTCTAGGTGTATTCCGACCCGCTGAATCCGAAAATCCAAACTTTGATGACCAAAAATATGCTTGGAAAAAAGTTATTCCGCATGGTACGAAAAAGAGATGATCGAAAATATTTTTTTTCAGGATCAAAATCGGACTTTGATGGGTGAGTTTCTGGGTGTATTCCGACCCGCTGAATCCGAAAATCCAACCTTTGATGACCAAAAATATGCTTGGAAAAAAGTTATTTCGCATGGTTCGAAAAAGAGATGATCGAGAATATCTGTCTCCAGAATCAAAATCGAACTTTGATGGGTGGGTTCATAGGTGTACTTTGACCCGCTGAATCAAAAAAACCAACCTTTGTTACACGAAAATACACCTGGAAAGAAGTTATTTCGCATGGTACGTAAAAGAGATGATCGAAAATATTTTTTTTCAGAATCAAAATCGGACTTCAATGGGTGAGTTTCTAGGTGTATTTCGACCCGCTGAATCCGAAAATCCAACCTCTGATGACAAAAAATATGCTTGGAAAAAAGTTATTTCGCATGGTACGAAAAAGAGCTGATCGAAAATATCTGTCTCCAGAATCGAAATCGAACTTTGATGGGTGGGTTTATAGGTGTATTTTGACCCGCTGAATCCGAAAATCTAACCTTTGTTACAGGAAAATACACCTGGAACGAAGTTATTTCGCATGGTACGAAAAAGAGATGATCGAAAATATTTTTTTTCAGAATCAAAATCGGACTTTAATGGGTGAGTTTCTAGGTGTATTTCGACCCACTGAATCCGAAAATCCAACCTCTGATGACCAAAAATATGCTTGGAAAGAAGTTATTTCGCACGGTACGAAAAAGAGATGATCGAAAATATTTTTTTTCAGAATCAAAATAGGACTTTGACGGGTGAGTTTCTGGGTGTATTCCGACCCGCTGAATCCGAAAATGCGAACTTTGATGACCAAAAATATGCTTGGAAAAAAGTTATTTCGCATGGTACGAAAAATAGATGATCGAAAATATCTGTCTCCAGAATCGAAATCGAACTTTGATGGGTGGGTTTATAGGTGTATTTTGACCCGCTGAATCCAAAAATCCAACCTTTGTTACACGAAAATACACCTGGAAAGAAGTTATTCCGCATGGTGAGAAAAAGAGATGATCGAAAATATTTTTCTTCAGACTCGGAATCGGACTGTGATGGGTGAGTTTCTAGGTGTATTTCAAACCGCCGAATCCGAAAATCCAACCTTTGATGACCAAAAATATGCTTGGAAAAAAGATATTTCGCATGGTTCGAAAAAGAGATGATCGAAAATATCTGTCTCCAGAATCAAAATCGAACTTTGATGGGTGGGTTCATAGGTGTACTTTGACCCGCTGAATCAAAAAATCCAACCTTTGTCACACGAAAATACACCTGGAAAGAAGTTATTCCGCATGGTACGAAAAAGAGATGATCGAAAATATTTTTTTCCAGAATCGGAATCGGACTTTGATGGGTGAGTTTCTGGGTGTGTTTCGACCCGCTGAATCCAAAAATCCAACCTTTGTTACACGAAAATACACCTGGAAAGAAGTTATTCCGCATGGTACGAAAAAGAGATGATCGAAAATATTTTTTTTCAGAATCAAAATCGGACTTTGATGGGTGAGTTTCTAGGTGTATTCCGACCCGCTGAATCCGAAAATACGAACTTTGATGACCAAAAATATGCTTGGAAAAAAGTTATTTCGCATGGTACGAAAAAGAGATGATCGAAAATATCTGTCTCCAGAATCGAAATCGAACTTTGATGGGTGGGTTTATAGGTGTATTTTGACCCGCTGAATCCAAAAATCCAACCTTTGTTACACGACAATACACCTCGAAAGAAGTTATTTCGCATGGTACGAAAAAGAGGTGATCGAAAATATTTTTCTTCAGAATCAAAATCGGACTTTAATGGGTGAGTTTCTAGGTGTATTCCGACCCGCTGAATCCGAAAATCCAAACTTTGATGACCAAAAATATGCTTGGAAAAAAGTTATTCCGCATGGTACGAAAAAGAGATGATCGAAAATATTTTTTTTCAGGATCAAAATCGGACTTTGATGGGTGAGTTTCTGGGTGTATTCCGACCCGCTGAATCCGAAAATCCAACCTTTGATGACCAAAAATATGCTTGGAAAAAAGTTATTTCGCATGGTTCGAAAAAGAGATGATCGAGAATATCTGTCTCCAGAATCAAAATCGAACTTTGATGGGTGGGTTCATAGGTGTACTTTGACCCGCTGAATCAAAAAAACCAACCTTTGTTACACGAAAATACACCTGGAAAGAAGTTATTTCGCATGGTACGTAAAAGAGATGATCGAAAATATTTTTTTTCAGAATCAAAATCGGACTTCAATGGGTGAGTTTCTAGGTGTATTTCGACCCGCTGAATCCGAAAATCCAACCTCTGATGACAAAAAATATGCTTGGAAAAAAGTTATTTCGCATGGTACGAAAAAGAGCTGATCGAAAATATCTGTCTCCAGAATCGAAATCGAACTTTGATGGGTGGGTTTATAGGTGTATTTTGACCCGCTGAATCCGAAAATCTAACCTTTGTTACAGGAAAATACACCTGGAACGAAGTTATTTCGCATGGTACGAAAAAGAGATGATCGAAAATATTTTTTTTCAGAATCAAAATCGGACTTTAATGGGTGAGTTTCTAGGTGTATTTCGACCCACTGAATCCGAAAATCCAACCTCTGATGACCAAAAATATGCTTGGAAAGAAGTTATTTCGCACGGTACGAAAAAGAGATGATCGAAAATATTTTTTTTCAGAATCAAAATAGGACTTTGACGGGTGAGTTTCTGGGTGTATTCCGACCCGCTGAATCCGAAAATGCGAACTTTGATGACCAAAAATATGCTTGGAAAAAAGTTATTTCGCATGGTACGAAAAATAGATGATCGAAAATATCTGTCTCCAGAATCGAAATCGAACTTTGATGGGTGGGTTTATAGGTGTATTTTGACCCGCTGAATCCAAAAATCCAACCTTTGTTACACGAAAATACACCTGGAAAGAAGTTATTCCGCATGGTGAGAAAAAGAGATGATCGAAAATATTTTTCTTCAGACTCGGAATCGGACTGTGATGGGTGAGTTTCTAGGTGTATTTCAAACCGCCGAATCCGAAAATCCAACCTTTGATGACCAAAAATATGCTTGGAAAAAAGATATTTCGCATGGTTCGAAAAAGAGATGATCGAAAATATCTGTCTCCAGAATCAAAATCGAACTTTGATGGGTGGGTTCATAGGTGTACTTTGACCCGCTGAATCAAAAAATCCAACCTTTGTTACACGAAAATACACCTGGAAAGAAGTTATTCCGCATGGTACGAAAAAGAGATGATCGAAAATATTTTTTTTCAGAATCGGAATCGGACTTTGATGGGTGAGTTTCTGGGTGTGTTTCGACCCGCTGAATCCAAAAATCCAACCTTTGTTACACGAAAATACACCTGGAAAGAAGTTATTCCGCATGGTACGAAAATGAGATGATCGAAAATATTTTTTTTCAGAATCAAAATCGGACTTTGATGGGTGAGTTTCTAGGTGTATTCCGACCCGCTGAATCCGAAAATACGAACTTTGATGACCAAAAATATGCTTGGAAAAAAGTTATTTCGCATGGTACGAAAAAGAGATGATCGAAAATATCTGTCTCCAGAATCGAAATCAAACTTTGATGGGTGGGTTTATAGGTGTATTTTGACCCGCTGAATCCAAAAATCCAACCTTTGTTACACGACAATACACCTCGAAAGAAGTTATTTCGCATGGTACGAAAAAGAGGTGATCGAAAATATTTTTCTTCGGAATCAAAATCGGACTTTAATGGGTGAGTTTCTAGGTGTATTTCGACCCGCTGAATCCGAAAATCCAAACTTTGATGACCAAAAATATGCTTGGAAAAAAGTTATTCCGCATGGTACGAAAAAGAGATGATCGAAAATATTTTTTTTCAGGATCAAAATCGGACTTTGATGGGTGAGTTTCTGGGTGTATTTCGACCCGCTGAATCCGAAAATCCAACCTTTGATGACCAAAAATATGCTTGGAAAAAAGTTATTTCGCATGGTTCGAAAAAGAGATGATCGAGAATATCTGTCTCCAGAATCAAAATCGAACTTTGATGGGTGGGTTCATAGGTGTACTTTGAACCGCTGAATCAAAAAAACCAACCTTTGTTACACGAAAATACACCTGGAAAGAAGTTATTTCGCATGGTACGTAAAAGAGATGATCGAAAAAATTTTTTTTCAGAATCAAAATCGGACTTCAATGGGTGAGTTTCTAGGTGTATTTCGACCCGCTGAATCCGAAAATCCAACCTCTGATGACAAAAAATATGCTTGGAAAAAAGTTATTCCGCATGGTACGAAAGAGAGATGATCGAAAATATCTGTCTCCAGAATCGAAATCGAACTTTGATGGGTGGGTTTATAGGTGTATTTTGACCCGCTGAATCCGAAAATCTAACCTTTGTTACAGGAAAATACACCTGGAACGAAGTTATTTCGCATGGTACGAAAAAGAGATGATCGAAAATATTTTTTTTCAGAATCAAAATCGGACTTTAATGGGTGAGTTTCTAGGTGTATTTCGACCCACTGAATCCGAAAATCCAACCTCTGATGACCAAAAATATGCTTGGAAAAAAGTTATTTCGCACGGTACGAAAAAGAGATGATCGAAAATATTTTTTTTCAGAATCAAAATAGGACTTTGATGGGTGAGTTTCTGGGTGTATTCCGACCCGCTGAATCCGAAAATGCGAACTTTGATGACCAAAAACATGCTTGGAAAAATGTTATTTCGCATGGTACGAAAAAGAGATGATCGAAAATATCTGTCTCCAGAATCGAAATCGAACTTTGATGGGTGGGTTTATAGGTGTATTTTGACCCGCTGAATCCAAAAATCCAACCTTTGTTACACGAAAATACACCTGGAAAGAAGTTATTCCGCATGGTGAGAAAAAGAGATGATCGAAAATATTTTTTTTCAGACTCGGAATCGGACTGTGATGGGTGAGTTTCTAGGTGTACTCCGACCCGCTGAATCCGAAAATACGAACTTTGATGACCAAAAATATGCTTGGAAAGAAGTTATTTCGCATGGTACGAAAAAGAGATGATCGAAAATATCTGTCTCCAGAATCGAAATCGAACTTTGATGGGTGGGTTTATAGGTGTATTTTGACCCGCTGAATCGAAAAATCCAACCTTTGTTACACGACAATACACCTCGAAAGAAGTTATTTCGCATGGTACGAAAAAGAGGTGATCGAAAATATTTTTCTTCAGAATCAAAATCGGACTTTAATGGGTGAGTTTCTAGGTGTATTCCGACCCGCTGAATCCGAAAATCCAAACTTTGATGACCAAAAATATGCTTGGAAAGAAGTTATTTCGCACGGTACGAAAAAGAGATGATCGAAAATATTTTTTTTCAGAATCGGAATCAGACTTTGATGGGTGAGTTTCTAGGTGTATTTCGACCCGCTGAATACGAAATCCCAACCTTTGATGACCAAAAATATGCTTGGAAAAAAGTTATTTCGCATGGTACGAAAAAGAGATGATCGAAAATATCTGTCTCCAGAATCAAAATCGAACTTTGATGGGTGGGTTCATAGGTGTACTTTGACCCGCTGAATCAAAAAAACCAACCTTTGTTACACGAAAATACACCTGGAAAGAATTTATTTCGCATGGTACGTAAAAGAGATGATCGAAAATATTTTTTTTCAGAATCAAAATCGGACTTTGATGGGTGAGTTTCTAGGTGTATTCCGACCCGCTGAATCCGAAAATACGAACTTTGATGACCAAAAATATGCTTGGAAAAAAATTATTTCGCATGGTACGAAAAAGAGATGATCGAAAATATTTTTTTTCAGAATCAAAATCGGACTTTAATGGGTGAGTTTCTAGGTGTATTTCGACCCACTGAATCCGAAAATCCGACCTCTGATGACCAAAAATATGCTTGGAAAGAAGTTATTTCGCACGGTACGAAAAAGAGATGATCGAAAATATTTTTTTTCAGAATCAAAATAGGACTTTGATGGGTGAGTTTCTGGGTGTATTCCGACCCGCTGAATCCGAAAATGCGAACTTTAATGACCAAAAATATGCTTGGAAAAATGTTATTTCGCATGGTACGAAAAAGAGATGATCGAAAATATCTGTCTCCAGAATCGAAATCGAACTTTGATGGGTGGGTTTATAGGTGTATTTTGACCCGCTGAATCCAAAAATCCAACCTTTGTTACACGAAAATACACCTGGAAAGAAGTTATTCCGCATGGTGAGAAAAAGAGATGATCGAAAATATTTTTTTTCAGACTCGTAATCGGACTGTGATGGGTGAGTTTCTAGGTGTATTTCAAACCGCCGAATCCGAAAATCCAACCTTTGATGACCAAAAATATGCTTGGAAAAAAGATATTTCGCATGGTTCGAAAAAGAGATGATCGAAAATATCTGTCTCCAGAATCAAAATCGAACTTTGATGGGTGGGTTCATAGGTGTACTTTGACCCGCTGAATCAAAAAATCCAACCTTTGTCACACGAAAATACACCTGGAAAGAAGTTATTCCGCATGGTACGAAAAAGAGATGATCGAAAATATTTTTTTTCAGAATCGGAATCGGACTTTGATGGGTGAGTTTCTAGGTGTATTCCGACCCGCTGAATCCGAAAATACGAACTTTGATGACCAAAAATATGCTTGGAAAAAAGTTATTTCGCATGGTACGAAAAAGAGATGATCGAAAATATCTGTCTCCAGAATCGAAATCGAACTTTGATGGGTGGGTTTATAGGTGTATTTTGACCCGCTGAATCCAAAAATCCAACCTTTGTTACACGACAATACACCTCGAAAGAAGTTATTTCGCATGATACGAAAAAGAGGTGATCGAAAATATTTTTCTTCAGAATCAAAATCGGACTTTAATGGGTGAGTTTCTAGGTGTATTTCGACCCACTGAATCCGAAAATCCAACCTCTGATGACCAAAAATATGCTTGGAAAGAAGTTATTTCGCACGGTACGAAAAAGAGATGATCGAAAATATTTTTTTTCAGAATCAAAATAGGACTTTGATGGGTGAGTTTCTGGGTGTATTCCGACCCGCTGAATCCGAAAATGCGAACTTTGATGACCAAAAATATGCTTGGAAAAAAGTTATTTCGCATGGTACGAAAAAGAGATGATCGAAAATATCTGTCTCCAGAATCGAAATCGAACTTTGATGGGTGGGTTTATAGGTGTATTTTGACCCGCTGAATCCAAAAATCCAACCTTTGTTACACGAAAATACACCTGGAAAGAAGTTATTCCGCATGGTGAGAAAAAGAGATGATCGAAAATATTTTTTTTCAGACTCGGAATCGGACTGTGATGGGTGAGTTTATAGGTGTATTTCAAACCGCCGAATCCGAAAATCTAACCTTTGATGACCAAAAATATGCTTGGAAAAAAGATATTTCGCATGGTTCGAAAAAGAGATGATCGAAAATATCTGTCTCCAGAATCAAAATCGAACTTTGATGGGTGGGTTCATAGGTGTACTTTGACCCGCTGAATCAAAAAATCCAACCTTTGTCACACGAAAATACACTTGGAAAGAAGTTATTCCGCATGGTACGAAAAAGAGATGATCGAAAATATTTTTTTTCAGAATCGGAATCGGACTTTGATGGGTGAGTTTCTGGGTGTGTTTCGACCCGCTGAATCCAAAAATCCAACCTTTGTTACACGAAAATACACCTGAAAAGAAGTTATTCCGCATGGTACGAAAAAGAGATGATCGAAAATATTTTTTTTCAGAATCAAAATCGGACTTTGATGGGTGAGTTTCTAGGTGTATTCCGACCCGCTGAATCCGAAAATACGAACTTTGATGACCAAAAATATGCTTGGAAAGAAGTTATTTCGCATGGTACGAAAAAGAGATGATCGAAAATATCTGTCTCCAGAATCGAAATCGAACTTTGATGGGTGGGTTTATAGGTGTATTTTGACCCGCTGAATCCAAAAATCCAACCTTTGTTACACGACAATACACCTCGAAAGAAGTTATTTCGCATGGTACGAAAAAGAGGTGATCGAAAATATTTTTCTTCAGAATCAAAATCGGACTTTAATGGGTGAGTTTCTAGGTGTATTCCGACCCGCTGAATCCGAAAATCCAAACTTTGATGACCAAAAATATGCTTGGAAAGAAGTTATTTCGCACGGTACGAAAAAGAGATGATCGAAAATATTTTTTTTCAGACTCGGAATCGGACTTTGATGGGTGAGTTTCTAGGTGTATTTCGACCCGCTGAATACGAAAATCCAACCTTTGATGACCAAAAATATGCTTGGAAAAAAGTTATTTCGCATGGTTCAAAAAAGAGATGATCGAAAATATCTGTCTCCAGAATCAAAATCGAACTTTGATGGGTGGGTTCATAGGTGTACTTTGACCCGCTGAATCAAAAAAACCAACCTTTGTTACACGAAAATACACCTGGAAAGAAGTTATTTCGCATGGTACGTAAAAGAGATGATCGAAAATATTTTTTTTCAGAATTGAAATCGGACTTCAATGGGTGAGTTTCTAGGTGTATTTCGACCCGCTGAATCCGAAAATCCAACCTCTGATGACCAAAAATATGCTTGGAAAAAAGTTATTTCGCATGGTACGAAAAAGAGATGATCGAAAATATCTGTCTCCAGAATCGAAATCGAACTTTGATGGGTGGGTTTATAGGTGTATTTTGACCCGCTGAATCCGAAAATCTAACCTTTGTGACAGGAAAATACACCTGGAACGAAGTTATTTCGCATGGTACGAAAAAGAGATGATCGAAAATATTTTTTTTCAGAATCAAAATCGGACTTTAATGGGTGAGTTTCTAGGTGTATTTCGACCCACTGAATCCGGAAATCCAACCTCTGATGACCAAAAATATGCTTGGAAAGAAGTTATTTCGCACGGTACGAAAAAGAGATGATCGAAAATATTTTTTTTCAGAATCAAAATAGGACTTTGATGGGTGAGTTTCTGGGTGTATTCCGACCCGCTGAATCCGAAAATGCGAACTTTGATGACCAAAAACATGCTTGGAAAAAAGTTATTTCGCATGGTACGAAAAAGAGATGATCGAAAATATCTGTCTCCAGAATCGAAATCGAACTTTGATGGGTGGGTTTATAGGTGTATTTTGACCCGCTGAATCCAAAAATGCAACCTTTGTTACACGAAAATACACCTGGAAAGAAGTTATTTCGCATGGTACGAAAAAGAGATGATCGAAAATATTTTTTTTCAGAATCGAAATCATACTTTAATGGGTGAGTTTCTAGGTGTATTTCGACCCACTGAATCCGAAAATCCAACCTCTGATGACCAAAAATATGCTTGGAAAGAAGTTATTTCGCACGGTACGAAAAAGAGATGATCGAAAATATTTTTTTTCAGAATCGGAATCGGACTTTGATGGGTGAGTTTCTAGGTGTATTTCGACCCGCTGAATACGAAAATCCAACCTTTGATGACCAAAAATATGCTTGGAAAAAAGTTATTTCGCATGGTTCGAAAAAGAGATGATCGAAAATATCTGTCTCCAGAATCAAAATCGAACTTTGATGGGTGGGTTCATAGGTGTATTTTGACCCGCTGAATCCAAAAATCCAACCTTTGTTACACGAAAATACACCTGGAAAGAAGTTATTTCGCATGGTACGAAAAAGAGATGATCGAAAATATTTTTTTTCAGAATCAAAATCGGACTTTAATGGGTGAGTTTCTAGGTGTAATTCGACCCACTGAATCCGAAAATCCAACCTCTGATGACCAAAAATATGCTTGGAAAGAAGTTATTTCGCACGGTACGAAAAAGAGATGATCGAAAATATTTTTTTTCAGAATCGGAATCGGACTTTGATGGGTGAGTTTCTAGGTGTATTTCGACCCGCTGAATCCGAAAATCCAACCTTTGATGACCAAAAATATGCTTGGAAAAAAGTTATTTCGCATGGTTCGGAAAAGAGATGATCGAAAATATCTGTCTCCAGAATCAAAATCGAACTTTGATGGGTGAGTTCATAGGTGAACTTTGACCCGCTGAATCAAAAAAACCAACCTTTGTTACACGAAAGTACACCTGGAAAGAAGTTATTTCGCATGGTACGTAAAAGAGATGATCGAAAATATTTTTTTTCAGAATCAAAATCGGACTTCAATGGGTGAGTTTCTAGGTGTATTTCGACCCGCTGAATCCGAAAATCCAACCACTGATGACCAAAAATATGCTTGGAAAAATGTTATTTCGCATGGTACGAAAAAGAGATGATCGAAAATATCTGTCTCCAGAAGCGAAATCGAACTTTGATGGGTGGGTTTATAGGTGTATTTTGACCCGCTGAATCCGAAAATCCAACCTTTGTTACACGCCAATACACCCCGAAAGAAGTTATTTCGCATGGTACGAAAAAGAGATGATCGAAAATATTTTTTTTCAGAATCAAAATCGGACTTTAATGGGTGAGTTTCTAGGTGTATTCCGACCCGCTGAATCCGAAAATCCTAACTTTGATGACCAAAAATATGCTTGGAAAAAAGTTATTCCGCATGGTACGAAAAAGAGATGATCGAAAATATTTTTTTTCAGGATCAAAATCGGACTTTGATGGGTGAGTTTCTGGGTGTATTTCGACCCGCTAAATCCGAAAATCCAACCTTTGATGACCAAAAATATGCTTGGAAAAAAGTTATTTCGCATGGTACGAAAAAGAGATGATTGAAATTATCTCTCTCCAGAATCAAAATCGAACTGTGATGGGTGGGTTCATAGGTGTATTTTGACCCGCTGAATCTAAAAATCCAACCTTTGTTACACGAAAATACACCTGGAAAGAAGTTATTCCGCATGGTACGAAAAAGAGATGATCGAAAATATTTTTTTTCAGAATCAAAATCGGACTTTAATGGGTGAGTTTCTAGGTGTATTCCGACCCGCTGAATCCGAAAATCCAACCTCTGATGACCAAAAATATGCTTGGAAAAAAGTTATTTCGCATGGTTCGAAAAAGAGATGATCGAAAGTATCTGTCTCCAGAATCAAAATCGAACTTTGATGGGTGGGTTCATAGGTGTATTTTGACCCGCTGAATCCAAAAATCCAACCTTTGTTACACGAAAATACACCTGGAAA
Source organism: Phymatocera aterrima (assembly GCA_963170745.1). Lineage (NCBI taxonomy): Eukaryota > Metazoa > Arthropoda > Insecta > Hymenoptera > Tenthredinidae > Phymatocera > Phymatocera aterrima. The sequence goes on along the minus strand of CAUJGY010000138.1, from coordinate 185,489 downwards.
GAAGTTATTCCGCATGGTACGAAAAAGAGATGATCGAAAATATTTTTTTTCAGAATCAAAATCGGACTTTAATGGGTGAGTTTCTAGGTGTATTTCGACCCACTGAATCCGGAAATCCAACCTCTGATGACCAAAAATATGCTTGGAAAGAAGTTATTTCGCACGGTACGAAAAAGAGATGATCGAAAATATTTTTTTTCAGAATCAAAATAGGACTTTGATGGGTGAGTTTCTGGGTGTATTCCGACCCGCTGAATCCGAAAATGCGAACTTTGATGACCAAAAACATGCTTGGAAAAAAGTTATTTCGCATGGTACGAAAAAGAGATGATCGAAAATATCTGTCTCCAGAATCGAAATCGAACTTTGATGGGTGGGTTTATAGGTGTATTTTGACCCGCTGAATCCAAAAATGCAACCTTTGTTACACGAAAATACACCTGGAAAGAAGTTATTTCGCATGGTACGAAAAAGAGATGATCGAAAATATTTTTTTTCAGAATCGAAATCATACTTTAATGGGTGAGTTTCTAGGTGTATTTCGACCCACTGAATCCGAAAATCCAACCTCTGATGACCAAAAATATGCTTGGAAAGAAGTTATTTCGCACGGTACGAAAAAGAGATGATCGAAAATATTTTTTTTCAGAATCGGAATCGGACTTTGATGGGTGAGTTTCTAGGTGTATTTCGACCCGCTGAATACGAAAATCCAACCTTTGATGACCAAAAATATGCTTGGAAAAAAGTTATTTCGCATGGTTCGAAAAAGAGATGATCGAAAATATCTGTCTCCAGAATCAAAATCGAACTTTGATGGGTGGGTTCATAGGTGTATTTTGACCCGCTGAATCCAAAAATCCAACCTTTGTTACACGAAAATACACCTGGAAAGAAGTTATTTCGCATGGTACGAAAAAGAGATGATCGAAAATATTTTTTTTCAGAATCAAAATCGGACTTTAATGGGTGAGTTTCTAGGTGTAATTCGACCCACTGAATCCGAAAATCCAACCTCTGATGACCAAAAATATGCTTGGAAAGAAGTTATTTCGCACGGTACGAAAAAGAGATGATCGAAAATATTTTTTTTCAGAATCGGAATCGGACTTTGATGGGTGAGTTTCTAGGTGTATTTCGACCCGCTGAATCCGAAAATCCAACCTTTGATGACCAAAAATATGCTTGGAAAAAAGTTATTTCGCATGGTTCGGAAAAGAGATGATCGAAAATATCTGTCTCCAGAATCAAAATCGAACTTTGATGGGTGAGTTCATAGGTGAACTTTGACCCGCTGAATCAAAAAAACCAACCTTTGTTACACGAAAGTACACCTGGAAAGAAGTTATTTCGCATGGTACGTAAAAGAGATGATCGAAAATATTTTTTTTCAGAATCAAAATCGGACTTCAATGGGTGAGTTTCTAGGTGTATTTCGACCCGCTGAATCCGAAAATCCAACCACTGATGACCAAAAATATGCTTGGAAAAATGTTATTTCGCATGGTACGAAAAAGAGATGATCGAAAATATCTGTCTCCAGAAGCGAAATCGAACTTTGATGGGTGGGTTTATAGGTGTATTTTGACCCGCTGAATCCGAAAATCCAACCTTTGTTACACGCCAATACACCCCGAAAGAAGTTATTTCGCATGGTACGAAAAAGAGATGATCGAAAATATTTTTTTTCAGAATCAAAATCGGACTTTAATGGGTGAGTTTCTAGGTGTATTCCGACCCGCTGAATCCGAAAATCCTAACTTTGATGACCAAAAATATGCTTGGAAAAAAGTTATTCCGCATGGTACGAAAAAGAGATGATCGAAAATATTTTTTTTCAGGATCAAAATCGGACTTTGATGGGTGAGTTTCTGGGTGTATTTCGACCCGCTAAATCCGAAAATCCAACCTTTGATGACCAAAAATATGCTTGGAAAAAAGTTATTTCGCATGGTACGAAAAAGAGATGATTGAAATTATCTCTCTCCAGAATCAAAATCGAACTGTGATGGGTGGGTTCATAGGTGTATTTTGACCCGCTGAATCTAAAAATCCAACCTTTGTTACACGAAAATACACCTGGAAAGAAGTTATTCCGCATGGTACGAAAAAGAGATGATCGAAAATATTTTTTTTCAGAATCAAAATCGGACTTTAATGGGTGAGTTTCTAGGTGTATTCCGACCCGCTGAATCCGAAAATCCAACCTCTGATGACCAAAAATATGCTTGGAAAAAAGTTATTTCGCATGGTTCGAAAAAGAGATGATCGAAAGTATCTGTCTCCAGAATCAAAATCGAACTTTGATGGGTGGGTTCATAGGTGTATTTTGACCCGCTGAATCCAAAAATCCAACCTTTGTTACACGAAAATACACCTGGAAAGAAGTTATTCCGCATGGTACGAAAAAGAGATGATCGAAAATATTTTTTTTCAGAATCAAAATCGGACTTTAATGGGTGAGTTTCTAGGTGTATTCCGACCCGCTGAATCCGAAAATCCAACCTCTGATGACCAAAAATATGCTTGGAAAAAAGTTATTTCGCATGGTACGAAAAAGAGATGATCGAAAATATCTGTCTCCGGAATCGAAATCGAACTTTGATGGGTGGGTTCATAGGTGTGTTTTGACTCGCTGGATCCAAAAATCCAACCTTTGTTACACGAAAATACACCTGGAAAGAAGTTATTCCGCATGGTACGAAAAAGAGATGATCGAAAATATTTTTTTTCAGAATCAAAATCGGACTTTGATGGGTGAGTTTCTAGGTGTATGTCGACCCGCTGATTCCGAAAATGCGAACTTTGATGACCAAAAATATGCTTGTAAAAAAGTTATTTCGCATGGTACGAAAAAGAGATGATCGAAAAGATCTGTCTCCAGAATCGAAATCGAACTTTGATGGGTGGGTTTATTGGTGTATTTCGACCCGCTGAATCTAAAAATCCAACCTTTGTTACACGAAAATACACCTGGAAAGAAGTTATTCCGCATGGTGAGAAAAAGAGATGATCGAAAATATTTTTTTTCAGACTCGGAATCGGACTGTGATGGGTGAGTTTCTAGGTGTATTTCAAACCGCCGAATCCGAAAATCCAACCTTTGATGACCAAAAATATGCTTGGAAAAAAGATATTTCGCATGGTTCGAAAAAGAGATGATCGAAAATATTTTTTTTCAGAATCGAAATCGTACTATAATGGGTGAGTTTCTAGGTGTATTTCGACCCACTGAATCCGAAAATCCAACCTCTGATGACCAAAAATATGCTTGGAAAGAAGTTATTTCGCACGGTACGAAAAAGAGATGATCGAAAATATTTTTTTTCAGAATCAAAATAGGACTTTGATGGGTGAGTTTCTGGGTGTATTCCGACCCGCTGAATCCGAAAATGCGAACTTTGATGACCAAAAATATGCTTGGAAAAAAGTTATTTCGCATGGTACGAAAAAGAGATGATCGAAAATATCTGTCTCCAGAATCGAAATCGAACTTCGATGGGTGGGTTTATAGGTGTATTTTGACCCGCTGAATCCAAAAATCCAACCTTTGTTACACGAAAATACACCTGGAAAGAAGTTATTTCGCATGGTACGAAAAAGAGATGATCGAAAATATTTTTTTTCAGAATCGAAATCGGACTTTAATGGGTGAGTTTCTAGGTGTATTTCGACCCACTGAATCCGACAATCCAACCTCTGATGACCAAAAATATGCTTGGAAAGAAGTTATTTCGCACGGTACGAAAAAGAGATGATCGAAAATATTTTTTTTCAGAATCGGAATCGGACTTTGATGGGTGAGTTTCTAGGTGTATTCCGACCCGCTGAATACGAAAATGCAACCTTTGATGACCAAAAATATGCTTGGAAAAAAGTTATTTCGCATGGTTCGAAAAAGAGATGATCGAAAATATCTGTCTCCAGAATCAAAATCGAACTTTGATGGGTGGGTTCATAGGTGTACTTTGACCCGCTGAATCAAAAAAACCAACCTTTGTTACACGAAAATACACCTGGAAAGAAGTTATTTCGCATGGTACGTAAAAGAGATGATCGAAAATATTTTTTTTCAGAATTGAAATCGGACTTCAATGGGTGAGTTTCTAGGTGTATTTCGACCCGCTGAATCCGAAAATCCAACCTCTGATGACCAAAAATATGCTTGGAAAAAAGTTATTTCGCATGGTACGAAAAAGAGATGATCGAAAATATCTGTTTCCAGAATCGAAATCGAACTTTGATGTGTGGGTTTATAGGTGTATTTTGACCCGCTGAATCCGAAAATCTAACCTTTGTTACAGGAAAATACACCTGGAACGAAGTTATTTCGCATGGTACGAAAAAGAGATGATCGAAAATATTTTTTTTCAGAATCAAAATCGGACTTTAATGGGTGAGTTTCTAGGTGTATTTCGACCCACTGAATCCGGAAATCCAACCTCTGATGACCAAAAATATGCTTGGAAAGAAGTTATTTCGCACGGTACGAAAAAGAGATGATCGAAAATATTTTTTTTCAGAATCAAAATAGGACTTTGATGGGTGAGTTTCTGGGTGTATTCCGACCCGCTGAATCCGAAAATGCGAACTTTGATGACCAAAAACATGCTTGGAAAAAAGTTATTTCGCATGGTACGAAAAAGAGATGATCGAAAATATCTGTCTCCAGAATCGAAATCGAACTTTGATGGGTGGGTTTATAGGTGTATTTTGACCCGCTGAATCCAAAAATGCAACCTTTGTTCCACGAAAATACACCTGGAAAGAAGTTATTTCGCATGGTACGAAAAAGAGATGATCGAAAATATTTTTTTTCAGAATCGAAATCGGACTTTAATGGGTGAGTTTCTAGGTGTATTCCGACCCGCTGAATCCGAAAATACGAACTTTGATGACCAAAAATATGCTTGGAAAAAAATTATTTCGCATGGTACGAAAAAGAGATGATCGAAAATATTTTTTTTCAGGATCAAAATCGGACTTTGATGGGTGAGTTTCTGGGTGTATTTCGACCCGCTAAATCCGAAAATCCAACCTTTGATGACCAAAAATATGCTTGGAAAAAAGTTATTTCGCATGGTACGAAAAAGAGATGATTGAAATTATCTCTCTCCAGAATCAAAATCGAACTGTGATGGGTGGGTTCATAGGTGTATTTTGACCCGCTGAATCTAAAAATCCAACCTTTGTTACACGAAAATACACCTGGAAAGAAGTTATTCCGCATGGTACGAAAAAGAGATGATCGAAAATATTTTTTTTCAGAATCAAAATCGGACTTTAATGGGTGAGTTTCTAGGTGTATTCCGACCCGCTGAATCCGAAAATCCAACCTCTGATGACCAAAAATATGCTTGGAAAAAAGTTATTTCGCATGGTTCGAAAAAGAGATGATCGAAAGTATCTGTCTCCAGAATCAAAATCGAACTTTGATGGGTGGGTTCATAGGTGTATTTTGACCCGCTGAATCCAAAAATCCAACCTTTGTTACACGAAAATACACCTGGAAAGAAGTTATTCCGCATGGTACGAAAAAGAGATGATCGAAAATATTTTTTTTCAGAATCAAAATCGGACTTTAATGGGTGAGTTTCTAGGTGTATTCCGACCCGCTGAATCCGAAAATCCAACCTCTGATGACCAAAAATATGCTTGGAAAAAAGTTATTTCGCATGGTACGAAAAAGAGATGATCGAAAATATCTGTCTCCGGAATCGAAATCGAACTTTGATGGGTGGGTTCATAGGTGTGTTTTGACTCGCTGGATCCAAAAATCCAACCTTTGTTACACGAAAATACACCTGGAAAGAAGTTATTCCGCATGGTACGAAAAAGAGATGATCGAAAATATTTTTTTTCAGAATCAAAATCGGACTTTGATGGGTGAGTTTCTAGGTGTATGTCGACCCGCTGATTCCGAAAATGCGAACTTTGATGACCAAAAATATGCTTGTAAAAAAGTTATTTCGCATGGTACGAAAAAGAGATGATCGAAAAGATCTGTCTCCAGAATCGAAATCGAACTTTGATGGGTGGGTTTATTGGTGTATTTCGACCCGCTGAATCTAATAATCCAACCTTTGTTACACGAAAATACACCTGGAAAGAAGTTATTTCGCATGGTACGAAAAAGAGATGATCGAAAATATTTTTTTTCAGAATCGAAATCATACTTTAATGGGTGAGTTTCTAGGTGTATTTCGACCCACTGAATCCGAAAATCCAACCTCTGATGACCAAAAATATGCTTGGAAAGAAGTTATTTCGCACGGTACGAAAAAGAGATGATCGAAAATATTTTTTTTCAGAATCGGAATCGGACTTTGATGGGTGAGTTTCTAGGTGTATTTCGACCCGCTGAATACGAAAATCCAACCTTTGATGACCAAAAATATGCTTGGAAAAAAGTTATTTCGCATGGTTCGAAAAAGAGATGATCGAAAATATCTGTCTCCAGAATCAAAATCGAACTTTGATGGGTGGGTTCATAGGTGTATTTTGACCCGCTGAATCCAAAAATCCAACCTTTGTTACACGAAAATACACCTGGAAAGAAGTTATTTCGCATGGTACGAAAAAGAGATGATCGAAAATATTTTTTTTCAGAATCAAAATCGGACTTTAATGGGTGAGTTTCTAGGTGTAATTCGACCCACTGAATCCGAAAATCCAACCTCTGATGACCAAAAATATGCTTGGAAAGAAGTTATTTCGCACGGTACGAAAAAGAGATGATCGAAAATATTTTTTTTCAGAATCGGAATCGGACTTTGATGGGTGAGTTTCTAGGTGTATTTCGACCCGCTGAATCCGAAAATCCAACCTTTGATGACCAAAAATATGCTTGGAAAAAAGTTATTTCGCATGGTTCGGAAAAGAGATGATCGAAAATATCTGTCTCCAGAATCAAAATCGAACTTTGATGGGTGGGTTCATAGGTGTACTTTGACCCGCTGAATCAAAAAAACCAACCTTTGTTACACGAAAGTACACCTGGAAAGAAGTTATTTCGCATGGTACGTAAAAGAGATGATCGAAAATATTTTTTTTCAGAATCAAAATCGGACTTCAATGGGTGAGTTTCTAGGTGTATTTCGACCCGCTGAATCCGAAAATCCAACCACTGATGACCAAAAATATGCTTGGAAAAATGTTATTTCGCATGGTACGAAAAAGAGATGATCGAAAATATCTGTCTCCAGAATCGAAATCGAACTTTGATGGGTGGGTTTATAGGTGTATTTTGACCCGCTGAATCCGAAAATCCAACCTTTGTTACACGCCAATACACCCCGAAAGAAGTTATTTCGCATGGTACGAAAAAGAGATGATCGAAAATATTTTTTTTCAGAATCAAAATCGGACTTTAATGGGTGAGTTTCTAGGTGTATTCCGACCCGCTGAATCCGAAAATCCTAACTTTGATGACCAAAAATATGCTTGGAAAAAAGTTATTCCGCATGGTACGAAAAAGAGATGATCGAAAATATTTTTTTTCAGGATCAAAATCGGACTTTGATGGGTGAGTTTCTGGGTGTATTTCGACCCGCTAAATCCGAAAATCCAACCTTTGATGACCAAAAATATGCTTGGAAAAAAGTTATTTCGCATGGTACGAAAAAGAGATGATTGAAATTATCTCTCTCCAGAATCAAAATCGAACTGTGATGGGTGGGTTCATAGGTGTATTTTGACCCGCTGAATCTAAAAATCCAACCTTTGTTACACGAAAATACACCTGGAAAGAAGTTATTCCGCATGGTACGAAAAAGAGATGATCGAAAATATTTTTTTTCAGAATCAAAATCGGACTTTAATGGGTGAGTTTCTAGGTGTATTCCGACCCGCTGAATCCGAAAATCCAACCTCTGATGACCAAAAATATGCTTGGAAAAAAGTTATTTCGCATGGTTCGAAAAAGAGATGATCGAAAGTATCTGTCTCCAGAATCAAAATCGAACTTTGATGGGTGGGTTCATAGGTGTATTTTGACCCGCTGAATCCAAAAATCCAACCTTTGTTACACGAAAATACACCTGGAAAGAAGTTATTCCGCATGGTACGAAAAAGAGATGATCGAAAATATTTTTTTTCAGAATCAAAATCGGACTTTAATGGGTGAGTTTCTAGGTGTATTCCGACCCGCTGAATCCGAAAATCCAACCTCTGATGACCAAAAATATGCTTGGAAAAAAGTTATTTCGCATGGTACGAAAAAGAGATGATCGAAAATATCTGTCTCCGGAATCGAAATCGAACTTTGATGGGTGGGTTCATAGGTGTGTTTTGACTCGCTGGATCCAAAAATCCAACCTTTGTTACACGAAAATACACCTGGAAAGAAGTTATTCCGCATGGTACGAAAAAGAGATGATCGAAAATATTTTTTTTCAGAATCAAAATCGGACTTTGATGGGTGAGTTTCTAGGTGTATGTCGACCCGCTGATTCCGAAAATGCGAACTTTGATGACCAAAAATATGCTTGTAAAAAAGTTATTTCGCATGGTACGAAAAAGAGATGATCGAAAAGATCTGTCTCCAGAATCGAAATCGAACTTTGATGGGTGGGTTTATTGGTGTATTTCGACCCGCTGAATCTAAAAATCCAACCTTTGTTACACGAAAATACACCTGGAAAGAAGTTATTCCGCATGGTGAGAAAAAGAGATGATCGAAAATATTTTTTTTCAGACTCGGAATCGGACTGTGATGGGTGAGTTTCTAGGTGTATTTCAAACCGCCGAATCCGAAAATCCAACCTTTGATGACCAAAAATATGCTTGGAAAAAAGATATTTCGCATGGTTCGAAAAAGAGATGATCGAAAATATTTTTTTTCAGAATCGAAATCGTGCTATAATGGGTGAGTTTCTAGGTGTATTTCGACCCACTGAATCCGAAAATCCAACCTCTGATGACCAAAAATATGCTTGGAAAGAAGTTATTTCGCACGGTACGAAAAAGAGATGATCGAAAATATTTTTTTTCAGAATCAAAATAGGACTTTGATGGGTGAGTTTCTGGGTGTATTCCGACCCGCTGAATCCGAAAATGCGAACTTTGATGACCAAAAATATGCTTGGAAAAAAGTTATTTCGCATGGTACGAAAAAGAGATGATCGAAAATATCTGTCTCCAGAATCGAAATCGAACTTCGATGGGTGGGTTTATAGGTGTATTTTGACCCGCTGAATCCAAAAATCCAACCTTTGTTACACGAAAATACACCTGGAAAGAAGTTATTTCGCATGGTACGAAAAAGAGATGATCGAAAATATTTTTTTTCAGAATCGAAATCGGACTTTAATGGGTGAGTTTCTAGGTGTATTTCGACCCACTGAATCCGACAATCCAACCTCTGATGACCAAAAATATGCTTGGAAAGAAGTTATTTCGCACGGTACGAAAAAGAGATGATCGAAAATATTTTTTTTCAGAATCGGAATCGGACTTTGATGGGTGAGTTTCTAGGTGTATTCCGACCCGCTGAATACGAAAATGCAACCTTTGATGACCAAAAATATGCTTGGAAAAAAGTTATTTCGCATGGTTCGAAAAAGAGATGATCGAAAATATCTGTCTCCAGAATCAAAATCGAACTTTGATGGGTGGGTTCATAGGTGTACTTTGACCCGCTGAATCAAAAAAACCAACCTTTGTTACACGAAAATACACCTGGAAAGAAGTTATTTCGCATGGTACGTAAAAGAGATGATCGAAAATATTTTTTTTCAGAATTGAAATCGGACTTCAATGGGTGAGTTTCTAGGTGTATTTCGACCCGCTGAATCCGAAAATCCAACCTCTGATGACCAAAAATATGCTTGGAAAAAAGTTATTTCGCATGGTACGAAAAAGAGATGATCGAAAATATCTGTTTCCAGAATCGAAATCGAACTTTGATGTGTGGGTTTATAGGTGTATTTTGACCCGCTGAATCCGAAAATCTAACCTTTGTTACAGGAAAATACACCTGGAACGAAGTTATTTCGCATGGTACGAAAAAGAGATGATCGAAAATATTTTTTTTCAGAATCAAAATCGGACTTTAATGGGTGAGTTTCTAGGTGTATTTCGACCCACTGAATCCGGAAATCCAACCTCTGATGACCAAAAATATGCTTGGAAAGAAGTTATTTCGCACGGTACGAAAAAGAGATGATCGAAAATATTTTTTTTCAGAATCAAAATAGGACTTTGATGGGTGAGTTTCTGGGTGTATTCCGACCCGCTGAATCCGAAAATGCGAACTTTGATGACCAAAAACATGCTTGGAAAAAAGTTATTTCGCATGGTACGAAAAAGAGATGATCGAAAATATCTGTCTCCAGAATCGAAATCGAACTTTGATGGGTGGGTTTATAGGTGTATTTTGACCCGCTGAATCCAAAAATGCAACCTTTGTTCCACGAAAATACACCTGGAAAGAAGTTATTTCGCATGGTACGAAAAAGAGATGATCGAAAATATTTTTTTTCAGAATCGAAATCGGACTTTAATGGGTGAGTTTCTAGGTGTATTCCGACCCGCTGAATCCGAAAATACGAACTTTGATGACCAAAAATATGCTTGGAAAAAAATTATTTCGCATGGTACGAAAAAGAGATGATCGAAAATATTTTTTTTCAGGATCAAAATCGGACTTTGATGGGTGAGTTTCTGGGTGTATTTCGACCCGCTAAATCCGAAAATCCAACCTTTGATGACCAAAAATATGCTTGGAAAAAAGTTATTTCGCATGGTACGAAAAAGAGATGATTGAAATTATCTCTCTCCAGAATCAAAATCGAACTGTGATGGGTGGGTTCATAGGTGTATTTTGACCCGCTGAATCTAAAAATCCAACCTTTGTTACACGAAAATACACCTGGAAAGAAGTTATTCCGCATGGTACGAAAAAGAGATGATCGAAAATATTTTTTTTCAGAATCAAAATCGGACTTTAATGGGTGAGTTTCTAGGTGTATTCCGACCCGCTGAATCCGAAAATCCAACCTCTGATGACCAAAAATATGCTTGGAAAAAAGTTATTTCGCATGGTTCGAAAAAGAGATGATCGAAAGTATCTGTCTCCAGAATCAAAATCGAACTTTGATGGGTGGGTTCATAGGTGTATTTTGACCCGCTGAATCCAAAAATCCAACCTTTGTTACACGAAAATACACCTGGAAAGAAGTTATTCCGCATGGTACGAAAAAGAGATGATCGAAAATATTTTTTTTCAGAATCAAAATCGGACTTTAATGGGTGAGTTTCTAGGTGTATTCCGACCCGCTGAATCCGAAAATCCAACCTCTGATGACCAAAAATATGCTTGGAAAAAAGTTATTTCGCATGGTACGAAAAAGAGATGATCGAAAATATCTGTCTCCGGAATCGAAATCGAACTTTGATGGGTGGGTTCATAGGTGTGTTTTGACTCGCTGGATCCAAAAATCCAACCTTTGTTACACGAAAATACACCTGGAAAGAAGTTATTCCGCATGGTACGAAAAAGAGATGATCGAAAATATTTTTTTTCAGAATCAAAATCGGACTTTGATGGGTGAGTTTCTAGGTGTATGTCGACCCGCTGATTCCGAAAATGCGAACTTTGATGACCAAAAATATGCTTGTAAAAAAGTTATTTCGCATGGTACGAAAAAGAGATGATCGAAAAGATCTGTCTCCAGAATCGAAATCGAACTTTGATGGGTGGGTTTATTGGTGTATTTCGACCCGCTGAATCTAATAATCCAACCTTTGTTACACGAAAATACACCTGGAAAGAAGTTATTCCGCATGGTACGTAAAAGAGATGATCGAAAATATTTTTTTTCAGAATTGAAATCGGACTTCAATGGGTGAGTTTCTAGGTGTATTTCGACCCGCTGAATCCGAAAATCCAACCTCTGATGACCAAAAATATGCTTGGAAAAAAGTTATTTCGCATGGTACGAAAAAGAGATGATCGAAAATATCTGTTTCCAGAATCGAAATCGAACTTTGATGTGTGGGTTTATAGGTGTATTTTGACCCGCTGAATCCGAAAATCTAACCTTTGTTACAGGAAAATACACCTGGAACGAAGTTATTTCGCATGGTACGAAAAAGAGATGATCGAAAATATTTTTTTTCAGAATCAAAATCGGACTTTAATGGGTGAGTTTCTAGGTGTATTTCGACCCACTGAATCCGGAAATCCAACCTCTGATGACCAAAAATATGCTTGGAAAGAAGTTATTTCGCACGGTACGAAAAAGAGATGATCGAAAATATTTTTTTTCAGAATCAAAATAGGACTTTGATGGGTGAGTTTCTGGGTGTATTCCGACCCGCTGAATCCGAAAATGCGAACTTTGATGACCAAAAACATGCTTGGAAAAAAGTTATTTCGCATGGTACGAAAAAGAGATGATCGAAAATATCTGTCTCCAGAATCGAAATCGAACTTTGATGGGTGGGTTTATAGGTGTATTTTGACCCGCTGAATCCAAAAATGCAACCTTTGTTCCACGAAAATACACCTGGAAAGAAGTTATTTCGCATGGTACGAAAAAGAGATGATCGAAAATATTTTTTTTCAGAATCGAAATCGGACTTTAATGGGTGAGTTTCTAGGTGTATTCCGACCCGCTGAATCCGAAAATACGAACTTTGATGACCAAAAATATGCTTGGAAAAAAATTATTTCGCATGGTACGAAAAAGAGATGATCGAAAATATTTTTTTTCAGGATCAAAATCGGACTTTGATGGGTGAGTTTCTGGGTGTATTTCGACCCGCTAAATCCGAAAATCCAACCTTTGATGACCAAAAATATGCTTGGAAAAAAGTTATTTCGCATGGTACGAAAAAGAGATGATTGAAATTATCTCTCTCCAGAATCAAAATCGAACTGTGATGGGTGGGTTCATAGGTGTATTTTGACCCGCTGAATCTAAAAATCCAACCTTTGTTACACGAAAATACACCTGGAAAGAAGTTATTCCGCATGGTACGAAAAAGAGATGATCGAAAATATTTTTTTTCAGAATCAAAATCGGACTTTAATGGGTGAGTTTCTAGGTGTATTCCGACCCGCTGAATCCGAAAATCCAACCTCTGATGACCAAAAATATGCTTGGAAAAAAGTTATTTCGCATGGTTCGAAAAAGAGATGATCGAAAGTATCTGTCTCCAGAATCAAAATCGAACTTTGATGGGTGGGTTCATAGGTGTATTTTGACCCGCTGAATCCAAAAATCCAACCTTTGTTACACGAAAATACACCTGGAAAGAAGTTATTCCGCATGGTACGAAAAAGAGATGATCGAAAATATTTTTTTTCAGAATCAAAATCGGACTTTAATGGGTGAGTTTCTAGGTGTATTCCGACCCGCTGAATCCGAAAATCCAACCTCTGATGACCAAAAATATGCTTGGAAAAAAGTTATTTCGCATGGTACGAAAAAGAGATGATCGAAAATATCTGTCTCCGGAATCGAAATCGAACTTTGATGGGTGGGTTCATAGGTGTGTTTTGACTCGCTGGATCCAAAAATCCAACCTTTGTTACACGAAAATACACCTGGAAAGAAGTTATTCCGCATGGTACGAAAAAGAGATGATCGAAAATATTTTTTTTCAGAATCAAAATCGGACTTTGATGGGTGAGTTTCTAGGTGTATGTCGACCCGCTGATTCCGAAAATGCGAACTTTGATGACCAAAAATATGCTTGTAAAAAAGTTATTTCGCATGGTACGAAAAAGAGATGATCGAAAAGATCTGTCTCCAGAATCGAAATCGAACTTTGATGGGTGGGTTTATTGGTGTATTTCGACCCGCTGAATCTAATAATCCAACCTTTGTTACACGAAAATACACCTGGAAAGAAGTTATTCCGCATGGTGAGAAAGAGAGATGATCGAAAATATTTTTTTTCAGACTCGGAATCGGACTGTGATGGGTGAGTTTCTAGGTGTATTTCAAACCGCCGAATCCGAAAATCCAACCTTTGATGACCAAAAATATGCTTGGAAAAAAGATATTTCGCATGGTTCGAAAAAGAGATGATCGAAAATATTTTTTTTCAGAATCGAAATCGTACTATAATGGGTGAGTTTCTAGGTGTATTTCGACCCACTGAATCCGACAATCCAACCTCTGATGACCAAAAATATGCTTGGAAAGAAGTTATTTCGCACGGTACGAAAAAGAGATGATCGAAAATATTTTTTTTCAGAATCAAAATAGGACTTTGATGGGTGAGTTTCTGGGTGTATTCCGACCCGCTGAATCCGAAAATGCGAACTTTGATGACCAAAAATATGCTTGGAAAAAAGTTATTTCGCATGGTACGAAAAAGAGATGATCGAAAATATCTGTCTCCAGAATCGAAATCGAACTTCGATGGGTGGGTTTATAGGTGTATTTTGACCCGCTGAATCCAAAAATCCAACCTTTGTTACACGAAAATACACCTGGAAAGAAGTTATTTCGCATGGTACGAAAAAGAGATGATCGAAAATATTTTTTTTCAGAATCGAAATCGGACTTTAATGGGTGAGTTTCTAGGTGTATTTCGACCCACTGAATCCGACAATCCAACCTCTGATGACCAAAAATATGCTTGGAAAGAAGTTATTTCGCACGGTACGAAAAAGAGATGATCGAAAATATTTTTTTTCAGAATCGGAATCGGACTTTGATGGGTGAGTTTCTAGGTGTATTCCGACCCGCTGAATACGAAAATGCAACCTTTGATGACCAAAAATATGCTTGGAAAAAAGTTATTTCGCATGGTTCGAAAAAGAGATGATCGAAAATATCTGTCTCCAGAATCAAAATCGAACTTTGATGGGTGGGTTCATAGGTGTACTTTGACCCGCTGAATCAAAAAAACCAACCTTTGTTACACGAAAATACACCTGGAAAGAAGTTATTTCGCATGGTACGTAAAAGAGATGATCGAAAATATTTTTTTTCAGAATTGAAATCGGACTTCAATGGGTGAGTTTCTAGGTGTATTTCGACCCGCTGAATCCGAAAATCCAACCTCTGATGACCAAAAATATGCTTGGAAAAAAGTTATTTCGCATGGTACGAAAAAGAGATGATCGAAAATATCTGTTTCCAGAATCGAAATCGAACTTTGATGTGTGGGTTTATAGGTGTATTTTGACCCGCTGAATCCGAAAATCTAACCTTTGTTACAGGAAAATACACCTGGAACGAAGTTATTTCGCATGGTACGAAAAAGAGATGATCGAAAATATTTTTTTTCAGAATCAAAATCGAACTTTAATGGGTGAGTTTCTAGGTGTATTTCGACCCACTGAATCCGGAAATCCAACCTCTGATGACCAAAAATATGCTTGGAAAGAAGTTATTTCGCACGGTACGAAAAAGAGATGATCGAAAATATTTTTTTTCAGAATCAAAATAGGACTTTGATGGGTGAGTTTCTGGGTGTATTCCGACCCGCTGAATCCGAAAATGCGAACTTTGATGACCAAAAACATGCTTGGAAAAAAGTTATTTCGCATGGTACGAAAAAGAGATGATCGAAAATATCTGTCTCCAGAATCGAAATCGAACTTTGATGGGTGGGTTTATAGGTGTATTTTGACCCGCTGAATCCAAAAATGCAACCTTTGTTCCACGAAAATACACCTGGAAAGAAGTTATTTCGCATGGTACGAAAAAGAGATGATCGAAAATATTTTTTTTCAGAATCAAAATCGGACTTTAATGGGTGAGTTTCTAGGTGTATTCCGACCCGCTGAATCCGAAAATCCAACCTCTGATGACCAAAAATATGCTTGGAAAAAAGTTATTTCGCATGGTTCGAAAAAGAGATGATCGAAAGTATCTGTCTCCAGAATCAAAATCGAACTTTGATGGGTGGGTTCATAGGTGTATTTTGACCCGCTGAATCCAAAAATCCAACCTTTGTTACACGAAAATACACCTGGAAAGAAGTTATTCCGCATGGTACGAAAAAGAGATGATCGAAAATATTTTTTTTCAGAATCAAAATCGGACTTTAATGGGTGAGTTTCTAGGTGTATTCCGACCCGCTGAATCCGAAAATCCAACCTCTGATGACCAAAAATATGCTTGGAAAAAAGTTATTTCGCATGGTACGAAAAAGAGATGATCGAAAATATCTGTCTCCGGAATCGAAATCGAACTTTGATGGGTGGGTTCATAGGTGTGTTTTGACTCGCTGGATCCAAAAATCCAACCTTTGTTACACGAAAATACACCTGGAAAGAAGTTATTCCGCATGGTACGAAAAAGAGATGATCGAAAATATTTTTTTTCAGAATCAAAATCGGACTTTGATGGGTGAGTTTCTAGGTGTATGTCGACCCGCTGATTCCGAAAATGCGAACTTTGATGACCAAAAATATGCTTGTAAAAAAGTTATTTCGCATGGTACGAAAAAGAGATGATCGAAAAGATCTGTCTCCAGAATCGAAATCGAACTTTGATGGGTGGGTTTATTGGTGTATTTCGACCCGCTGAATCTAATAATCCAACCTTTGTTACACGAAAATACACCTGGAAAGAAGTTATTCCGCATGGTGAGAAAGAGAGATGATCGAAAATATTTTTTTTCAGACTCGGAATCGGACTGTGATGGGTGAGTTTCTAGGTGTATTTCAAACCGCCGAATCCGAAAATCCAACCTTTGATGACCAAAAATATGCTTGGAAAAAAGATATTTCGCATGGTTCGAAAAAGAGATGATCGAAAATATTTTTTTTCAGAATCGAAATCGTACTATAATGGGTGAGTTTCTAGGTGTATTTCGACCCACTGAATCCGAAAATCCAACCTCTGATGACCAAAAATATGCTTGGAAAGAAGTTATTTCGCACGGTACGAAAAAGAGATGATCGAAAATATTTTTTTTCAGAATCAAAATAGGACTTTGATGGGTGAGTTTCTGGGTGTATTCCGACCCGCTGAATCCGAAAATGCGAACTTTGATGACCAAAAATATGCTTGGAAAAAAGTTATTTCGCATGGTACGAAAAAGAGATGATCGAAAATATCTGTCTCCAGAATCGAAATCGAACTTCGATGGGTGGGTTTATAGGTGTATTTTGACCCGCTGAATCCAAAAATCCAACCTTTGTTACACGAAAATACACCTGGAAAGAAGTTATTTCGCATGGTACGAAAAAGAGATGATCGAAAATATTTTTTTTCAGAATCGAAATCGGACTTTAATGGGTGAGTTTCTAGGTGTATTTCGACCCACTGAATCCGACAATCCAACCTCTGATGACCAAAAATATGCTTGGAAAGAAGTTATTTCGCACGGTACGAAAAAGAGATGATCGAAAATATTTTTTTTCAGAATCGGAATCGGACTTTGATGGGTGAGTTTCTAGGTGTATTCCGACCCGCTGAATACGAAAATGCAACCTTTGATGACCAAAAATATGCTTGGAAAAAAGTTATTTCGCATGGTTCGAAAAAGAGATGATCGAAAATATCTGTCTCCAGAATCAAAATCGAACTTTGATGGGTGGGTTCATAGGTGTACTTTGACCCGCTGAATCAAAAAAACCAACCTTTGTTACACGAAAATACACCTGGAAAGAAGTTATTTCGCATGGTACGTAAAAGAGATGATCGAAAATATTTTTTTTCAGAATTGAAATCGGACTTCAATGGGTGAGTTTCTAGGTGTATTTCGACCCGCTGAATCCGAAAATCCAACCTCTGATGACCAAAAATATGCTTGGAAAAAAGTTATTTCGCATGGTACGAAAAAGAGATGATCGAAAATATCTGTTTCCAGAATCGAAATCGAACTTTGATGTGTGGGTTTATAGGTGTATTTTGACCCGCTGAATCCGAAAATCTAACCTTTGTTACAGGAAAATACACCTGGAACGAAGTTATTTCGCATGGTACGAAAAAGAGATGATCGAAAATATTTTTTTTCAGAATCAAAATCGAACTTTAATGGGTGAGTTTCTAGGTGTATTTCGACCCACTGAATCCGGAAATCCAACCTCTGATGACCAAAAATATGCTTGGAAAGAAGTTATTTCGCACGGTACGAAAAAGAGATGATCGAAAATATTTTTTTTCAGAATCAAAATAGGACTTTGATGGGTGAGTTTCTGGGTGTATTCCGACCCGCTGAATCCGAAAATGCGAACTTTGATGACCAAAAACATGCTTGGAAAAAAGTTATTTCGCATGGTACGAAAAAGAGATGATCGAAAATATCTGTCTCCAGAATCGAAATCGAACTTTGATGGGTGGGTTTATAGGTGTATTTTGACCCGCTGAATCCAAAAATGCAACCTTTGTTCCACGAAAATACACCTGGAAAGAAGTTATTTCGCATGGTACGAAAAAGAGATGATCGAAAATATTTTTTTTCAGAATCGAAATCGGACTTTAATGGGTGAGTTTCTAGGTGTATTCCGACCCGCTGAATCCGAAAATACGAACTTTGATGACCAAAAATATGCTTGGAAAAAAATTATTTCGCATGGTACGAAAAAGAGATGATCGAAAATATTTTTTTTCAGAATCAAAATCGGACTTTAATGGGTGAGTTTCTAGGTGTATTTCGACCCACTGAATCCGAAAATCCGACCTCTGATGACCAAAAATATGCTTGGAAAGAAGTTATTTCGCACGGTACGAAAAAGAGATGATCGAAAATATTTTTTTTCAGAATCAAAATAGGACTTTGATGGGTGAGTTTCTGGGTGTATTCCGACCCGCTGAATCCGAAAATGCGAACTTTGATGACCAAAAATATGCTTGGAAAAATGTTATTTCGCATGGTACGAAAAAGAGATGATCGAAAATATCTGTGTCCAGAATCGAAATCGAACTTTGATGGGTGGGTTTATAGGTGTATTTTGACCCGCTGAATCCAAAAATCCAACCTTTGTTACACGAAAATACACCTGGAAAGAAGTTATTCCGCATGGTGAGAAAAAGAGATGATCGAAAATATTTTTTTTCAGACTCGTAATCGGACTGTGATGGGTGAGTTTCTAGGTGTATTTCAAACCGCCGAATCCGAAAATCCAACCTTTGATGACCAAAAATATGCTTGGAAAAAAGATATTTCGCATGGTTCGAAAAAGAGATGATCGAAAATATCTGTCTCCAGAATCAAAATCGAACTTTGATGGGTGGGTTCATAGGTGTACTTTGACCCGCTGAATCAAAAAATCCAACCTTTGTCACACGAAAATACACCTGGAAAGAAGTTATTCCGCATGGTACGAAAAAGAGATGATCGAAAATATTTTTTTTCAGAATCGGAATCGGACTTTGATGGGTGAGTTTCTAGGTGTATTCCGACCCGCTGAATCCGAAAATACGAACTTTGATGACCAAAAATATGCTTGGAAAAAAGTTATTTCGCATGGTACGAAAAAGAGATGATCGAAAATATCTGTCTCCAGAATCAAAATCGAACTTTGATGGGTGGGTTCATAGGTGTACTTTGACCCGCTGAATCAAAAAAACCAACCTTTGTTACACGAAAATACACCTGGAAAGAATTTATTTCGCATGGTACGTAAAAGAGATGATCGAAAATATTTTTTTTCAGAATCAAAATCGGACTTTGATGGGTGAGTTTCTAGGTGTATTCCGACCCGCTGAATCCGAAAATACGAACTTTGATGACCAAAAATATGCTTGGAAAAAAATTATTTCGCATGGTACGAAAAAGAGATGATCGAAAATATTTTTTTTCAGAATCAAAATCGGACTTTAATGGGTGAGTTTCTAGGTGTATTTCGACCCACTGAATCCGAAAATCCGACCTCTGATGACCAAAAATATGCTTGGAAAGAAGTTATTTCGCACGGTACGAAAAAGAGATGATCGAAAATATTTTTTTTCAGAATCAAAATAGGACTTTGATGGGTGAGTTTCTGGGTGTATTCCGACCCGCTGAATCCGAAAATGCGAACTTTGATGACCAAAAATATGCTTGGAAAAATGTTATTTCGCATGGTACGAAAAAGAGATGATCGGAAATATCTGTGTCCAGAATCGAAATCGAACTTTGATGGGTGGGTTTATAGGTGTATTTTGACCCGCTGAATCCAAAAATCCAACCTTTGTTACACGAAAATACACCTGGAAAGAAGTTATTCCGCATGGTGAGAAAAAGAGATGATCGAAAATATTTTTTTTCAGACTCGTAATCGGACTGTGATGGGTGAGTTTCTAGGTGTATTTCAAACCGCCGAATCCGAAAATCCAACCTTTGATGACCAAAAATATGCTTGGAAAAAAGATATTTCGCATGGTTCGAAAAAGAGATGATCGAAAATATCTGTCTCCAGAATCAAAATCGAACTTTGATGGGTGGGTTCATAGGTGTACTTTGACCCGCTGAATCAAAAAATCCAACCTTTGTCACACGAAAATACACCTGGAAAGAAGTTATTCCGCATGGTACGAAAAAGAGATGATCGAAAATATTTTTTTTCAGAATCGGAATCGGACTTTGATGGGTGAGTTTCTAGGTGTATTCCGACCCGCTGAATCCGAAAATACGAACTTTGATGACCAAAAATATGCTTGGAAAAAAGTTATTTCGCATGGTACGAAAAAGAGATGATCGAAAATATCTGTCTCCAGAATCAAAATCGAACTTTGATGGGTGGGTTCATAGGTGTACTTTGACCCGCTGAATCAAAAAAACCAACCTTTGTTACACGAAAATACACCTGGAAAGAATTTATTTCGCATGGTACGTAAAAGAGATGATCGAAAATATTTTTTTTCAGAATCAAAATCGGACTTTGATGGGTGAGTTTCTAGGTGTATTCCGACCCGCTGAATCCGAAAATACGAACTTTGATGACCAAAAATATGCTTGGAAAAAAATTATTTCGCATGGTACGAAAAAGAGATGATCGAAAATATTTTTTTTCAGAATCAAAATCGGACTTTAATGGGTGAGTTTCTAGGTGTATTTCGACCCACTGAATCCGAAAATCCGACCTCTGATGACCAAAAATATGCTTGGAAAGAAGTTATTTCGCACGGTACGAAAAAGAGATGATCGAAAATATTTTTTTTCAGAATCAAAATAGGACTTTGATGGGTGAGTTTCTGGGTGTATTCCGACCCGCTGAATCCGAAAATGCGAACTTTGATGACCAAAAATATGCTTGGAAAAATGTTATTTCGCATGGTACGAAAAAGAGATGATCGAAAATATCTGTCTCCAGAATCGAAATCGAACTTTGATGGGTGGGTTTATAGGTGTATTTTGACCCGCTGAATCCAAAAATCCAACCTTTGTTACACGAAAATACACCTGGAAAGAAGTTATTCCGCATGGTGAGAAAAAGAGATGATCGAAAATATTTTTTTTCAGACTCGTAATCGGACTGTGATGGGTGAGTTTCTAGGTGTATTTCAAACCGCCGAATCCGAAAATCCAACCTTTGATGACCAAAAATATGCTTGGAAAAAAGATATTTCGCATGGTTCGAAAAAGAGATGATCGAAAATATCTGTCTCCAGAATCAAAATCGAACTTTGATGGGTGGGTTCATAGGTGTACTTTGACCCGCTGAATCAAAAAATCCAACCTTTGTCACACGAAAATACACCTGGAAAGAAGTTATTCCGCATGGTACGAAAAAGAGATGATCGAAAATATTTTTTTTCAGAATCGGAATCGGACTTTGATGGGTGAGTTTCTAGGTGTATTCCGACCCGCTGAATCCGAAAATACGAACTTTGATGACCAAAAATATGCTTGGAAAAAAGTTATTTCGCATGGTACGAAAAAGAGATGATCGAAAATATCTGTCTCCAGAATCGAAATCGAACTTTGATGGGTGGGTTTATAGGTGTATTTTGACCCGCTGAATCCAAAAATCCAACCTTTGTTACACGACAATACACCTCGAAAGAAGTTATTTCGCATGGTACGAAAAAGAGGTGATCGAAAATATTTTTCTTCAGAATCAAAATCGGACTTTAATGGGTGAGTTTCTAGGTGTATTCCGACCCGCTGAATACGAAAATGCAACCTTTGATGACCAAAAATATGCTTGGAAAAAAGTTATTTCGCATGGTTCGAAAAAGAGATGATCGAAAATATCTGTCTCCAGAATCAAAATCGAACTTTGATGGGTGGGTTCATAGGTGTACTTTGACCCGCTGAATCAAAAAAACCAACCTTTGTTACACGAAAATACACCTGGAAAGAAGTTATTTCGCATGGTACGTAAAAGAGATGATCGAAAATATTTTTTTTCAGAATTGAAATCGGACTTCAATGGGTGAGTTTCTAGGTGTATTTCGACCCGCTGAATCCGAAAATCCAACCTCTGATGACCAAAAATATGCTTGGAAAAAAGTTATTTCGCATGGTACGAAAAAGAGATGATCGAAAATATCTGTCTCCAGAATCGAAATCGAACTTTGATGTGTGGGTTTATAGGTGTATTTTGACCCGCTGAATCCGAAAATCTAACCTTTGTTACAGGAAAATACACCTGGAACGAAGTTATTTCGCATGGTACGAAAAAGAGATGATCGAAAATATTTTTTTTCAGAATCAAAATCGGACTTTAATGGGTGAGTTTCTAGGTGTATTTCGACCCACTGAATCCGGAAATCCAACCTCTGATGACCAAAAATATGCTTGGAAAGAAGTTATTTCGCACGGTACGAAAAAGAGATGATCGAAAATATTTTTTTTCAGAATCAAAATAGGACTTTGATGGGTGAGTTTCTGGGTGTATTCCGACCCGCTGAATCCGAAAATGCGAACTTTGATGACCAAAAACATGCTTGGAAAAAAGTTATTTCGCATGGTACGAAAAAGAGATGATCGAAAATATCTGTCTCCAGAATCGAAATCGAACTTTGATGGGTGGGTTTATAGGTGTATTTTGACCCGCTGAATCCAAAAATGCAACCTTTGTTCCACGAAAATACACCTGGAAAGAAGTTATTTCGCATGGTACGAAAAAGAGATGATCGAAAATATTTTTTTTCAGAATCGAAATCGGACTTTAATGGGTGAGTTTCTAGGTGTATTCCGACCCGCTGAATCCGAAAATACGAACTTTGATGACCAAAAATATGCTTGGAAAAAAATTATTTCGCATGGTACGAAAAAGAGATGATCGAAAATATTTTTTTTCAGAATCAAAATCGGACTTTAATGGGTGAGTTTCTAGGTGTATTTCGACCCACTGAATCCGAAAATCCGACCTCTGATGACCAAAAATATGCTTGGAAAGAAGTTATTTCGCACGGTACGAAAAAGAGATGATCGAAAATATTTTTTTTCAGAATCAAAATAGGACTTTGATGGGTGAGTTTCTGGGTGTATTCCGACCCGCTGAATCCGAAAATGCGAACTTTGATGACCAAAAATATGCTTGGAAAAATGTTATTTCGCATGGTACGAAAAAGAGATGATCGAAAATATCTGTGTCCAGAATCGAAATCGAACTTTGATGGGTGGGTTTATAGGTGTATTTTGACCCGCTGAATCCAAAAATCCAACCTTTGTTACACGAAAATACACCTGGAAAGAAGTTATTCCGCATGGTGAGAAAAAGAGATGATCGAAAATATTTTTTTTCAGACTCGTAATCGGACTGTGATGGGTGAGTTTCTAGGTGTATTTCAAACCGCCGAATCCGAAAATCCAACCTTTGATGACCAAAAATATGCTTGGAAAAAAGATATTTCGCATGGTTCGAAAAAGAGATGATCGAAAATATCTGTCTCCAGAATCAAAATCGAACTTTGATGGGTGGGTTCATAGGTGTACTTTGACCCGCTGAATCAAAAAATCCAACCTTTGTCACACGAAAATACACCTGGAAAGAAGTTATTCCGCATGGTACGAAAAAGAGATGATCGAAAATATTTTTTTTCAGAATCGGAATCGGACTTTGATGGGTGAGTTTCTAGGTGTATTCCGACCCGCTGAATCCGAAAATACGAACTTTGATGACCAAAAATATGCTTGGAAAAAAGTTATTTCGCATGGTACGAAAAAGAGATGATCGAAAATATCTGTCTCCAGAATCAAAATCGAACTTTGATGGGTGGGTTCATAGGTGTACTTTGACCCGCTGAATCAAAAAAACCAACCTTTGTTACACGAAAATACACCTGGAAAGAATTTATTTCGCATGGTACGTAAAAGAGATGATCGAAAATATTTTTTTTCAGAATCAAAATCGGACTTTGATGGGTGAGTTTCTAGGTGTATTCCGACCCGCTGAATCCGAAAATACGAACTTTGATGACCAAAAATATGCTTGGAAAAAAATTATTTCGCATGGTACGAAAAAGAGATGATCGAAAATATTTTTTTTCAGAATCAAAATCGGACTTTAATGGGTGAGTTTCTAGGTGTATTTCGACCCACTGAATCCGAAAATCCGACCTCTGATGACCAAAAATATGCTTGGAAAGAAGTTATTTCGCACGGTACGAAAAAGAGATGATCGAAAATATTTTTTTTCAGAATCAAAATAGGACTTTGATGGGTGAGTTTCTGGGTGTATTCCGACCCGCTGAATCCGAAAATGCGAACTTTGATGACCAAAAATATGCTTGGAAAAATGTTATTTCGCATGGTACGAAAAAGAGATGATCGAAAATATCTGTCTCCAGAATCGAAATCGAACTTTGATGGGTGGGTTTATAGGTGTATTTTGACCCGCTGAATCCAAAAATCCAACCTTTGTTACACGAAAATACACCTGGAAAAAAGTTATTCCGCATGGTGAGAAAAAGAGATGATCGAAAATATTTTTTTTCAGACTCGTAATCGGACTGTGATGGGTGAGTTTCTAGGTGTATTTCAAACCGCCGAATCCGAAAATCCAACCTTTGATGACCAAAAATATGCTTGGAAAAAAGATATTTCGCATGGTTCGAAAAAGAGATGATCGAAAATATCTGTCTCCAGAATCAAAATCGAACTTTGATGGGTGGGTTCATAGGTGTACTTTGACCCGCTGAATCAAAAAATCCAACCTTTGTCACACGAAAATACACCTGGAAAGAAGTTATTCCGCATGGTACGAAAAAGAGATGATCGAAAATATTTTTTTTCAGAATCGGAATCGGACTTTGATGGGTGAGTTTCTAGGTGTATTCCGACCCGCTGAATCCGAAAATACGAACTTTGATGACCAAAAATATGCTTGGAAAAAAGTTATTTCGCATGGTACGAAAAAGAGATGATCGAAAATATCTGTCTCCAGAATCGAAATCGAACTTTGATGGGTGGGTTTATAGGTGTATTTTGACCCGCTGAATCCAAAAATCCAACCTTTGTTACACGACAATACACCTCGAAAGAAGTTATTTCGCATGGTACGAAAAAGAGGTGATCGAAAATATTTTTCTTCAGAATCAAAATCGGACTTTAATGGGTGAGTTTCTAGGTGTATTCCGACCCGCTGAATCCGAAAATCCAAACTTTGATGACCAAAAATATGCTTGGAAAAAAGTTATTCCGCATGGTACGGAAAAGAGATGATCGAAAATATTTTTTTTCAGGATCAAAATCGGACTGTGATGGGTGAGTTTCTGGGTGTATTTCGACCCGCTGAATCCGAAAATCCAACCTTTGATGACCAAAAATATGCTTGGAAAAAAGTTATTTCGCATGGTTCGAAAAAGAGATGATCGAGAATATCTGTCTCCAGAATCAAAATCGAACTTTGATGGGTGGGTTCATAGGTGTACTTTGACCCGCTGAATCAAAAAAACCAACCTTTGTTACACGAAAATACACCTGGAAAGAAGTTATTTCGCATGGTACGTAAAAGAGATGATCGAAAATATTTTTTTTCAGAATCAAAATCGGACTTCAATGGGTGAGTTTCTAGGTGTATTTCGACCCGCTGAATCCGAAAATCCAACCTCTGATGACAAAAAATATGCTTGGAAAAAAGTTATTTCGCATGGTACGAAAAAGAGATGATCGAAAATATCTGTCTCCAGAATCGAAATCGAACTTTGATGGGTGGGTTTATAGGTGTATTTTGACCCGCTGAATCCGAAAATCTAACCTTTGTTACAGGAAAATACACCTGGAACGAAGTTATTTCGCATGGTACGAAAAAGAGATGATCGAAAATATCTGTCTCCAGAATCGAAATCGAACTTTGATGGGTGAGTTTATAGGTGTATTTTGACCCGCTGAATCCAAAAATCCAACCTTTGTTACACGAAAATACACCTGGAAAGAAGTTATTCCGCATGGTGAGAAAAAGAGATGATCGAAAATATTTTTTTTCAGACTCGGAATCGGACTGTGATGGGTGAGTTTATAGGTGTATTTCAAACCGCCGAATCCGAAAATCTAACCTTTGATGACCAAAAATATGCTTGGAAAAAAGATATTTCGCATGGTTCGAAAAAGAGATGATCGAAAATATCTGTCTCCAGAATCAAAATCGAACTTTGATGGGTGGGTTCATAGGTGTACTTTGACCCGCTGAATCAAAAAATCCAACCTTTGTCACACGAAAATACACTTGGAAAGAAGTTATTCCGCATGGTACGAAAAAGAGATGATCGAAAATATTTTTTTTCAGAATCGGAATCGGACTTTGATGGGTGAGTTTCTGGGTGTGTTTCGACCCGCTGAATCCAAAAATCCAACCTTTGTTACACGAAAATACACCTGAAAAGAAGTTATTCCGCATGGTACGAAAAAGAGATGATCGAAAATATTTTTTTTCAGAATCAAAATCGGACTTTGATGGGTGAGTTTCTAGGTGTATTCCGACCCGCTGAATCCGAAAATACGAACTTTGATGACCAAAAATATGCTTGAAAAGAAGTTATTTCGCATGGTACGAAAAAGAGATGATCGAAAATATCTGTCTCCAGAATCGAAATCGAACTTTGATGGGTGGGTTTATAGGTGTATTTTGACCCGCTGAATCCAAAAATCCAACCTTTGTTACACGACAATACACCTCGAAAGAAGTTATTTCGCATGGTACGAAAAAGAGGTGATCGAAAATATTTTTCTTCAGAATCAAAATCGGACTTTAATGGGTGAGTTTCTAGGTGTATTCCGACCCGCTGAATCCGAAAATCCAAACTTTGATGACCAAAAATATGCTTGGAAAGAAGTTATTTCGCACGGTACGAAAAAGAGATGATCGAAAATATTTTTTTTCAGAATCGGAATCGGACTTTGATGGGTGAGTTTCTAGGTGTATTTCGACCCGCTGAATACGAAAATCCAACCTTTGATGACCAAAAATATGCTTGGAAAAAAGTTATTTCGCATGGTTCGAAAAAGAGATGATCGAAAATATCTGTCTCCAGAATCAAAATCGAACTTTGATGGGTGGGTTCATAGGTGTATTTTGACCCGCTGAATCCAAAAATCCAACCTTTGTTACACGAAAATACACCTGGAAAGAAGTTATTTCGCATGGTACGAAAAAGAGATGATCGAAAATATTTTTTTTCAGAATCAAAATCGGACTTTAATGGGTGAGTTTCTAGGTGTAATTCGACCCACTGAATCCGAAAATCCAACCTCTGATGACCAAAAATATGCTTGGAAAGAAGTTATTTCGCACGGTACGAAAAAGAGATGATCGAAAATATTTTTTTTCAGAATCGGAATCGGACTTTGATGGGTGAGTTTCTAGGTGTATTTCGACCCGCTGAATCCGAAAATCCAACCTTTGATGACCAAAAATATGCTTGGAAAAAAGTTATTTCGCATGGTTCGGAAAAGAGATGATCGAAAATATCTGTCTCCAGAATCAAAATCGAACTTTGATGGGTGGGTTCATAGGTGTACTTTGACCCGCTGAATCAAAAAAACCAACCTTTGTTACACGAAAGTACACCTGGAAAGAAGTTATTTCGCATGGTACGTAAAAGAGATGATCGAAAATATTTTTTTTCAGAATCAAAATCGGACTTCAATGGGTGAGTTTCTAGGTGTATTTCGACCCGCTGAATCCGAAAATCCAACCACTGATGACCAAAAATATGCTTGGAAAAATGTTATTTCGCATGGTACGAAAAAGAGATGATCGAAAATATCTGTCTCCAGAATCGAAATCGAACTTTGATGGGTGGGTTTATAGGTGTATTTTGACCCGCTGAATCCGAAAATCCAACCTTTGTTACACGACAATACACCTCGAAAGAAGTTATTTCGCATGGTACGAAAAAGAGATGATCGAAAATATTTTTTTTCAGAATCAAAATCGGACTTTAATGGGTGAGTTTCTAGGTGTATTCCGACCCGCTGAATCCGAAAATCCTAACTTTGATGACCAAAAATATGCTTGGAAAAAAGTTATTCCGCATGGTACGAAAAAGAGATGATCGAAAATATTTTTTTTCAGGATCAAAATCGGACTTTGATGGGTGAGTTTCTGGGTGTATTTCGACCCGCTAAATCCGAAAATCCAACCTTTGATGACCAAAAATATGCTTGGAAAAAAGTTATTTCGCATGGTACGAAAAAGAGATGATTGAAATTATCTCTCTCCAGAATCAAAATCGAACTGTGATGGGTGGGTTCATAGGTGTATTTTGACCCGCTGAATCTAAAAATCCAACCTTTGTTACACGAAAATACACCTGGAAAGAAGTTATTCCGCATGGTACGAAAAAGAGATGATCGAAAATATTTTTTTTCAGAATCAAAATCGGACTTTAATGGGTGAGTTTCTAGGTGTATTCCGACCCGCTGAATCCGAAAATCCAACCTCTGATGACCAAAAATATGCTTGGAAAAAAGTTATTTCGCATGGTTCGAAAAAGAGATGATCGAAAGTATCTGTCTCCAGAATCAAAATCGAACTTTGATGGGTGGGTTCATAGGTGTATTTTGACCCGCTGAATCCAAAAATCCAACCTTTGTTACACGAAAATACACCTGGAAAGAAGTTATTCCGCATGGTACGAAAAAGAGATGATCGAAAATATTTTTTTTCAGAATCAAAATCGGACTTTAATGGGTGAGTTTCTAGGTGTATTCCGACCCGCTGAATCCGAAAATCCAACCTCTGATGACCAAAAATATGCTTGGAAAAAAGTTATTTCGCATGGTACGAAAAAGAGATGATCGAAAATATCTGTCTCCGGAATCGAAATCGAACTTTGATGGGTGGGTTCATAGGTGTGTTTTGACTCGCTGGATCCAAAAATCCAACCTTTGTTACACGAAAATATACCTGGAAAAAAGTTATTCCGCATGGTACGAAAAAGAGATGATCGAAAATATTTTTTTTCAGAATCAAAATCGGACTTTGATGGGTGAGTTTCTAGGTGTATGTCGACCCGCTGATTCCGAAAATGCGAACTTTGATGACCAAAAATATGCTTGTAAAAAAGTTATTTCGCATGGTACGAAAAAGAGATGATCGAAAAGATCTGTCTCCAGAATCGAAATCGAACTTTGATGGGTGGGTTTATAGGTGTATTTCGACCCGCTGAATCTAAAAATCCAACCTTTGTTACACGAAAATACACCTGGAAAGAAGTTATTCCGCATGGTGAGAAAAAGAGATGATCGAAAATATTTTTTTTCAGACTCGGAATCGGACTGTGATGGGTGAGTTTCTAGGTGTATTTCAAACCGCCGAATCCGAAAATCCAACCTTTGATGACCAAAAATATGCTTGGAAAAAAGATATTTCGCATGGTTCGAAAAAGAGATGATCGAAAATATTTTTTTTCAGAATCGAAATCGTACTATAATGGGTGAGTTTCTAGGTGTATTTCGACCCACTGAATCCGAAAATCCAACCTCTGATGACCAAAAATATGCTTGGAAAGAAGTTATTTCGCACGGTACGAAAAAGAGATGATCGAAAATATTTTTTTTCAGAATCAAAATAGGACTTTGATGGGTGAGTTTCTGGGTGTATTCCGACCCGCTGAATCCGAAAATGCGAACTTTGATGACCAAAAATATGCTTGGAAAAAAGTTATTTCGCATGGTACGAAAAAGAGATGATCGAAAATATCTGTCTCCAGAATCGAAATCGAACTTCGATGGGTGGGTTTATAGGTGTATTTTGACCCGCTGAATCCAAAAATCCAACCTTTGTTACACGAAAATACACCTGGAAAGAAGTTATTTCGCATGGTACGAAAAAGAGATGATCGAAAATATTTTTTTTCAGAATCGAAATCGGACTTTAATGGGTGAGTTTCTAGGTGTATTTCGACCCACTGAATCCGACAATCCAACCTCTGATGACCAAAAATATGCTTGGAAAGAAGTTATTTCGCACGGTACGAAAAAGAGATGATCGAAAATATTTTTTTTCAGAATCGGAATCGGACTTTGATGGGTGAGTTTCTAGGTGTATTCCGACCCGCTGAATACGAAAATCCAACCTTTGATGACCAAAAATATGCTTGGAAAAAAGTTATTTCGCATGGTTCGAAAAAGAGATGATCGAAAATATCTGTCTCCAGAATCAAAATCGAACTTTGATGGGTGGGTTCATAGGTGTACTTTGACCCGCTGAATCAAAAAAACCAACCTTTGTTACACGAAAATACACCTGGAAAGAAGTTATTTCGCATGGTACGTAAAAGAGATGATCGAAAATATTTTTTTTCAGAATTGAAATCGGATTTCAATGGGTGAGTTTCTAGGTGTATTTCGACCCGCTGAATCCGAAAATCCAACCTCTGAAGACCAAAAATATGCTTGGAAAAAAGTTATTTCGCATGGTACGAAAAAGAGATGATCGAAAATATCTGTCTCCAGAATCGAAATCGAACTTTGATGTGTGGGTTTATAGGTGTATTTTGACCCGCTGAATCCGAAAATCTAACCTTTGTTACAGGAAAATACACCTGGAACGAAGTTATTTCGCATGGTACGAAAAAGAGATGATCGAAAATATTTTTTTTCAGAATCAAAATCGGACTTTAATGGGTGAGTTTCTAGGTGTATTTCGACCCACTGAATCCGGAAATCCAACCTCTGATGACCAAAAATATGCTTGGAAAGAAGTTATTTCGCACGGTACGAAAAAGAGATGATCGAAAATATTTTTTTTCAGAATCAAAATAGGACTTTGATGGGTGAGTTTCTGGGTGTATTCCGACCCGCTGAATCCGAAAATGCGAACTTTGATGACCAAAAACATGCTTGGAAAAAAGTTATTTCGCATGGTACGAAAAAGAGATGATCGAAAATATCTGTCTCCAGAATCGAAATCGAACTTTGATGGGTGGGTTTATAGGTGTATTTTGACCCGCTGAATCCAAAAATGCAACCTTTGTTCCACGAAAATACACCTGGAAAGAAGTTATTTCGCATGGTACGAAAAAGAGATGATCGAAAATATTTTTTTTCAGAATCGAAATCGGACTTTAATGGGTGAGTTTCTAGGTGTATTCCGACCCGCTGAATCCGAAAATACGAACTTTGATGACCAAAAATATGCTTGGAAAAAAATTATTTCGCATGGTACGAAAAAGAGATGATCGAAAATATTTTTTTTCAGAATCAAAATCGGACTTTAATGGGTGAGTTTCTAGGTGTATTTCGACCCACTGAATCCGAAAATCCGACCTCTGATGACCAAAAATATGCTTGGAAAGAAGTTATTTCGCACGGTACGAAAAAGAGATGATCGAAAATATTTTTTTTCAGAATCAAAATAGGACTTTGATGGGTGAGTTTCTGGGTGTATTCCGACCCGCTGAATCCGAAAATGCGAACTTTGATGACCAAAAATATGCTTGGAAAAATGTTATTTCGCATGGTACGAAAAAGAGATGATCGAAAATATCTGTCTCCAGAATCGAAATCGAACTTTGATGGGTGGGTTTATAGGTGTATTTTGACCCGCTGAATCCAAAAATCCAACCTTTGTTACACGAAAATACACCTGGAAAGAAGTTATTCCGCATGGTGAGAAAAAGAGATGATCGAAAATATTTTTTTTCAGACTCGTAATCGGACTGTGATGGGTGAGTTTCTAGGTGTATTCCGACCCGCTGAATCTAAAAATCCAACCTTTGTTACACGAAAATACACCTGGAAAGAAGTTATTCCGCATGGTACGAAAAAGAGATGATCGAAAATATTTTTTTTCAGAATCAAAATCGGACTTTAATGGGTGAGTTTCTAGGTGTATTCCGACCCGCTGAATCCGAAAATCCAACCTCTGATGACCAAAAATATGCTTGGAAAAAAGTTATTTCGCATGGTTCGAAAAAGAGATGATCGAAAGTATCTGTCTCCAGAATCAAAATCGAACTTTGATGGGTGGGTTCATAGGTGTATTTTGACCCGCTGAATCCAAAAATCCAACCTTTGTTACACGAAAATACACCTGGAAAGAAGTTATTCCGCATGGTACGAAAAAGAGATGATCGAAAATATTTTTTTTCAGAATCAAAATCGGACTTTAATGGGTGAGTTTCTAGGTGTATTCCGACCCGCTGAATCCGAAAATCCAACCTCTGATGACCAAAAATATGCTTGGAAAAAAGTTATTTCGCATGGTACGAAAAAGAGATGATCGAAAATATCTGTCTCCGGAATCGAAATCGAACTTTGATGGGTGGGTTCATAGGTGTGTTTTGACTCGCTGGATCCAAAAATCCAACCTTTGTTACACGAAAATATACCTGGAAAAAAGTTATTCCGCATGGTACGAAAAAGAGATGATCGAAAATATTTTTTTTCAGAATCAAAATCGGACTTTGATGGGTGAGTTTCTAGGTGTATGTCGACCCGCTGATTCCGAAAATGCGAACTTTGATGACCAAAAATATGCTTGTAAAAAAGTTATTTCGCATGGTACGAAAAAGAGATGATCGAAAAGATCTGTCTCCAGAATCGAAATCGAACTTTGATGGGTGGGTTTATAGGTGTATTTCGACCCGCTGAATCTAAAAATCCAACCTTTGTTACACGAAAATACACCTGGAAAGAAGTTATTCCGCATGGTGAGAAAAAGAGATGATCGAAAATATTTTTTTTCAGACTCGGAATCGGACTGTGATGGGTGAGTTTCTAGGTGTATTTCAAACCGCCGAATCCGAAAATCCAACCTTTGATGACCAAAAATATGCTTGGAAAAAAGATATTTCGCATGGTTCGAAAAAGAGATGATCGAAAATATTTTTTTTCAGAATCGAAATCGTACTATAATGGGTGAGTTTCTAGGTGTATTTCGACCCACTGAATCCGAAAATCCAACCTCTGATGACCAAAAATATGCTTGGAAAGAAGTTATTTCGCACGGTACGAAAAAGAGATGATCGAAAATATTTTTTTTCAGAATCAAAATAGGACTTTGATGGGTGAGTTTCTGGGTGTATTCCGACCCGCTGAATCCGAAAATGCGAACTTTGATGACCAAAAATATGCTTGGAAAAAAGTTATTTCGCATGGTACGAAAAAGAGATGATCGAAAATATCTGTCTCCAGAATCGAAATCGAACTTCGATGGGTGGGTTTATAGGTGTATTTTGACCCGCTGAATCCAAAAATCCAACCTTTGTTACACGAAAATACACCTGGAAAGAAGTTATTTCGCATGGTACGAAAAAGAGATGATCGAAAATATTTTTTTTCAGAATCGAAATCGGACTTTAATGGGTGAGTTTCTAGGTGTATTTCGACCCACTGAATCCGACAATCCAACCTCTGATGACCAAAAATATGCTTGGAAAGAAGTTATTTCGCACGGTACGAAAAAGAGATGATCGAAAATATTTTTTTTCAGAATCGGAATCGGACTTTGATGGGTGAGTTTCTAGGTGTATTCCGACCCGCTGAATACGAAAATCCAACCTTTGATGACCAAAAATATGCTTGGAAAAAAGTTATTTCGCATGGTTCGAAAAAGAGATGATCGAAAATATCTGTCTCCAGAATCAAAATCGAACTTTGATGGGTGGGTTCATAGGTGTACTTTGACCCGCTGAATCAAAAAAACCAACCTTTGTTACACGAAAATACACCTGGAAAGAAGTTATTTCGCATGGTACGTAAAAGAGATGATCGAAAATATTTTTTTTCAGAATTGAAATCGGATTTCAATGGGTGAGTTTCTAGGTGTATTTCGACCCGCTGAATCCGAAAATCCAACCTCTGAAGACCAAAAATATGCTTGGAAAAAAGTTATTTCGCATGGTACGAAAAAGAGATGATCGAAAATATCTGTCTCCAGAATCGAAATCGAACTTTGATGTGTGGGTTTATAGGTGTATTTTGACCCGCTGAATCCGAAAATCTAACCTTTGTTACAGGAAAATACACCTGGAACGAAGTTATTTCGCATGGTACGAAAAAGAGATGATCGAAAATATTTTTTTTCAGAATCAAAATCGGACTTTAATGGGTGAGTTTCTAGGTGTATTTCGACCCACTGAATCCGGAAATCCAACCTCTGATGACCAAAAATATGCTTGGAAAGAAGTTATTTCGCACGGTACGAAAAAGAGATGATCGAAAATATTTTTTTTCAGAATCAAAATAGGACTTTGATGGGTGAGTTTCTGGGTGTATTCCGACCCGCTGAATCCGAAAATGCGAACTTTGATGACCAAAAACATGCTTGGAAAAAAGTTATTTCGCATGGTACGAAAAAGAGATGATCGAAAATATCTGTCTCCAGAATCGAAATCGAACTTTGATGGGTGGGTTTATAGGTGTATTTTGACCCGCTGAATCCAAAAATGCAACCTTTGTTCCACGAAAATACACCTGGAAAGAAGTTATTTCGCATGGTACGAAAAAGAGATGATCGAAAATATTTTTTTTCAGAATCGAAATCGGACTTTAATGGGTGAGTTTCTAGGTGTATTCCGACCCGCTGAATCCGAAAATACGAACTTTGATGACCAAAAATATGCTTGGAAAAAAATTATTTCGCATGGTACGAAAAAGAGATGATCGAAAATATTTTTTTTCAGAATCAAAATCGGACTTTAATGGGTGAGTTTCTAGGTGTATTTCGACCCACTGAATCCGAAAATCCGACCTCTGATGACCAAAAATATGCTTGGAAAGAAGTTATTTCGCACGGTACGAAAAAGAGATGATCGAAAATATTTTTTTTCAGAATCAAAATAGGACTTTGATGGGTGAGTTTCTGGGTGTATTCCGACCCGCTGAATCCGAAAATGCGAACTTTGATGACCAAAAATATGCTTGGAAAAATGTTATTTCGCATGGTACGAAAAAGAGATGATCGAAAATATCTGTCTCCAGAATCGAAATCGAACTTTGATGGGTGGGTTTATAGGTGTATTTTGACCCGCTGAATCCAAAAATCCAACCTTTGTTACACGAAAATACACCTGGAAAGAAGTTATTCCGCATGGTGAGAAAAAGAGATGATCGAAAATATTTTTTTTCAGACTCGTAATCGGACTGTGATGGGTGAGTTTCTAGGTGTATTTCAAACCGCCGAATCCGAAAATCCAACCTTTGATGACCAAAAATATGCTTGGAAAAAAGATATTTCGCATGGTTCGAAAAAGAGATGATCGAAAATATCTGTCTCCAGAATCAAAATCGAACTTTGATGGGTGGGTTCATAGGTGTACTTTGACCCGCTGAATCAAAAAATCCAACCTTTGTCACACGAAAATACACCTGGAAAGAAGTTATTCCGCATGGTACGAAAAAGAGATGATCGAAAATATTTTTTTTCAGAATCGGAATCGGACTTTGATGGGTGAGTTTCTAGGTGTATTCCGACCCGCTGAATCCGAAAATACGAACTTTGATGACCAAAAATATGCTTGGAAAAAAGTTATTTCGCATGGTACGAAAAAGAGATGATCGAAAATATCTGTCTCCAGAATCGAAATCGAACTTTGATGGGTGGGTTTATAGGTGTATTTTGACCCGCTGAATCCAAAAATCCAACCTTTGTTACACGACAATACACCTCGAAAGAAGTTATTTCGCATGGTACGAAAAAGAGGTGATCGAAAATATTTTTCTTCAGAATCAAAATCGGACTTTAATGGGTGAGTTTCTAGGTGTATTCCGACCCGCTGAATCCGAAAATCCAAACTTTGATGACCAAAAATATGCTTGGAAAAAAGTTATTCCGCATGGTACGGAAAAGAGATGATCGAAAATATTTTTTTTCAGGATCAAAATCGGACTGTGATGGGTGAGTTTCTGGGTGTATTTCGACCCGCTGAATCCGAAAATCCAACCTTTGATGACCAAAAATATGCTTGGAAAAAAGTTATTTCGCATGGTTCGAAAAAGAGATGATCGAGAATATCTGTCTCCAGAATCAAAATCGAACTTTGATGGGTGGGTTCATAGGTGTACTTTGACCCGCTGAATCAAAAAAACCAACCTTTGTTACACGAAAATACACCTGGAAAGAAGTTATTTCGCATGGTACGTAAAAGAGATGATCGAAAATATTTTTTTTCAGAATCAAAATCGGACTTCAATGGGTGAGTTTCTAGGTGTATTTCGACCCGCTGAATCCGAAAATCCAACCTCTGATGACAAAAAATATGCTTGGAAAAAAGTTATTTCGCATGGTACGAAAAAGAGATGATCGAAAATATCTGTCTCCAGAATCGAAATCGAACTTTGATGGGTGGGTTTATAGGTGTATTTTGACCCGCTGAATCCGAAAATCTAACCTTTGTTACAGGAAAATACACCTGGAACGAAGTTATTTCGCATGGTACGAAAAAGAGATGATCGAAAATATTTTTTTTCAGAATCAAAATCGGACTTTAATGGGTGAGTTTCTAGGTGTATTTCGACCCACTGAATCCGAAAATCCAACCTCTGATGACCAAAAATATGCTTGGAAAGAAGTTATTTCGCACGGTACGAAAAAGAGATGATCGAAAATATTTTTTTTCAGAATCAAAATAGGACTTTGATGGGTGAGTTTCTGGGTGTATTCCGACCCGCTGAATCCGAAAATGCGAACTTTGATGACCAAAAATATGCTTGGAAAAAAGTTATTTCGCATGGTACGAAAAAGAGATGATCGAAAATATCTGTCTCCAGAATCGAAATCGAACTTTGATGGGTGGGTTTATAGGTGTATTTTGACCCGCTGAATCCAAAAATCCAACCTTTGTTACACGAAAATACACCTGGAAAGAAGTTATTCCGCATGGTGAGAAAAAGAGATGATCGAAAATATTTTTTTTCAGACTCGGAATCGG
Organism: Phymatocera aterrima; assembly: GCA_963170745.1. Classification (NCBI taxonomy): domain Eukaryota; kingdom Metazoa; phylum Arthropoda; class Insecta; order Hymenoptera; family Tenthredinidae; genus Phymatocera; species Phymatocera aterrima. The sequence goes on along the minus strand of CAUJGY010000138.1, from coordinate 148,323 downwards.
ACTGTGATGGGTGAGTTTATAGGTGTATTTCAAACCGCCGAATCCGAAAATCTAACCTTTGATGACCAAAAATATGCTTGGAAAAAAGATATTTCGCATGGTTCGAAAAAGAGATGATCGAAAATATCTGTCTCCAGAATCAAAATCGAACTTTGATGGGTGGGTTCATAGGTGTACTTTGACCCGCTGAATCAAAAAATCCAACCTTTGTCACACGAAAATACACTTGGAAAGAAGTTATTCCGCATGGTACGAAAAAGAGATGATCGAAAATATTTTTTTTCAGAATCGGAATCGGACTTTGATGGGTGAGTTTCTGGGTGTGTTTCGACCCGCTGAATCCAAAAATCCAACCTTTGTTACACGAAAATACACCTGAAAAGAAGTTATTCCGCATGGTACGAAAAAGAGATGATCGAAAATATTTTTTTTCAGAATCAAAATCGGACTTTGATGGGTGAGTTTCTAGGTGTATTCCGACCCGCTGAATCCGAAAATACGAACTTTGATGACCAAAAATATGCTTGGAAAGAAGTTATTTCGCATGGTACGAAAAAGAGATGATCGAAAATATCTGTCTCCAGAATCGAAATCGAACTTTGATGGGTGGGTTTATAGGTGTATTTTGACCCGCTGAATCCAAAAATCCAACCTTTGTTACACGACAATACACCTCGAAAGAAGTTATTTCGCATGGTACGAAAAAGAGGTGATCGAAAATATTTTTCTTCAGAATCAAAATCGGACTTTAATGGGTGAGTTTCTAGGTGTATTCCGACCCGCTGAATCCGAAAATCCAAACTTTGATGACCAAAAATATGCTTGGAAAGAAGTTATTTCGCACGGTACGAAAAAGAGATGATCGAAAATATTTTTTTTCAGAATCGGAATCGGACTTTGATGGGTGAGTTTCTAGGTGTATTTCGACCCGCTGAATACGAAAATCCAACCTTTGATGACCAAAAATATGCTTGGAAAAAAGTTATTTCGCATGGTTCGAAAAAGAGATGATCGAAAATATCTGTCTCCAGAATCAAAATCGAACTTTGATGGGTGGGTTCATAGGTGTACTTTGACCCGCTGAATCAAAAAAACCAACCTTTGTTACACGAAAATACACCTGGAAAGAAGTTATTTCGCATGGTACGTAAAAGAGATGATCGAAAATATTTTTTTTCAGAATTGAAATCGGACTTCAATGGGTGAGTTTCTAGGTGTATTTCGACCCGCTGAATCCGAAAATCCAACCTCTGATGACCAAAAATATGCTCGGAAAAAAGTTATTTCGCATGGTACGAAAAAGAGATGATCGAAAATATCTGTCTCCAGAATCGAAATCGAACTTTGATGGGTGGGTTTATAGGTGTATTTTGACCCGCTGAATCCGAAAATCTAACCTTTGTGACAGGAAAATACACCTGGAATGAAGTTATTTCGCATGGTACGAAAAAGAGATGATCGAAAATATTTTTTTTCAGAATCAAAATCGGACTTTAATGGGTGAGTTTCTAGGTGTATTTCGACCCACTGAATCCGGAAATCCAACCTCTGATGACCAAAAATATGCTTGGAAAGAAGTTATTTCGCACGGTACGAAAAAGAGATGATCGAAAATATTTTTTTTCAGAATCAAAATAGGACTTTGATGGGTGAGTTTCTGGGTGTATTCCGACCCGCTGAATCCGAAAATGCGAACTTTGATGACCAAAAACATGCTTGGAAAAAAGTTATTTCGCATGGTACGAAAAAGAGATGATCGAAAATATCTGTCTCCAGAATCGAAATCGAACTTTGATGGGTGGGTTTATAGGTGTATTTTGACCCGCTGAATCCAAAAATGCAACCTTTGTTACACGAAAATACACCTGGAAAGAAGTTATTTCGCATGGTACGAAAAAGAGATGATCGAAAATATTTTTTTTCAGAATCAAAATCGGACTTTAATGGGTGAGTTTCTAGGTGTAATTCGACCCACTGAATCCGAAAATCCAACCTCTGATGACCAAAAATATGCTTGGAAAGAAGTTATTTCGCACGGTACGAAAAAGAGATGATCGAAAATATTTTTTTTCAGAATCGGAATCGGACTTTGATGGGTGAGTTTCTAGGTGTATTTCGACCCGCTGAATCCGAAAATCCAACCTTTGATGACCAAAAATATGCTTGGAAAAAAGTTATTTCGCATGGTTCGGAAAAGAGATGATCGAAAATATCTGTCTCCAGAATCAAAATCGAACTTTGATGGGTGGGTTCATAGGTGTACTTTGACCCGCTGAATCAAAAAAACCAACCTTTGTTACACGACAATACACCTCGAAAGAAGTTATTTCGCACGGTACGAAAAAGAGATGATCGAAAATATTTTTTTTCAGAATCGGAATCGGACTTTGATGGGTGAGTTTCTAGGTGTATTTCGACCCGCTGAATCCGAAAATCCAACCTTTGATGACCAAAAATATGCTTGGAAAGAAGTTATTTCGCACGGTACGAAAAAGAGATGATCGAAAATATTTTTTTTCAGAATCAAAATCGGACTTCAATGGGTGAGTTTCTAGGTGTATTTCGACCCGCTGAATCCGAAAATCCAACCACTGATGACCAAAAATATGCTTGGAAAAATGTTATTTCGCATGGTACGAAAAAGAGATGATCGAAAATATCTGTCTCCAGAATCGAAATCGAACTTTGATGGGTGGGTTTATAGGTGTATTTTGACCCGCTGAATCCGAAAATCCAACCTTTGTTACACGACAATACACCTCGAAAGAAGTTATTTCGCATGGTACGAAAAAGAGATGATCGAAAATATTTTTTTTCAGAATCAAAATCGGACTTTAATGGGTGAGTTTCTAGGTGTATTCCGACCCGCTGAATCCGAAAATCCTAACTTTGATGACCAAAAATATGCTTGGAAAAAAGTTATTCCGCATGGTACGAAAAAGAGATGATCGAAAATATTTTTTTTCAGGATCAAAATCGGACTTTGATGGGTGAGTTTCTGGGTGTATTTCGACCCGCTAAATCCGAAAATCCAACCTTTGATGACCAAAAATATGCTTGGAAAAAAGTTATTTCGCATGGTACGAAAAAGAGATGATTGAAATTATCTCTCTCCAGAATCAAAATCGAACTGTGATGGGTGGGTTCATAGGTGTATTTTGACCCGCTGAATCTAAAAATCCAACCTTTGTTACACGAAAATACACCTGGAAAGAAGTTATTCCGCATGGTACGAAAAAGAGATGATCGAAAATATTTTTTTTCAGAATCAAAATCGGACTTTAATGGGTGAGTTTCTAGGTGTATTCCGACCCGCTGAATCCGAAAATCCAACCTCTGATGACCAAAAATACGCTTGGAAAAAAGTTATTTCGCATGGTTCGAAAAAGAGATGATCGAAAGTATCTGTCTCCAGAATCAAAATCGAACTTTGATGGGTGGGTTCATAGGTGTATTTTGACCCGCTGAATCCAAAAATCCAACCTTTGTTACACGAAAATACACCTGGAAAGAAGTTATTCCGCATGGTACGAAAAAGAGATGATCGAAAATATTTTTTTTCAGAATCAAAATCGGACTTTAATGGGTGAGTTTCTAGGTGTATTCCGACCCGCTGAATCCGAAAATCCAACCTCTGATGACCAAAAATATGCTTGGAAAAAAGTTATTTCGCATGGTACGAAAAAGAGATGATCGAAAATATCTGTCTCCGGAATCGAAATCGAACTTTGATGGGTGGGTTCATAGGTGTGTTTTGACTCGCTGGATCCAAAAATCCAACCTTTGTTACACGAAAATACACCTGGAAAGAAGTTATTCCGCATGGTACGAAAAAGAGATGATCGAAAATATTTTTTTTCAGAATCAAAATCGGACTTTGATGGGTGAGTTTCTAGGTGTATGTCGACCCGCTGATTCCGAAAATGCGAACTTTGATGACCAAAAATATGCTTGTAAAAAAGTTATTTCGCATGGTACGAAAAAGAGATGATCGAAAAGATCTGTCTCCAGAATCGAAATCGAACTTTGATGGGTGGGTTTATAGGTGTATTTCGACCCGCTGAATCTAAAAATCCAACCTTTGTTACACGAAAATACACCTGGAAAGAAGTTATTCCGCATGGTGAGAAAAAGAGATGATCGAAAATATTTTTTTTCAGACTCGGAATCGGACTGTGATGGGTGAGTTTCTAGGTGTATTTCAAACCGCCGAATCCGAAAATCCAACCTTTGATGACCAAAAATATGCTTGGAAAAAAGATATTTCGCATGGTTCGAAAAAGAGATGATCGAAAATATTTTTTTTCAGAATCGAAATCGTACTATAATGGGTGAGTTTCTAGGTGTATTTCGACCCACTGAATCCGAAAATCCAACCTCTGATGACCAAAAATATGCTTGGAAAGAAGTTATTTCGCACGGTACGAAAAAGAGATGATCGAAAATATTTTTTTTCAGAATCAAAATAGGACTTTGATGGGTGAGTTTCTGGGTGTATTCCGACCCGCTGAATCCGAAAATGCGAACTTTGATGACCAAAAATATGCTTGGAAAAAAGTTATTTCGCATGGTACGAAAAAGAGATGATCGAAAATATCTGTCTCCAGAATCGAAATCGAACTTCGATGGGTGGGTTTATAGGTGTATTTTGACCCGCTGAATCCAAAAATCCAACCTTTGTTACACGAAAATACACCTGGAAAGAAGTTATTTCGCATGGTACGAAAAAGAGATGATCGAAAATATTTTTTTTCAGAATCGAAATCGGACTTTAATGGGTGAGTTTCTAGGTGTATTTCGACCCACTGAATCCGACAATCCAACCTCTGATGACCAAAAATATGCTTGGAAAGAAGTTATTTCGCACGGTACGAAAAAGAGATGATCGAAAATATTTTTTTTCAGAATCGGAATCGGACTTTGATGGGTGAGTTTCTAGGTGTATTCCGACCCGCTGAATACGAAAATCCAACCTTTGATGACCAAAAATATGCTTGGAAAAAAGTTATTTCGCATGGTTCGAAAAAAAGATGATCGAAAATATCTGTCTCCAGAATCAAAATCGAACTTTGATGGGTGGGTTCATAGGTGTACTTTGACCCGCTGAATCAAAAAATCCAACCTTTGTCACACGAAAATACACCTGGAAAGAAGTTATTCCGCATGGTACGAAAAAGAGATGATCGAAAATATTTTTTTTCAGAATCGGAATCGGACTTTGATGGGTGAGTTTCTAGGTGTATTCCGACCCGCTGAATCCGAAAATACGAACTTTGATGACCAAAAATATGCTTGGAAAAAAGTTATTTCGCATGGTACGAAAAAGAGATGATCGAAAATATCTGTCTCCAGAATCGAAATCGAACTTTGATGGGTGGGTTTATAGGTGTATTTTGACCCGCTGAATCCAAAAATCCAACCTTTGTTACACGACAATACACCTCGAAAGAAGTTATTTCGCATGGTACGAAAAAGAGGTGATCGAAAATATTTTTCTTCAGAATCAAAATCGGACTTTAATGGGTGAGTTTCTAGGTGTATTCCGACCCGCTGAATCCGAAAATCCAAACTTTGATGACCAAAAATATGCTTGGAAAAAAGTTATTCCGCATGGTACGGAAAAGAGATGATCGAAAATATTTTTTTTCAGGATCAAAATCGGACTGTGATGGGTGAGTTTCTGGGTGTATTTCGACCCGCTGAATCCGAAAATCCAACCTTTGATGACCAAAAATATGCTTGGAAAAAAGTTATTTCGCATGGTTCGAAAAAGAGATGATCGAGAATATCTGTCTCCAGAATCAAAATCGAACTTTGATGGGTGGGTTCATAGGTGTACTTTGACCCGCTGAATCAAAAAAACCAACCTTTGTTACACGAAAATACACCTGGAAAGAAGTTATTTCGCATGGTACGTAAAAGAGATGATCGAAAATATTTTTTTTCAGAATCAAAATCGGACTTCAATGGGTGAGTTTCTAGGTGTATTTCGACCCGCTGAATCCGAAAATCCAACCTCTGATGACAAAAAATATGCTTGGAAAAAAGTTATTTCGCATGGTACGAAAAAGAGATGATCGAAAATATCTGTCTCCAGAATCGAAATCGAACTTTGATGGGTGGGTTTATAGGTGTATTTTGACCCGCTGAATCCGAAAATCTAACCTTTGTTACAGGAAAATACACCTGGAACGAAGTTATTTCGCATGGTACGAAAAAGAGATGATCGAAAATATTTTTTTTCAGAATCAAAATCGGACTTTAATGGGTGAGTTTCTAGGTGTATTTCGACCCACTGAATCCGAAAATCCAACCTCTGATGACCAAAAATATGCTTGGAAAGAAGTTATTTCGCACGGTACGAAAAAGAGATGATCGAAAATATTTTTTTTCAGAATCAAAATAGGACTTTGATGGGTGAGTTTCTGGGTGTATTCCGACCCGCTGAATCCGAAAATGCGAACTTTGATGACCAAAAATATGCTTGGAAAAAAGTTATTCCGCATGGTACGAAAAAGAGATGATCGAAAATATCTGTCTCCAGAATCGAAATCGAACTTTGATGGGTGGGTTTATAGGTGTATTTTGACCCGCTGAATCCAAAAATCCAACCTTTGTTACACGAAAATACACCTGGAAAGAAGTTATTCCGCATGGTGAGAAAAAGAGATGATCGAAAATATTTTTTTTCAGACTCGGAATCGGACTGTGATGGGTGAGTTTATAGGTGTATTTCAAACCGCCGAATCCGAAAATCTAACCTTTGATGACCAAAAATATGCTTTGAAAAAAGATATTTCGCATGGTTCGAAAAAGAGATGATCGAAAATATCTGTCTCCAGAATCAAAATCGAACTTTGATGGGTGGGTTCATAGGTGTACTTTGACCCGCTGAATCAAAAAATCCAACCTTTGTCACACGAAAATACACTTGGAAAGAAGTTATTCCGCATGGTACGAAAAAGAGATGATCGAAAATATTTTTTTTCAGAATCGGAATCGGACTTTGATGGGTGAGTTTCTGGGTGTGTTTCGACCCGCTGAATCCAAAAATCCAACCTTTGTTACACGAAAATACACCTGAAAAGAAGTTATTCCGCATGGTACGAAAAAGAGATGATCGAAAATATTTTTTTTCAGAATCAAAATCGGACTTTGATGGGTGAGTTTCTAGGTGTATTCCGACCCGCTGAATCCGAAAATACGAACTTTGATGACCAAAAATATGCTTGGAAAGAAGTTATTTCGCATGGTACGAAAAAGAGATGATCGAAAATATCTGTCTCCAGAATCGAAATCGAACTTTGATGGGTGGGTTTATAGGTGTATTTTGACCCGCTGAATCCAAAAATCCAACCTTTGTTACACGACAATACACCTCGAAAGAAGTTATTTCGCATGGTACGAAAAAGAGGTGATCGAAAATATTTTTCTTCAGAATCAAAATCGGACTTTAATGGGTGAGTTTCTAGGTGTATTCCGACCCGCTGAATCCGAAAATCCAAACTTTGATGACCAAAAATATGCTTGGAAAGAAGTTATTTCGCACGGTACGAAAAAGAGATGATCGAAAATATTTTTTTTCAGAATCGGAATCGGACTTTGATGGGTGAGTTTCTAGGTGTATTTCGACCCGCTGAATACGAAAATCCAACCTTTGATGATCAAAAATATGCTTGGAAAAAAGTTATTTCGCATGGTTCGAAAAAGAGATGATCGAAAATATCTGTCTCCAGAATCAAAATCGAACTTTGATGGGTGGGTTCATAGGTGTACTTTGACCCGCTGAATCAAAAAAACCAACCTTTGTTACACGAAAATACACCTGGAAAGAAGTTATTTCGCATGGTACGTAAAAGAGATGATCGAAAATATTTTTTTTCAGAATTGAAATCGGACTTCAATGGGTGGGTTTCTAGGTGTATTTCGACCCGCTGAATCCGAAAATCCAACCTCTGATGACCAAAAATATGCTTGGAAAAAAGTTATTTCGCATGGTACGAAAAAGAGATGATCGAAAATATCTGTCTCCAGAATCGAAATCGAACTTTGATGGGTGGGTTTATAGGTGTATTTTGACCCGCTGAATCCGAAAATCTAACCTTTGTGAAAGGAAAATACACCTGGAACGAAGTTATTTCGCATGGTACGAAAAAGAGATGATCGAAAATATTTTTTTTCAGAATCAAAATCGGACTTTAATGGGTGAGTTTCTAGGTGTATTTCGACCCAATGAATCCGGAAATCCAACCTCTGATGACCAAAAATATGCTTGGAAAGAAGTTATTTCGCACGGTACGAAAAAGAGATGATCGAAAATATTTTTTTTCAGAATCAAAATAGGACTTTGATGGGTGAGTTTCTGGGTGTATTCCGACCCGCTGAATCCGAAAATGCGAACTTTGATGACCAAAAACATGCTTGGAAAAAAGTTATTTCGCATGGTACGAAAAAGAGATGATCGAAAATATCTGTCTCCAGAATCGAAATCGAACTTTGATGGGTGGGTTTATAGGTGTATTTTGACCCGCTGAATCCAAAAATGCAACCTTTGTTACACGAAAATACACCTGGAAAGAAGTTATTTCGCATGGTACGAAAAAGAGATGATCGAAAATATTTTTTTTCAGAATCGAAATCATACTTTAATGGGTGAGTTTCTAGGTGTATTTCGACCCACTGAATCCGAAAATCCAACCTCTGATGACCAAAAATATGCTTGGAAAGAAGTTATTTCGCACGGTACGAAAAAGAGATGATCGAAAATATTTTTTTTCAGAATCGGAATCGGACTTTGATGGGTGAGTTTCTAGGTGTATTTCGACCCGCTGAATACGAAAATCCAACCTTTGATGACCAAAAATATGCTTGGAAAAAAGTTATTTCGCATGGTTCGAAAAAGAGATGATCGAAAATATCTGTCTCCAGAATCAAAATCGAACTTTGATGGGTGGGTTCATAGGTGTATTTTGACCCGCTGAATCCAAAAATCCAACCTTTGTTACACGAAAATACACCTGGAAAGAAGTTATTTCGCATGGTACGAAAAAGAGATGATCGAAAATATTTTTTTTCAGAATCAAAATCGGACTTTAATGGGTGAGTTTCTAGGTGTAATTCGACCCACTGAATCCGAAAATCCAACCTCTGATGACCAAAAATATGCTTGGAAAGAAGTTATTTCGCACGGTACGAAAAAGAGATGATCGAAAATATTTTTTTTCAGAATCGGAATCGGACTTTGATGGGTGAGTTTCTAGGTGTATTTCGACCCGCTGAATCCGAAAATCCAACCTTTGATGACCAAAAATATGCTTGGAAAAAAGTTATTTCGCATGGTTCGGAAAAGAGATGATCGAAAATATCTGTCTCCAGAATCAAAATCGAACTTTGATGGGTGGGTTCATAGGTGTACTTTGACCCGCTGAATCAAAAAAACCAACCTTTGTTACACGAAAGTACACCTGGAAAGAAGTTATTTCGCATGGTACGTAAAAGAGATGATCGAAAATATTTTTTTTCAGAATCAAAATCGGACTTCAATGGGTGAGTTTCTAGGTGTATTTCGACCCGCTGAATCCGAAAATCCAACCACTGATGACCAAAAATATGCTTGGAAAAATGTTATTTCGCATGGTACGAAAAAGAGATGATCGAAAATATCTGTCTCCAGAATCGAAATCGAACTTTGATGGGTGGGTTTATAGGTGTATTTTGACCCGCTGAATCCGAAAATCCAACCTTTGTTACACGACAATACACCTCGAAAGAAGTTATTTCGCATGGTACGAAAAAGAGATGATCGAAAATATTTTTTTTCAGAATCAAAATCGGACTTTAATGGGTGAGTTTCTAGGTGTATTCCGACCCGCTGAATCCGAAAATCCTAACTTTGATGACCAAAAATATGCTTGGAAAAAAGTTATTCCGCATGGTACGAAAAAGAGATGATCGAAAATATTTTTTTTCAGGATCAAAATCGGACTTTGATGGGTGAGTTTCTGGGTGTATTTCGACCCGCTAAATCCGAAAATCCAACCTTTGATGACAAAAATATGCTTGGAAAAAAGTTATTTCGCATGGTACGAAAAAGAGATGATTGAAATTATCTCTCTCCAGAATCAAAATCGAACTGTGATGGGTGGGTTAATAGGTGTATTTTGACCCGCTGAATCTAAAAATCCAACCTTTGTTACACGAAAATACACCTGGAAAGAAGTTATTCCGCATGGTACGAAAAAGAGATGATCGAAAATATTTTTTTTCAGAATCAAAATCGGACTTTAATGGGTGAGTTTCTAGGTGTATTCCGACCCGCTGAATCCGAAAATCCAACCTCTGATGACCAAAAATATGCTTGGAAAAAAGTTATTTCGCATGGTTCGAAAAAGAGATGATCGAAAGTATCTGTCTCCAGAATCAAAATCGAACTTTGATGGGTGGGTTCATAGGTGTATTTTGACCCGCTGAATCCAAAAATCCAACCTTTGTTACACGAAAATACACCTGGAAAGAAGTTATTCCGCATGGTACGAAAAAGAGATGATCGAAAATATTTTTTTTCAGAATCAAAATCGGACTTTAATGGGTGAGTTTCTAGGTGTATTCCGACCCGCTGAATCCGAAAATCCAACCTCTGATGACCAAAAATATGCTTGGAAAAAAGTTATTTCGCATGGTACGAAAAAGAGATGATCGAAAATATCTGTCTCCGGAATCGAAATCGAACTTTGATGGGTGGGTTCATAGGTGTGTTTTGACTCGCTGGATCCAAAAATCCAACCTTTGTTACACGAAAATACACCTGGAAAGAAGTTATTCCGCATGGTACGAAAAAGAGATGATCGAAAATATTTTTTTTCAGAATCAAAATCGGACTTTGATGGGTGAGTTTCTAGGTGTATGTCGACCCGCTGATTCCGAAAATGCGAACTTTGATGACCAAAAATATGCTTGTAAAAAAGTTATTTCGCATGGTACGAAAAAGAGATGATCGAAAAGATCTGTCTCCAGAATCGAAATCGAACTTTGATGGGTGGGTTTATAGGTGTATTTCGACCCGCTGAATCTAAAAATCCAACCTTTGTTACACGAAAATACACCTGGAAAGAAGTTATTCCGCATGGTGAGAAAAAGAGATGATCGAAAATATTTTTTTTCAGACTCGGAATCGGACTGTGATGGGTGAGTTTCTAGGTGTATTTCAAACCGCCGAATCCGAAAATCCAACCTTTGATGACCAAAAATATGCTTGGAAAAAAGATATTTCGCATGGTTCGAAAAAGAGATGATCGAAAATATTTTTTTTCAGAATCGAAATCGTACTATAATGGGTGAGTTTCTAGGTGTATTTCGACCCACTGAATCCGAAAATCCAACCTCTGATGACCAAAAATATGCTTGGAAAGAAGTTATTTCGCACGGTACGAAAAAGAGATGATCGAAAATATTTTTTTTCAGAATCAAAATAGGACTTTGATGGGTGAGTTTCTGGGTGTATTCCGACCCGCTGAATCCGAAAATGCGAACTTTGATGACCAAAAATATGCTTGGAAAAAAGTTATTTCGCATGGTACGAAAAAGAGATGATCGAAAATATCTGTCTCCAGAATCGAAATCGAACTTCGATGGGTGGGTTTATAGGTGTATTTTGACCCGCTGAATCCAAAAATCCAACCTTTGTTACACGAAAATACACCTGGAAAGAAGTTATTTCGCATGGTACGAAAAAGAGATGATCGAAAATATTTTTTTTCAGAATCGAAATCGGACTTTAATGGGTGAGTTTCTAGGTGTATTTCGACCCACTGAATCCGACAATCCAACCTCTGATGACCAAAAATATGCTTGGAAAGAAGTTATTTCGCACGGTACGAAAAAGAGATGATCGAAAATATTTTTTTTCAGAATCGGAATCGGACTTTGATGGGTGAGTTTCTAGGTGTATTCCGACCCGCTGAATACGAAAATCCAACCTTTGATGACCAAAAATATGCTTGGAAAAAAGTTATTTCGCATGGTTCGAAAAAGAGATGATCGAAAATATCTGTCTCCAGAATCAAAATCGAACTTTGATGGGTGGGCTCATAGGTGTACTTTGACCCGCTGAATCAAAAAAACCAACCTTTGTTACACGAAAATACACCTGGAAAGAAGTTATTTCGCATGGTACGTAAAAGAGATGATCGAAAATATTTTTTTTCAGAATTGAAATCGGACTTCAATGGGTGAGTTTCTAGGTGTATTTCGACCCGCTGAATCCGAAAATCCAACCTCTGATGACCAACAATATGCTTGGAAAAAAGTTATTTCGCATGGTACGAAAAAGAGATGATCGAAAATATCTGTCTCCAGAATCGAAATCGAACTTTGATGTGTGGGTTTATAGGTGTATTTTGACCCGCTGAATCCGAAAATCTAACCTTTGTTACAGGAAAATACACCTGGAACGAAGTTATTTCGCATGGTACGAAAAAGAGATGATCGAAAATATTTTTTTTCAGAATCAAAATCGGACTTTAATGGGTGAGTTTCTAGGTGTATTTCGACCCACTGAATCCGGAAATCCAACCTCTGATGACCAAAAATATGCTTGGAAAGAAGTTATTTCGCACGGTACGAAAAAGAGATGATCGAAAATATTTTTTTTCAGAATCAAAATAGGACTTTGATGGGTGAGTTTCTGGGTGTATTCCGACCCGCTGAATCCGAAAATGCGAACTTTGATGACCAAAAACATGCTTGGAAAAAAGTTATTTCGCATGGTACGAAAAAGAGATGATCGAAAATATCTGTCTCCAGAATCGAAATCGAACTTTGATGGGTGGGTTTATAGGTGTATTTTGACCCGCTGAATCCAAAAATGCAACCTTTGTTCCACGAAAATACACCTGGAAAGAAGTTATTTCGCATGGTACGAAAAAGAGATGATCGAAAATTTTTTTTCAGAATCGAAATCGTACTTTAATGGGTGAGTTTCTAGGTGTATTTCGACCCACTGAATCCGAAAATCCAACCTCTGATGACCACAAATATGCTTGGAAAGAAGTTATTTCGCACGGTACGAAAAAGAGATGATCGAAAATATTTTTTTTCAGAATCGGAATCGGACTTTGATGGGTGAGTTTCTAGGTGTATTTCGACCCGCCGAATACGGAAATCCAACCTTTGATGACCAAAAATATGCTTGGAAAAAAGTTATTTCGCATGGTTCGAAAAAGAGATGATCGAAAATATCTGTCTCCAGAATCAAAATCGAACTTTGATGGGTGGGTTCATAGGTGTATTTTGACCCGCTGAATCCAAAAATCCAACCTTTGTTACACGAAAATACACCTGGAAAGAAGTTATTTCGCATGGTACGAAAAAGAGATGATCGAAAATTTTTTTTTTCAGAAGCAAAATCGGACTTTAATGGGTGAGTTTCTAGGTGTATTTCGTCCCACTGAATCCGAAAATCCAACCTCTGATGACCGAAAATATGCTTGGAAAGAAGTTATTTCGCACGGTACGAAAAAGAGATGATCGAAAATATTTTTTTTCAGAATCGGAATCGGACTTTGATGGGTGAGTTTCTAGGTGTATTTCGACCCGCTGAATACGAAAATCCAACCTTTGATGATCAAAAATATGCTTGGAAAAAAGTTATTTCGCATGGTTCGAAAAAGAGATGATCGAAAATATCTGTCTCCAGAATCAAAATCGAACTTTGATGGGTGGGTTCATAGGTGTACTTTGACCCGCTGAATCAAAAAAACCAACCTTTGTTACACGAAAATACACCTGGAAAGAAGTTATTTCGCATGGTACGTAAAAGAGATGATCGAAAATATTTTTTTTCAGAATTGAAATCGGACTTCAATGGGTGGGTTTCTAGGTGTATTTCGACCCGCTGAATCCGAAAATCCAACCTCTGATGACCAAAAATATGCTTGGAAAAAAGTTATTTCGCATGGTACGAAAAAGAGATGATCGAAAATATCTGTCTCCAGAATCGAAATCGAACTTTGATGGGTGGGTTTATAGGTGTATTTTGACCCGCTGAATCCGAAAATCTAACCTTTGTGACAGGAAAATACACCTGGAACGAAGTTATTTCGCATGGTACGAAAAAGAGATGATCGAAAATATTTTTTTTCAGAATCAAAATCGGACTTTAATGGGTGAGTTTCTAGGTGTATTTCGACCCACTGAATCCGGAAATCCAACCTCTGATGACCAAAAATATGCTTGGAAAGAAGTTATTTCGCACGGTACGAAAAAGAGATGATCGAAAATATTTTTTTTCAGAATCGGAATCGGACTTTGATGGGTGAGTTTCTAGGTGTATTCCGACCCGCTGAATACGAAAATCCAACCTTTGATGACCAAAAATATGCTTGGAAAAAAGTTATTTCGCATGGTTCGAAAAAGAGATGATCGAAAATATCTGTCTCCAGAATCAAAATCGAACTTTGATGGGTGGGCTCATAGGTGTACTTTGACCCGCTGAATCAAAAAAACCAACCTTTGTTACACGAAAATACACCTGGAAAGAAGTTATTTCGCATGGTACGTAAAAGAGATGATCGAAAATATTTTTTTTCAGAATTGAAATCGGACTTCAATGGGTGAGTTTCTAGGTGTATTTCGACCCGCTGAATCCGAAAATCCAACCTCTGATGACCAACAATATGCTTGGAAAAAAGTTATTTCGCATGGTACGAAAAAGAGATGATCGAAAATATCTGTCTCCAGAATCGAAATCGAACTTTGATGTGTGGGTTTATAGGTGTATTTTGACCCGCTGAATCCGAAAATCTAACCTTTGTTACAGGAAAATACACCTGGAACGAAGTTATTTCGCATGGTACGAAAAAGAGATGATCGAAAATATTTTTTTTCAGAATCAAAATCGGACTTTAATGGGTGAGTTTCTAGGTGTATTTCGACCCACTGAATCCGGAAATCCAACCTCTGATGACCAAAAATATGCTTGGAAAGAAGTTATTTCGCACGGTACGAAAAAGAGATGATCGAAAATATTTTTTTTCAGAATCAAAATAGGACTTTGATGGGTGAGTTTCTGGGTGTATTCCGACCCGCTGAATCCGAAAATGCGAACTTTGATGACCAAAAACATGCTTGGAAAAAAGTTATTTCGCATGGTACGAAAAAGAGATGATCGAAAATATCTGTCTCCAGAATCGAAATCGAACTTTGATGGGTGGGTTTATAGGTGTATTTTGACCCGCTGAATCCAAAAATGCAACCTTTGTTCCACGAAAATACACCTGGAAAGAAGTTATTTCGCATGGTACGAAAAAGAGATGATCGAAAATTTTTTTTCAGAATCGAAATCGTACTTTAATGGGTGAGTTTCTAGGTGTATTTCGACCCACTGAATCCGAAAATCCAACCTCTGATGACCACAAATATGCTTGGAAAGAAGTTATTTCGCACGGTACGAAAAAGAGATGATCGAAAATATTTTTTTTCAGAATCGGAATCGGACTTTGATGGGTGAGTTTCTAGGTGTATTTCGACCCGCCGAATACGGAAATCCAACCTTTGATGACCAAAAATATGCTTGGAAAAAAGTTATTTCGCATGGTTCGAAAAAGAGATGATCGAAAATATCTGTCTCCAGAATCAAAATCGAACTTTGATGGGTGGGTTCATAGGTGTATTTTGACCCGCTGAATCCAAAAATCCAACCTTTGTTACACGAAAATACACCTGGAAAGAAGTTATTTCGCATGGTACGAAAAAGAGATGATCGAAAATTTTTTTTTTCAGAAGCAAAATCGGACTTTAATGGGTGAGTTTCTAGGTGTATTTCGTCCCACTGAATCCGAAAATCCAACCTCTGATGACCGAAAATATGCTTGGAAAGAAGTTATTTCGCACGGTACGAAAAAGAGATGATCGAAAATATTTTTTTTCAGAATCGGAATCGGACTTTGATGGGTGAGTTTCTAGGTGTATTTCGACCCGCTGAATACGAAAATCCAACCTTTGATGATCAAAAATATGCTTGGAAAAAAGTTATTTCGCATGGTTCGAAAAAGAGATGATCGAAAATATCTGTCTCCAGAATCAAAATCGAACTTTGATGGGTGGGTTCATAGGTGTACTTTGACCCGCTGAATCAAAAAAACCAACCTTTGTTACACGAAAATACACCTGGAAAGAAGTTATTTCGCATGGTACGTAAAAGAGATGATCGAAAATATTTTTTTTCAGAATTGAAATCGGACTTCAATGGGTGGGTTTCTAGGTGTATTTCGACCCGCTGAATCCGAAAATCCAACCTCTGATGACCAAAAATATGCTTGGAAAAAAGTTATTTCGCATGGTACGAAAAAGAGATGATCGAAAATATCTGTCTCCAGAATCGAAATCGAACTTTGATGGGTGGGTTTATAGGTGTATTTTGACCCGCTGAATCCGAAAATCTAACCTTTGTGACAGGAAAATACACCTGGAACGAAGTTATTTCGCATGGTACGAAAAAGAGATGATCGAAAATATTTTTTTTCAGAATCAAAATCGGACTTTAATGGGTGAGTTTCTAGGTGTATTTCGACCCACTGAATCCGGAAATCCAACCTCTGATGACCAAAAATATGCTTGGAAAGAAGTTATTTCGCACGGTACGAAAAAGAGATGATCGAAAATATTTTTTTTCAGAATCAAAATAGGACTTTGATGGGTGAGTTTCTGGGTGTATTCCGACCCGCTGAATCCGAAAATGCGAACTTTGATGACCAAAAACATGCTTGGAAAAAAGTTATTTCGCATGGTACGAAAAAGAGATGATCGAAAATATCTGTCTCCAGAATCGAAATCGAACTTTGATGGGTGGGTTTATAGGTGTACTTTGACCCGCTGAATCAAAAAAACCAACCTTTGTTACACGAAAGTACACCTGGAAAGAAGTTATTTCGCATGGTACGTAAAAGAGATGATCGAAAATATTTTTTTTCAGAATCAAAATCGGACTTCAATGGGTGAGTTTCTAGGTGTATTTCGACCCGCTGAATCCGAAAATCCAACCACTGATGACCAAAAATATGCTTGGAAAAATGTTATTTCGCATGGTACGAAAAAGAGATGATCGAAAATATCTGTCTCCAGAATCGAAATCGAACTTTGATGGGTGGGTTTATAGGTGTATTTTGACCCGCTGAATCCGAAAATCCAACCTTTGTTACACGACAATACACCTCGAAAGAAGTTATTTCGCATGGTACGAAAAAGAGATGATCGAAAATATTTTTTTTCAGAATCAAAATCGGACTTTAATGGGTGAGTTTCTAGGTGTATTCCGACCCGCTGAATCCGAAAATCCTAACTTTGATGACCAAAAATATGCTTGGAAAAAAGTTATTCCGCATGGTACGAAAAAGAGATGATCGAAAATATTTTTTTTCAGGATCAAAATCGGACTTTGATGGGTGAGTTTCTGGGTGTATTTCGACCCGCTAAATCCGAAAATCCAACCTTTGATGACCAAAAATATGCTTGGAAAAAAGTTATTTCGCATGGTATGAAAAAGAGATGATTGAAATTATCTCTCTCCAGAATCAAAATCGAACTGTGATGGGTGGGTTCATAGGTGTATTTTGACCCGCTGAATCTAAAAATCCAACCTTTGTTACACGAAAATACACCTGGAAAGAAGTTATTCCGCATGGTACGAAAAAGAGATGATCGAAAATATTTTTTTTCAGAATCAAAATCGGACTTTAATGGGTGAGTTTCTAGGTGTATTCCGACCCGCTGAATCCGAAAATCCAACCTCTGATGACCAAAAATATGCTTGGAAAAAAGTTATTTCGCATGGTTCGAAAAAGAGATGATCGAAAGTATCTGTCTCCAGAATCAAAATCGAACTTTGATGGGTGGGTTCATAGGTGTATTTTGACCCGCTGAATTCAAAAATCCAACCTTTGTTACACGAAAATACACCTGGAAAGAAGTTATTCCGCATGGTACAAAAAAGAGATGATCGAAAATATTTTTTTTCAGAATCAAAATCGGACTTTAATGGGTGAGTTTCTAGGTGTATTCCGACCCGCTGAATCCGAAAATCCAACCTCTGATGACCAAAAATATGCTTGGAAAAAAGTTATTTCGCATGGTACGAAAAAGAGATGATCGAAAATATCTGTCTCCGGAATCGAAATCGAACTTTGATGGGTGGGTTCATAGGTGTGTTTTGACTCGCTGGATCCAAAAATCCAACCTTTGTTACACGAAAATACACCTGGAAAGAAGTTATTCCGCATGGTACGAAAAAGAGATGATCGAAAATATTTTTTTTCAGAATCAAAATCGGACTTTGATGGGTGAGTTTCTAGGTGTATGTCGACCCGCTGATTCCGAAAATGCGAACTTTGATGACCAAAAATATGCTTGTAAAAAAGTTATTTCGCATGGTACGAAAAAGAGATGATCGAAAAGATCTGTCTCCAGAATCGAAATCGAACTTTGATGGGTGGGTTTATAGGTGTATTTCGACCCGCTGAATCTAAAAATCCAACCTTTGTTACACGAAAATACACCTGGAAAGAAGTTATTCCGCATGGTGAGAAAAAGAGATGATCGAAAATATTTTTTTTCAGACTCGGAATCGGACTGTGATGGGTGAGTTTCTAGGTGTATTTCAAACCGCCGAATCCGAAAATCCAACCTTTGATGACCAAAAATATGCTTGGAAAAAAGATATTTCGCATGGTTCGAAAAAGAGATGATCGAAAATATTTTTTTTCAGAATCGAAATCGTACTATAATGGGTGAGTTTCTAGGTGTATTTCGACCCACTGAATCCGAAAATCCAACCTCTGATGACCAAAAATATGCTTGGAAAGAAGTTATTTCGCACGGTACGAAAAAGAGATGATCGAAAATATTTTTTTTCAGAATCAAAATAGGACTTTGATGGGTGAGTTTCTGGGTGTATTCCGACCCGCTGAATCCGAAAATGCGAACTTTGATGACCAAAAATATGCTTGGAAAAAAGTTATTTCGCATGGTACGAAAAAGAGATGATCGAAAATATCTGTCTCCAGAATCGAAATCGAACTTCGATGGGTGGGTTTATAGGTGTATTTTGACCCGCTGAATCCAAAAATCCAACCTTTGTTACACGAAAATACACCTGGAAAGAAGTTATTTCGCATGGTACGAAAAAGAGATGATCGAAAATATTTTTTTTCAGAATCGAAATCGGACTTTAATGGGTGAGTTTCTAGGTGTATTTCGACCCACTGAATCCGACAATCCAACCTCTCATGACCAAAAATATGCTTGGAAAGAAGTTATTTCGCACGGTACGAAAAAGAGATGATCGAAAATATTTTTTTTCAGAATCGGAATCGGACTTTGATGGGTGAGTTTCTAGGTGTATTCCGACCCGCTGAATACGAAAATCCAACCTTTGATGACCAAAAATATGCTTGGAAAAAAGTTATTTCGCATGGTTCGAAAAAGAGATGATCGAAAATATCTGTCTCCAGAATCAAAATCGAACTTTGATGGGTGGGTTCATAGGTGTACTTTGACCCGCTGAATCAAAAAAACCAACCTTTGTTACACGAAAATACACCTGGAAAGAAGTTATTTCGCATGGTACGTAAAAGAGATGATCGAAAATATTTTTTTTCAGAATTGAAATCGGACTTCAATGGGTGAGTTTCTAGGTGTATTTCGACCCGCTGAATCCGAAAATCCAACCTCTGATGATCAAAAATATGCTTGGAAAAAAGTTATTTCGCATGGTACGAAAAAGAGATGATCGAAAATATCTGTCTCCAGAATCGAAATCGAACTTTGATGTGTGGGTTTATAGGTGTATTTTGACCCGCTGAATCCGAAAATCTAACCTTTGTTACAGGAAAATACACCTGGAACGAAGTTATTTCGCATGGTACGAAAAAGAGATGATCGAAAATATTTTTTTTCAGAATCAAAATCGGACTTTAATGGGTGAGTTTCTAGGTGTATTTCGACCCACTGAATCCGGAAATCCAACCTCTGATGACCAAAAATATGCTTGGAAAGAAGTTATTTCGCACGGTACGAAAAAGAGATGATCGAAAATATTTTTTTTCAGAATCAAAATAGGACTTTGATGGGTGAGTTTCTGGGTGTATTCCGACCCGCTGAATCCGAAAATGCGAACTTTGATGACCAAAAACATGCTTGGAAAAAAGTTATTTCGCATGGTACGAAAAAGAGATGATCGAAAATATCTGTCTCCAGAATCGAAATCGAACTTTGATGGGTGGGTTTATAGGTGTATTTTGACCCGCTGAATCCAAAAATGCAACCTTTGTTCCACGAAAATACACCTGGAAAGAAGTTATTTCGCATGGTACGAAAAAGAGATGATCGAAAATTTTTTTTCAGAATCGAAATCGTACTTTAATGGGTGAGTTTCTAGGTGTATTTCGACCCACTGAATCCGAAAATCCAACCTCTGATGACCACAAATATGCTTGGAAAGAAGTTATTTCGCACGGTACGAAAAAGAGATGATCGAAAATATTTTTTTTCAGAATCGGAATCGGACTTTGATGGGTGAGTTTCTAGGTGTATTTCGACCCGCCGAATACGGAAATCCAACCTTTGATGACCAAAAATATGCTTGGAAAAAAGTTATTTCGCATGGTTCGAAAAAGAGATGATCGAAAATATCTGTCTCCAGAATCAAAATCGAACTTTGATGGGTGGGTTCATAGGTGTATTTTGACCCGCTGAATCCAAAAATCCAACCTTTGTTACACGAAAATACACCTGGAAAGAAGTTATTTCGCATGGTACGAAAAAGAGATGATCGAAAATTTTTTTTTTCAGAAGCAAAATCGGACTTTAATGGGTGAGTTTCTAGGTGTATTTCGTCCCACTGAATCCGAAAATCCAACCTCTGATGACCGAAAATATGCTTGGAAAGAAGTTATGTCGCACGGTACGAAAAAGAGATGATCGAAAATATTTTTTTTCAGAATCGGAATCGGACTTTGATGGGTGAGTTTCTAGGTGTATTTCGACCCGCTGAATCCGAAAATCCAACCTTTGATGACCAAAACTATGCTTGGAAAAAAGTTATTTCGCATGGTTCGGAAAAGAGATGATCGAAAATATCTGTCTCCAGAATCAAAATCGAACTTTGATGGGTGGGTTCATAGGTGTACTTTGACCCGCTGAATCAAAAAAACCAACCTTTGTTACACGGAAGTACACCTGGAACGAAGTTATTTCGCATGGTACGTAAAAGAGATGATCGAAAATATTTTTTTTCAGAATCAAAATCGGACTTCAATGGGTGAGTTTCTAGGTGTATTCCGACCCGCTGAATCCGAAAATCCAACCACTGATGACCAAAAATATGCTTGGAAAAATGTTATTTCGCATGGTACGAAAAAGAGATGATCGAAAATATCTGTCTCCAGAATCGAAATCGAACTTTGATGGGTGGGTTTATAGGTGTATTTTGACCCGCTGAATCCAAAAATCCAACTTTTGTTACACGACAATACACCTCGAAAGAAGTTATTTCGCATGGTACGAAAAAGAGATGATCGAAAATATCTGTCTCCAGAATCGAAATCGAACTTTGATGGGTGGGTTCATAGGTGTGTTTTGACTCGCTGGATCCAAAAATCCAACCTTTGTTACACGAAAATACACCTGGAAAGAAGTTATTCCGCATGGTACGAAAAAGAGATGATCGAAAAGATTTTTTTTCAGAATCAAAATCGGACTTTGATGGGTGAGTTTCTAGGTGTATGTCGACCCGCTGATTCCGAAAATGCGAACTTTGATGACCAAAAATATGCTCGAAAAAAAGTTATTTCGCATGGTACGAAAAAGAGATGATCGAAAAGATCTGTCTCCAGAATCGGAATCGAACTTTGATGGGTGGATTTATAGGTGTATTTCGACCCGCTGAATCCAAAAATCCAACCTTTGTTACACGAAAATACACCTGGAAAGAAGTTATTCCGCATGGTGAGAAAAAGAGATGATCGAAAATATTTTTTTTCAGACTCGGAATCGGACTGTGATGGGTGAGTTTCTAGGTGTATTTCAAACCGCCGAATACGAAAATCCAACCTTTGATGACCAAAAATATGCTTGGAAAAAAGATGTTTCGCATGGTTCGAAAAAGAGATGATCGAAAATATTTTTTTTCAGAATCGAAATCGTACTTTAATGGGTGAGTTTCTAGGTGTATTTCGACCCACTGAATCCAAAAATCCAACCTCTGATGACCAAAAATATGCTTGGAAAGAAGTTATTTCGCACGGTACGAAAAAGAGATGATCGAAAATATTTTTTTTCAGAATCGGAATCGGACTTTGATGGGTGAGTTTCTAGGTGTATTTCGACCCGCTGAATCCGAAAATCCAACCTTTGATGACCAAAAATATGCTTGGAAAAAAGTTATTTCGCATGGTTCGGAAAAGAGATGATCGAAAATATCTGTCTCCAGAATCAAAATCGAACTTTGGTGGGTGGGTTCATAGGTGTACTTTGACCCGCTGAATCAAAAAAACCAACCTTTGTCACACGAAAGTACACCTGGAAAGAAGTTATTTCGCATGGTACGTAAAAGAGATGATCGAAAATATTTTTTTTCAGAATCAAAATTGGACTTCAATGGGTGAGTTTCTAGGTGTATTCCGACCCGCTGAATCCGAAAATCCAACCACTGATGACCAAAAATATGCTTGGAAAAATGTTATTTCGCATGGTACGAAAGAGAGATGATCGAAAATATCTGTCTCCAGAATCGAAATCGAACTTTGATGGGTGGGTTTATAGGTGTATTTTGACCCGCTGAATCCAAAAATCCAACCTTTGTTACACGACAATACACCTCGAAAGAAGTTATTTCGCATGGTACGAAAAAGAGATGATCGAAAATATTTTTTTTCAGAATCAAAATCGGGCTTTAATGGGTGAGTTTCTAGGTGTATTCCGACCCGCTGAATCCGAAAATCCTAACTTCGATGACCAAAAATATGCTTGGAAAAAAGTTATTCCGCATGGTACGAAAAAGAGATGATCGAAAATATTTTTTTTCAGGATCAAAATCGGACTTTGATGGGTGAGTTTCTGGGTGTATTTCGACCCGCTGAATCCGAAAATCCAACCTTTGATGACCAAAAATATGCTTGGAAAAAAGTTATTTCGCATGGTACGAAAAAGAGATGATTGAAATTATCTCTCTCCAGAATAGAAATCGAACTGTGATGGGTGGGTTCATAGGTGTATTTTGACCCGCTGAATCTAAAAATCCAACCTTTGTTACACGAAAATACACCTGGAAAGAAGTTATTCCGCATGGTACGAAAAAGAGATGATCGAAAATATTTTTTTTCAGAATCAAAATCGGACTTTAATGGGTGAGTTCC
Source organism: Phymatocera aterrima (assembly GCA_963170745.1). Classification (NCBI taxonomy): domain Eukaryota; kingdom Metazoa; phylum Arthropoda; class Insecta; order Hymenoptera; family Tenthredinidae; genus Phymatocera; species Phymatocera aterrima. Next base: position 124,918 of record CAUJGY010000138.1, on the reverse strand, counting down.
TAGGTGTATTCCGACCCGCTGAATCCGAAAATCCAACCTCTGATGACCAAAAATATGCTTGGAAAAAAGTTATTTCGCATGGTTCGAAAAAGAGATGATCGAAAGTATCTGTCTCCAGAATCAAAATCGAACTTTGATGGGTGGGTTCATAGGTGTATTTTGACCCGCTGAATCCAAAAATCCAACCTTTGTTACACGAAAATACACCTGGAAAGAAGTTATTCCGCATGGTACGAAAAAGAGATGATCGAAAATATTTTTTTTCAGAATCAAAATCGGACTTTAATGGGTGAGTTTCTAGGTGTATTCCGACCCGCTGAATCCGAAAATCCAACCTCTGATGACCAAAAATATGCTTGGAAAAGAGTTATTTCGCATGGTACGAAAAAGAGATGATCGAAAATATCTGTCTCCAGAATCGAAATCGAACTTTGATGGGTGGGTTCATAGGTGTGTTTTGACTCGCTGGATCCAAAAATCCAACCTTTGTTACACGAAAATACACCTGGAAAGAAGTTATTCCGCATGGTACGAAAAAGAGATGATCGAAAATATTTTTTTTCAGAATCAAAATCGGACTTTGATGGGTGAGTTTCTAGGTGTATGTCGACCCGCTGATTTCGAAAATGCGAACTTTGATGACCAAAAATATGCTTGAAAAAAAGTTATTTCGCATGGTACGAAAAAGAGATGATCGAAAAGATCTGTCTCCAGAATCGAAATCGAACTTTGATGGGTGGGTTTATAGGTGTATTTCGACCCGCTGAATCCAAAAATCCAACCTTTGTTACACGAAAATACACCTGGAAAGAAGTTATTCCGCATGGTGAGAAAAAGAGATGATCGAAAATATTTTTTTTCAGACTCGGAATCGGACTGTGATGGGTGAGTTTCTAGGTGTATTTCAAACCGCCGAATCCGAAAATCCAACCTTTGATGACCAAAAATATGCTTGGAAAAAAGATATTTCGCATGGTTCCAAAAAGAGATGATCGAAAATATCTGTCTCCAGAATCAAAATTGAACTTTGATGGGTGGGTTCATAGGTGTACTTTGACCCGCTGAATCAAAAAATCCAACCTTTGTCACACGAAAATACACCTGGAAAGAAGTTATTCCGCATGGTACGAAAAAGAGATGATCGAAAATATTTTTTTTCAGAATCGGAATCGGACTTTAATGGGTGAGTTTCTAGGTGTATTTCGACCCGCTGGATCCGAAAATCCAACCTCTGATGACCAAAAATATGCTTGGAAAAAAGTTATTTCGCACGGTACGAAAAAGAGATGATCGAAAATATATTTTGTCAGAATCAAAATCGGACTATGATGGGTGAGTTTCTAGGTGTATTCCGACCCGCTGAATCTGAAAATCCAAACTTTGATGACCAAAAATATGCTTGGAAAGGAGTTATTTCGCACGGTACGAAAAAGAGATGGTCGAAAATATTTTTTTTCAGAATCGGAATCGGACTTTGATGGGTGAGTTTCTAGGTGTATTTCGACCCGCTGAATACGAAAATCCAACCTTTGATGACCAAAAATATGCTTGGAAAAAAGTTATTTCGCATGGTTCGAAAAAGAGATGATCGAAAATATCTGTCTCCAGAATCAAAATCGAACTTTGATGGGTGGGTTCATAGGTGTATTTTGACCCGCTGAATCCAAAAATCCAACCTTTGTTACACGAAAATACACCTGGAAAGAAGTTATTTCGCATGGTACGAAAAAGAGATGATCGAAAATATTTTTTTTCAGAATCAAAATCGGACTTTAATGGGTGAGTTTCTAGGTGTATTTCGACCCACTGAATCCGAAAATCCAACCTCTGATGACCAAAAATATGCTTGGAAAGAAGTTATTTCGCACGGTACGAAAAAGAGATGATCGAAAATATTTTTTTTCAGAATCGGAATCGGACTTTGATGGGTGAGTTTCTAGGTGTATTTCGACCCGCTGAATCCGAAAATCCAACCTTTGATGACCAAAAATATGCTTGGAAAAAAGTTATTTCGCATGGTTCGGAAAAGAGATGATCGAAAATATCTGTCTCCAGAATCAAAATCGAACTTTGGTGGGTGGGTTCATAGGTGTACTTTGACCCGCTGAATCAAAAAAACCAACCTTTGTCACACGAAAGTACACCTGGAAAGAAGTTATTTCGCATGGTACGTAAAAGAGATGATCGAAAATATTTTTTTTCAGAATCAAAATTGGACTTCAATGGGTGAGTTTCTAGGTGTATTCCGACCCGCTGAATCCGAAAATCCAACCACTGATGACCAAAAATATGCTTGGAAAAATGTTATTTCGCATGGTACGAAAGAGAGATGATCGAAAATATCTGTCTCCAGAATCGAAATCGAACTTTGATGGGTGGGTTTATAGGTGTATTTTGACCCGCTGAATCCAAAAATCCAACCTTTGTTACACGACAATACACCTCGAAAGAAGTTATTTCGCATGGTACGAAAAAGAGATGATCGAAAATATTTTGTTTCAGAATCAAAATCGGGCTTTAATGGGTGAGTTTCTAGGTGTATTCCGACCCGCTGAATCCGAAAATCCTAACTTCGATGACCAAAAATATGCTTGGAAAAAAGTTATTCCGCATGGTACGAAAAAGAGATGATCGAAAATATTTTTTTTCAGGATCAAAATCGGACTTTGATGGGTGAGTTTCTGGGTGTATTTCGACCCGCTGAATCCGAAAATCCAACCTTTGATGACCAAAAATATGCTTGGAAAAAAGTTATTTCGCATGGTACGAAAAAGAGATGATTGAAATTATCTCTCTCCAGAATCAAAATCGAACTGTGATGGGTGGGTTCATAGGTGTATTTTGACCCGCTGAATCTAAAAATCCAACCTTTGTTACACGAAAATACACCTGGAAAGAAGTTATTCCGCATGGTACGAAAAAGAGATGATCGAAAATATTTTTTTTCAGAATCAAAATCGGACTTTAATGGGTGAGTTCCTAGGTGTATTCCGACCCGCTGAATCCGAAAATCCAACCTCTGATGACCAAAAATATGCTTGGAAAAAAGTTATTTCGCATGGTTCGAAAAAGAGATGATCGAAAGTATCTGTCTCCAGAATCAAAATCGAACTTTGATGGGTGGGTTCATAGGTGTATTTTGACCCGCTGAATCCAAAAATCCAACCTTTGTTACACGAAAATACACCTGGAAAGAAGTTATTCCGCATGGTACGAAAAAGAGATGATCGAAAATATTTTTTTTCAGAATCAAAATCGGACTTTAATGGGTGAGTTTCTAGGTGTATTCCGACCCGCTGAATCCGAAAATCCAACCTCTGATGACCAAAAATATGCTTGGAAAAGAGTTATTTCGCATGGTACGAAAAAGAGATGATCGAAAATATCTGTCTCCAGAATCGAAATCGAACTTTGATGGGTGGGTTCATAGGTGTGTTTTGACTCGCTGGATCCAAAAATCCAACCTTTGTTACACGAAAATACACCTGGAAAGAAGTTATTCCGCATGGTACGAAAAAGAGATGATCGAAAATATTTTTTTTCAGAATCAAAATCGGACTTTGATGGGTGAGTTTCTAGGTGTATGTCGACCCGCTGATTTCGAAAATGCGAACTTTGATGACCAAAAATATGCTTGAAAAAAAGTTATTTCGCATGGTACGAAAAAGAGATGATCGAAAAGATCTGTCTCCAGAATCGAAATCGAACTTTGATGGGTGGGTTTATAGGTGTATTTCGACCCGCTGAATCCAAAAATCCAACCTTTGTTACACGAAAATACACCTGGAAAGAAGTTATTCCGCATGGTGAGAAAAAGAGATGATCGAAAATATTTTTTTTCAGACTCGGAATCGGACTGTGATGGGTGAGTTTCTAGGTGTATTTCAAACCGCCGAATCCGAAAATCCAACCTTTGATGACCAAAAATATGCTTGGAAAAAAGATATTTCGCATGGTTCCAAAAAGAGATGATCGAAAATATCTGTCTCCAGAATCAAAATTGAACTTTGATGGGTGGGTTCATAGGTGTACTTTGACCCGCTGAATCAAAAAATCCAACCTTTGTCACACGAAAATACACCTGGAAAGAAGTTATTCCGCATGGTACGAAAAAGAGATGATCGAAAATATTTTTTTTCAGAATCGGAATCGGACTTTAATGGGTGAGTTTCTAGGTGTATTTCGACCCGCTGGATCCGAAAATCCAACCTCTGATGACCAAAAATATGCTTGGAAAAAAGTTATTTCGCACGGTACGAAAAAGAGATGATCGAAAATATATTTTGTCAGAATCAAAATCGGACTATGATGGGTGAATTTCTAGGTGTATTCCGACCCGCTGAATCTGAAAATCCAAACTTTGATGACCAAAAATATGCTTGGAAAGAAGTTATTTCGCACGGTACGAAAAAGAGATGGTCGATAATATTTTTTTTCAGAATCGGAATCGGACTTTGATGGGTGAGTTTCTAGGTGTATTTCGACCCGCTGAATACGAAAATCCAACCTTTGATGACCAAAAATATGCTTGGAAAAAAGTTATTTCGCATGGTTCGAAAAAGAGATGATCGAAAATATCTGTCTCCAGAATCAAAATCGAACTTTGATGGGTGGGTTCATAGGTGTATTTTGACCCGCTGAATCCAAAAATCCAACCTTTGTTACACGAAAATACACCTGGAAAGAAGTTATTTCGCATGGTACGAAAAAGAGATGATCGAAAATATTTTCTTTCAGAATCAAAATCGGACTTTAATGGGTGAGTTTCTAGGTGTATTTCGACCCACTGAATCCGAAAATCCAACCTCTGATGACGAAAAATATGCTTGGAAAGAAGTTATTTCGCACGGTACGAAAAAGAGATGATCGAAAATATTTTTTTTCAGAATCGGAATCGGACTTTGATGGGTGAGTTTCTAGGTGTATTTCGACCCGCTGAATCCGAAAATCCAACCTTTGATGACCAAAAATATGCTTGGAAAAAAGTTATTTCGCATGGTTCGGAAAAGAGATGATCGAAAATATCTGTCTCCAGAATCAAAATCGAACTTTGATGGGTGGGTTCATAGGTGTACTTTGACCCGCTGAATCAAAAAAACCAACCTTTGTTACACGAAAGTACACCTGGAAAGAAGTTATTTCGCATGGTACGTAAAAGAGATGATCGGAAATATTTTTTTTCAGAATCAAAATTGGACTTCAATGGGTGAGTTTCTAGGTGTATTCCGACCCGCTGAATCCGAAAATCCAACCACTGATGACCAAAAATATGCTTGGAAAAATGTTATTTCGCATGGTACGAAAAAGAGATGATCGAAAATATCTGTCTCCAGAATCGAAATCGAACTTTGATGGGTGGGTTTATAGGTGTATTTTGACCCGCTGAATCCAAAAATCCAACCTTTGTTACACGACAATACACCTCGAAAGAAGTTATTTCGCATGGTACGAAAAAGAGATGATCGAAAATATTTTTTTTCAGAATCAAAATCGGACTTTAATGGGTGAGTTTCTAGGTGTATTCCGACCCGCTGAATCCGAAAATCCTAACTTCGATGACCAAAAATATGCTTGGAAAAAAGTTATTCCGCATGGTACGAAAAAGAGATGATCGAAAATATTTTTTTTCAGGATCAGAATCGGACTTTGATGGGTGAGTTTCTGGGTGTATTTCGACCCGCTGAATCCAAAAATCCAACCTTTGTTACACGAAAATACACCTGGAAAGAAGTTATTCCGCATGGTGAGAAAAAGAGATGATCGAAAATATTTTTTTTCAGACTCGGAATCGGACTGTGATGGGTGAGTTTCTAGGTGTATTTCAAACCGCCGAATACGAAAATCCAACCTTTGATGACCAAAAATATGCTTGGAAAAAAGTTATTTCGCATGGTTCGAAAAAGAGATGATCGAAAATATCTGTCTCCAGAATCAAAATCGAACTTTGATGGGTGGGTTCATAGGTGTATTTTGACCCGCTGAATCCAAAAATCCAACCTTTGTTACACGAAAATACACCTGGAAAGAAGTTATTTCGCATGGTACGAAAAAGAGATGATCGAAAATATTTTTTTTCAGAATCAAAATCGGACTTTAATGGGTGAGTTTCTAGGTGTATTTCGACCCACTGAATCCGAAAATCCAACCTCTGATGACCAAAAATATGCTTGGAAAGAAGTTATTTCGCACGGTACGAAAAAGAGATGATCGAAAATATTTTTTTTCAGAATCGGAATCGGACTTTGATGGGTGAGTTTCTAGGTGTATTTCGACCCGCTGAATCCGAAAATCCAACCTTTGATGACCAAAAATATGCTTGGAAAAAAGTTATTTCGCATGGTTCGGAAAAGAGATGATCGAAAATATCTGTCTCCAGAATCAAAATTGAACTTTGGTGGGTGGGTTCATAGGTGTACTTTGACCCGCTGAATCAAAAAAACCAACCTTTGTTACACGAAAGTACACCTGGAAAGAAGTTATTTCGCATGGTACGTAAAAGAGATGATCGAAAATATTTTTTTTCAGAATCAAAATTGGACTTCAATGGGTGAGTTTCTAGGTGTATTCCGACCCGCTGAATCCGAAAATCCAACCACTGATGACCAAAAATATGCTTGGAAAAATGTTATTTCGCATGGTACGAAAAAGAGATGATCGAAAATATCTGTCTTCAGAATCGGAATCGAACTTTGATGGGTGGGTTTATAGGTGTATTTTGACCCGCTGAATCCAAAAATCCAACCTTTGTTACACGACAATACACCTCGAAAGAAGTTATTTCGCATGGTACGAAAAAGAGATGATCGAAAATATTTTTTTTCAGAATCAAAATCGGACTTTAATGGGTGAGTTTCTAGGTGTATTCCGACCCGCTGAATCCGAAAATCCAACCTCTGATGACCAAAAATATGCTTGGAAAAGAGTTATTTCGCATGGTACGAAAAAGAGATGATCGAAAATATCTGTCTCCAGAATCGAAATCGAACTTTGATGGGTGGGTTCATAGGTGTGTTTTGACTCGCTGGATCCAAAAATCCAACCTTTGTTACACGAAAATACACCTGGAAAGAAGTTATTCCGCATGGTGAGAAAAAGAGATGATCGAAAATATTTTTTTTCAGACTCGGAATCGGACTGTGATGGGTGAGTTTCTAGGTGTATTTCAAACCGCCGAATCCGAAAATCCAACCTTTGATGACCAAAAATATGCTTGGATAAAAGATATTTCGCATGGTTCCAAAAAGAGATGATCGAAAATATCTGTCTCCAGAATCAAAATTGAACTTTGATGGGTGGGTTCATAGGTGTACTTTGACCCGCTGAATCAAAAAAACCAACCTTTGTTACACGAAAGTACACCTGGAAAGAAGTTATTTCGCATGGTACGTAAAAGAGATGATCGAAAATATTTTTTTTCAGAATCAAAATTGGACTTCAATGGGTGAGTTTCTAGGTGTATTCCGACCCGCTGAATCCGAAAATCCAACCACTGATGACCAAAAATATGCTTGGAAAAATGTTATTTCGCATGGTACGAAAAAGAGATGATCGAAAATATCTGTCTCCAGAATCGAAATCGAACTTTGATGGGTGGGTTTATAGGTGTATTTTGACCCGCTGAATCCAAAAATCCAACCTTTGTTACACGACAATACACCTCGAAAGAAGTTATTTCGCATGGTACGAAAAAGAGATGATCGAAAATATTTTTTTTCAGAATCAAAATCGGACTTTAATGGGTGAGTTTCTAGGTGTATTCCGACCCGCTGAATCCGAAAATCCTAACTTCGATGACCAAAAATATGCTTGGAAAAAAGTTATTCCGCATGGTACGAAAAAGAGATGATCGAAAATATTTTTTTTCAGGATCAAAATCGGACTTTGATGGGTGAGTTTCTGGGTGTATTTCGACCCGCTCAATCCGAAAATCCAACCTTTGATGACCAAAAATATGCTTGGAAAAAAGTTATTTCGCATGGTACGAAAAAGAGATGATTGAAATTATCTCTCTCCAGAATCAAAATCGAACTGTGATGGGTGGGTTCATAGGTGTATTTTGACCCGCTGAATCTAAAAATCCAACCTTTGTTACACGAAAATACACCTGGAAAGAAGTTATTCCGCATGGTACGAAAAAGAGATCATCGAAAATATTTTTTTTCAGAATCAAAATCGGACTTTAATGGGTGAGTTTCTAGGTGTATTCCGACCCGCTGAATCCGAAAATCCAACCTCTGATGACCAAAAATATGCTTGGAAAAGAGTTATTTCGCATGGTACGAAAAAGAGATGATCGAAAATATCTGTCTCCAGAATCGAAATCGAACTTTGATGGGTGGGTTCATAGGTGTGTTTTGACTCGCTGGATCCAAAAATCCAACCTTTGTTACACGAAAATATACCTGGAAAGAAGTTATTCCGCATGGTACGAAAAAGAGATGATCGAAAATATTTTTTTTCAGAATCGGAATCGGACTTTAATGGGTGAGTTTCTAGGTGTATTTCGACCCGCTGGATCCGAAAATCCAACCTCTGATGACCAAAAATATGCTTGGAAAAAAGTTATTTCGCACGGTACGAAAAAGAGATGATCGAAAATATATTTTGTCAGAATCAAAATCGGACTTCGATGGGTGAGTTTCTAGGTGTATTTCGACCCGCTGAATCTGAAAATCCAAACTTTGATGACCAAAAATATGCTTGGAAAGAAGTTATTTCGCACGGTACGAAAAAGAGATGATCGAAAATATTTTTTTTCAGAATCGGAATCGGACTTTGATGGGTGAGTTTCTAGGTGTATTTCGACCCGCTGAATACGAAAATCCAACCTTTGATGACCAAAAATATGCTTGGAAAAAAGTTATTTCGCATGGTTCGAAAAAGAGATGATCGAAAATATCTGTCTCCAGAATCAAAATCGAACTTTGATGGGTGAGTTCATAGGTGTATTTTGACCCGCTGAATCCAAAAATCCAACCTTTGTTACACGAAAATACACCTGGAAAGAAGTTATTTCGCATGGTACGAAAAAGAGATGATCGAAAATATTTTTTTTCAGAATCAAAATCGGACTTTAATGGGTGAGTTTCTAGGTGTATTTCGACCCACTGAATCCGAAAATCCAACCTCTGATGACCAAAAGTATGCTTGGAATGAAGTTATTTCGCACGGTACGAAAAAGAGATGATCGAAAATATTTTTTTTCAGAATCGGAATCGGACTTTGATGGGTGAGTTTCTAGGTGTATTTCGACCCGCTGAATCCGAAAATCCAACCTTCGATGACCAAAAATATGCTTGGAAAAAAGTTATTTCGCATGGTTCGGAAAAGAGATGATCGAAAATATCTGTCTCCAGAATCAAAATCGAACTTTGATGGGTGGGTTCATAGGTGTACTTTGACCCGCTGAATCAAAAAAACCAACCTTTGTTACACGAAAGTACACCTGGAAAGAAGTTATTTCGCATGGTACGTAAAAGAGATGATCGAAAATATTTTTTTTCAGAATCAAAATTGGACTTCAATGGGTGAGTTTCTAGGTGTATTCCGACCCGCTGAATCCGAAAATCCAACCACTGATGACCAAAAATATGCTTGGAAAAATGTTATTTCGCATGGTACGAAAAAGAGATGATCGAAAATATCTGTCTCCAGAATCGAAATCGAACTTTGATGGGTGGGTTTATAGGTGTATTTTGACCCGCTGAATCCAAAAATCCAACCTTTGTTACACGACAATACACCTCGAAAGAAGTTATTTCGCATGGTACGAAAAAGAGATGATCGAAAATATTTTTTTTCAGAATCAAAATCGGACTTTAATGGGTGAGTTTCTAGGTGTATTCCGACCCGCTGAATCCGAAAATCCTAACTTCGATGACCAAAAATATGCTTGGAAAAAAGTTATTCCGCATGGTACGAAAAAGAGATGATCGAAAATATTTTTTTTCAGGATCAAAATCGGACTTTGATGGGTGAGTTTCTGGGTGTATTTCGACCCGCTAAATCCGAAAATCCAACCTTTGATGACCAAAAATATGCTTGGAAAAAAGTTATTTCGCATGGTACGAAAAAGAGATGATTGAAATTATCTCTCTCCAGAATCAAAATCGAACTGTGATGGGTGGGTTCATAGGTGTATTTTGACCCGCTGAATCTAAAAATCCAACCTTTGTTACACGAAAATACACCTGGAAAGAAGTTATTCCGCATGGTACGAAAAAGAGATGATCGGAAATATTTTTTATCAGAATCAAAATCGGACTTTAATGGGTGAGTTTCTAGGTGTATTCCGACCCGCTAAATCCGAAAATCCAACCTCTGATGACCAAAAATATGCTTGGAAAAGAGTTATTTCGCATGGTACGAAAAAGAGATGATCGAAAATATCTGTCTCCAGAATCAAAATCGAACTTTGATGGGTGGGTTCATAGGTGTGTTTTGACTCGCTGGATCCAAAAATCCAACCTTTGTTACACGAAAATACACCTGGAAAGAAGTTATTCCGCATGGTACGAAAAAGAGATGATCGAAAAGATTTTTTTTCAGAATCAAAATCGGACTTTGATGGGTGAGTTTCTAGGTGTATGTCGACCCGCTGATTCCGAAAATGCGAACTTTGATGACCAAAAATATGCTTGAAAAAAAGTTATTTCGCATGGTACGAAAAAGAGATGATCGAAAAGATCTGTCTCCAGAATCGAAATCGAACTTTGATGGGTGGATTTATAGGTGTATTTCGACCCGCTGAATCCAAAAATCCAACCTTTGTTACACGAAAATACACCTGGAAAGAAGTTATTCCGCATGGTGAGAAAAAGAGATGATCGAAAATATTTTTTTTCAGACTCGGAATCGGACTGTGATGGGTGAGTTTCTAGGTGTATTTCAAACCGCCGAATACGAAAATCCAACCTTTGATGACCAAAAATATGCTTGGAAAAAAGATGTTTCGCATGGTTCGAAAAAGAGATGATCGAAAATATTTTTTTTCAGAATCGAAATCGTACTTTAATGGGTGAGTTTCTAGGTGTATTTCGACCCACTGAATCCGAAAATCCAACCTCTGATGACCAAAAATATGCTTGGAAAGAAGTTATTTCGCACGGTACGAAAAAGAGATGATCGAAAATATTTTTTTTCAGAATCGGAATCGGACTTTGATGGGTGAGTTTCTAGGTGTATTTCGACCCGCTGAATACGAAAATCCAACCTTTGATGACCAAAAATATGCTTGGAAAAAAGTTATTTCGCATGGTTCGAAAAAGAGATGATCGAAAATATCTGTCTCCAGAATCAAAATCGAACTTTGATGGGTGGGTTCATAGGTGTATTTTGACCCGCTGAATCCAAAAATCCAACCTTTGTTACACGAAAATACACCTGGAAAGAAGTTATTCCGCATGGTGAGAAAAAGAGATGATCGAAAATATTTTTTTTCAGACTCGGAATCGGACTGTGATGGGTGAGTTTCTAGGTGTATTTCAAACCGCCGAATACGAAAATCCAACCTTTGATGACCAAAAATATGCTTGGAAAAAAGATGTTTCGCATGGTTCGAAAAAGAGATGATCGAAAATATTTTTTTTCAGAATCGAAATCGTACTTTAATGGGTGAGTTTCTAGGTGTATTTCGACCCACTGAATCCGAAAATCCAACCTCTGATGACCAAAAATATGCTTGGAAAGAAGTTATTTCGCACGGTACGAAAAAGAGATGATCGAAAATATTTTTTTTCAGAATCGGAATCGGACTTTGATGGGTGAGTTTCTAGGTGTATTTCGACCCGCTGAATACGAAAATCCAACCTTTGATGACCAAAAATATGCTTGGAAAAAAGTTATTTCGCATGGTTCGAAAAAGAGATGATCGAAAATATCTGTCTCCAGAATCAAAATCGAACTTTGATGGGTGGGTTCATAGGTGTATTTTGACCCGCTGAATCCAAAAATCCAACCTTTGTTACACGAAAATACACCTGGAAAGAAGTTATTTCGCATGGTACGAAAAAGAGATGATCGAAAATATTTTTTTTCAGAATCAAAATCGGACTTTAATGGGTGAGTTTCTAGGTGTATTTCGACCCACTGAATCCGAAAATCCAACCTCTGATGACCAAAAACATGCTTGGAAAGAAGTTATTTCGCACGGTACGAAAAAGAGATGATCGAAAATATTTTTTTTCAGAATCGGAATCGGACTTTGATGGGTGAGTTTCTAGGTGTATTTCGACCCGCTGAATCCGAAAATCCAACCTTTGATGACCAAAAATATGCTTGGAAAAAAGTTATTTCGCATGGTTCGAAAAAGAGATGATCGAAAGTATCTGTCTCCAGAATCAAAATCGAACTTTGATGGGTGGGTTCATAGGTGTATTTTGACCCGCTGAATCCAAAAATCCAACCTTTGTTACACGAAAATACACCTGGAAAGAAGTTATTCCGCATGGTACGAAAAAGAGATGATCGAAAATATTTTTTTTCAGAATCAAAATCGGACTTTAATGGGTGAGTTTCTAGGTGTATTCTGACCCGCTGAATCCGAAAATCCAACCTCTGATGACCAAAAATATGCTTGGAACAGAGTTATTTCGCATGGTACGAAAAAGAGATGATCGAAAATATCTGTCTCCAGAATCGAAATCGAACTTTGATGGGTGGGTTCATAGGTGTGTTTTGACTCGCTGGATCCAAAAATCCAACCTTTGTTACACGAAAATACCCCTGGAAAGAAGTTATTCCGCATGGTACGAAAAAGAGATGATCGAAAATATTTTTTTTCAGAATCAAAATCGGACTTTGATGGGTGAGTTTCTAGGTGTATGTCGACCCGCGGATTTCGAAAATGCGAACTTTGATGACCAAAAATATGCTTGAAAAAAAGTTATTTCGCATGGTACGAAAAAGAGATGATCGAAAAGATCTGTCTCCAGAATCGAAATCGAACTTTGATGGGTGGGTTTATAGGTGTATTTCGACCCGCTGAATCCAAAAATCCAACCTTTGTTACACGAAAATACACCTGGAAAGAAGTTATTCCGCATGGTGAGAAAAAGAGATGATCGAAAATATTTTTTTTCAGACTCGGAATCGGACTGTGATGGGTGAGTTTCTAGGTGTATTTCAAACCGCCGAATCCGAAAATCCAACCTTTGATGACCAAAAATATGCTTGGAAAAAAGATATTTCGCATGGTTCCAAAAAGAGATGATCGAAAATATCTGTCTCCAGAAGCAAAATTGAACTTTGATGGGTGGGTTCATAGGTGTACTTTGACCCGCTGAATCAAAAAATCCAACCTTTGTCACACGAAAATACACCTGGAAAGAAGTTATTCCGCATGGTACGAAAAAGAGATGATCGAAAATATTTTTTTTCAGAATCGGAATCGGACTTTAATGGGTGAGTTTCTAGGCGTATTTCGACCCGCTGATTTCGAAAATGCGAACTTTGATGACCAAAAATATGCTTGAAAAAAAGTTATTTCGCATGGTACGAAAAAGAGATGATCGAAAAGATCTGTCTCCAGAATCGAAATCGAACTTTGATGGGTGGGTTTATAGGTGTATTTCGACCCGCTGAATCCAAAAATCCAACCTTTGTTACACGAAAATACACCTGGAAAGAAGTTATTCCGCATGGTGAGAAAAAGAGATGATCGAAAATATTTTTTTTCAGACTCGGAATCGGACTGTGATGGGTGAGTTTCTAGGTGTATTTCGAACCGCCGAATCCGAAAATCCAACCTTTGATGACCAAAAATATGCTTGGAAAAAAGATATTTCGCATGGTTCCAAAAAGAGATGATCGAAAATATCTGTCTCCAGAATCAAAATTGAACTTTGATGGGTGGGTTCATAGGTGTACTTTGACCCGCTGAATCAAAAAATCCAACCTTTGTCACACGAAAATACACCTGGAAAGAAGTTATTCCGCATGGTACGAAAAAGAGATGATCGAAGATATTTTTTTTCAGAATCGGAATCGGACTTTAATGGGTGAGTTTCTAGGTGTATTTCGACCCGCTGGATCCGAAAATCCAACCACTGATGACCAAAAATATACTTGGAAAAAAGTTATTTCGCACGGTACGAAAAAGAGATGATCGAAAATATATTTTGTCAGAATCAAAATCGGACTTTGATGGGTGAGTTTCTAGGTGTATTCCGACCCGCTGAATCTGAAAATCCAAACTTTGATGACCAAAAATATGCTTGGAAAGAAGTTATTTCGCACGGTACGAAAAAGAGATGATCAAAAATATTTTTTTTCAGAATCGGAATCGGACTTTGATGGGTGAGTTTCTAGGTGTATTTCGACCCGCTGAATACGAAAATCCAACCTTTGATGACCAAAAATATGCTTGGAAAAAAGTTATTTCGCATGGTTCGAAAAAGAGATGATCGAAAATATCTGTCTCCAGAATCAAAATCGAACTTTGATGGGTGGGTTCATAGGTGTATTTTGACCCGCTGAATCCAAAAATCCATTCTTTGTTACACGAAAATACACCTGGAAAGAAGTTATTTCGCATGGTACGAAAAAGAGATGATCGAAAATATTTTTTTTCAGAATCAAAATCGGACTTTAATGGGTGAGTTTCTAGGTGTATTTCGACCCACTGAATCCAAAAATCCAACCTCTGATGACCAAAAATATGCTTGGAAAGAAGTTATTTCGCACGGTACGAAAAAGAGATGATCGAAAATATTTTTTTTCAGAATCGGAATCGGACTTTGATGGGTGAGTTTCTAGGTGTATTTCGACCCGCTGAATCCGAAAATCCAACCTTTGATGACCAAAAATATGCTTGGAAAAAAGTTATTTCGCATGGTTCGGAAAAGAGATGATCGAAAATATCTGTCTCCAGAATCAAAATCGAACTTTGATGGGTGGGTTCATAGGTGTACTTTGACCCGCTGAATCAAAAAAACCAACCTTTGTTACACGAAAGTACACCTGGAAAGAAGTTATTTCGCATGGTACGTAAAAGAGATGATCGAAAATATTTTTTTTCAGAATCAAAATTGGACTTCAATGGGTGAGTTTCTAGGTGTATTCCGACCCGCTGAATCCGAAAATCCAACCACTGATGACCAAAAATATGCTTGGAAAAATGTTATTTCGCATGGTACGAAAAAGAGATGATCGAAAATATCTGTCTCCAGAATCGAAATCGAACTTTGATGGGTGGGTTTATAGGTGTATTTTGACCCGCTGAATCCGAAAATCCAACCTTTGTTACACGACAATACACCTCGAAAGAAGTTATTTCGCATGGTACGAAAAAGAGATGATCGAAAATATTTTTTTTCAGAATCAAAATCGGACTTTAATGGGTGAGTTTCTAGGTGTATTCCGACCCGCTGAATCCGAAAATCCTAACTTCGATGACCAAAAATATGCTTGGAAAAAAGTTATTCCGCATGGTACGAAAAAGAGATGATCGAAAATATTTTTTTTCAGGATCAAAATCGGACTTTGATGGGTGAGTTTCTGGGTGTATTTCGACCCGCTAAATCCGAAAATCCAACCTTTGATGACCAAAAATATGCTTGGAAAAAAGATATTTCGCATGGTTCCAAAAAGAGATGATCGAAAATATCTGTCTCCAGAATCAAAATTGAACTTTGATGGGTGGGTTCATAGGTGTACTTTGACCCGCTGAATCAAAAAATCCAACCTTTGTCACACGAAAATACACCTGGAAAGAAGTTATTCCGCATGGTACGAAAAAGAGATGATCGAAGATATTTTTTTTCAGAATCGGAATCGGACTTTAATGGGTGAGTTTCTAGGTGTATTTCGACCCGCTGGATCCGAAAATCCAACCACTGATGACCAAAAATATGCTTGGAAAAAAGTTATTTCGCACGGTACGAAAAAGAGATGATCGAAAATATATTTTGTCAGAATCAAAATCGGACTTTGATGGGTGAGTTTCTAGGTGTATTCCGACCCGCTGAATCTGAAAATCCAAACTTTGATGACCAAAAATATGCTTGGAAAGAAGTTATTTCGCACGGTACGAAAAAGAGATGATCGAAAATATTTTTTTTCAGAATCGGAATCGGACTTTGATGGGTGAGTTTCTAGGTGTATTTCGACCCGCTGAATACGAAAATCCAACCTTTGATGACCAAAAATATGCTTGGAAAAAAGTTATTTCGCATGGTTCGAAAAAGAGATGATCGAAAATATCTGTCTCCAGAATCAAAATCGAACTTTGATGGGTGGGTTCATAGGTGTATTTTGACCCGCTGAATCCAAAAATCCATTCTTTGTTACACGAAAATACACCTGGAAAGAAGTTATTTCGCATGGTACGAAAAAGAGATGATCGAAAATATTTTTTTTCAGAATCAAAATCGGACTTTAATGGGTGAGTTTCTATGTGTATTTCGACCCACTGAATCCGAAAATCCAACCTCTGATGACCAAAAATATGCTTGGAAAGAAGTTATTTCGCACGGTACGAAAAAGAGATGATCGAAAATATTTTTTTTCAGAATCGGAATCGGACTTTGATGGGTGAGTTTCTAGGTGTATTTCGACCCGCTGAATCCGAAAATCCAACCTTTGATGACCAAAAATATGCTTGGAAAAAAGTTATTTCGCATGGTTCGGAAAAGAGATGATCGAAAATATCTGTCTCCAGAATCAAAATCGAACTTTGATGGGTGGGTTCATAGGTGTACTTTGACCCGCTGAATCAAAAAAACCAACCTTTGTTACACGAAAGTACACCTGGAAAGAAGTTATTTCGCATGGTACGTAAAAGAGATGATCGAAAATATTTTTTTTCAGAATCAAAATTGGACTTCAATGGGTGAGTTTCTAGGTGTATTCCGACCCGCTGAATCCGAAAATCCAACCACTGATGACCAAAAATATGCTTGGAAAAATGTTATTTCGCATGGTACGAAAAAGAGATGATCGAAAATATCTGTCTCCAGAATCGAAATCGAACTTTGATGGGTGGGTTTATAGGTGTATTTTGACCCGCTGAATCCGAAAATCCAACCTTTGTTACACGACAATACACCTCGAAAGAAGTTATTTCGCATGGTACGAAAAAGAGATGATCGAAAATATTTTTTTTCAGAATCAAAATCGGACTTTAATGGGTGAGTTTCTAGGTGTATTCCGACCCGCTGAATCCGAAAATCCTAACTTCGATGACCAAAAATATGCTTGGAAAAAAGTTATTCCGCATGGTACGAAAAAGAGATGATCGAAAATATTTTTTTTCAGGATCAAAATCGGACTTTGATGGGTGAGTTTCTGGGTGTATTTCGACCCGCTAAATCCGAAAATCCAACCTTTGATGACCAAAAATATGCTTGGAAAAAAGTTATTTCGCATGGTACGAAAAAGAGATGATCGAAAATATCTGTCTCCAGAATCGAAATCGAACTTTGATGGGTGGGTTTATAGGTGTATTTTGACCCGCTGAATCCGAAAATCCAACCTTTGTTACACGACAATACACCTCGAAAGAAGTTATTTCGCATGGTACGAAAAAGAGATGATCGAAAATATTTTTTTTCAGAATCAAAATCGGACTTTAATGGGTGAGTTTCTAGGTGTATTTCGACCCGCTGAATCCGAAAATCCAACCTTTGATGACCAAAAATATGCTTGGAAAAAAGTTATTTCGCATGGTTCGGAAAAGAGATGATCGAAAATATCTGTCTCCAGGATCAAAATCGAACTTTGATGGGTGGGTTCATAGGTGTACTTTGACCCGCTGAATCAAAAAAACCAACCTTTGTTACACGAAAGTACACCTGGAAAGAAGTTATTTCGCATGGTACGTAAAAGAGATGATCGAAAATATTTTTTTTCAGAATCAAAATTGGACTTCAATGGGTGAGTTTCTAGGTGTATTCCGACCCGCTGAATCCGAAAATCCAACCACTGATGACCAAAAATATGCTTGGAAAAATGTTATTTCGCATGGTACGAAAAAGAGATGATCGAAAATATCTGTCTCCAGAATCGAAATCGAACTTTGATGGGTGGGTTTATAGGTGTATTTTGACCCGCTGAATCCGAAAATCCAACCTTTGTTACACGACAATACACCTCGAAAGAAGTTATTTCGCATGGTACGAAAAAGAGATGATCAAAAATATTTTTTTTCAGAATCAAAATCGGACTTTAATGGGTGAGTTTCTAGGTGTATTCCGACCCGCTGAATCCGAAAATCCTAACTTCGATGACCAAAAATATGCTTGGAAAAAAGTTATTCCGCATGGTACGAAAAAGAGATGATCGAAAATATTTTTATTCAGGATCAAAATCGGACTTTGATGGGTGAGTTTCTGGGTGTATTTCGACCCGCTAAATCCGAAAATCCAACCTTTGATGACCAAAAATATGCTTGGAAAAAAGTTATTTCGCATGGTACGAAAAAGAGATGATTGAAATTATCTCTCTCCAGAATCAAAATCGAACTGTGATGGGTGGGTTCATAGGTGTATTTTGACCCGCTGAATCTAAAAATCCAACCTTCGTTACACGAAAATACACCTGGAAAGAAGTTATTCCGCATGGTACGAAAAAGAGATGATCGAAAATATTTTTTTTCAGAATCAAAATCGGACTTTAATGGGTGAGTTTCTAGGTGTATTCCGACCCGCTGAATCCGAAAATCCAACCTCTGATGACCAAAAATATGCTTGGAAAAGAGTTATTTCGCATGGTACGAAAAAGAGATGATCGAAAATATCTGTCTCCAGAATCGAAATCGAACTTTGATGGGTGGGTTCATAGGTGTGTTTTGACCCGCTGGATCCAAAAATCCAACCCTTGTTACACGAAAATACCCCTGGAAAGAAGTTATTCCGCATGGTACGAAAGAGAGATGATCGAAAATATTTTTTTTCAGAATCAAAATCGGACTTTGATGGGTGAGTTTCTAGGTGTACGTCGACCCGCTGATTTCGAAAATGCGAACTTTGATGACCAAAAATATGCTTGAAAAAAAGTTATTTCGCATGGTACGAAAAAGAGATGATCGAAAAGATCTGTCTCCAGAATCGAAATCGAACTTTGATGGGTGGGTTTATAGGTGTATTTCGACCCGCTGAATTCAAAAATCCAACCTTTGTTACACGAAAATACACCTGGAAAGAAGTTATTCCGCATGGTGAGAAAAAGAGATGATCGAAAATATTTTTTTTCAGACTCGGAATCGGACTGTGATGGGTGAGTTTCTAGGTGTATTTCAAACCGCCGAATCCGAAAATCCAACCTTTGATGACCAAAAATATGCTTGGAAAAAAGATATTTCGTATGGTTCCAAAAAGAGATGATCGAAAATATCTGTCTCCAGAATCAAAATTGAACTTTGATGGGTGGGTTCATAGGTGTACTTTGACCCGCTGAATCAAAAAATCCAACCTTTGTCACACGAAAATACACCTGGAAAGAAGTTATTCCGCATGGTACGAAGAAGAGATGATCGAAAATATTTTTTTTCAGAATCGGAATCGGACTTTAATGGGTGAGTTTCTAGGTGTATTTCGACCCGCTGGATCCGAAAATCCAACCTCTGATGACCAAAAATATGCTTGGAAAAAAGTTATTTCGCACGGTACGAAAAAGAGATGATCGAAAATATATTTTGTCAGAATCAAAATCGGACTTTGATGGGTGAGTTTCTAGGTGTATTCCGACCCGCTGAATCTGAAAATCCAAACTTTGATGACCAAAAATATGCTTGGAAAGAAGTTATTTCGCACGGTACGAAAAAGAGATGATCGAAAATATTTTTTTTCAGAATCGGAATCGGACTTTGATGGGTGAGTTTCTAGGTGTATTTCGACCCGCTGAATACGAAAATCCAACCTTTGATGACCAAAAATATGCTTGGAAAAAAGTTATTTCGCATGGTTCGAAAAAGAGATGATCGAAAATATCTGTCTCCAGAATCAAAATCGAACTTTGATGGGTGGGTTCATAGGTGTCTTTTGACCCGCTGAATCCAAAAATCCAACCTTTGTTACACGAAAATACACCTGGAAAGAAGTTATTTCGCATGGTACGAAAAAGAGATGATCGAAAATATTTTTTTTCCGAATCAAAATCGGACTTTAATGGGTGAGTTTCTAGGTGTATTTCGACCCACTGAATCCGAAAATCCAACCTCTGATGACCAAAAATATGCTTGGAAAGAAGTTATTTCGCACGGTACGAAAAACAGATGATCGAAAATATTTTTTTTCAGAATCGGAATCGGACTTTGATGGGTGAGTTTCTAGGTGTATTTCGACCCGCTGAATCCGAAAATCCAACCTTTGATGACCAAAAATATGCTTGGAAAAAAGTTATTTCGCATGGTTCGGAAAAGAGATGATCGAAAATATCTGTCTCCAGAATCAAAATCGAACTTTGATGGGTGGGTTCATAGGTGTACTTTGACCCGCTGAATCAAAAAAACCAACCTTTGTTACACGAAAGTACACCTGGAGAGAAGTTATTTCGCATGGTACGAAAAAGAGATGATCGAAAATATTTTTTTTCAGAATCAAAATCGGACTTTGATGGGTGGGTTTATAGGTGTATTTTGACCCGCTGAATCCGGAAATCCAACCTTTGTTACACGACAATACACCTCGAAAGAAGTTATTTCGCATGGTACGAAAAAGAGATGATCGAAAATATTTTTTTTCAGAATCAAAATCGGACTTTAATGGGTGAGTTTCTAGGTGTATTCCGACCCGCTGAATCCGAAAATCCTAACTTCGATGACCAAAAATATGCGTGGAAAAAAGTTATTCCGCATGGTACGAAAAAGAGATGATCGAAAATATTTTTTTTCAGGATCAAAATCGGACTTTGATGGGTGAGTTTCCGGGTGTATTTCGACCCGCTAAATCCGAAAATCCAACCTTTGATGACCAAAAATATGCTTGGAAAAAAGTTATTTCGCATGGTACGAAAAAGAGATGATTGAAATTATCTCTCTCCAGAATCAGAATCGAACTGTGATGGGTGGGTTCATAGGTGTATTTTGACCCGCTGAATCTAAAAATCCAACCTTTGTTACACGAAAATACACCTGGAAAGAAGTTATTCCGCATGGTACGAAAAAGAGATGATCGAAAATATTTTTTTTCAGAATCAAAATCGGACTTTAATGGGTGAGTTTCTAGGTGTATTCCGACCCGCTGAATCCGAAAATCCAACCTCTGATGACCAAAAATATGCTTGGAAAAAAGTTATTTCGCATGGTTCGAAAAAGAGATGATCGAAAGTATCTGTCTCCAGAATCAAAATCGAACTTTGATGGGTGGGTTCATAGGTGTATTTTGACCCGCTGAATCCAAACATCCAACCTTTGTTACACGAAAATACACCTGGAAAGAAGTTATTCCGCATGGTACGAAAAAGAGATGATCGAAAATATTTTTTTTCAGAATCAAAATCGGACTTTAATGGGTGAGTTTCTAGGTGTATTCCGACCCGCTGAATCCGAAAATCCAACCTCTGATGACCAAAAATATGCTTGGAAAAGAGTTATTTCGCATGGTACGAAAAAGAGATGATCGAAAATATCTGTCTCCAGAATCGAAATCGAACTTTGATGGGTGGGTTCATAGGTGTGTTTTGACTCGCTGGATCCAAAAATCCAACCTTTGTTACACGAAAATACACCTGGAAAGAAGTTATTCCGCATGGTACGAAAAAGAGATGATCGAAAATATTTTTTTTCAGAATCAAAATCGGACTTTGATGGGTGAGTTTCTAGGTGTATGTCGACCCGCTGATTTCGAAAATGCGAACTTTGATGACCAAAAATATGCTTGAAAAAAAGTTATTTCGCATGGTACGAAAAAGAGATGATCGAAAAGATCTGTCTCCAGAATCGAAATCGAACTTTGATGGGTGGGTTTATAGGTGTATTTCGACCCGCTGAATCCAAAAATCCAACCTTTGTTACACGAAAATACACCTGGAAAGAAGTTATTTCGCATGGTACGAAGAAGAGATGATCGAAAATATTTTTTTTCAGAATCAAAATCGGACTTCAATGGGTGAGTTTCTAGGTGTATTTCGACCCACTGAATCCGAAAATCCAACCTCTGATGACCAAAAATATGCTTGGAAAGAAGTTATTTCGCACGGTACGAAAAAGAGATGATCGAAAATATTTTTTTTCAGAATCGGAATCGGACTTTGATGGGTGAGTTTCTAGGTGTATTTCGACCCGCTGAATCCGAAAATCCAACCTTTGATGACCAAAAATATGCTTGGAAAAAAGTTATTTCGCATGGTTCGGAAAAGAGATGATCGAAAATATCTGTCTCCAGAATCAAAATCGAACTTTGATGGGTGGGTTCATAGGTGTACTTTGACCCGCTGAATCAAAAAAACCAACCTTTGTTACACGGAAAAACACCTGGAAAGAAGTTATTTCGCATGGTACGTAAAAGAGATGATCGAAAATATTTTCTTTCAGAATCAAAATCAGACTTCAATGGGTGAGTTTCTAGGTGTATTTCGACCCGCTGAATCCGAAAATCCAACCACTGATGACCAAAAATATGCTTGGAAAAATGTTATTTCGCATGGTACGAAAAAGAGATGATCGAAAATATCTGTCTCCAGAATCGAAATCGAACTTTGATGGGTGGGTTTATAGGTGTATTTTGACCCGCTGAATCCAAAAATCCAACCTTTGTTACACGACAATACACCTCGAAAGAAGTTATTTCGCATGGTACGAAAAAGAGATGATCGAAAATATTTTTTTTCAGAATCAAAATCGGACTTTAATGGGTGAGTTTCTAGGTGTATTCCGACCCGCTGAATCCGAAAATCCTAACTTTGATGACCAAAAATATGCTTGGAAAAAAGTTATTCCGCATGGTACGAAAAAGAGATGATCGAAAATATTTTTTTTCAGGATCAAAATCGGACTTTGATGGGTGAGTTTCTGGGTGTATTTCGACCCGCTAAATCCGAAAATCCAACCTTTGATGACCAAAAATATGCTCGGAAAAAAGTTATTTCGCATGGTACGAAAAAGAGATGATTGAAATTATCTCTCTCCAGAATCAAAATCGAACTGTGATGGGTGGGTTCATAATTGTATTTTGACCCGCTGAATCTAAAAATCCAACCTTTGTTACACGAAAATACACCTGGAAAGAAGTTATTCCGCATGGTACGAAAAAGAGATGATCGAAAATATTTTTTTTCAGAATCAAAATCGGACTTTAATGGGTGAGTTTCTAGGTGTATTCCGACCCGCTGAATCCGAAAATCCAACCTCTGATGACCAAAAATATGCTTGGAAAAAAGTTATTTCGCATGGTTCGAAAAAGAGATGATCGAAAGTATCTGTCTCCAGAATCAAAATCGAACTTTGATGGGTGGGTTCATAGGTGTATTTTGACCCGCTGAATCCAAAAATCCAACCTTTGTTACACGAAAATACACCTGGAAAGAAGTTATTCCGCATGGTACGAAAAAGAGATGATCGAAAATATTTTTTTTCAGAATCAAAATCGGACTTTAATGGGTGAGTTTCTAGGTGTATTCCGACCCGCTGAATCCGAAAATCCAACCTCTGATGACCAAAAATATGCTTGGAAAAAAGTTATTTCGCATGGTACGAAAAAGAGATGATCGAAAATATCTGTCTCCAGAATCGAAATCAAACTTTGATGGGTGGGTTTATAGGTGTATTTTGACCCGCTGAATCCAAAAATCCAACCTTTGTTACACGACAATACACCTCGAAAGAAGTTATTTCGCATGGTACGAAAAAGAGATGATCGAAAATATTTTTTTTCAGAATCAAAATCGGACTTTAATGGGTGAGTTTCTAGGTGTATTCCGACCCGCTGAATCCGAAAATCCTAACTTTGATGACCAAAAATATGCTTGGAAAAAAGTTATTCCGCATGGTACGAAAAAGAGATGATCGAAAATATTTTTTTTCAGGATCAAAATCGGACTTTGATGGGTGAGTTTCTGGGTGTATTTCGACCCGCTAAATCCGAAAATCCAACCTTTGATGACCAAAAATATGCTTGGAAAAAAGTTATTTCGCATGGTACGAAAAAGAGATGATTGAAATTATCTCTCTCCAGAATCAAAATCGAACTGTGATGGGTGGGTTCATAGGTGTATTTTGACCCGCTGAATCTAAAAATCCAACCTTTGTTACACGAAAATACACCTGGAAAGAAGTTATTCCGCATGGTACGAAAAAGAGATGATCGAAAATATTTTTTTTCAGAATCAAAATCGGATTTTAATGGGTGAGTTTCTAGGTGTATTCCGACCCGCTGAATCCGAAAATCCAACCTCTGATGACCAAAAATATGCTTGGAAAAAAGTTATTTCGCATGGTTCGAAAAAGAGATGATCGAAAGTATCTGTCTCCAGAATCAAAATCGAACTTTGATGGGTGGGTTCATAGGTGTATTTTGACCCGCTGAATGCAAAAATCCAACCTTTGTTACACGAAAATACACCTGGAAAGAAGTTATTCCGCATGGTACGAAAAAGAGATGATCGAAAATATTTTTTTTCAGAATCAAAATCGGACTTTAATGGGTGAGTTTCTAGGTGTATTCCGACCCGCTGAATCCGAAAATCCAACCTCTGATGACCAAAAATATGCTTGGAAAAGAGTTATTTCGCATGGTACGAAAAAGAGATGATCGAAAATATCTGTCTCCAGAATCGAAATCGAACTTTGATGGGTGAGTTTCTAGGTGTATGTCGACCCGCTGATTTCGAAAATGCGAACTTTGATGACCAAAAATATGCTTGAAAAAAAGTTATTTCGCATGGTACGAAAAAGAGATGATCGAAAAGATCTGTCTCCAGAATCGAAATCGAACTTTGATGGGTGGGTTTATAGGTGTATTTCGACCCGCTGAATCCAAAAATCCAACCTTTGTTACACGAAAATACACCTGGAAAGAAGTTATTCCGCATGGTGAGAAAAAGAGATGATCGAAAATATTTTTTTTCAGATTCGGAATCGGACTGTGATGGGTGAGTTTCTAGGTGTATTTCAAACCGCCGAATCCGAAAATCCAACCTTTGATGACCAAAAATATGCTTGGAAAAAAGATATTTCGCATGGTTCCAAAAAGAGATGATCGAAAATATCTGTCTCCAGAATCAAAATTGAACTTTGATGGGTGGGTTCATAGGTGTACTTTGACCCGCTGAATCAAAAAATCCAACCTTTGTCACACGAAAATACACCTGGAAAGAAGTTATTCCGCATGGTACGAAAAAGAGATGATCGAAAATATTTTTTTTCAGAATCGGAATCGGACTTTAATGGGTGAGTTTCTAGGTGTATTTCGACCCGCTGGATCCGAAAATCCAACCTCTGATGACCAAAAATATGCTTGGAAAAAAGTTATTTCGCACGGTACGAAAAAGAGATGATCGAAAATATATTTTGTCAGAATCAAAATCGGACTTTGATGGGTGAGTTTCTAGGTGTATTCCGACCCGCTGAATCTGAAAATCCAAACTTTGATGACCAAAAATATGCTTGGAAAGAAGTTATTTCGCACGGTACGAAAAAGAGATGATCGAAAATATTTTTTTTCAGAATCGGAATCGGACTTTGATGGGTGAGTTTCTAGGTGTATTTCGACCCGCTGAATACGAAAATCCAACCTTTGATGACCAAAAATATGCTTGGAAAAAAGTTATTTCGCATGGTTCGAAAAAGAGATGATCGAAAATATCTGTCTCCAGAATCAAAATCGAACTTTGATGGGTGGGTTCATAGGTGTATTTTGACCCGCTGAATCCAAAAATCCAACCTTTGTTACACGAAAATACACCTGGAAAGAAGTTATTTCGCATGGTACGAAAAAGAGATGATCGAAAATATTTTTTTTCAGAATCAAAATCGGACTTTAATGGGTGAGTTTCTAGGTGTATTCCGACCCACTGAATCCGAAAATCCAACCTCTGATGACCAAAAACATGCTTGGAAAGAAGTTATTTCGCACGGTACGAAAAAGAGATGATCGAAAATATTTTTTTTCAGAATCGGAATCGGACTTTGATGGGTGAGTTTCTAGGTGTATTTCGACCCGCTGAATCCAAAAATCCAACCTTTGATGACCAAAAATATGCTTGGAAAAAAGTTATTTCGCATGGTTCGGAAAAGAGATGATCGAAAATATCTGTCTCCAGAATCAAAATCGAACTTTGATGGGTGGGTTCATAGGTGTACTTTGACCCGCTGATTCAAAAAAACCAACCTTTGTTACACGGAAAAACACCTGGAAAGAAGTTATTTCGCATGGTACGTAAAAGAGATGATCGAAAATATTTTCTTTCAGAATAAAAATCGGACTTCAATGGGTGAGTTTCTAGGTGTATTTCGACCCGCTGAATCCGAAAATCCAACCACTGATGACCAAAAATATGCTTGGAAAAATGTTATTTCGCATGGTACGAAAAAGAGATGATCGAAAATATCTGTCTCCAGAATCGAAATCGAACTTTGATGGGTGGGTTTATAGGTGTATTTTGACCCGCTGAATCCAAAAATCCAACCTTTGTTACACGACAATACACCTCGAAAGAAGTTATTTCGCATGGTACGAAAAAGAGATGATCGAAAATATTTTTTTTCAGAATCAAAATCGGACTTTAATGGGTGAGTTTCTAGGTGTATTCCGACCCGCTGAATCCGAAAATCCAACCTCTGATGACCAAAAATATGCTTGGAAAAAAGTTATTTCGCATGGTTCGAAAAAGAGATGATCGAAAGTATCTGTCTCCAGAATCAAAATCGAACTTTGATGGGTGGGTTCATAGGTGTATTTTGACCCGCCGAATCCAAAAATCCAACCTTTGTTACACGAAAATACACCTGGAAAGAAGTTATTTCGCATGGTACGAAAAAGAGATGATCGAAAATATTTTTTTTCAGAATCAAAATCGGACTTTAATGGGTGAGTTTCTAGGTGTATTCCGACCCACTGAATCCGGAAATCCAACCTCTGATGACCAAAAACATGCTTGGAAAGAAGTTATTTCGCACGGTACGAAAAAGAGATGATCGAAAATATTTTTTTTCAGAATCGGAATCGGACTTTGATGGGTGAGTTTCTAGGTGTATTTCGACCCGCTGAATCCAAAAATCCAACCTTTGATGACCAAAAATATGCTTGGAAAAAAGTTATTTCGCATGGTTCGGAAAAGAGATGATCGAAAATATCTGTCTCCAGAATCAAAATCGAACTTTGATGGGTGGGTTCATAGGTGTATTTTGACCCGCTGAATCCAAAAATCCAACCTTTGTTACACGAAAATACACCTGGAAAGAAGTTATTTCGCATGGTACGAAAAAGAGATGATCGAAAATATTTTTTTTCAGAATCAAAATCGGACTTTAATGGGTGAGTTTCTAGGTGTATTCCGACCCACTGAATCCGAAAATCCAACCTCTGATGACCAAAAACATGCTTGGAAAGAAGTTATTTCGCACGGTACGAAAAAGAGATGATCGAAAATATTTTTTTTCAGAATCGGAATCGGACTTTGATGGGTGAGTTTCTAGGTATATTTCGACCCGCTGAATCCAAAAATCCAACCTTTGATGACCAAAAATATGCTTGGAAAAAAGTTATTTCGCATGGTTCGGAAAAGAGATGATCGAAAATATCTGTCTCCAGAATCAAAATCGAACTTTGATGGGTGGGTTCATAGGTGTACTTTGACCCGCTGAATCAAAAAAACCAACCTTTGTTACACGGAAAAACACCTGGAAAGAAGTTATTTCGCATGGTACGTAAAAGAGATGATCGAAAATATTTTCTTTCAGAATAAAAATCGGACTTCAATGGGTGAGTTTCTAGGTGTATTTCGACCCGCTGAATCCGAAAATCCAACCACTGATGACCAAAAATATGCTTGGAAAAATGTTATTTCGCATGGTACGAAAAAGAGATGATCGAAAATATCTGTCTCCAGAATCGAAATCGAACTTTGATGGGTGGGTTTATAGGTGTATTTTGACCCGCTGAATCCAAAAATCCAACCTTTGTTACACGACAATACACCTCGAAAGAAGTTATTTCGCATGGTACGAAAAAGAGATGATCGAAAATATTTTTTTTCAGAATCAAAATCGGACTTTAATGGGTGAGTTTCTAGGTGTATTCCGACCCGCTGAATCCGAAAATCCAACCTCTGATGACCAAAAATATGCTTGGAAAAAAGTTATTTCGCATGGTTCGAAAAAGAGATGATCGAAAGTATCTGTCTCCAGAATCAAAATCGAACTTTGATGGGTGGGTTCATAGGTGTATTTTGACCCGCCGAATCCAAAAATCCAACCTTTGTTACACGAAAATACACCTGGAAAGAAGTTATTTCGCATGGTACGAAAAAGAGATGATCGAAAATATTTTTTTTCAGAATCAAAATCGGACTTTAATGGGTGAGTTTCTAGGTGTATTCCGACCCACTGAATCCGAAAATCCAACCTCTGATGACCAAAAACATGCTTGGAAAGAAGTTATTTCGCACGGTACGAAAAAGAGATGATCGAAAATATTTTTTTTCAGAATCGGAATCGGACTTTGATGGGTGAGTTTCTAGGTGTATTTCGACCCGCTGAATCCAAAAATCCAACCTTTGATGACCAAAAATATGCTTGGAAAAAAGTTATTTCGCATGGTTCGGAAAAGAGATGATCGAAAATATCTGTCTCCAGAATCAAAATCGAACTTTGATGGGTGGGTTCATAGGTGTACTTTGACCCGCTGAATCAAAAAAACCAACCTTTGTTACACGGAAAAACACCTGGAAAGAAGTTATTTCGCATGGTACGTAAAAGAGATGATCGAAAATATTTTCTTTCAGAATAAAAATCGGACTTCAATGGGTGAGTTTCTAGGTGTATTTCGACCCGCTGAATCCGAAAATCCAACCACTGATGACCAAAAATATGCTTGGAAAAATGTTATTTCGCATGGTACGAAAAAGAGATGATCGAAAATATCTGTCTCCAGAATCGAAATCGAACTTTGATGGGTGGGTTTATAGGTGTATTTTGACCCGCTGAATCCAAAAATCCAACCTTTGTTACACGACAATACACCTCGAAAGAAGTTATTTCGCATGGTACGAAAAAGAGATGATCGAAAATATTTTTTTTCAGAATCAAAATCGGACTTTAATGGGTGAGTTTCTAGGTGTATTCCGACCCGCTGAATCCGAAAATCCTAACTTTGATGACCAAAAATATGCTTGGAAAAAAGTTATTTCGCATGGTACGAAAAAGAGATGATCGAAAATATTTTTTTTCAGGATCAAAATCGGACTTTGATGGGTGAGTTTCTGGGTGTATTTCGACCCGCTAAATCCGAAAATCCAACCTTTGATGACCAAAAATATGCTCGGAAAAAAGTTATTTCGCATGGTACGAAAAAGAGATGATTGAAATTATCTCTCTCCAGAATCAAAATCGAACTGTGATGGGTGGGTTCATAGGTGTATTTTGACCCGCTGAATCTAAAAATCCAACCTTTGTTACACGAAAATACACCTGGAAAGAAGTTATTCCGCATGGTACGAAAAAGAGATGATCGAAAATATTTTTTTTCAGAATCAAAATCGGACTTTAATGGGTGAGTTTCTAGGTGTATTCCGACCCGCTGAATCCGAAAATCCAACCTCTGATGACCAAAAATATGCTTGGAAAAAAGTTATTTCGCATGGTTCGAAAAAGAGATGATCGAAAGTATCTGTCTCCAGAATCAAAATCGAACTTTGATGGGTGGGTTCATAGGTGTATTTTGACCCGCCGAATCCAAAAATCCAACCTTTGTTACACGAAAATACACCTGGAAAGAAGTTATTCCGCATGGTACGAAAAAGAGATGATCGAAAATATTTTTTTTCAGAATCAAAATCGGACTTTAATGGGTGAGTTTCTAGGTGTATTCCGACCCGCTGAATCCGAAAATCCAACCTCTGATGACCAAAAATATGCTTGGAAAAAAGTTATTTCGCATGGTACGAAAAAGAGATGATCGAAAATATCTGTCTCCAGAATCGAAATCGAACTTTGATGGGTGGGTTCATAGGTGTGTTTTGACTCGCTGGATCCAAAAATCCAACCTTTGTTACACGAAAATACACCTGGAAAGAAGTTATTCCGCATGGTACGAAAAAGAGATGATCGAAAATATTTTTTTTCAGAATCAAAATCGGACTTTGATGGGTGAGTTTCTAGGTGTATGTCGACCCGCTGATTCCGAAAATGCGAACTTTGATGACCAAAAATATGCTTGAAAAAAAGTTATTTCGCATGGTACGAAAAAGAGATGATCGAAAAGATCTGTCTCCAGAATCGAAATCGAACTTTGATGGGTGGGTTTATAGGTGTATTTTGACCCGCTGAATCCAAAAATCCAACCTTTGTTACACGAAAATACGCCTGGAAAGAAGTTATTCCGCATGGTGAGAAAAAGAGATGATCGAAAATATTTTTTTTCAGACTCGGAATCGGACTGTGATGGGTGAGTTTCTAGGTGTATTTCAAACCGCCGAATCCGAAAATCCAACCTTTGATGACCAAAAATATGCTTGGAAAAAAGATATTTCGCATGGTTCGAAAAAAAGATGATCGAAAATATCTGTCTCCAGAATCAAAATCGAACTTTGATGGGTGGGTTCATAGGTGTACTTTGACCCGCTGAATCAAAAAATCCAACCTTTGTTACACGAAAATACACCTGAAAAGAAGTTATTCCGCATGGTACGAAAAAGAGATGATCGAAAATATTTTTTTTCAGAATCGAAATCGGTCTTTAATGGGTGAGTTTCTAGGTGTATTTCGACCCACTGAATCCGAAAATCCAACCTCTGATGACCAAAAATATGCTTGGAAAGAAGTTATTTCGCACGGTACGGAAAAGAGATGATCGAAAATATTTTTTTTCAGAATCGGAATCGGACTTTGATGGGTGAGTTTCTAGGTGTATTTCGACCCGCTGAATACGAAAATCCAACCTTTGATGAACAAAAATATGCTTGGAAAAAAGTTATTTCGCATGGTTCGAAAAAGAGATGATCGAAAATATCTGTCTCCAGAATCAAAATCGAACTTTGATGGGTGGGTTCATAGGTGTACTTTGACCCGCTGAATCAAAAAAACCAACCTTTGTTACACGAAAATACACCTGGAAAGAAGTTATTTCGCATGGTACGTAAAAGAGATGATCGAAAATATTTTTTTTCAGAATCGAAATCGGACTTCAATGGGTGAGTTTCTAGGTGTATTTCGACCCGCTGAATCCGAAAATCCAACCTCTGATGACCAAAAATATGCTTGGAAAAAAGTTATTTCGCATGGTACGAAAAAGAGATGATCGAAAATATCTGTCTCCAGAATCGAAATCGAATTATGATGGGTGGGTTTATAGGTGTATTTTGACCCGCTGAATCCGAAAATCTAACCTTTGTTACAGGAAAATACACCTGGAACGAAGTTATTTCGCATGGTACGACAAAGAGATGATCGAAAATATTTTTTTTCAGAATCAAAATCGGACTTTAATGGGTGAGTTTCTAGGTGTATTTCGACCCACTGAATCCGGAAATCCAACCTCTGATGACCAAAAATATGCTTGGAAAGAAGTTATTCCGCACGGTACGAAAAAGAGATGATCGAAGATATTTTTTTTCAGAATCAAAATAGGACTTTGATGGGTGAGTTTCTGGGTGTATTCCGACCCGCTGAATCCGAAAGAGCGAACTTTGATGACCAAAAATATGCTTGGAAAAAAGTTATTTCGCATGGTACGAAAAAGAGATGATCGAAAATATCTGTCTCCAGAATCGAAATCGAACTTTGATGGGTGGGTTTATAGGTGTATTTTGACCCGCTGAATCCAAAAATCCAACCTTTGTTACGCGACAATACACCTCGAAAGAAGTTATTTCGCATGGTACGAAAAAGAGATGATCGAAAATATTTTTTTTCAGAATCAAAATCGGACTTTAATGGGTGAGTTTCTAGGTGTATTCCGACCCGCTGAATCCGAAAATCCTAACTTTGATGACCAAAAATATGCTTGGAAAAAAGTTATTCCGCATGGTACGAAAAAGAGATGATCGAAAATATTTTTTTTCAGGATCAAAATCGGACTTTGATGGGTGAGTTTCTGGGTGTATTTCGACCCGCTAAATCCGAAAATCCAACCTTTGATGACCAAAAATATGCTCGGAAAAAAGTTATTTCGCATGGTACGAAAAAGAGATGATTGAAATTATCTCTCTCCAGAATCAAAATCGAACTGTGATGGGTGGGTTCATAGGTGTATTTTGACCCGCTGAATCTAAAAATCCAACCTTTGTTACACGAAAATACACCTGGAAAGAAGTTATTCCGCATGGTACGAAAAAGAGATGATCGAAAATATTTTTTTTCAGAATCAAAATCGGACTTTAATGGGTGAGTTTCTAGGTGTATTCCGACCCGCTGAATCCGAAAATCCAACCTCTGATGACCAAAAATATGCTTGGAAAAAAGTTATTTCGCATGGTTCGAAAAAGAGATGATCGAAAGTATCTGTCTCCAGAATCAAAATCGAACTTTGATGGGTGGGTTCATAGGTGTATTTTGACCCGCTGAATCCAAAAATCCAACCTTTGTTACACGAAAATACACCTGGAAAGAAGTTATTCCGCATGGTACGAAAAAGAGATGATCGAAAATATTTTTTTTCAGAATCAAAATCGGACTTTAATGGGTGAGTTTCTAGGTGTATTCCGACCCGCTGAATCCGAAAATCCAACCTCTGATGACCAAAAATATGCTTGGAAAAAAGTTATTTCGCATGGTACGAAAAAGAGATGATCGAAAATATCTGTCTCCAGAATCGAAATCGAACTTTGATGGGTGGGTTCATAGGTGTGTTTTGACTCGCTGGATCCAAAAATCCAACCTTTGTTACACGAAAATACACCTGGAAAGAAGATATTCCGCATGGTACGAAAAAGAGATGATCGAAAATATTTTTTTTCAGAATCAAAATCGGACTTTGATGGGTGAGTTTCTAGGTGTATGTCGACCCGCTGATTCCGAAAATGCGAACTTTGATGACCAAAAATATGCTTGAAAAAAAGTTATTTCGCATGGTACGAAAAAGAGATGATCGAAAAGATCTGTCTCCAGAATCGAAATCGAACTTTGATGGGTGGGTTTATAGGTGTATTTTGACCCGCTGAATCCAAAAGCCCAACCTTTGTTACACGAAAAAACGCCTGGAAAGAAGTTATTCCGCATGGTGAGAAAAAGAGATGATCGAAAATATTTTTTTTCAGACTCGGAATCGGACTGTGATGGGTGAGTTTCTAGGTGTATTTCAAACCGCCGAATCCGAAAATCCAACCTTTGATGACCAAAAATATGCTTGGAAAAAAGATATTTCGCATGGTTCGAAAAAAAGATGATCGAAAATATCTGTCTCCAGAATCAAAATCGAACTTTGATGGGTGGGTTCATAGGTGTACTTTGACCCGCTGAATCAAAAAATCCAACCTTTGTTACACGAAAATACACCTGGAACGAAGTTATTCCGCATGGTACGAAAAAGAGATGATCGAAAATATTTTTTTTCAGAATCGGAATCGGACTTTAATGGGTGAGTTTCTAGGTGTATTTCGACCCGCTGGATCCGAAAAACCAACCTCTGATGACCAAAAATATGCTTGGAAAAAAGTTAATTCGCACGGTACGAAAAAGAGATGATCGAAAATATATTTTGTCAGAATCAAAATCGGACTTTGATGGGTGAGTTTCTAGGTGTATTCCGACCCGCTGGATCTGAAAATCCAAACTTTGATGACCAAAAATATGCTTGGAAAGAAGTTATTTCGCACGGTACGAAAAAGAGATGATCGAAAATATTTTTTTTCAGAATCGGAATCGGACTTTGATGGGTGAGTTTCTAGGTGTATTTCGACCCGCTGAATACGAAAATCCAACCTTTGATGACCAAAAATATGCTTGGAAAAAAGTTATTTCGCATGGTTCGAAAAAGAGATGATCGAAAATATCTGTCTCCAGAATCAAAATCGAACTTTGATGGGTGGGTTCATAGGTGTATTTTGACCCGCTGAATCCAAAAATCCAACCTTTGTTACACGAAAATACACCTGGAAAGAAGTTATTTCGCATGGTACGAAAAAGAGATGATCGAAAATATTTTGTTTCAGAATCAAAATCGGACTTTAATGGGTGAGTTTCTAGGTGTATTTCGACCCACTGAATCCGAAAATCCAACCTCTGATGACCAAAAATATGCTTGGCAAGAAGTTATTTCGCACGGTACGAAAAAGAGATGATCGAAAATATTTTTTTTCAGAATCGGAATCGGACTTTGATGGGTGAGTTTCTAGGTGTATTTCGACCCGCTGAATCCGAAAATCCAACCTTTGATGAACAAAAATATGCTTGGAAAAAAGTTATTTCGCATGGTTCGAAAAAGAGATGATCGAAAATATCTGTCTCCGGAATCAAAATCGAACTTTGATGGGTGGGTTCATAGGTGTATTTTGACCCGCTGAATCCAAAAATCCAACCTTTGTTACACGAAAATACACCTGGAAAGAAGTTATTTCGCATGGTACGAAAAAGAGATGATCGAAAATATTTTGTTTCAGAATCAAAATCGGACTTTAATGGGTGAGTTTCTAGGTGTATTTCGACCCACTGAATCCGAAAATCCAACCTCTGATGACCAAAAATATGCTTGGAAAGAAGTTATTTCGCACGGTACGAAAAAGAGATGATCGAAAATATTTTTTTTCAGAATCGGAATCGGACTTTGATGGGTGAGTTTCTAGGTGTATTTCGACCCGCTGAATCCGAAAATCCAACCTTTGATGACCAAAAATATGCTTGGAAAAAAGTTATTTCGCATGGTTCGAAAAAGAGATGATCGAAAATATCTGTCTCCAGAATCAGAATCGAACTTTGATGGGTGGGTTCATAGGTGTACTTTGACCCGCTGAATCAAAAAAACCAACCTTTGTTACACGAAAATACACCTGGAAAGAAGTTATTTCGCATGGTACGTAAAAGAGATGATCGAAAATATTTTTTTTCAGAATCAAAATCGGACTTCAATGGGTGAGTTTCTAGGTGTATTTCGACCCGCTGAATCCGAAAATCCAACCTCTGATGACCAAAAATATGCTTGGAAAAAAGTTATTTCGCATGGTACGAAAAAGAGATGATCGAAAATATCTGTCTCCAGAATCGAAATCGAACTTTGATGGGTGGGTTTATAGGTGTATTTTGACCCGCTGAATCCGAAAATCTAACTTTTGTTACAGGAAAATACACCTGGAACGAAGTTATTTCGCATGGTACGAAAAAGAGATGATCGAAAATATTTTTTTTCAGAATCAAAATCGGACTTTAATGGGTGAGTTTCTAGGTGTATTTCGACCCACTGAATCCGGAAATCCAACCTCTGATGACCAAAAATATGCTTGGAAAGAAGTTATTTCGCACGGTACGAAAAAGAGATGATCGAAAATATTTTTTTTCAGAATCAAAATAGGACTTTGATGGGTGAGTTTCTGGGTGTATTCCGACCCGCTGAATCCGAAAATGCGAACTTTGATGACCAAAAATATGCTTGGAAAAAAGTTATTTCGCATGGTACGAAAAAGAGATGATCGAAAATATCTGTCTCCAGAATCGAAATCGAACTTTGATGGGTGGGTTTATAGGTGTATTTTGACCCGCTGAATCCAAAAATCCAACCTTTGTTACACGAAAATACACCTGGAAAGAAGTTATTTCGCATGGTACGAAAAAGAGATGATCGAAAATATTTTTTTTCAGAATCGAAATCGGACTTTAATGGGTGAGTTTCTAGGTGTATTTCGACCCACTGAATCCGAAAATCCAACCTCTGATGACCAAAAATATGCTTGGAAAGAAGTTATTTCGCACGGTACGGAAAAGAGATGATCGAAAATATTTTTTTTCAGAATCGGAATCGGACTTTGATGGGTGAGTTTCTAGGTGTATTTCGACCCGCTGAATACGAAAATCCAACCTTTGATGAACAAAAATATGCTTGGAAAAAAGTTATTTCGCATGGTTCGAAAAAGAGATGATCGAAAATATCTGTCTCCAGAATCAAAATCGAACTTTGATGGGTGGGTTCATAGGTGTACTTTGACCCGCTGAATCAAAAAAACCAACCTTTGTTACACGAAAATACACCTGGAAAGAAGTTATTTCGCATGGTACGTAAAAGAGATGATCGAAAATATTTTTTTTCAGAATCGAAATCGGACTTCAATGGGTGAGTTTCTAGGTGTATTTCGACCCGCTGAATCCGAAAATCCAACCTCTGATGACCAAAAATATGCTTGGAAAAAAGTTATTTCGCATGGTACGAAAAAGAGATGATCGAAAATATCTGTCTCCAGAATCGAAATCGAACTTTGATGGGTGGGTTTATAGGTGTATTTTGACCCGCTGAATCCGAAAATCTAACCTTTGTTACAGGAAAATACACCTGGAACGAAGTTATTTCGCATGGTACGACAAAGAGATGATCGAAAATATTTTTTTTCAGAATCAAAATCGGACTTCAATGGGTGAGTTTCTAGGTGTATTTCGACCCACTGAATCCGAAAATCCAACCTCTGATGACCAAAAATATGCTTGGAAAGAAGTTATTTCGCACGGTACGAAAAAGAGATGATCGAAAATATTTTTTTTCAGAATCGGAATCGGACTTTGATGGGTGAGTTTCTAGGTGTATTTCGACCCGCTGAATCCGAAAATCCAACCTTTGATGACCAAAAATATGCTTGGAAAAAAGTTATTTCGCATGGTTCGAAAAAGAGATGATCGAAAATATCTGTCTCCAGAATCAGAATCGAACTTTGATGGGTGGGTTCATAGGTGTACTTTGACCCGCTGAATCAAAAAAACCAACCTTTGTTACACGAAAATACACCTGGAAAGAAGTTATTTCGCATGGTACGTAAAAGAGATGATCGAAAATATTTTTTTTCAGAATCAAAATCGGACTTCAATGGGTGAGTTTCTAGGTGTATTTCGACCCGCTGAATCCGAAAATCCAACCTCTGATGACCAAAAATATGCTTGGAAAAAAGTTATTTCGCATGGTACGAAAAAGAGATGATCGAAAATATCTGTCTCCAGAATCGAAATCGAACTTTGATGGGTGGGTTTATAGGTGTATTTTGACCCGCTGAATCCGAAAATCTAACCTTTGTTACAGGAAAATACACCTGGAACGAAGTTATTTCGCATGGTACGAAAAAGAGATGATCGAAAATATTTTTTTTCAGAATCAAAATCGGACTTTAATGGGTGAGTTTCTAGGTGTATTTCGACCCACTGAATCCGGAAATCCAACCTCTGATGACCAAAAATATGCTTGGAAAGAAGTTATTTCGCACGGTACGAAAAAGAGATGATCGAAAATATTTTTTTTCAGAATCAAAATAGGACTTTGATGGGTGAGTTTCTGGGTGTATTTTGACCCGCTGAATCCGAAAATGCGAACTTTGATGACCAAAAATATGCTTGGAAAAAAGTTATTTCGCATGGTACGAAAAAGAGATGATCGAAAATATCTGTCTCCAGAATCGAAATCGAACTTTGATGGGTGGGTTTATAGGTGTATTTTGACCCGCTGAATCCAAAAATCCAACCTTTGTTACACGAAAATACACCTGGAAAGAAGTTATTTCGCATGGTACGAAAAAGAGATGATCGAAAATATTTTTTTTCAGAATCGAAATCGGACTTTAATGGGTGAGTTTCTAGGTGTATTTCGACCCACTGAATCCGAAAATCCAACCTCTGATGATCAAAAATATGCTTGGAAAGAAGTTATTTCGCACGGTACGGAAAAGAGATGATCGAAAATATTTTTTTTCAGAATCGGAATCGGACTTTGATGGGTGAGTTTCTAGGTGTATTTCGACCCGCTGAATACGAAAATCCAACCTTTGATGAACAAAAATATGCTTGGAAAAAAGTTATTTCGCATGGTTCGAAAAAGAGATGATCGAAAATATCTGTCTCCAGAATCAAAATCGAACTTTGATGGGTGGGTTCATAGGTGTACTTTGACCCGCTGAATCAAAAAAACCAACCTTTGTTACACGAAAATACACCTGGAAAGAAGTTATTTCGCATGGTACGTAAAAGAGATGATCGAAAATATTTTTTTTCAGAATCGAAATCGGACTTCAATGGGTGAGTTTCTAGGTGTATTTCGACCCGCTGAATCCGAAAATCCAACCTCTGATGACCAAAAATATGCTTGGAAAAAAGTTATTTCGCATGGTACGAAAAAGAGATGATCGAAAATATCTGTCTCCAGAATCGAAATCGAACTTTGATGGGTGGGTTTATAGGTGTATTTTGACCCGCTGAATCCGAAAATCTAACCTTTGTTACAGGAAAATACACCTGGAACGAAGTTATTTCGCATGGTACGACAAAGAGATGATCGAAAATATTTTTTTTCAGAATCAAAATCGGACTTTAATGGGTGAGTTTCTAGGTGTATTTCGACCCACTGAATCCGAAAATCCAACCTCTGATGACCAAAAATATGCTTGGAAAGAAGTTATTTCGCACGGTACGAAAAAGAGATGATCGAAAATATTTTTTTTCAGAATCGGAATCGGACTTTGATGGGTGAGTTTCTAGGTGTATTTCGACCCGCTGAATCCGAAAATCCAACCTTTGATGACCAAAAATATGCTTGGAAAAAAGTTATTTCGCATGGTTCGAAAAAGAGATGATCGAAAATATCTGTCTCCAGAATCAGAATCGAACTTTGATGGGTGGGTTCATAGGTGTACTTTGACCCGCTGAATCAAAAAAACCAACCTTTGTTACACGAAAATACACCTGGAAAGAAGTTATTTCGCATGGTACGTAAAAGAGATGATCGAAAATATTTTTCTTCAGAATCAAAATCGGACTTCAATGGGTGAGTTTCTAGGTGTATTTCGACCCGCTGAATCCGAAAATCCAACCTCTGATGACCAAAAATATGCTTGGAAAAAAGTTATTTCGCATGGTACGAAAAAGAGATGATCGAAAATATCTGTCTCCAGAATCGAAATCGAACTTTGATGGGTGGGTTTATAGGTGTATTTTGACCCGCTGAATCCGAAAATCTAACTTTTGTTACAGGAAAATACACCTGGAACGAAGTTATTTCGCATGGTACGAAAAAGAGATGATCGAAAATATTTTTTTTCAGAATCAAAATCAGACTTTAATGGGTGAGTTTCTAGGTGTATTTCGACCCACTGAATCCGGAAATCCAACCTCTGATGACCAAAAATATGCTTGGAAAGAAGTTATTTCGCATGGTACGAAAAAGAGATGATCGAAAATATTTTTTTTCAGAATCAAAATAGGACTTTGATGGGTGAGTTTCTGGGTGTATTCCGACCCGCTGAATCCGAAAATGCGAACTTTGATGACCAAAAATATGCTTGAAAAAAGTTATTTCGCATGGTACGAAAAAGAGATGATCGAAAATATCCGTCTCCAGAATCGAAATGGAACTTTGATGGGTGGGTTTATAGGTGTATTTTGACCCGCTGAATCCAAAAATCCAACCTTTGTTTCACGAAAATACACCTGGAAAGAAGTTATTTCGCATGGTACGAAAAAGAGATGATCGAAAATATTTTTTTTCAGAATCGAAATCGGACTTTAATGGGTGAGTGTCTAGGTGTATTTCGACCCACTGAATCCGAAAATCCAACCTCTGATGACCAAAAATATGCTTGGAAAGAAGTTATTTCGCACGGTACGAAAAAGAGATGATCGAAAATATTTTTTTTCAGAATCGGAATCGGACTTTGATGGGTGAGTTTCTAGGTGTATTTCGACCCGCTGAATACGAAAATCCAACCTTTGATGACCGAAAATATGCTTGGAAAAAAGTTATTTCGCATGGTTCGAAAAAGAGATGATCGAAAATATCTGTCTCCAGAATCAAAATCGAACTTTGATGGGTGGGTTCATAGGTGTACTTTGACCCGCTGAATCAAAAAAACCAACCTTTGTTACACGAAAATACACCTGGAAAGAAGTTATTTCGCATGGTACGTAAAAGAGATGATCGAAAATATTTTTTTTCAGAATCAAAATTGGACTTCAATGGGTGAGTTTCTATGTGTATTTCGACCCGCTGAATCCGAAAATCCACCCTTTGATGACCAAAAATATGCTTGGAAAAAAGTTATTTCGCATGGTACGAAAAAGAGATGATCGAAAATATCTGTCTCCAGAATCGAAATCGAACTTTGATGGGTGGGTTTATAGGTGTATTTTGACCCGCTGAATCCGAAAATCTAACCTTTGTTACAGGAAAATACACCTGGAACGAAGTTATTTCGCATGGTACGAAAAAGAGATGATCGAAAATATTTTTTTTCAGAATCAAAATCGGACTTTAATGGGTGAGTTTCTAGGTGTATTTCGACCCACTGAATCCGGAAATCCAACCTCTGATGACCAAAAATATGCTTGGAAAGAAGTTATTTCGCACGGTACGAAAAAGAGATGATCGAAAATATTTTTTTTCAGAATCAAAATAGGACTTTGATGGGTGAGTTTCTGGGTGTATTCCGACCCGCTGAATCCGAAAATGCGAACTTTGATGACCAAAAATATGCTTGGAAAAAAGTTATTTCGCATGGTACGAAAAAGAGATGATCGAAAATATCTGTCTCCAGAATCGAAATCGAACTTTGATGGGTGGGTTTATAGGTGTATTTTGACCCGCTGAATCCAAAAATCCAACCTTTGTTACACGAAAATACACCTGGAAAGAAGTTATTTCGCATGGTACGAAAAAGAGATGATCGAAAATATTTTTTTTCAGAATCGAAATCGGACTTTAATGGGTGAGTTTCTAGGTGTATTTCGACCCACTGAATCCGAAAATCCAACCTCTGATGACCAAAAATATGCTTGGAAAGAAGTTATTTCGCACGGTACGGAAAAGAGATGATCGAAAATATTTTTTTTCAGAATCGGAATCGGACTTTGATGGGTGAGTTTCTAGGTGTATTTCGACCCGCTGAATACGAAAATCCAACCTTTGATGAACAAAAATATGCTTGGAAAAAAGTTATTTCGCATGGTTCGAAAAAGAGATGATCGAAAATATCTGTCTCCAGAATCAAAATCGAACTTTGATGGGTGGGTTCATAGGTGTACTTTGACCCGCTGAATCAAAAAAACCAACCTTTGTTACACGAAAATACACCTGGAAAGAAGTTATTTCGCATGGTACGTAAAAGAGATGATCGAAAATATTTTTTTTCAGAATCGAAATCGGACTTCAATGGGTGAGTTTCTAGGTGTATTTCGACCCGCTGAATCCGAAAATCCAACCTCTGATGACCAAAAATATGCTTGGAAAAAAGTTATTTCGCATGGTACGAAAAAGAGATGATCGAAAATATCTGTCTCCAGAATCGAAATCGAACTTTGATGGGTGGGTTTATAGGTGTATTTTGACCCGCTGAATCCGAAAATCTAACCTTTGTTACAGGAAAATACACCTGGAACGAAGTTATTTCGCATGGTACGACAAAGAGATGATCGAAAATATTTTTTTTCAGAATCAAAATCGGACTTTAATGGGTGAGTTTCTAGGTGTATTTCGACCCACTGAATCCGAAAATCCAACCTCTGATGACCAAAAATATGCTTGGAAAGAAGTTATTTCGCACGGTACGAAAAAGAGATGATCGAAAATATTTTTTTTCAGAATCGGAATCGGACTTTGATGGGTGAGTTTCTAGGTGTATTTCGACCCGCTGAATCCGAAAATCCAACCTTTGATGACCAAAAATATGCTTGGAAAAAAGTTATTTCGCATGGTTCGAAAAAGAGATGATCAAAAATATCTGTCTCCAGAATCAGAATCAAACTTTGATGGGTGGGTTCATAGGTGTACTTTGACCCGCTGAATCAAAAAAACCAACCTTTGTTACACGAAAATACACCTGGAAAGAAGTTATTTCGCATGGTACGTAAAAGAGATGATCGAAAATATTTTTCTTCAGAATCAAAATCGGACTTCAATGGGTGAGTTTCTAGGTGTATTTCGACCCGCTGAATCCGAAAATCCAACCTCTGATGACCAAAAATATGCTTGGAAAAAAGTTATTTCGCATGGTACGAAAAAGAGATGATCGAAAATATCTGTCTCCAGAATCGAAATCGAACTTTGATGGGTGGGTTTATAGGTGTACTTTGACCCGCTGAATCAAAAAATCCAACCTTTGTCACACGAAAATACACCTGGAAAGAAGTTATTCCGCATGGTACGAAAAAGAGATGATCGAAAATATTTTTTTTCAGAATCGGAATCGGACTTTGATGGGTGAGTTTCTGGGTGTGTTTCGACCCGCTGAATCCAAAAATCCAACCTTTGTTACACGAAAATACACCTGGAAAGAAGTTATTCCGCATGGTACGAAAAAGAGATGATCGAAAATATTTTTTTTCAGAATCGGAATCGGACTTTGATGGGTGAGTTTCTGGGTGTGTTTCGACCCGCTGAATCCGAAAATCCAACCTTTGATGACCAAAAATATGCTTGGAAAAAAGTTATTTCGCATGGTACGAAAAAGAGATGATCGAAAATATCTGTCTCCAGGATCGAAATCGAACTTTGATGGGTGGGTTTATAGGT
Source organism: Phymatocera aterrima (assembly GCA_963170745.1). NCBI lineage: Eukaryota > Metazoa > Arthropoda > Insecta > Hymenoptera > Tenthredinidae > Phymatocera > Phymatocera aterrima. The sequence continues at coordinate 82,151 of CAUJGY010000138.1, read as the reverse complement.
GTATTTTGACCCGCTGAATCCAAAAATCCAACCTTTGTTACACGAAAATACACCTGGAAAGAAGTTATTTCGCATGGTACGAAAAAGAGATGATCGAAAATGTTTTTTTTCAGAATCGAAATCGGACTTTGATGGGTGAGTTTCTAGGTGTATTTCGACCCACTGAATCCGAAAATCCAACCTCTGATGACCAAAAATATGCTTGGAAAGAAGTTATTTCGCACGGTACGAAAAAGAGATGATCGAAAATATTTTTTTTCAGAATCGGAATCGGACTTTGATGGGTGAGTTTCTAGGTGTATTTCGACCCGCTGAATCCGAAAATCCAACCTTTGATGACCAAAAATATGCTTGGAAAAAAGTTATTTCGCATGGTTCGAAAAAGAGATGATCGAAAATATCTGTCTCCAGAATCAAAATCGAACTTTGATGGGTGGGTTCATAGGTGTACTTTGACCCGCTGAATCAAAAAAACCAACCTTTGTTACACGAAAATACACCTGGAAAGAAGTTATTTCGCATGGTACGTAAAAGAGATGATCGAAAATATTTTATTTCAGAATCAAAATCGGACTTCAATGGGTGAGTTTCTAGGTGTATTTCGACCCGCTGAACCCGAAAATCCAACCACTGATGACCAAAAATATGCTTGGAAAAAAGTTATTCCGCATGGTACGAAAAAGAGATGATCGAAAGTATTTTTTTTCAGACTCGGAATCGGACTGTGATGGGTGAGTTTCTAGGTGTATTTCAAACCGCCGAATCCGAAAATCCAACCTTTGATGACCAAAAATATGCTTGGAAAAAAGATATTTCGCATGGTTCGAAAAAGAGATGATCGAAAATATCTGTCTCCAGAATCAAAATCGAACTTTGATGGGTGGGTTCATAGGTGTACTTTGACCCGCTGAATCAAAAAAACCAACCTTTGTTACACGAAAATACACCTGGAAAGAAGTTATTCCGCATGGTACGTAAAAGAGATGATCGAAAATATTTTTTTTCAGAATCAAAATCGGACTTCAATGGGTGAGTTTCTAGGTGTATTTCGACCCGCTGAATCCGAAAATCCAACCTCTGATGACCAAAAATATGCTTGGAAAAAAGTTATTCCGCATGGTACGAAAAAGAGATGATCGAAAATATTTTTTTTCAGACTCGGAATCGGACTGTGATGGGTGAGTTTCTAGGTGTATTTCAAACCGCCGAATCCGAAAATCCAACCTTCGATGACCAAAAATATGCTTGGAAAAAAGATATTTCGCATGGTTCGAAAAAGAGATGATCGAAAATATCTGTCTCCAGAATCAAAATCGAACTTTGATGGGTGGGTTCATAGGTGTACTTTGACCCGCTGAATCAAAAAAACCAACCTTTGTTACACGAAAATACACCTGGAAAGAAGTTATTTCGCATGGTACGTAAAAGAGATGATCGAAAATATTTTTTTTCAGAATCAAAATCGGACTTCAATGGGTGAGTTTCTAGGTGTATTTCGACCCGCTGAATCCGAAAATCCAACCTCTGATGACCAAAAATATGCTTGGAAAAAAGTTATTTCGCATGGTACGAAAAAGAGATGATCGAAAATATCTGTCTCCAGAATCGAAATCGAACTTTGATGGGTGGGTTCATAGGTGTGTTTTGACTCGCTGGATCCAAAAATCCAACCTTTGTTCCACGAAAATACACCTGGAAAGAAGTTATTCCGCATGGTACGAAAAAGAGATGATCGAAAATATTTTTTTTCAGAATCAAAATCGGACTTTGATGGGTGAGTTTCTAGGTGTATTTCGACCCGCTGATTCCGAAAATGCGAACTTTGATGACCAAAAATATGCTTGAAAAAAAGTTATTTCGCATGGTACGAAAAAGAGATGATCGAAAATATCTGTCTCCAGAATCGAAATCGAACTTTGATGGGTGGGTTTATAGGTGTATTTTGACCCGCTGAATCCAAAAATCCAACCTTTGTTACACGAAAATACACCTGGAAAGAAGTTATTCCGCATGGTGAGAAAAAGAGATGATCGAAAATATTTTTTTTCAGACTCGGAATCGGACTGTGATGGGTGAGTTTCTAGGTGTATTTCAAACCGCCGAATCCGAAAATCCAACCTTTGATGACCAAAAATATGCTTGGAAAAAAGATATTTCGCATGGTTCGAAAAAGAGATGATCGAAAATATCTGTCTCCGGAATCAAAATCGAACTTTGATGGGTGGGCTCATAGGTGTACTGTGACCCGCTGAATCAAAAAATCCAACCTTTGTCACACGAAAATACACATGGAAAGAAGTTATTCCGCATGGTACGAAAAAGAGATGATCGAAAATATTTTTTTTCAGAATCGGAATCGGACTTTGATGGGTGAGTTTCTGGGTGTGTTTCGACCCGCTGAATCCAAAAATCCAACCTTTGTTACACGAAAATACACCTGGAAAGAAGTTATTTCGCATGGTACGAAAAAGAGATGATCGAAAATATTTTTTTTCAGAATCGGAATCGGACTTTGATGGGTGAGTTTCTGGGTGTGTTTCGACCCACTGAATCCGAAAATCCAACCTCTGATGACCAAAAATATGCTTGGAAAAAAGTTATTCCGCATGGTACGAAAAAGAGATGATCGAAAATATTTTTTTTCAGGATCAAAATCGGACTTTGATGGGTGAGTTTCTGGGTGTATTTCGACCCGCTGAATCCGAAAATCCAACCTTTGATGACCAAAAATATGCTTGGAAAAAAGTTATTTCGCATGGTTCGAAAAAGAGATGATCGAAAATATCTGTCTCCAGAATCAAAATCGAACTTTGATGGGTGGGTTCATAGGTGTACTTTGACCCGCTGGATCAAAAAAACCAACCTTTGTCACACGAAAATACACCTGGAAAGAAGTTATTTCGCATGGTACGTAAAAGAGATGATCGAAAATATTTTTTTTCAGAATCAAAATCGGACTTCAATGGGTGAGTTTCTAGGTGTATTTCGACCCGCTGAATCCGAAAATCCAACCTCTGATGACCAAAAATATGCTTGGAAAAAAGTTATTTCGCATGGTACGAAAAAGAGATGATCGAAAATATCTGTCTCCAGAATCGAAATCGAACTTTGATGGGTGGGTTCATAGGTGTATTTTGACCCGCTGAATCCGAAAATCTAACCTTTGTTACAGGAAAATACACCTGGAACGAAGTTATTTCGCATGGTACGAAAAAGAGATGATCGAAAATATTTTTTTTCAGAATCAAAATCGGACTTTAATGGGTGAGTTTCTAGGTGTATTTTGACCCACTGAATCCGAAAATCCAACCTCTGATGACCAAAAATATGCTTGGAAAGAAGTTATTTCGCACGGTACGAAAAAGAGATGATCGAAAATATTTTTTTTCAGAATCAAAATCGGACTTCAATGGGTGAGTTTCTAGGTGTATTTCGACCCGCTGAATCCGAAAATCCATCCACTGATGACCAAAAATATGCTTGGAAAGAAGTTATTTCGCATGGTACGAAAAAGAGATGATCGAAAATAACTGTCTCCAGAATCGAAATCGAACTTTGATGGGTGGGTTCATAGGTGTGTTTTGACTCGCTGGATCCAAAAATCCAACCTTTGTTACACGAAAATACACCTGGAAAGAAGTTATTTCGCATGGTACGTAAAAGAGATGATCGAAAATATTTTTTTTCAGAATCAAAATCGGACTTCAATGGGTGAGTTTCTAGGTGTATTTCGACCCGCTGAATCCGAAAATCCAACCTCTGATGACCAAAAATATGCTTGGAAAAAAGTTATTTCGCATGGTACGAAAAAGAGATGATCGAAAATATCTGTCTCCAGAATCGAAATCGAACTTTGATGGGTGGGTTCATAGGTGTATTTTGACCCGCTGAATCCGAAAATCTAACCTTTGTTACAGGAAAATACACCTGGAACGAAGTTATTTCGCATGGTACGAAAAAGAGATGATCGAAAATATTTTTTTTCAGAATCAAAATCGGACTTTAATGGGTGAGTTTCTAGGTGTATTTCGACCCACTGAATCCGAAAATCCAACCTCTGATGACCAAAAATATGCTTGGAAAGAAGTTATTTCGCACGGTACGAAAAAGAGATGATCGAAAATATTTTTTTTCAGAATCGGAATCGGACTTTGATGGGTGAGTTTCTAGGTGTATTTCGACCCGCTGAATCCGAAAATCCAACCTTTGATTACCAAAAATATGCTTGGAAAATAGTTATTTCGCATGGTTCGAAAAAGAGATGATCGAAAATATCTGTCTCCAGAATCAAAATCGAACTTTGATGGGTGGGTTCATAGGTGTACTTTGACCCGCTGAATCAAAAAAACCAACCTTTGTTACACGAAAATACACCTGGAAAGAAGTTATTTCGCATGGTACGTAAAAGAGATGATCGAAAATATTTTTTTTCAGAATCAAAATCGGACTTCAATGGGTGAGTTTCTAGGTGTATTTCGACCCGCTGAACCCGAAAATCCAACCACTGATGACCAAAAATATGCTTGGAAAAAAGTTATTCCGCATGGTACGAAAAAGAGATGATCGAAAATATTTTTTTTCAGACTCGGAATCGGACTGTGATGGGTGAGTTTCTAGGTGTATTTCAAACCGCCGAATCCGAAAATCCAACCTTTGATGACCAAAAATATGCTTGGAAAAAAGATATTTCGCATGGTTCGAAAAAGAGATGATCGAAAATATCTGTCTCCAGAATCAAAATCAGACTTTGATGGGTGAGTTTCTGGGTGTATTTCGACCCGCTGAATCCGAAAATCCAACCTCTGATGACCAAAAATTTGCTTGGAAAAAAGTTATTTCGCATGGTTCGAAAAAGAGATGATCGGAAATATCTGTCTCCAGAATCAGAATCGAACTTTGATGGGTGGGTTCATAGGTGTATTTTGACCCGCTGAATCCAAAAATCCAACCTTTGTTACACGAAAATACACCTGGAAAGAAGTTATTTCGCATGGTACGAAAAAGAGATGATCGAAAATATTTTTTTTCAGAATCAAAATCGGACTTTAATGGGTGAGTTTCTAGGTGTATTTCGACCCATTGAATCCGAAAATCCAACCTCTGATGACCAAAATTATGCTTGGAAAGAAGTTATTTCGCACGGTACGAAAAAGAGATGATCGAAAATATTTTTTTTCAGAATCAAAATCGGACTTCAATGGGTGAGTTTCTAGGTGTATTTCTACCCGCTGATTCCGAAAATGCGAACTTTGATGACCAAAAATATGCTTGAAAAAAAGTTATTTCGCATGGTACGAAAAAGAGATGATCGAAAATATCTGTCTCCAGAATCGAAATCGAACTTTGATGGGTGGGTTTATAGGTGTATTTTGACCCGCTGAATCCAAAAATCCAACCTTTGTTACACGAAAATACACCTGGAAAGAAGTTATTCCGCATGGTGAGAAAAAGAGATGATCGAAAATATTTTTTTTCAGACTCGGAATCGGACTGTGATGGGTGAGTTTCTAGGTGTATTTCAAACCGCCGAATCCGGAAATCCAACCTTTGATGACCAAAAATATGCTTGGAAAAAAGACATTTCGCATGGTTCGAAAAAGAGATGATCGAAAATATCTGTCTCCAGAATCAAAATCGAACTTTGATGGGTGGGTTCATAGGTGTACTTTGACCCGCTGAATCAAAAAATCCAACCTTTGTCACACGAAAATACACCTGGAAAGAAGTTATTTCGCATGGTACGAAAAAGAGATGATCGAAAATATTTTTCTTCAGAATCGGAATCGGACTTTGATGGGTGAGTTTCTGGGTGTGTTCCGACCCGCTGAATCCAAAAATCCAACCTTTGTTACACGAAAATACACCTGGAAAGAAGTTATTCCGCATGGTACGAAAAAGAGATGATCGAAAATATTTTTTTTCAGAATCAAAATCGGACTTTGATGGGTGAGTTTCTAGGTGTATTCCGACCCGCTGAATCCGAAAATACGAACTTTGATGACCAAAAATATGCTTGGAAAAAAGTTATTTCGCATGGTACGAAAAAGAGATGATCGAAAATATCTGTCTCCAGAATCGAAATCGAACTATGATGGGTGGGTTTATAGGTGTATTTTGACCCGCTGAATCCAAAAATCCAACCTTTGTTACACGACAATACACTTCGAAAGAAGTTATTTCGCATGGTACGAAAAATAGATGATCGAAAATATTTTTTTTCAGAATCAAAATCGGACTTTAATGGGTGAGTTTCTAGGTGTATTCCAACCCGCTGAATCCGAAAATCCTAACTTTGATGACCAAAAATATGCTTGGAAAAAAGTTATTCCGCATGGTACGAGAAAGAGATGATCGAAAATATTTTTTTTCAGGATCAAAATCGGACTTTGATGGGTGAGTTTCTGGGTGTATTTCGACCCGCTAAATCCGAAAATCCAACCTTTGATGACCGAAAATATGCTTGGAAAAAAGTTATTTCGCATGGTACGAAAAAGAGATGATTGAAATTATCTCTCTCCAGAATCAAAATCGAACTGTGATGGGTGGGTTCATAGGTGTATTTTGACCCGCTGAATCCAAAAATCCAACCTTTGTTACACGAAAATACACCTGGAAAGAAGTTATTCCGCATGGTACGAAAAAGAGATGATCGAAAATATTTTTTTTCAGAATCAAAATCGGACTTTAATGGGTGAGTTTCTAGGTGTATTCCGACCCGCTGAATCCGAAAATCCAACCTCTGATGACCAAAAATATGCTTGGAAAAAAGCTATTTCGCATGGTTCGAAAAAGAGATGATCGAAAGTATCTGTCTCCAGAATCAAAATCGAACTTTGATTGGTGGGTTCATAGGTGTATTTTGACCCGCTGAATCCAAAAATCCAACCTTTGTTACACAAAAATACACCTGGAAAGAAGTTATTCCGCATGGTACGAAAAAGAGATGATCGAAAATATTTTTTTTCAGAATCAAAATCGAACTTTAATGGGTGAGTTTCTAGGTGTATTCCGACCCGCTGAATCCGAAAATCCAACCTCTGATGACCAAAAATATGCTTGGAAAAAAGTTATTTCGCATGGTACGAAAAAGAGATGATCGAAAATATCTGTCTCCAGAATCGAAATCGAACTTTGATGGGTGGGTTCATAGGTGTGTTTTGACTCGCTGGATCCAAAAATCCAACCTTTGTTACACGAAAATACACCTGGAAAGAAGTTATTTCGCATGGTACGTAAAAGAGATGATCGAAAATATTTTTTTTCAGAATCAAAATCGGACTTCAATGGGTGAGTTTCTAGGTGTATTTCGACCCGCTGAATCCGAAAATCCAACCTCTGATGACCAAAAATATGCTTGGAAAAAAGTTATTTCGCATGGTACGAAAAAGAGATGATCGAAAATATCTGTCTCCAGAATCGAAATCGAACTTTGATGGGTGGGTTCATAGGTGTATTTTGACCCGCTGAATCCGAAAATCTAACCTTTGTTACAGGAAAATACACCTGGAACGAAGTTATTTCGCATGGTACGAAAAAGAGATGATCGAAAATATTTTTTTTCAGAATCAAAATCGGACTTTAATGGGTGAGTTTCTAGGTGTATTCCGACCCACTGAATCCGAAAATCCAACCTCTGATGACCAAAAATATGCTTGGAAAGAAGTTATTTCGCACGGTACGAAAAAGAGATGATCGAAAATATTTTTTTTCAGAATCGGAATCGGACTTTGATGGGTGAGTTTCCAGGTGTATTTCGACCCGCTGAATCCGAAAATCCAACCTTTGATGACCAAAAATATGCTTGGAAAATAGTTATTTCGCATGGTTCGAAAAAGAGATGATCGAAAATATCTGTCTCCAGAATCAAAATCGAACTTTGATGGGTGGGTTCATAGGTGTACTTTGACCCGCTGAATCAAAAAAACCAACCTTTGTTACACGAAAATACACCTGGAAAGAAGTTATTTCGCATGGTACGTAAAAGAGATGATCGAAAATATTTTTTTTCAGAATCAAAATCGGACTTCAATGGGTGAGTTTCTAGGTGTATTTCGACCCGCTGAACCCGAAAATCCAACCACTGATGACCAAAAATATGCTTGGAAAAAAGTTATTCCGCATGGTACGAAAAAGAGATGATCGAAAATATTTTTTTTCAGACTCGGAATCGGACTGTGATGGGTGAGTTTCTAGGTGTATTTCAAACCGCCGAATCCGAAAATCCAACCTTTGATGACCAAAAATATGCTTGGAAAAAAGATATTTCGCATGGTTCGAAAAAGAGATGATCGAAAATATCTGTCTCCAGAATCAAAATCAGACTTTGATGGGTGAGTTTCTGGGTGTATTTCGACCCGCTGAATCCGAAAATCCAACCTCTGATGACCAAAAATTTGCTTGGAAAAAAGTTATTTCGCATGGTTCGAAAAAGAGATGATCGGAAATATCTGTCTCCAGAATCAGAATCGAACTTTGATGGGTGGGTTCATAGGTGTATTTTGACCCGCTGAATCAAAAAATCCAACCTTTGTTACACGAAAATACACCTGGAAAGAAGTTATTTCGCATGGTACGAAAAAGAGATGATCGAAAATATTTTTTTTCAGAATCAAAATCGGACTTTAATGGGTGAGTTTCTAGGTGTATTTCGACCCATTGAATCCGAAAATCCAACCTCTGATGACCAAAAATATGCTTGGAAAGAAGTTATTTCGCACGGTACGAAAAAGAGATGATCGAAAATATTTTTTTTCAGAATCAAAATCGGACTTCAATGGGTGAGTTTCTAGGTGTATTTCTACCCGCTGATTCCGAAAATGCGAACTTTGATGACCAAAAATATGCTTGAAAAAAAGTTATTTCGCATGGTACGAAAAAGAGATGATCGAAAATATCTGTCTCCAGAATCGAAATCGAACTTTGATGGGTGGGTTTATAGGTGTATTTTGACCCGCTGAATCCAAAAATCCAACCTTTGTTACACGAAAATACACCTGGAAAGAAGTTATTCCGCATGGTGAGAAAAAGAGATGATCGAAAATATTTTTTTTCAGACTCGGAATCGGACTGTGATGGGTGAGTTTCTAGGTGTATTTCAAACCGCCGAATCCGGAAATCCAACCTTTGATGACCAAAAATATGCTTGGAAAAAAGACATTTCGCATGGTTCGAAAAAGAGATGATCGAAAATATCTGTCTCCAGAATCAAAATCGAACTTTGATGGGTGGGTTCATAGGTGTACTTTGACCCGCTGAATCAAAAAATCCAACCTTTGTCACACGAAAATACACCTGGAAAGAAGTTATTTCGCATGGTACGAAAAAGAGATGATCGAAAATATTTTTTTTCAGAATCGGAATCGGACTTTGATGGGTGAGTTTCTGGGTGTGTTCCGACCCGCTGAATCCAAAAATCCAACCTTTGTTACACGAAAATACACCTGGAAAGAAGTTATTCCGCATGGTACGAAAAAGAGATGATCGAAAATATTTTTTTTCAGAATCAAAATCGGACTTTGATGGGTGAGTTTCTAGGTGTATTCCGACCCGCTGAATCCGAAAATACGAACTTTGATGACCAAAAATATGCTTGGAAAAAAGTTATTTCGCATGGTACGAAAAAGAGATGATCGAAAATATCTGTCTCCAGAATCGAAATCGAACTATGATGGGTGGGTTTATAGGTGTATTTTGACCCGCTGAATCCAAAAATCCAACCTTTGTTACACGACAATACACTTCGAAAGAAGTTATTTCGCATGGTACGAAAAAGAGATGATCGAAAATATTTTTTTTCAGAATCAAAATCGGACTTTAATGGGTGAGTTTCTAGGTGTATTCCAACCCGCTGAATCCGAAAATCCTAACTTTGATGACCAAAAATATGCTTGGAAAAAAGTTATTCCGCATGGTACGAGAAAGAGATGATCGAAAATATTTTTTTTCAGGATCAAAATCGGACTTTGATGGGTGAGTTTCTGGGTGTATTTCGACCCGCTAAATCCGAAAATCCAACCTTTGATGACCGAAAATATGCTTGGAAAAAAGTTATTTCGCATGGTACGAAAAAGAGATGATTGCAATTATCTCTCTCCAGAATCAAAATCGAACTGTGATGGGTGGGTTCATAGGTGTATTTTGACCCGCTGAATCCAAAAATCCAACCTTTGTTACACGAAAATACACCTGGAAAGAAGTTATTCCGCATGGTACGAAAAAGAGATGATCGAAAATATTTTTTTTCAGAATCAAAATCGGACTTTAATGGGTGAGTTTCTAGGTGTATTCCGACCCGCTGAATCCGAAAATCCAACCTCTGATGACCAAAAATATGCTTGGAAAAAAGCTATTTCGCATGGTTCGAAAAAGAGATGATCGAAAGTATCTGTCTCCAGAATCAAAATCGAACTTTGATTGGTGGGTTCATAGGTGTATTTTGACCCGCTGAATCCAAAAATCCAACCTTTGTTACACGAAAATACACCTGGAAAGAAGTTATTCCGCATGGTACGAAAAAGAGATGATCGAAAATATTTTTTTTCAGAATCAAAATCGAACTTTAATGGGTGAGTTTCTAGGTGTATTCCGACCCGCTGAATCCGAAAATCCAACCTCTGATGACCAAAAATATGCTTGGAAAAAAGTTATTTCGCATGGTACGAAAAAGAGATGATCGAAAATATCTGTCTCCAGAATCGAAATCGAACTATGATGGGTGGGTTCATAGGTGTATTTTGACCCGCTGAATCCAAAAATCCAACCTTTGTTACACGACAATACACTTCGAAAGAAGTTATTTCGCATGGTACGAAAAAGAGATGATCGAAAATATTTTTTTTCAGAATCAAAATCGGACTTTAATGGGTGAGTTTCTAGGTGTATTCCAACCCGCTGAATCCGAAAATCCTAACTTTGATGACCAAAAATATGCTTGGAAAAAAGTTATTCCGCATGGTACGAAAAAGAGATGATCGAAAATATTTTTTTTCAGGATCAAAATCGGACTTTAATGGGTGAGTTTCTAGGTGTATTCCGACCCGCTGAATCCGAAAATCCAACCTTTGTTACACGAAAATACACCTGGAAAGAAGTTATTCCGCATGGTACGAAAAAGAGATGATCGAAAATATTTTTTTTCAGAATCAAAATCGGACTTTAATGGGTGAGATTCTAGGTGTATTCCGACCCGCTGAATCCGAAAATCCAACCTCTGATGACCAAAAATATGCTTGGAAAAAAGCTATTTCGCATGGTTCGAAAAAGAGATGATCGAAAGTATCTGTCTCCAGAATCAAAATCGAACTTTGATTGGTGGGTTCATAGGTGTATTTTGACCCGCTGAATCCAAAAATCCAACCTTTGTTACACGAAAATACACCTGGAAAGAAGTTATTCCGCATGGTACGAAAAAGAGATGATCGAAAATATTTTTTTTCAGAATCAAAATCGAACTTTAATGGGTGAGTTTCTAGGTGTATTCCGACCCGCTGAATCCGAAAATCCAACCTCTGATGACCAAAAATATGCTTGGAAAAAAGTTATTTCGCATGGTACGAAAAAGAGATGATCGAAAATATCTGTCTCCAGAATCGAAATCGAACTTTGATGGGTGGGTTCATAGGTGTGTTTTGACTCGCTGGATCCAAAAATCCAACCTTTGTTACACGAAAATACACCTGGAAAGAAGTTATTCCGCATGGTACGAAAAAGAGATGATCGAAAATATTTTTTTTCAGAATCAAAATCGGACTTTGATGGGTGAGTTTCTAGGTGTATTTCGACCCGCTGATTCCGAAAATGCGAACTTTGATGACCAAAAATATGCTTGAAAAAAAGTTATTTCGCATGGTACGAAAAAGAGATGATCGAAAATATCTGTCTCCAGAATCGAAATCGAACTTTGATGGGTGGGTTTATAGGTGTATTTTGACCCGCTGAATCCAAAAATCCAACCTTTGTTACACGAAAATACACCTGGAAAGAAGTTATTCCGCATGGTGAGAAAAAGAGATGATCGAAAATATTTTTTTTCAGACTCGGAATCGGACTGTGATGGGTCAGTTTCTAGGTGTATTTCAAACCGCCGAATCCGAAAATCCAACCTTTGATGACCAAAAATATGCTTGGAAAAAAGATATTTCGCATGGTTCGAAAAAGAGATGATCGAAAATATCTGTCTCCAGAATCAAAATCGAACTTTGATGGGTTGGTTCATAGGTGTACTTTGACCCGCTGAATCAAAAAATCCAACCTTTGTCACACGGAAATACACCTGGAAAGGAGTTATTCCGCATGGTACGAAAAAGAGATGATCGAAAATATTTTTTTCCAGAATCAAAATCGGACTTTGATGGGTGAGTTTCTAGGTGTATTTCGACCCGCTGATTCCGAAAATGCGAACTTTGATGACCAAAAATATGCTTGAAAAAAAGTTATTTCGCATGGTACGAAAAAGAGATGATCGAAAATATCTGTCTCCAGAATCGAAATCGAACTTTGATGGGTGGGTTTATAGGTGTATTTTGACCCGCTGAATCCAAAAATCCAACCTTTGTTACACGAAAATACACCTGGAAAGAAGTTATTCCGCATGGTGAGAAAAAGAGATGATCGAAAATATTTTTTTTCAGACTCGGAATCGGACTGTGATGGGTCAGTTTCTAGGTGTATTTCAAACCGCCGAATCCGAAAATCCAACCTTTGATGACCAAAAATATGCTTGGAAAAAAGATATTTCGCATGGTTCGAAAAAGAGATGATCGAAAATATCTGTCTCCAGAATCAAAATCGAACTTTGATGGGTGGGTTCATAGGTGTACTTTGACCCGCTGAATCAAAAAATCCAACCTTTGTCACACGAAAATACACCTGGAAAGAAGTTATTCCGCATGGTACGAAAAAGAGATGATCGAAAATATTTTTTTTCAGAATCGGAATCGGACTTTGATGGGTGAGTTTCTGGGTGTGTTTCGACCCGCTGAATCCAAAAATCCAACCTTTGTTACACGAAAATACACCTGGAAAGAAGTTATTCCGCATGGTACGAAAAAGAGATGATCGAAAATATTTTTTTTCAGAATCGGAATCGGACTTTGATGGGTGAGTTTCTGGGTGTGTTTCGACCCGCTGAATCCGAAAATCCAACCTTTGATGACCAAAAATATGCTTGGAAAAAAGTTATTTCGCATGGTTCGAAAAAGAGATGATCGAAAATATCTGTCTCCAGAATCAAAATCGAACTTTGATGGGTGGGTTCATAGGTGTACTTTGACCCGCTGAATCAAAAAAACCAACCTTTGTTACACGAAAATACACCTGGAAAGAAGTTATTTCGCACGGTACGAAAAAGAGATGATCGAAAATATTTTTTTTCAGAATCAAAATAGGACTTTGATGGGTGAGTTCTTGGGTGTATTCCGACCCGCTGAATCCGAAAATGCGAACTTCGATGACCAAAAATATGCTTGGAAAAAAGTTATTTCGCATGGTACGAAAAAGAGATGATCGAAAATATCTGTCTCCAGGATCGAAATCGAACTTTGATGGGTGGGTTTATAGGTGTATTTTGACCCGCTGAATCCAAAAATCCAACCTTTGTTACACGAAAATACACCTGGAAAGAAGTTATTTCGCATGGTACGAAAAAGAGATGATCGAAAATGTTTTTTTTCAGAATCGAAATCGGACTTTGATGGGTGAGTTTCTAGGTGTATTTCGACCCACTGAATCCGAAAATCCAACCTCTGATGACCAAAAATATGCTTGGAAAGAAGTTATTTCGCACGGTACGAAAAAGAGATGATCGAAAATATTTTTTTTCAGAATCGGAATCGGACTTTGATGGGTGAGTTTCTAGGTGTATTTCGACCCGCTGAATCCGAAAATCCAACCTTTGATGACCAAAAATATGCTTGGAAAAAAGTTATTTCGCATGGTTCGAAAAAGAGATGATCGAAAATATCTGTCTCCAGAATCAAAATCGAACTTTGATGGGTGGGTTCATAGGTGTACTTTGACCCGCTGAATCAAAAAAACCAACCTTTGTTACACGAAAATACACCTGGAAAGAAGTTATTTCGCATGGTACGTAAAAGAGATGATCGAAAATATTTTTTTTCAGAATCAAAATCGGACTTCAATGGGTGAGTTTCTAGGTGTATTTCGACCCGCTGAACCCGAAAATCCAACCACTGATGACCAAAAATATGCTTGGAAAAAAGTTATTCCGCATGGTACGAAAAAGAGATGATCGAAAATATTTTTTTTCAGACTCGGAATCGGACTGTGATGGGTGAGTTTCTAGGTGTATTTCAAACCGCCGAATCCGAAAATCCAACCTTTGATGACCAAAAATATGCTTGGAAAAAAGATATTTCGCATGGTTCGAAAAAGAGATGATCGAAAATATCTGTCTCCAGAATCAAAATCGAACTTTGATGGGTGGGTTCATAGGTGTACTTTGACCCGCTGAATCAAAAAAACCAACCTTTGTTACACGAAAATACACCTGGAAAGGAGTTATTTCGCATGGTACGTAAAAGAGATGATCGAAAATATTTTTTTTCAGAATCAAAATCGGACTTCAATGGGTGAGTTTCTAGGTGTATTTCGACCCGCTGAATCCGAAAATCCAACCTCTGATGACCAAAAATATGCTTGGAAAAAAGTTATTCCGCATGGTACGAAAAAGAGATGATCGAAAATATTTTTTTTCAGACTCGGAATCGGACTGTGATGGGTGAGTTTCTAGGTGTATTTCAAACCGCCGAATCCGAAAATCCAACCTTTGATGACCAAAAATATGCTTGGAAAAAAGATATTTCGCATGGTTCGAAAAAGAGATGATCGAAAATATCTGTCTCCAGAATCAAAATCGAACTTTGATGGGTGGGTTCATAGGTGTACTTTGACCCGCTGAATCAAAAAAACCAACCTTTGTTACACGAAAATACACCTGGAAAGAAGTTATTTCGCATGGTACGTAAAAGAGATGATCGAAAATATTTTTTTTCAGAATCAAAATCGGACTTCAATGGGTGAGTTTCTAGTTGTATTTCGACCCGCTGAATCCGAAAATCCAACCTCTGATGACCAAAAATATGCTTGGAAAAAAGTTATTTCGCATGGTACGAAAAAGAGATGATCGAAAATATCTGTCTCCAGAATCGAAATCGAACTTTGATGGGTGGGTTCATAGGTGTGTTTTGACTCGCTGGATCCAAAAATCCAACCTTTGTTCCACGAAAATACACCTGGAAAGAAGTTATTCCGCATGGTACGAAAAAGAGATGATCGAAAATATTTTTTTTCAGAATCAAAATCGGACTTTGATGGGTGAGTTTCTAGGTGTATTTCGACCCGCTGATTCCGAAAATGCGAACTTTGATGACCAAAAATATGCTTGAAAAAAAGTTATTTCGCATGGTACGAAAAAGAGATGATCGAAAATATCTGTCTCCAGAATCGAAATCGAACTTTGATGGGTGGGTTTATACGTGTATTTTGACCCGCTGAATCCAAAAATCCAACCTTTGTTACACGAAAATACACCTGGAAAGAAGTTATTCCGCATGGTGAGAAAAAGAGATGATCGAAAATATTTTTTTTCAGACTCGGAATCGGACTGTGATGGGTGAGTTTCTAGGTGTATTTCAAACCGCCGAATCCGAAAATCCAACCTTTGATGACCAAAAATATGCTTGGAAAAAAGATATTTCGCATGGTTCGAAAAAGAGATGATCGAAAATATCTGTCTCCGGAATCAAAATCGAACTTTGATGGGTGGGTTCATAGGTGTACTGTGACCCGCTGAATCAAAAAATCCAACCTTTGTCACACGGAAATACACATGGAAAGAAGTTATTCCGCATGGTACGAAAAAGAGATGATCGAAAATATTTTTTTTCAGAATCGGAATCGGACTTTGATGGGTGAGTTTCTGGGTGTGTTTCGACCCGCTGAATCCAAAAATCCAACCTTTGTTACACGAAAATACACCTGGAAAGAAGTTATTCCGCATGGTACGAAAAAGAGATGATCGAAAATATTTTTTTTCAGAATCGGAATCGGACTTTGATGGGTGAGTTTCTGGGTGTGTTTCGACCCGCTGAATCCAAAAATCCAACCTTTGTTACACGAAAATACACCTGAAAAGAAGTTATTCCGCATGGTACGAAAAAGAGATGATCGAAAATATTTTTTTTCAGAATCGGAATCGGACTTTGATGGGTGAGTTTCTGGGTGTGTTTCGACCCGCTGAATCCGAAAATCCAACCTTTGATGACCAAAAATATGCTTGGAAAAAAGTTATTTCGCATGGTTCGAAAAAGAGATGATCGAAAATATCTGTCTCCAGAATCAAAATCGAACTTTGATGGGTGGGTTCATAGGTGTACTTTGACCCGCTGAATCAAAAAAACCAACCTTTGTTACACGAAAATACACCTGGAAAGAAGTTATTTCGCACGGTACGAAAAAGAGATGATCGAAAATATTTTTTTTCAGAATCAAAATAGGACTTTGATGGGTGAGTTCCTGGGTGTATTCCGACCCGCTGAATCCGAAAATGCGAACTTCGATGACCAAAAATATGCTTGGAAAAAAGTTATTTCGCATGGTACGAAAAAGAGATGATCGAAAATATCTGTCTCCAGGATCGAAATCGAACTTTGATGGGTGGGTTTATAGGTGTATTTTGACCCGCTGAATCCAAAAATCCAACCTTTGTTACACGAAAATACACCTGGAAAGAAGTTATTTCGCATGGTACGAAAAAGAGATGATCGAAAATGTTGTTTTTCAGAATCAAAATCGGACTTTAATGGGTGAGTTTCTAGGTGTATTTCGACCCACTGAATCCGAAAATCCAACCTCTGATGACCAAAAATATGCTTGGAAAGAAGTTATTTCGCACGGTACGAAAAAGAGATGATCGAAAATATTTTTTTTCAGAATCAAAATCGGACTTCAATGGGTGAGTTTCTAGGTGTATTTCGACCCGCTGAATCCGAAAATCCAACCACTGATGACCAAAAATATGCTTGGAAAGAAGTTATTTCGCATGGTACGAAAAAGAGATGATCGAAAATAACTGTCTCCAGAATCGAAATCGAACTTTGATGGGTGGGTTCATAGGTGTGTTTTGACTCGCTGGATCCAAAAATCCAACCTTTGTTACACGAAAATACACCTGGAAAGAAGTTATTTCGCATGGTACGTAAAAGAGATGATCGAAAATATTTTTTTTCAGAATCAAAATCGGACTTCAATGGGTGAGTTTCTAGGTGTATTTCGACCCGCTGAATCCGAAAATCCAACCTCTGATGACCAAAAATATGCTTGGAAAAAAGTTATTTCGCATGGTACGAAAAAGAGATGATCGAAAATATCTGTCTCCAGAATCGAAATCGAACTTTGATGGGTGGGTTCATAGGTGTATTTTGACCCGCTGAATCCGAAAATCTAACCTTTGTTACAGGAAAATACACCTGGAACGAAGTTATTTCGCATGGTACGAAAAAGAGATGATCGAAAATATTTTTTTTCAGAATCAAAATCGGACTTTAATGGGTGAGTTTCTAGGTGTATTTCGACCCACTGAATCCGAAAATCCAACCTCTGATGACCAAAAATATGCTTGGAAAGAAGTTATTTCGCACGGTACGAAAAAGAGATGATCGAAAATATTTTTTTTCAGAATCGGAATCGGACTTTGATGGGTGAGTTTCCAGGTGTATTTCGACCCGCTGAATCCGAAAATCCAACCTTTGATGACCAAAAATATGCTTGGAAAATAGTTATTTCGCATGGTTCGAAAAAGAGATGATCGAAAATATCTGTCTCCAGAATCAAAATCGAACTTTGATGGGTGGGTTCATAGGTGTACTTTGACCCGCTGAATCAAAAAAACCAACCTTTGTTACACGAAAATACACCTGGAAAGAAGTTATTTCGCATGGTACGTAAAAGAGATGATCGAAAATATTTTTTTTCAGAATCAAAATCGGACTTCAATGGGTGAGTTTCTAGGTGTATTTCGACCCGCTGAACCCGAAAATCCAACCACTGATGACCAAAAATATGCTTGGAAAAAAGTTATTCCGCATGGTACGAAAAAGAGATGATCGAAAATATTTTTTTTCAGACTCGGAATCGGACTGTGATGGGTGAGTTTCTAGGTGTATTTCAAACCGCCGAATCCGAAAATCCAACCTTTGATGACCAAAAATATGCTTGGAAAAAAGATATTTCGCATGGTTCGACAAAGAGATGATCGAAAATATCTGTCTCCAGAATCAAAATCAGACTTTGATGGGTGAGTTTCTGGGTGTATTTCGACCCGCTGAATCCGAAAATCCAACCTCTGATGACCAAAAATTTGCTTGGAAAAAAGTTATTTCGCATGGTTCGAAAAAGAGATGATCGGAAATATCTGTCTCCAGAATCAGAATCGAACTTTGATGGGTGGGTTCATAGGTGTATTTTGACCCGCTGAATCCAAAAATCCAACCTTTGTTACACGAAAATACACCTGGAAAGAAGTTATTTCGCATGGTACGAAAAAGAGATGATCGAAAATATTTTTTTTCAGAATCAAAATCGGACTTTAATGGGTGAGTTTCTAGGTGTATTTCGACCCATTGAATCCGAAAATCCAACCTCTGATGACCAAAAATATGCTTGGAAAAAAGTTATTTCGCACGGTACGAAAAAGAGATGATCGAAAATATTTTTTTTCAGAATCAAAATCGGACTTCAATGGGTGAGTTTCTAGGTGTATTTCTACCCGCTGATTCCGAAAATGCGAACTTTGATGACCAAAAATATGCTTGAAAAAAAGTTATTTCGCATGGTACGAAAAAGAGATGATCGAAAATATCTGTCTCCAGAATCGAAATCGAACTTTGATGGGTGGGTTTATAGGTGTATTTTGACCCGCTGAATCCAAAAATCCAACCTTTGTTACACGAAAATACACCTGGAAAGAAGTTATTCCGCATGGTGAGAAAAAGAGATGATCGAAAATATTTTTTTTCAGACTCGGAATCGGACTGTGATGGGTGAGTTTCTAGGTGTATTTCAAACCGCCGAATCCGGAAATCCAACCTTTGATGACCAAAAATATGCTTGGAAAAAAGACATTTCGCATGGTTCGAAAAAGAGATGATCGAAAATATCTGTCTCCAGAATCAAAATCGAACTTTGATGGGTGGGTTCATAGGTGTACTTTGACCCGCTGAATCAAAAAATCCAACCTTTGTCACACGAAAATACACCTGGAAAGAAGTTATTTCGCATGGTACGAAAAAGAGATGATCGAAAATATTTTTTTTCAGAATCGGAATCGGACTTTGATGGGTGAGTTTCTGGGTGTGTTCCGACCCGCTGAATCCAAAAATCCAACCTTTGTTACACGAAAATACACCTGGAAAGAAGTTATTCCGCATGGTACGAAAAAGAGATGATCGAAAATATTTTTTTTCAGAATCAAAATCGGACTTTGATGGGTGAGTTTCTAGGTGTATTCCGACCCGCTGAATCCGAAAATACGAACTTTGATGACCAAAAATATGCTTGGAAAAAAGTTATTTCGCATGGTACGAAAAAGAGATGATCGAAAATATCTGTCTCCAGAATCGAAATCGAACTATGATGGGTGGGTTTATAGGTGTATTTTGACCCGCTGAATCCAAAAATCCAACCTTTGTTACACGACAATACACTTCGAAAGAAGTTATTTCGCATGGTACGAAAAAGAGATGATCGAAAATATTTTTTTTCAGAATCAAAATCGGACTTTAATGGGTGAGTTTCTAGGTGTATTCCAACCCGCTGAATCCGAAAATCCTAACTTTGATGACCAAAAATATGCTTGGAAAAAAGTTATTCCGCATGGTACGAGAAAGAGATGATCGAAAATATTTTTTTTCAGGATCAAAATCGGACTTTGATGGGTGAGTTTCTGGGTGTATTTCGACCCGCTAAATCCGAAAATCCAACCTTTGATGACCGAAAATATGCTTGGAAAAAAGTTATTTCGCATGGTACGAAAAAGAGATGATTGAAATTATCTCTCTCCAGAATCAAAATCGAACTGTGATGGGTGGGTTCATAGGTGTATTTTGACCCGCTGAATCCAAAAATCCAACCTTTGTTACACGAAAATACACCTGGAAAGAAGTTATTCCGCATGGTACGAAAAAGAGATGATCGAAAATATTTTTTTTCAGAATCAAAATCGGACTTTAATGGGTGAGTTTCTAGGTGTATTCCGACCCGCTGAATCCGAAAATCCAACCTCTGATGACCAAAAATATGCTTGGAAAAAAGCTATTTCGCATGGTTCGAAAAAGAGATGATCGAAAGTATCTGTCTCCAGAATCAAAATCGAACTTTGATTGGTGGGTTCATAGGTGTATTTTGACCCGCTGAATCCAAAAATCCAACCTTTGTTACACGAAAATACACCTGGAAAGAAGTTATTCCGCATGGTACGAAAAAGAGATGATCGAAAATATTTTTTTTCAGAATCAAAATCGAACTTTAATGGGTGAGTTTCTAGGTGTATTCCGACCCGCTGAATCCGAAAATCCAACCTCTGATGACCAAAAATATGCTTGGAAAAAAGTTATTTCGCATGGTACGAAAAAGAGATGATCGAAAATATCTGTCTCCAGAATCGAAATCGAACTATGATGGGTGGGTTCATAGGTGTATTTTGACCCGCTGAATCCAAAAATCCAACCTTTGTTACACGACAATACACTTCGAAAGAAGTTATTTCGCATGGTACGAAAAAGAGATGATCGAAAATATTTTTTTTCAGAATCAAAATCGGACTTTAATGGGTGAGTTTCTAGGTGTATTCCAACCCGCTGAATCCGAAAATCCTAACTTTGATGACCAAAAATATGCTTGGAAAAAAGTTATTCCGCATGGTACGAAAAAGAGATGATCGAAAATATTTTTTTTCAGGATCAAAATCGGACTTTAATGGGTGAGTTTCTAGGTGTATTCCGACCCGCTGAATCCGAAAATCCAACCTTTGTTACACGAAAATACACCTGGAAAGAAGTTATTCCGCATGGTACGAAAAAGAGATGATCGAAAATATTTTTTTTCAGAATCAAAATCGGACTTTAATGGGTGAGATTCTAGGTGTATTCCGACCCGCTGAATCCGAAAATCCAACCTCTGATGACCAAAAATATGCTTGGAAAAAAGCTATTTCGCATGGTTCGAAAAAGAGATGATCGAAAGTATCTGTCTCCAGAATCAAAATCGAACTTTGAATGGTGGGTTCATAGGTGTATTTTGACCCGCTGAATCCAAAAATCCAACCTTTGTTACACGAAAATACACCTGGAAAGAAGTTATTCCGCATGGTACGAAAAAGAGATGATCGAAAATATTTTTTTTCAGAATCAAAATCGAACTTTAATGGGTGAGTTTCTAGGTGTATTCCGACCCGCTGAATCCGAAAATCCAACCTCTGATGACCAAAAATATGCTTGGAAAAAAGTTATTTCGCATGGTACGAAAAAGAGATGATCGAAAATATCTGTCTCCAGAATCGAAATCGAACTTTGATGGGTGGGTTCATAGGTGTGTTTTGACTCGCTGGATCCAAAAATCCAACCTTTGTTACACGAAAATACACCTGGAAAGAAGTTATTCCGCATGGTACGAAAAAGAGATGATCGAAAATATTTTTTTTCAGAATCAAAATCGGACTTTGATGGGTGAGTTTCTAGGTGTATTTCGACCCGCTGATTCCGAAAATGCGAACTTTGATGACCAAAAATATGCTTGAAAAAAAGTTATTTCGCATGGTACGAAAAAGAGATGATCGAAAATATCTGTCTCCAGAATCGAAATCGAACTTTGATGGGTGGGTTTATAGGTGTATTTTGACCCGCTGAATCCAAAAATCCAACCTTTGTTACACGAAAATACACCTGGAAAGAAGTTATTCCGCATGGTGAGAAAAAGAGATGATCGAAAATATTTTTTTTCAGACTCGGAATCGGACTGTGATGGGTCAGTTTCTAGGTGTATTTCAAACCGCCGAATCCGAAAATCCAACCTTTGATGACCAAAAATATGCTTGGAAAAAAGATATTTCGCATGGTTCGAAAAAGAGATGATCGAAAATATCTGTCTCCAGAATCAAAATCGAACTTTGATGGGTTGGTTCATAGGTGTACTTTGACCCGCTGAATCAAAAAATCCAACCTTTGTCACACGAAAATACACCTGGAAAGAAGTTATTCCGCATGGTACGAAAAAGAGATGATCGAAAATATTTTTTTTCAGAATCAAAATCGGACTTTGATGGGTGAGTTTCTAGGTGTATTTCGACCCGCTGATTCCGAAAATGCGAACTTTGATGACCAAAAATATGCTTGAAAAAAAGTTATTTCGCATGGTACGAAAAAGAGATGATCGAAAATATCTGTCTCCAGAATCGAAATCGAACTTTGATGGGTGGGTTTATAGGTGTATTTTGACCCGCTGAATCCAAAAATCCAACCTTTGTTACACGAAAATACACCTGGAAAGAAGTTATTCCGCATGGTGAGAAAAAGAGATGATCGAAAATATTTTTTTTCAGACTCGGAATCGGACTGTGATGGGTCAGTTTCTAGGTGTATTTCAAACCGCCGAATCCGAAAATCCAACCTTTGATGACCAAAAATATGCTTGGAAAAAAGATATTTCGCATGGTTCGAAAAAGAGATGATCGAAAATATCTGTCTCCAGAATCAAAATCGAACTTTGATGGGTGGGTTCATAGGTGTACTTTGACCCGCTGAATCAAAAAATCCAACCTTTGTCACACGAAAATACACCTGGAAAGAAGTTATTCCGCATGGTACGAAAAAGAGATGATCGAAAATATTTTTTTTCAGAATCGGAATCGGACTTTGATGGGTGAGTTTCTGGGTGTGTTTCGACCCGCTGAATCCAAAAATCCAACCTTTGTTACACGAAAATACACCTGGAAAGAAGTTATTCCGCATGGTACGAAAAAGAGATGATCGAAAATATTTTTTTTCAGAATCGGAATCGGACTTTGATGGGTGAGTTTCTGGGTGTGTTTCGACCCGCTGAATCCGAAAATCCAACCTTTGATGACCAAAAATATGCTTGGAAAAAAGTTATTTCGCATGGTTCGAAAAAGAGATGATCGAAAATATCTGTCTCCAGAATCAAAATCGAACTTTGATGGGTGGGTTCATAGGTGTACTTTGACCCGCTGAATCAAAAAAACCAACCTTTGTTACACGAAAATACACCTGGAAAGAAGTTATTTCGCACGGTACGAAAAAGAGATGATCGAAAATATTTTTTTTCAGAATCAAAATAGGACTTTGATGGGTGAGTTCCTGGGTGTATTCCGACCCGCTGAATCCGAAAATGCGAACTTCGATGACCAAAAATATGCTTGGAAAAAAGTTATTTCGCATGGTACGAAAAAGAGATGATCGAAAATATCTGTCTCCAGGATCGAAATCGAACTTTGATGGGTGGGTTTATAGGTGTATTTTGACCCGCTGAATCCAAAAATCCAACCTTTGTTACACGAAAATACACCTGGAAAGAAGTTATTTCGCATGGTACGAAAAAGAGATGATCGAAAATGTTTTTTTTCAGAATCGAAATCGGACTTTGATGGGTGAGTTTCTAGGTGTATTTCGACCCACTGAATCCGAAAATCCAACCTCTGATGACCAAAAATATGCTTGGAAAGAAGTTATTTCGCACGGTACGAAAAAGAGATGATCGAAAATATTTTTTTTCAGAATCGGAATCGGACTTTGATGGGTGAGTTTCTAGGTGTATTTCGACCCGCTGAATCCGAAAATCCAACCTTTGATGACCAAAAATATGCTTGGAAAAAAGTTATTTCGCATGGTTCGAAAAAGAGATGATCGAAAATATCTGTCTCCAGAATCAAAATCGAACTTTGATGGGTGGGTTCATAGGTGTACTTTGACCCGCTGAATCAAAAAAACCAACCTTTGTTACACGAAAATACACCTGGAAAGAAGTTATTTCGCATGGTACGTAAAAGAGATGATCGAAAATATTTTTTTTCAGAATCAAAATCGGACTTCAATGGGTGAGTTTCTAGGTGTATTTCGACCCGCTGAACCCGAAAATCCAACCACTGATGACCAAAAATATGCTTGGAAAAAAGTTATTCCGCATGGTACGAAAAAGAGATGATCGAAAATATTTTTTTTCAGACTCGGAATCGGACTGTGATGGGTGAGTTTCTAGGTGTATTTCAAACCGCCGAATCCGAAAATCCAACCTTTGATGACCAAAAATATGCTTGGAAAAAAGATATTTCGCATGGTTCGAAAAAGAGATGATCGAAAATATCTGTCTCCAGAATCGAAATCGAACTTTGATGGGTGGGTTCATAGGTGTACTTTGACCCGCTGAATCAAAAAAACCAACCTTTGTTACACGAAAATACACCTGGAAAGAAGTTATTTCGCATGGTACGTAAAAGAGATGATCGAAAATATTTTTTTTCAGAATCAAAATCGGACTTCAATGGGTGAGTTTCTAGGTGTATTTCGACCCGCTGAATCCGAAAATCCAACCTCTGATGACCAAAAATATGCTTGGAAAAAAGTTATTCCGCATGGTACGAAAAAGAGATGATCGAAAATATTTTTTTTCAGACTCGGAATCGGACTGTGATGGGTGAGTTTCTAGGTGTATTTCAAACCGCCGAATCCGAAAATCCAACCTTTGATGACCAAAAATATGCTTGGAAAAAAGATATTTCGCATGGTTCGAAAAAGAGATGATCGAAAATATCTGTCTCCAGAATCAAAATCGAACTTTGATGGGTGGGTTCATAGGTGTACTTTGACCCGCTGAATCAAAAAAACCAACCTTTGTTACACGAAAATACACCTGGAAAGAAGTTATTTCGCATGGTACGTAAAAGAGATGATCGAAAATATTTTTTTTCAGAATCAAAATCGGACTTCAATGGGTGAGTTTCTAGTTGTATTTCGACCCGCTGAATCCGAAAATCCAACCTCTGATGACCAAAAATATGCTTGGAAAAAAGTTATTTCGCATGGTACGAAAAAGAGATGATCGAAAATATCTGTCTCCAGAATCGAAATCGAACTTTGATGGGTGGGTTCATAGGTGTGTTTTGACTCGCTGGATCCAAAAATCCAACCTTTGTTCCACGAAAATACACCTGGAAAGAAGTTATTCCGCATGGTACGAAAAAGAGATGATCGAAAATATTTTTTTTCAGAATCAAAATCGGACTTTGATGGGTGAGTTTCTAGGTGTATTTCGACCCGCTGATTCCGAAAATGCGAACTTTGATGACCAAAAATATGCTTGAAAAAAAGTTATTTCGCATGGTACGAAAAAGAGATGATCGAAAATATCTGTCTCCAGAATCGAAATCGAACTTTGATGGGTGGGTTTATAGGTGTATTTTGACCCGCTGAATCCAAAAATCCAACCTTTGTTACACGAAAATACACCTGGAAAGAAGTTATTCCGCATGGTGAGAAAAAGAGATGATCGAAAATATTTTTTTTCAGACTCGGAATCGGACTGTGATGGGTGAGTTTCTAGGTGTATTTCAAACCGCCGAATCCGAAAATCCAACCTTTGATGACCAAAAATATGCTTGGAAAAAAGATATTTCGCATGGTTCGAAAAAGAGATGATCGAAAATATCTGTCTCCGGAATCAAAATCGAACTTTGATGGGTGGGTTCATAGGTGTACTGTGACCCGCTGAATCAAAAAATCCAACCTTTGTCACACGAAAATACACATGGAAAGAAGTTATTCCGCATGGTACGAAAAAGAGATGATCGAAAATATTTTTTTTCAGAATCGGAATCGGACTTTGATGGGTGAGTTTCTGGGTGTGTTTCGACCCGCTGAATCCAAAAATCCAACCTTTGTTACACGAAAATACACCTGGAAAGAAGTTATTTCGCATGGTACGAAAAAGAGATGATCGAAAATGTTTTTTTTCAGAATCGAAATCGGACTTTGATGGGTGAGTTTCTAGGTGTATTTCGACCCACTGAATCCGAAAATCCAACCTCTGATGACCAAAAATATGCTTGGAAAGAAGTTATTTCGCACGGTACGAAAAAGAGATGATCGAAAATATTTTTTTTCAGAATCGGAATCGGACTTTGATGGGTGAGTTTCTAGGTGTATTTTGACCCGCTGAATCCGAAAATCCAACCTTTGATGACCAAAAATATGCTTGGAAAAAAGTTATTTCGCATGGTTCGAAAAAGAGATGATCGAAAATATCTGTCTCCAGAATCAAAATCGAACTTTGATGGGTGGGTTCATAGGTGTACTTTGACCCGCTGAATCAAAAAAACCAACCTTTGTTACACGAAAATACACCTGGAAAGAAGTTATTTCGCATGGTACGTAAAAGAGATGATCGAAAATATTTTTTTTCAGAATCAAAATCGGACTTCAATGGGTGAGTTTCTAGGTGTATTTCGACCCGCTGAACCCGAAAATCCAACCACTGATGACCAAAAATATGCTTGGAAAAAAGTTATTCCGCATGGTACGAAAAAGAGATGATCGAAAATATTTTTTTTCAGACTCGGAATCGGACTGTGATGGGTGAGTTTCTAGGTGTATTTCAAACCGCCGAATCCGAAAATCCAACCTTTGATGACCAAAAATATGCTTGGAAAAAAGATATTTCGCATGGTTCGAAAAAGAGATGATCGAAAATATCTGTCTCCAGAATCAAAATCGAACTTTGATGGGTGGGTTCATAGGTGTACTTTGACCCGCTGAATCAAAAAAACCAACCTTTGTTACACGAAAATACACCTGGAAAGAAGTTATTTCGCATGGTACGTAAAAGAGATGATCGAAAATATTTTTTTTCAGAATCAAAATCGGACTTCAATGGGTGAGTTTCTAGGTGTATTTCGACCCGCTGAATCCGAAAATCCAACCTCTGATGACCAAAAATATGCTTGGAAAAAAGTTATTCCGCATGGTACGAAAAAGAGATGATCGAAAATATTTTTTTTCAGACTCGGAATCGGACTGTGATGGGTGAGTTTCTAGGTGTATTTCAAACCGCCGAATCCGAAAATCCAACCTTTGATGACCAAAAATATGCTTGGAAAAAAGATATTTCGCATGGTTCGAAAAAGAGATGATCGAAAATATCTGTCTCCAGAATCAAAATCGAACTTTGATGGGTGGGTTCATAGGTGTACTTTGACCCGCTGAATCAAAAAAACCAACCTTTGTTACACGAAAATACACCTGGAAAGAAGTTATTTCGCATGGTACGTAAAAGAGATGATCGAAAATATTTTTTTTCAGAATCAAAATCGGACTTCAATGGGTGAGTTTCTAGTTGTATTTCGACCCGCTGAATCCGAAAATCCAACCTCTGATGACCAAAAATATGCTTGGAAAAAAGTTATTTCGCATGGTACGAAAAAGAGATGATCGAAAATATCTGTCTCCAGAATCGAAATCGAACTTTGATGGGTGGGTTCATAGGTGTGTTTTGACTCGCTGGATCCAAAAATCCAACCTTTGTTCCACGAAAATACACCTGGAAAGAAGTTATTCCGCATGGTACGAAAAAGAGATGATCGAAAATATTTTTTTTCAGAATCAAAATCGGACTTTGATGGGTGAGTTTCTAGGTGTATTTCGACCCGCTGATTCCGAAAATGCGAACTTTGATGACCAAAAATATGCTTGAAAAAAAGTTATTTCGCATGGTACGAAAAAGAGATGATCGAAAATATCTGTCTCCAGAATCGAAATCGAACTTTGATGGGTGGGTTTATAGGTGTATTTTGACCCGCTGAATCCAAAAATACAACCTTTGTTACACGAAAATACACCTGGAAAGAAGTTATTCCGCATGGTGAGAAAAAGAGATGATCGAAAATATTTTTTTTCAGACTCGGAATCGGACTGTGATGGGTGAGTTTCTAGGTGTATTTCAAACCGCCGAATCCGAAAATCCAACCTTCGATGACCAAAAATATGCTTGGAAAAAAGATATTTCGCATGGTTCGAAAAAGAGATGATCGAAAATATCTGTCTCCGGAATCAAAATCGAACTTTGATGGGTGGGTTCATAGGTGTACTGTGACCCGCTGAATCAAAAAATCCAACCTTTGTCACACGAAAATACACATGGAAAGAAGTTATTCCGCATGGTACGAAAAAGAGATGATCGAAAATATTTTTTTTCAGAATCGGAATCGGACTTTGATGGGTGAGTTTCTGGGTGTGTTTCGACCCGCTGAATCCAAAAATCCAACCTTTGTTACACGAAAATACACCTGGAAAGAAGTTATTTCGCATGGTACGAAAAAGAGATGATCGAAAATGTTTTTTTTCAGAATCGAAATCGGACTTTGATGGGTGAGTTTCTAGGTGTATTTCGACACACTGAATCCGAAAATCCAACCTCTGATGACCAAAAATATGCTTGGAAAGAAGTTATTTCGCACGGTACGAAAAAGAGATGATCGAAAATATTTTTTTTCAGAATCGGAATCGGACTTTGATGGGTGAGTTTCTAGGTGTATTTCGACCCGCTGAATCCGAAAATCCAACCTTTGATGACCAAAAATATGCTTGGAGAAAAGTTATTTCGCATGGTTCGAAAAAGAGATGATCGAAAATATCTGTCTCCAGAATCAAAATCGAACTTTGATGGGTGGGTTCATAGGTGTACTTTGACCCGCTGAATCAAAAAAACCAACCTTTGTTACACGAAAATACACCTGGAAAGAAGTTATTTCGCATGGTACGTAAAAGAGATGATCGAAAATATTTTTTTTCAGAATCAAAATCGGACTTCAATGGGTGAGTTTCTAGGTGTATTTCGACCCGCTGAACCCGAAAATCCAACCACTGATGACCAAAAATATGCTTGGAAAAAAGTTATTCCGCATGGTACGAAAAAGAGATGATCGAAAATATTTTTTTTTCAGACTCGGAATCGGACTGTGATGGGTGAGTTTCTAGGTGTATTTCAAACCGCCGAATCCGAAAATCCAACCTTTGATGACCAAAAATATGCTTGGAAAAAAGATATTTCGCATGGTTCGAAAAAGAGATGATCGAAAATATCTGTCTCCAGAATCAAAATCGAACTTTGATGGGTGGGTTCATAGGTGTACTTTGACCCGCTGAATCAAAAAAACCAACCTTTGTTACACGAAAATACACCTGGAAAGAAGTTATTTCGCATGGTACGTAAAAGAGATGATCGAAAATATTTTTTTTCAGAATCAAAATCGGACTTCAATGGGTGAGTTTCTAGTTGTATTTCGACCCGCTGAATCCGAAAATCCAACCTCTGATGACCAAAAATATGCTTGGAAAAAAGTTATTTCGCATGGTACGAAAAAGAGATGATCGAAAATATCTGTCTCCAGAATCGAAATCGAACTTTGATGGGTGGGTTCATAGGTGTGTTTTGACTCGCTGGATCCAAAAATCCAACATTTGTTCCACGAAAATACACCTGGAAAGAAGTTATTCCGCATGGTACGAAAAAGAGATGATCGAAAATATTTTTTTTCAGAATCAAAATCGGACTTTGATGGGTGAGTTTCTAGGTGTATTTCGACCCGCTGATTCCGAAAATGCGAACTTTGATGACCAAAAATATGCTTGAAAAAAAGTTATTTCGCATGGTACGAAAAAGAGATGATCGAAAATATCTGTCTCCAGAATCGAAATCGAACTTTGATGGGTGGGTTTATAGGTGTATTTTGACCCGCTGAATCCAAAAATACAACCTTTGTTACACGAAAATACACCTGGAAAGAAGTTATTCCGCATGGTGAGAAAAAGAGATGATCGAAAATATTTTTTTTCAGACTCGGAATCGGACTGTGATGGGTGAGTTTCTAGGTGTATTTCAAACCGCCGAATCCGAAAATCCAACCTTCGATGACCAAAAATATGCTTGGAAAAAAGATATTTCGCATGGTTCGAAAAAGAGATGATCGAAAATATCTGTCTCCGGAATCAAAATCGAACTTTGATGGGTGGGTTCATAGGTGTACTGTGACCCGCTGAATCAAAAAATCCAACCTTTGTCACACGAAAATACACATGGAAAGAAGTTATTCCGCATGGTACGAAAAAGAGATGATCGAAAATATTTTTTTTCAGAATCGGAATCGGACTTTGATGGGTGAGTTTCTGGGTGTGTTTCGACCCGCTGAATCCAAAAATCCAACCTTTGTTACACGAAAATACACCTGGAAAGAAGTTATTTCGCATGGTACGAAAAAGAGATGATCGAAAATGTTTTTTTTCAGAATCGAAATCGGACTTTGATGGGTGAGTTTCTAGGTGTATTTCGACACACTGAATCCGAAAATCCAACCTCTGATGACCAAAAATATGCTTGGAAAGAAGTTATTTCGCACGGTACGAAAAAGAGATGATCGAAAATATTTTTTTTCAGAATCGGAATCGGACTTTGATGGGTGAGTTTCTAGGTGTATTTCGACCCGCTGAATCCGAAAATCCAACCTTTGATGACCAAAAATATGCTTGGAGAAAAGTTATTTCGCATGGTTCGAAAAAGAGATGATCGAAAATATCTGTCTCCAGAATCAAAATCGAACTTTGATGGGTGGGTTCATAGGTGTACTTTGACCCGCTGAATCAAAAAAACCAACCTTTGTTACACGAAAATACACCTGGAAAGAAGTTATTTCGCATGGTACGTAAAAGAGATGATCGAAAATATTTTTTTTCAGAATCAAAATCGGACTTCAATGGGTGAGTTTCTAGGTGTATTTCGACCCGCTGAACCCGAAAATCCAACCACTGATGACCAAAAATATGCTTGGAAAAAAGTTATTCCGCATGGTACGAAAAAGAGATGATCGAAAATATTTTTTTTTCAGACTCGGAATCGGACTGTGATGGGTGAGTTTCTAGGTGTATTTCAAACCGCCGTATCCGAAAATCCAACCTTTGATGACCAAAAATATGCTTGGAAAAAAGATATTTCGCATGGTTCGAAAAAGAGATGATCGAAAATATCTGTCTCCAGAATCAAAATCGAACTTTGATGGGTGGGTTCATAGGTGTACTTTGACCCGCTGAATCAAAAAAACCAACCTTTGTTACACGAAAATACACCTGGAAAGAAGTTATTTCGCATGGTACGTAAAAGAGATGATCGAAAATATTTTTTTTCAGAATCAAAATCGGACTTCAATGGGTGAGTTTCTAGGTGTATTTCGACCCGCTGAATCCGAAAATCCAACCTCTGATGACCAAAAATATGCTTGGAAAAAAGTTATTCCGCATGGTACGAAAAAGAGATGATCGAAAATATTTTTTTTCAGACTCGGAATCGGACTGTGATGGGTGAGTTTCTAGGTGTATTTCAAACCGCCGAATCCGAAAATCCAACCTTTGATGACCAAAAATATGCTTGGAAAAAAGATATTTCGCATGGTTCGAAAAAGAGATGATCGGAAATATCTGTCTCCAGAATCAAAATCGAACTTTGATGGGTGGGTTCATAGGTGTACTTTGACCCGCTGAATCAAAAAAACCAACCTTTGTTACACGAAAATACACCTGGAAAGAAGTTATTTCGCATGGTACGTAAAAGAGATGATCGAAAATATTTTTTTTCAGAATCAAAATCGGACTTCAATGGGTGAGTTTCTAGGTGTATTTCGACCCGCTGAATCCGAAAATCCAACCTCTGATGACCAAAAATATGCGTGGAAAAAAGTTATTTCGCATGGTACGAAAAAGAGATGATCGAAAATATCTGTCTCCAGAATCGAAATCGAACTTTGATGGGTGGGTTCATAGGTGTGTTCTGACTCGCTGGATCCAAAAATCCAACCTTTGTTCCACGAAAATACACCTGGAAAGAAGTTATTCCGCATGGTACGAAAAAGAGATGATCGAAAATATTTTTTTTCAGAATCAAAATCGGACTTTGATGGGTGAGTTTCTAGGTGTATTTCGACCCGCTGATTCCGAAAATGCGAACTTTGATGACCAAAAATATGCTTGAAAAAAAGTTATTTCGCATGGTACGAAAAAGAGATGATCGAAAATATCTGTCTCCAGAATCGAAATCGAACTTTGATGGGTGGGTTTATAGGTGTATTTTGACCCGCTGAATCCGAAAATCCAACCTTTGTTACACGAAAATACACCTGGAAAGAAGTTATTCCGCATGGTGAGAAAAAGAGATGATCGAAAATATTTTTTTTCAGACTCGGAATCGGACTGTGATGGGTGAGTTTCTAGGTGTATTTCAAACCGCCGAATCCGAAAATCCAACCTTTGATGACCAAAAATATGCTTGGAAAAAAGATATTTCGCATGGTTCGAAAAAGAGATGATCGAAAATATCTGTCTCCGGAATCAAAATCGAACTTTGATGGGTGGGTTCATAGGTGTACTGTGACCCGCTGAATCAAAAAATCCAACCTTTGTCACACGAAAATACACATGGAAAGAAGTTATTCCGCATGGTACGAAAAAGAGATGATCGAAAATATTTTTTTTCAGAATCGGAATCGGACTTTGATGGGTGAGTTTCTGGGTGTGTTTCGACCCGCTGAATCCAAAAATCCAACCTTTGTTACACGAAAATACACCTGGAAAGAAGTTATTTCGCATGGTACGAAAAAGAGATGATCGAAAATGTTTTTTTTCAGAATCGAAATCGGACTTTGATGGGTGAGTTTCTAGGTGTATTTCGACCCACTGAATCCAAAAATCCAACCTCTGATGACCAAAAATATGCTTGGAAAGAAGTTATTTCGCACGGTACGAAAAAGAGATGATCGAAAATATTTTTTTTCAGAATCGGAATCGGACTTTGATGGGTGAGTTTCTAGGTGTATTTCAAACCGCTGAATCCGAAAATCCAACCTTTGATGACCAAAAATATGCTTGGAAAAAAGTTATTTCGCATGGTTCGAAAAAGAGATGATCGAAAATATCTGTCTCCAGAATCAAAATCGAACTTTGATGGGTGGGTTCATAGGTGTACTTTGACCCGCTGAATCAAAAAAACCAACCTTTGTTACACGAAAATACACCTGGAAAGAAGTTATTTCGCATGGTACGTAAAAGAGATGATCGAAAATATTTTTTTTCAGAATCAAAATCGGACTTCAATGGGTGAGTTTCTAGGTGTATTTCGACCCGCTGAACCCGAAAATCCAACCACTGATGACCAAAAATATGCTTGGAAAAAGTTATTCCGCATGGTACGAAAAAGAGATGATCGAAAATATTTTTTTTTCAGACTCGGAATCGGACTGTGATGGGTGAGTTTCTAGGTGTATTTCAAACCGCCGAATCCGAAAATCCAACCTTTGATGACCAAAAATATGCTTGGAAAAAAGATATTTCGCATGGTTCGAAAAAGAGATGATCGAAAATATCTGTCTCCAGAATCAAAATCGAACTTTGATGGGTGGGTTCATAGGTGTACTTTGACCCGCTGAATCAAAAAAACCAACCTTTGTTACACGAAAATACACCTGGAAAGAAGTTATTTCGCATGGTACGTAAAAGAGATGATCGAAAATATTTTTTTTCAGAATCAAAATCGGACTTCAATGGGTGAGTTTCTAGGTGTATTTCGACCCGCTGAATCCGAAAATCCAACCTCTGATGACCAAAAATATGCTTGGAAAAAAGTTATTCCGCATGGTCTGAAAAAGAGATGATCGAAAATATTTTTTTTCAGACTCGGAATCGGACTGTGATGGGTGAGTTTCTAGGTGTATTTCAAACCGCCGAATCCGAAAATCAAACCTTTGATGACCAAAAATATGCTTGGAAAAAAGATATTTCGCATGGTTCGAAAAAGAGATGATCGAAAATATCTGTCTCCAGAATCAAAATCGAACTTTGATGGGTGGGTTCATAGGTGTACTTTGACCCGCTGAATCAAAAAAACCAACCTTTGTTACACGAAAATACACCTGGAAAGAAGTTATTTCGCATGGTACGTAAAAGAGATGATCGAAAATATTTTTTTTCAGAATCAAAATCGGACTTCAATGGGTGAGTTTCTAGGTGTATTTCGACCCGCTGAATCCGAAAATCCAACCTCTGATGACCAAAAATATGCTTGGAAAAAAGTTATTTCGCATGGTACGAAAAAGAGATGATCGAAAATATCTGTCTCCAGAATCGAAATCGAACTTTGATGGGTGGGTTCATAGGTGTGTTTTGACTCGCTGGATCCAAAAATCCAACCTTTGTTCCACGAAAATACACCTGGAAAGAAGTTATTCCGCATGGTACGAAAAAGAGATGATCGAAAATATTTTTTTTCAGAATCAAAATCGGACTTTGATGGGTGAGTTTCTAGGTGTATTTCGACCCGCTGATTCCGAAAATGCGAACTTTGATGACCAAAAATATGCTTGAAAAAAAGTTATTTCGCATGGTACGAAAAAGAGATGATCGAAAATATCTGTCTCCAGAATCGAAATCGAACTTTGATGGGTGGGTTTATAGGTGTATTTTGACCCGCTGAATCCAAAAATCCAACCTTTGTTACACGAAAATACACCTGGAAAGAAGTTATTCCGCATGGTGAGAAAAAGAGATGATCGAAAATATTTTTTTTCAGACTCGGAATCGGACTGTGATGGGTGAGTTTCTAGGTGTATTTCAAACCGCCGAATCCGAAAATCCAACCTTTGATGACCAAAAATATGCTTGGAAAAAAGATATTTCGCATGGTTCGAAAAAGAGATGATCGAAAATATCTGTCTCCGGAATCAAAATCGAACTTTGATGGGTGGGTTCATAGGTGTACTTTGACCCGCTGAATCAAAAAAACCAACCTTTGTTACACGAAAATACACCTGGAAAGAAGTTATTTCGCATGGTACGTAAAAGAGATGATCGAAAATATTTTTTTTCAGAATCAAAATCGGACTTCAATGGGTGAGTTTCTAGGTGTATTTCGACCCGCTGAACCCGAAAATCCAACCACTGATGACCAAAAATATGCTTGGAAAAAAGTTATTCCGCATGGTACGAAAAAGAGATGATCGAAAATATTTTTTTTTCAGACTCGGAATCGGACTGTGATGGGTGAGTTTCTAGGTGTATTTCAAACCGCCGAATCCGAAAATCCAACCTTTGATGACCAAAAATATGCTTGGAAAAAAGATATTTCGCATGGTTCGAAAAAGAGATGATCGAAAATATCTGTCTCCAGAATCAAAATCGAACTTTGATGGGTGGGTTCATAGGTGTACTTTGACCCGCTGAATCAAAAAAACCAACCTTTGTTACACGAAAATACACCTGGAAAGAAGTTATTTCGCATGGTACGTAAAAGAGATGATCGAAAATATTTTTTTTCAGAATCAAAATCGGACTTCAATGGGTGAGTTTCTAGGTGTATTTCGACCCGCTGAATCCGAAAATCCAACCTCTGATGACCAAAACTATGCTTGGAGAAAAGTTATTTCGCATGGTACGAAAAAGAGATGATCGAAAATATCTGTCTCCAGAATCGAAATCGAACTTTGATGGGTGGGTTCATAGGTGTGTTTTGACTCGCTAGATTCAAAAATCCAACCTTTGTTACACGAGAATACACCTGGAAAGAAGTTATTCCGCATGGTACGAAAAAGAGATGATCGAAAATATTTTTTTTCAGAATCAAAATAGGACTTTGATGGGTGAGTTTCTGGGTGTATTCCGACCCGCTGAATCCGAAAATGCGAACTTTGATGACCAAAAATATGCTTGGAAAGAAGTTATTTCGCACGGTACGAAAAAGAGATGATCGAAAATATTTTTTTTCAGAATCAAAATAGGACTTTGATGGGTGAGTTTCTGGGTGTATTCCGACCCGCTGAATCCGAAAATGCGAACTTTGATGACCAAAAATATGCTTGGAAAAAAGTTATTTCGCATGGTACGAAAAAGAGATGATCGAAAATATCTGTCTCCAGAATCGAAATCGAACTTTGATGGGTGGGTTTATAGGTGTATTTTGACCCGCTGAATCCAAAAATCCAACCTTTGTCACACGAAAATACACCTGGAAAGAAGTTATTTCGCATGGTACGAAAAAGAGATAATCGAAAATATTTTTTTTCAGAATCGAAATCGGACTTTAATGGGTGAGTTTCTAGATGTATTTCGACCCACTGAATCCGAAAATCCAACCTCTGATGACCAAAAATATGCTTGGAAAGAAGTTATTTCGCACGGTACGAAAAAGAGATGATCGAAAATATTTTTTTTCAGAATCGGAATCGGACTTTGATGGGTGAGTTTCTAGATGTATTTCGACCCGCTGAATCCGAAAATCCAACCTTTGATGACCAAAAATATCTCGGAAAAAAGTTATTTCGCATGGTTCGGAAAAGAGATGATCGAAAATATCTGTCTCCAGAATCAAAATCGAACTTCGATGGGTGGGTTCATAGGTGTACTTTGGCCGCTGAATTAAAAAAACCAACCTTTGTTACATGAAAATACACCTGGAAAGAAGTTATTTCGCATGGTACGTAAAAGAGATGATCGAAAATATTTTTTTCCAGAATCAAAATCGGACTTCAATGGGTGAGTTTCTAGGTGTATTTCGACCCGCTGAATCCGAAAATCCAACCACTGATGACCAAAAATATGCTTGGAAAAAAGTTATTTCGCATGGTACGAAAAAGAGATGATCGAAAATATCTGTCTCCAGAATCGAAATCGAACTTTGATGGGTGGGTTCATAGGTGTGTTTTGACTCGCTAGATCCAAAAATCCAACCTTTGTTACACGAAAATACACCTGGAAAGAAGTTATTTCGCATGGTACGAAAAAGAGATGATCGAAAATATTTTTTTTCAGACTCGGAATCGGACTGTGATGGGTGAGTTTCTAGGTGTATTTCAAACCGCCGAATCCGAAAATCCAACCTTTGATGACCAAAAATATGCTTGGAAAAAAGATATTTCGCATGGTTCGAAAAAGAGATGATCGAAAATATCTGTCTCCGGAATCAAAATCGAACTTTGATGGGTGGGTTCATAGGTGTACTGTGACCCGCTGAATCAAAAAATCCAACCTTTGTCACACGAAAATACACATGGAAAGAAGTTATTCCGCATGGTACGAAAAAGAGATGATCGAAAATATTTTTTTTCAGAATCGGAATCGGACTTTGATGGGTGAGTTTCTGGGTGTGTTTCGACCCGCTGAATCCGAAAATCCAACCTTTGATGACCAAGAATATGCTTGGAAAAAAGTTATTTCGCATGGTTCGAAAAAGAGATGATCGAAAATATCTGTCTCCAGAATCAAAATCGAACTTTGATGGGTGGGTTCATAGGTGTACTTTGACCCGCTGAATCAAAAAAACCAACCTTTGTTACACGAAAATACACCTGGAAAGAAGTTATTTCGCATGGTACGTAAAAGAGATGATCGAAAATATTTTTTTTCAGAATCAAAATCGGACTTCAATGGGTGAGTTTCTAGGTGTATTTCGACCCGCTGAACCCGAAAATCCAACCACTGATGACCAAAAATATGCTTGGAACAAAGTTATTCCGCATGGTACGAAAAAGAGATGATCGAAAATATTTTTTTTCAGACTCGGAATCGGACTGTGATGGGTGAGTTTCTAGGTGTATTTCAAACCGCCGAATCCGAAAATCCAACCTTTGATGACCAAAAATATGCTTGGAAAAAAGATATTTCGCATGGTTCGAAAAAGAGATGATCGAAAATATCTGTCTCCAGAATCGAAATCGAACTTTGATGGGTGGGTTCATAGGTGTGTTTTGACTCGCTAGATCCAAAAATCCAACCTTTGTTACACGAAAATACACCTGGAAAGAAGTTATTCCGCATGGTACGAAAAAGAGATGATCGAAAATATTTTTTTTCAGAATCAAAATAGGACTTTGATGGGTGAGTTTCTGGGTGTATTCCGACCCGCTGAATCCGAAAATGCGAACTTTGATGACCAAAAATATGCTTGGAAAGAAGTTATTTCGCACGGTACGAAAAAGAGATGATCGATAATATTTTTTTTCAGAATCAAAATAGGACTTTGATGGGTGAGTTTCTGGGTGTATTCCGACCCGCTGAATCCGAAAATGCGAACTTTGATGACCAATAATATGCTTGGAAAAAAGTTATTTCGCATGGTACGAAAAAGAGATGATCGAAAATATCTGTCTCCAGAATCGAAATCGAACTTTGATGGGTGGGTTTATAGGTGTATTTTGACCCGCTGAATCCAAAAATCCAACCTTTGTCACACGAAAATACACCTGGAAAGAAGTTATTTCGCATGGTACGAAAAAGAGATAATCGAAAATATTTTTTTTCAGAATCGAAATCGGACTTTAATGGGTGAGTTTCTAGATGTATTTCGACCCACTGAATCCGAAAATCCAACCTCTGATGACCAAAAATATGCTTGGAAAGAAGTTATTTCGCACGGTACGAAAAAGAGATGATCGAAAATATTTTTTTTCAGAATCGGAATCGGACTTTGATGGGTGAGTTTCTAGATGTATTTCGACCCGCTGAATCCGAAAATCCAACCTTTGATGACCAAAAATATCTCGGAAAAAAGTTATTTCGCATGGTTCGGAAAAGAGATGATCGAAAATATCTGTCTCCAGAATCAAAATCGAACTTTGATGGGTGGGTTCATAGATGTACTTTGACCCGCTGAATTAAAAAAACCAACCTTTGTTACATGAAAATACACCTGGAAAGAAGTTATTTCGCATGGTACGTAAAAGAGATGATCGAAAATATTTTTTTTCAGAATCAAAATCGGACTTTAATGGGTGAGTTTCTAGGTGTATTTCGACCCGCTGAATCCGAAAATCCAACCACTGATGACCAAAAATATGCTTGGAAAAAAGTTATTTCGCATGGTACGAAAAAGAGATGATCGAAAATATCTGTCTCCAGAATCGAAATCGAACTTTGATGGGTGGGTTCATAGGTGTGTTTTGACTCGCTAGATCCAAAAATCCAACCTTTGTTACACGAAAATACACCTGGAAAGAAGTTATTCCGCATGGTACGAAAAAGAGATGATCGAAAATATTTTTTTTCAGAATCAAAATCGGACTTTGATGGGTGAGTTTCTAGGTGTATTTCGACCCGCTGATTCCGAAAATGCGAACTTTGATGGCCAAAAATATGCTTGAAAAAAAGTTATTTCGCATGGTACGAAAAAGAGATGATCGAAAATATCTGTCTCCAGAATCGAAATCGAACTTTGATGGGTGGGCTTATAGGTGTATTTTGACCCGCTGAATCCAAAAATCCAACCTTTGTTACACGAAAATACACCTGGAAAGAAGTTATTCCGCATGGTGAGAAAAAGAGATGATCGAAAATATTTTTTTTCAGACTCGGAATCGGACTGTGATGGGTGAGTTTCTAGGTGTATTTCAAACCGCCGAATCCGAAAATCCAACCTTTGATGACCAAAAATATGCTTGGAAAAAAGATATTTCGCATGGTTCGAAAAAGAGATGATCGAAAATATCTGTCTCCGGAATCAAAATCGAACTTTGATGGGTGGGTTCATAGGTGTACTGTGACCCGCTGAATCAAAAAATCCAACCTTTGTCACACGAAAATACACATGGAAAGAAGTTATTCCGCATGGTACGAAAAAGAGATGATCGAAAATATTTTTTTTCAGAATCGGAATCGGACTTTGATGGGTGAGTTTCTGGGTGTGTTTCGACCCGCTGAATCCGAAAATCCAACCTTTGATGACCAAAAATATGCTTGGAAAAAAGTTATTTCGCATGGTTCGAAAAAGAGATGATCGAAAATATCTGTCTCCAGAATCAAAATCGAACTTTGATGGGTGGGTTCATAGGTGTACTTTGACCCGCTGAATCAAAAAAACCAACCTTTGTTACA
Source organism: Phymatocera aterrima (assembly GCA_963170745.1). NCBI lineage: Eukaryota > Metazoa > Arthropoda > Insecta > Hymenoptera > Tenthredinidae > Phymatocera > Phymatocera aterrima. Next base: position 42,177 of record CAUJGY010000138.1, on the reverse strand, counting down.
CGAAAATACACCTGGAAAGAAGTTATTTCGCATGGTACGTAAAAGAGATGATCGAAAATATTTTTTTTCAGAATCAAAATCGGACTTCAATGGGTGAGTTTCTAGGTGTATTTCGACCCGCTGAACCCGAAAATCCAACCACTGATGACCAAAAATATGCTTGGAAAAAAGTTATTCCGCATGGTACGAAAAAGAGATGATCGAAAATATTTTTTTTCAGACTCGGAATCGAACTGTGATGGGTGAGTTTCTAGGTGTATTTCAAACCGCCGAATCCGAAAATCCAACCTTTGATGACCAAAAATATGCTTGGAAAAAAGATATTTCGCATGGTTCGGAAAAGAGATGATCGAAAATATCTGTCCCCAGAATCAAAATCGAACTTTGATGGGTGGGTTCATAGGTGTACTTTGACCCGCTGAATTAAAAAAACCAACCTTTGTTACATGAAAATACACCTGGAAAGAAGTTATTTCGCATGGTACGTAAAAGAGATGATCGAAAATATTTTTTTTCAGAATTAAAATCGGACTTCAATGGGTGAGTTTCTAGGTGTATTTCGACCCGCTGAATCCGAAAATCCAACCACTGATGACCAAAAATATGCTTGGAAAAAAGTTATTTCGCATGGTACGAAAAAGAGATGATCGAAAATATCTGTCTCCAGAATCGAAATCGAACTTTGATGGGTGGGTTCATAGGTGTGTTTTGACTCGCTAGATCCAAAAATCCAACCTTTGTTACACGAAAATACACCTGGAAAGAAGTTATTCCGCATGGTACGAAAAAGAGATGATCGAAAATATTTTTTTTCAGAATCAAAATCGGACTTTGATGGGTGAGTTTCTAGGTGTATTCCGACCCGCTGATTCCGGAAATGCGAACTTTGATGACCAAAAATATGCTTGAAAAAAAGTTATTTCGCATGGTACGAAAAAGAGATGATCGAAAATATCTGTCTCCAGAATCGAAATCGAACTTTGATGGGTGGGCTTATAGGTGTATTTTGACCCGCTGAATCCAAAAATCCAACCTTTGTTACACGAAAATACACCTGGAAAGAAGTTATTCCGCATGGTGAGAAAAAGAGATGATCGAAAATATTTTTTTTCAGACTCGGAATCGGACTGTGATGGGTGAGTTTCTAGGTGTATTTCAAACCGCCGAATCCGAAAATCCAACCTTTGATGACCAAAAATATGCTTGGAAAAAAGATATTTCGCATGGTTCGAAAAAGAGATGATCGAAAATATCTGTCTCCAGAATCAAAATCGAACTTTGATGGGTGGGTTCATAGGTGTACTTTGACCCGCTGAATCAAAAAATCCAACCTTTGTCACACGAAAATACACCTGGAAAGAAGTTATTCCGCATGGTACGAAAAAGAGATGATCGAAAATATTTTTTTTCAGAATCGGAATCGGACTTTGATGGGTGAGTTTCTGGGTGTGTTTCGACCCGCTGAATCCAAAAATCCAACCTTTGTTACACGAAAATACACCTGGAAAGAAGTTATTCCGCATGGTACGAAAAAGAGATGATCGAAAATATTTTTTTTCAGAATCAAAATCGGACTTTGATGGGTGAGTTTCTAGGTGTATTCCGACCCGCTGAATCCGAAAATACGAACTTTGATGACCAAAAATATGCTTGGAAAAAAGTTACTCCGCATGGTACGAAAAAGAGATGATCGAAAATATTTTTTTTCAGGATCAAAATCGGACTTTGATGGGTGAGTTTCTGGGTGTAATTCGACCCGCTGAATCCGAAAATCCAACCTCTGATGACCAAAAATATGCTTGGAAAAAAGTTATTTCGCATGGTTCGAAAAAGAGATGATCGAAAATATCTGTCTCCAGAATCAGAATCGAACTTTGATGGGTGGGTTCATAGGTGTACTTTGACCCGCTGAATCAAAAAAACCAACCTTCGTTACACGAAAATACACCTGGAAAGAAGTTATTTCGCATGGTACGTAAAAGAGATGATCGAAAATATTTTTTTTCAGAATCAAAATCGGACTTCAATGGGTGAGTTTCTAGGTGTATTTCGACCCGCTGAATCCGAAAATCCAACCACTGATGACCAAAAATATGCTTGGAAAAAAGTTATTTCGCATGGTACGAAAAAGAGATGATCGAAAATATCTGTCTCCAGAATCGAAATCGAACTTTGATGGGTGGGTTCATAGGTGTGTTTTGACTCGCTGGATCCAAAAATCCAACCTTTGTTACACGAAAATACACCTGGAAAGAAGTTATTCCGCATGGTACGAAAAAGAGATGATCGAAAATATTTTTTTTCAGAATCAAAATCGGACTTTGATGGGTGAGTTTCTAGGTGTATTTCGACCCGCTGATTCCGAAAATGCGAACTTTGATGACCAAAAATATGCTTGAAAAAAAGTTATTTCGCATGGTACGAAAAAGAGATGATCGAAAATATCTGTCTCCAGAATCGAAATCGAACTTTGATGGGTGGGCTTATAGGTGTATTTTGACCCGCTGAATCCAAAAATCCAACCTTTGTTACACGAAAATACACCTGGAAAGAAGTTATTCCGCATGGTGAGAAAAAGAGATGATCGAAAATATTTTTTTTCAGACTCGGAATCGGACTGTGATGGGTGAGTTTCTAGGTGTATTTCAAACCGCCGAATCCTAAAATCCAACCTTTGATGACCAAAAATATGCTTGGAAAAAAGATATTTCGCATGGTTCGAAAAAGAGATGATCGAAAATATCTGTCTCCAGAATCAAAATCGAACTTTGATGGGTGGGTTCATAGGTGTACTTTGACCCGCTGAATCAAAAAATCCAACCTTTGTCACACGAAAATACACCTGGAAAGAAGTTATTCCGCATGGTACGAAAAAGAGATGATCGAAAATATTTTTTTTCAGAATCGGAATCGGACTTTGATGGGTGAGTTTCTGGGTGTGCTTCGACCCGCTGAATCCAAAAATCCAACCTTTGTTACACGAAAATACACCTGGAAAGAAGTTATTCCGCATGGTACGAAAAAGAGATGATCGAAAATATTTTTTTTCAGAATCAAAATCGGACTTTGATGGGTGAGTTTCTAGGTGTATTCCGACCCGCTGAATCCGAAAATACGAACTTTGATGACCAAAAATATGCTTGGAAAAAAGTTATTCCGCATGGTACGAAAAAGAGATGATCGAAAATATCTGTCTCCAGAATCGAAATCGAACTTTGATGGGTGGGTTTATAGGTGTATTTTGACCCGCTGAATTCAAAAATCCAACCTTTGTTACACGACAATACACCCCGAAAGAAGTTATTTCGCATGGTACGAAAAAGAGATGATCGAAAATATTTTTTTTCAGAATCAAAATCGGACTTTAAATGGTGAGTTTCTAGGTGTATTCCGACCCGCTGAATCCGAAAATCCAAACTCCGATGACCAAAAATATGCTTGGAAAAAAGTTATTCCGCATGGTACGAAAAAGAGATGATCGAAAATATTTTTTTTCAGAATCAAAATCGGACTTTGATGGGTGAGTTTCTAGGTGTATTTCAAACCGCCGAATCCGAAAATCCAACCTTTGATGACCAAAAATATGCTTGGAAAAAAGATATTTCGCATGGTTCGAAAAAGAGATGATCGAAAATATCTGTCTCCGGAATCAAAATCGAACTTTGATGGGTGGGTTCATAGGTGTACTGTGACCCGCTGAATCAAAAAATCCAACCTTTGTCACACGAAAATACACATGGAAAGAAGTTATTCCGCATGGTACGAAAAAGAGATGATCGAAAATATTTTTTTTCAGAATCGGAATCGGACTTTGATGGGTGAGTTTCTGGGTGTGTTTCGACCCGCTGAATCCGAAAATCCAACCTTTGATGACCAAAAATATGCTTGGAAAAAAGTTATTTCGCATGGTTCGAAAAAGAGATGATCGAAAATATCTGTCTCCAGAATCAAAATCGAACTTTGATGGGTGGGTTCATAGGTGTACTTTGACCCGCTGAATCAAAAAAACCAACCTTTGTTACACGAAAATACACCTGGAAAGAAGTTATTTCGCATGGTACGTAAAAGAGATGATCGAAAATATTTTTTTTCAGAAACAAAATCGGACTTCAATGGGTGAGTTTCTAGGTGTATTTCGACCCGCTGAACCCGAAAATCCAACCACTGATGACCAAAAATATGCTTGGAAAAAAGTTATTCCGCATGGTACGAAAAAGAGATGATCGAAAATATTTTTTTTCAGACTCGGAATCGAACTGTGATGGGTGAGTTTCTAGGTGTATTTCAAACCGCCGAATCCGAAAATCCAACCTTTGATGACCAAAAATATGCTTGGAAAAAAGATATTTCGCATGGTTCGGAAAAGAGATGATCGAAAATATCTGTCCCCAGAATCAAAATCGAACTTTGATGGGTGGGTTCATAGGTGTACTTTGACCCGCTGAATTAAAAAAACCAACCTTTGTTACATGAAAATACACCTGGAAAGAAGTTATTTCGCATGGTACGTAAAAGAGATGATCGAAAATATTTTTTTTCAGAATTAAAATCGGACTTCAATGGGTGAGTTTCTAGGTGTATTTCGACCCGCTGAATCCGAAAATCCAACCACTGATGACCAAAAATATGCTTGGAAAAAAGTTATTTCGCATGGTACGAAAAAGAGATGATCGAAAATATCTGTCTCCAGAATCGAAATCGAACTTTGATGGGTGGGTTCATAGGTGTGTTTTGACTCGCTAGATCCAAAAATCCAACCTTTGTTACACGAAAATACACCTGGAAAGAAGTTATTCCGCATGGTACGAAAAAGAGATGATCGAAAATATTTTTTTTCAGAATCAAAATCGGACTTTGATGGGTGAGTTTCTAGGTGTATTCCGACCCGCTGATTCCGGAAATGCGAACTTTGATGACCAAAAATATGCTTGAAAAAAAGTTATTTCGCATGGTACGAAAAAGAGATGATCGAAAATATCTGTCTCCAGAATCGAAATCGAACTTTGATGGCTGGGCTTATAGGTGTATTTTGACCCGCTGAATCCAAAAATCCAACCTTTGTTACACGAAAATACACCTGGAAAGAAGTTATTCCGCATGGTGAGAAAAAGAGATGATCGAAAATATTTTTTTTCAGACTCGGAATCGGACTGTGATGGGTGAGTTTCTAGGTGTATTTCAAACCGCCGAATCCGAAAATCCAACCTTTGATGACCAAAAATATGCTTGGAAAAAAGATATTTCGCATGGTTCGAAAAAGAGATGATCGAAAATATCTGTCTCCAGAATCAAAATCGAACTTTGATGGGTGGGTTCATAGGTGTACTTTGACCCGCTGAATCAAAAAATCCAACCTTTGTCACACGAAAATACACCTGGAAAGAAGTTATTCCGCATGGTACGAAAAAGAGATGATCGAAAATATTTTTTTTCAGAATCGGAATCGGACTTTGATGGGTGAGTTTCTGGGTGTGTTTCGACCCGCTGAATCCAAAAATCCAACCTTTGTTACACGAAAATACACCTGGAAAGAAGTTATTCCGCATGGTACGAAAAAGAGATGATCGAAAATATTTTTTTTCAGAATCAAAATCGGACTTTGATGGGTGAGTTTCTAGGTGTATTCCGACCCGCTGAATCCGAAAATACGAACTTTGATGACCAAAAATATGCTTGGAAAAAAGTTACTCCGCATGGTACGAAAAAGAGATGATCGAAAATATTTTTTTTCAGGATCAAAATCGGACTTTGATGGGTGAGTTTCTGGGTGTAATTCGACCCGCTGAATCCGAAAATCCAACCTCTGATGACCAAAAATATGCTTGGAAAAAAGTTATTTCGCATGGTTCGAAAAAGAGATGATCGAAAATATCTGTCTCCAGAATCAGAATCGAACTTTGATGGGTGGGTTCATAGGTGTACTTTGACCCGCTGAATCAAAAAAACCAACCTTCGTTACACGAAAATACACCTGGAAAGAAGTTATTTCGCATGGTACGTAAAAGAGATGATCGAAAATATTTTTTTTCAGAATCAAAATCGGACTTCAATGGGTGAGTTTCTAGGTGTATTTCGACCCGCTGAATCCGAAAATCCAACCACTGATGACCAAAAATATGCTTGGAAAAAAGTTATTTCGCATGGTACGAAAAAGAGATGATCGAAAATATCTGTCTCCAGAATCGAAATCGAACTTTGATGGGTGGGTTCATAGGTGTGTTTTGACTCGCTGGATCCAAAAATCCAACCTTTGTTACACGAAAATACACCTGGACAGAAGTTATTCCGCATGGTACGAAAAAGAGATGATCGAAAATATTTTTTTTCAGAATCAAAATCGGACTTTGATGGGTGAGTTTCTAGGTGTATTTCGACCCGCTGATTCCGAAAATGCGAACTTTGATGACCAAAAATATGCTTGAAAAAAAGTTATTTCGCATGGTACGAAAAAGAGATGATCGAAAATATCTGTCTCCAGAATCGAAATCGAACTTTGATGGGTGGGCTTATAGGTGTATTTTGACCCGCTGAATCCAAAAATCCAACCTTTGTTACACGAAAATACACCTGGAAAGAAGTTATTCCGCATGGTGAGAAAAAGAGATGATCGAAAATATTTTTTTTCAGACTCGGAATCGGACTGTGATGGGTGAGTTTCTAGGTGTATTTCAAACCGCCGAATCCGAAAATCCAACCTTTGATGACCAAAAATATGCTTGGAAAAAAGATATTTCGCATGGTTCGAAAAAGAGATGATCGAAAATATCTGTCTCCAGAATCAAAATCGAACTTTGATGGGTGGGTTCATAGGTGTACTTTGACCCGCTGAATCAAAAAATCCAACCTTTGTCACACGAAAATACACCTGGAAAGAAGTTATTCCGCATGGTACGAAAAAGAGATGATCGAAAATATTTTTTTTCAGAATCGGAATCGGACTTTGATGGGTGAGTTTCTGGGTGTGATTCGACCCGCTGAATCCAAAAATCCAACCTTTGTTACACGAAAATACACCTGGAAAGAAGTTATTCCGCATGGTACGAAAAAGAGATGATCGAAAATATTTTTTTTCAGAATCAAAATCGGACTTTGATGGGTGAATTTCTAGGTGTATTCCGACCCGCTGAATCCGAAAATACGAACTTTGATGACCAAAAATATGCTTGGAAAAAAGTTATTCCGCATGGTACGAAAAAGAGATGATCGAAAATATCTGTCTCCAGAATCGAAATCGAACTTTGATGGGTGGGTTTATAGGTGTATTTTGACCCGCTGAATTCAAAAATCCAACCTTTGTTACACGACAATACACCCCGAAAGAAGTTATTTCGCATGGTACGAAAAAGAGATGATCGAAAATATTTTTTTTCAGAATCAAAATCGGACTTTAAATGGTGAGTTTCTAGGTGTATTCCGACCCGCTGAATCCGAAAATCCAAACTCCGATGACCAAAAATATGCTTGGAAAAAAGTTATTCCGCATGGTACGAAAAAGAGATGATCGAAAATATTTTTTTTCAGGATCAAAATCGGACTTTGATGGGTGAGTTTCTGGGTGTATTTCGACCCGCTGAATCCGAAAATCCGAACTCTGATGACCAAAAATATGCTTGGAAAAAAGTTATTTCGCATGGTTAGAAAAAGAGATGATCGAAAATATCTGTCTGCAGAATCAGAATCGAACTTTGATGGGTGGGTTCATAGGTGTACTTTGACCCGCTGAATCAAAAAAACCAACCTTCGTTACACGAAAATACACCTGGAAAGAAGTTATTTCGCATGGTACGTAAAAGAGATGATCGAAAATATTTTTTTTCAGAATCAAAATCGGACTTCAATGGGTGAGTTTCTAGGTGTATTTCGACCCGCTGAATCCGAAAATCCAACCTCTGATGACCAAAAATATGCTTGGAAAAAAGTTATTGCGCATGGTACGAAAAAGAGATGATCGAAAATATCTGTCTCCAGAATCGGAATCGAACTTTGATGGGTGGGTTTATAGGTGTATTTTGACCCGCTGAATCCGAAAATCTAACCTTTGTTACAGGAAAATACACCTGGAACGTAGTTATTCCGCATGGTACGAAAAAGAGATGATCGAAAATATTTTTTTTCAGAATCAAAATCGGACTTTAATGGGTGAGTTTCTAGGTGTATTTCGACCCACTGAATCCGGAAATCCAACCTCTGATGACCAAAAATATGCTTGGAAAGAAGTTATTTCGCACGGTACGAAAAAGAGATGATCGAAAATATTTTTTTTCAGAATCAAAATCGAACTTTGATGGGTGGGTTCATAGGTGTATTTTGACCCGCTGAATCCAAAAATCCAACCTTTGTTACACGAAAATACACCTGGAAAGAAGTTATATCGCATGGTACGAAAAAGAGATGATCGAAAATATTTTTTTTCAGAATCAAAATCGGACTTTAATGGGTGAGTTTCTAGGTGTATTTCGACCCACTGAATCCGAAAATCCAACCTCTGATGACCAAAAATATGCTTGGAAAGAAGTTATTTCGCACGGTACGAAAAAGAGATGATCGAAAATATTTTTTTTCAGAATCGGAATCGGACTTTGATGGGTGAGTTTCTAGGTGTATTCCGACCCGCTGAATCCGAAAATCCTAACTTTGATGACCAAAAATATGCTTGGAAAAAAGTTATTCCGCATGGTACGAAAAAGAGATGATCGAAAATATTTTTTTTCAGGATCAAAATCGGACTTTGATGGGTGAGTTTCTTGATGTATTTCGACCCGCTAAATCCGAAAATCCAACCTTTGATGACCGAAAATATGCTTGGAAAAAAGTTATTTTGCATGGTACGAAAAAGAGATGATCGAAAATATCTGTCTCCAGAATCGAAATCGAACTTTGATGGGTGGGCTTATAGGTGTATTTTGACCCGCTGAATCCAAAAATCCAACCTTTGTTACACGAAAATACACCTGGAAAGAAGTTATTCCGCATGGTGAGAAAAAGAGATGATCGAAAATATTTTTTTTCAGACTCGGAATCGGACTGTGATGGGTGAGTTTCTAGGTGTATTTCAAACCGCCGAATCCGAAAATCCAACCTTTGATGACCAAAAATATGCTTGGAAAAAAGATATTTCGCATGGTTCGAAAAAGAGATGATCGAAAATATCTGTCTCCAGAATCAAAATCGAACTTTGATGGGTGGGTTCATAGGTGTACTTTGACCCGCTGAATCAAAAAATCCAACCTTTGTCACACGAAAATACACCTGGAAAGAAGTTATTCCGCATGGTACGAAAAAGAGATGATCGAAAATATTTTTTTTCAGAATCGGAATCGGACTTTGATGGGTGAGTTTCTGGGTGTGATTCGACCCGCTGAATCCAAAAATCCAACCTTTGTTACACGAAAATACACCTGGAAAGAAGTTATTCCGCATGGTACGAAAAAGAGATGATCGAAAATATTTTTTTTCAGAATCAAAATCGGACTTTGATGGGTGAGTTTCTAGGTGTATTCCGACCCGCTGAATCCGAAAATACGAACTTTGATGACCAAAAATATGCTTGGAAAAAAGTTATTCCGCATGGTACGAAAAAGAGATGATCGAAAATATCTGTCTCCAGAATCGAAATCGAACTTTGATGGGTGGGTTTATAGGTGTATTTTGACCCGCTGAATTCAAAAATCCAACCTTTGTTACACGACAATACACCCCGAAAGAAGTTATTTCGCATGGTACGAAAAAGAGATGATCGAAAATATTTTTTTTCAGAATCAAAATCGGACTTTAAATGGTGAGTTTCTAGGTGTATTCCGACCCGCTGAATCCGAAAATCCAAACTCCGATGACCAAAAATATGCTTGGAAAAAAGTTATTCCGCATGGTACGAAAAAGAGATGATCGAAAATATTTTTTTTCAGGATCAAAATCGGACTTTGATGGGTGAGTTTCTGGGTGTATTTCGACCCGCTGAATCCGAAAATCCGAACTCTGATGACCAAAAATATGCTTGGAAAAAAGTTATTTCGCATGGTTAGAAAAAGAGATGATCGAAAATATCTGTCTGCAGAATCAGAATCGAACTTTGATGGGTGGGTTCATAGGTGTACTTTGACCCGCTGAATCAAAAAAACCAACCTTCGTTACACGAAAATACACCTGGAAAGAAGTTATTTCGCATGGTACGTAAAAGAGATGATCGAAAATATTTTTTTTCAGAATCAAAATCGGACTTCAATGGGTGAGTTTCTAGGTGTATTTCGACCCGCTGAATCCGAAAATCCAACCTCTGATGACCAAAAATATGCTTGGAAAAAAGTTATTGCGCATGGTACGAAAAAGAGATGATCGAAAATATCTGTCTCCAGAATCGGAATCGAACTTTGATGGGTGGGTTTATAGGTGTATTTTGACCCGCTGAATCCGAAAATCTAACCTTTGTTACAGGAAAATACACCTGGAACGTAGTTATTCCGCATGGTACGAAAAAGAGATGATCGAAAATATTTTTTTTCAGAATCAAAATCGGACTTTAATGGGTGAGTTTCTAGGTGTATTTCGACCCACTGAATCCGGAAATCCAACCTCTGATGACCAAAAATATGCTTGGAAAGAAGTTATTTCGCACGGTACGAAAAAGAGATGATCGAAAATATTTTTTTTCAGAATCAAAATCGAACTTTGATGGGTGGGTTCATAGGTGTATTTTGACCCGCTGAATCCAAAAATCCAACCTTTGTTACACGAAAATACACCTGGAAAGAAGTTATATCGCATGGTACGAAAAAGAGATGATCGAAAATATTTTTTTTCAGAATCAAAATCGGACTTTAATGGGTGAGTTTCTAGGTGTATTTCGACCCACTGAATCCGAAAATCCAACCTCTGATGACCAAAAATATGCTTGGAAAGAAGTTATTTCGCACGGTACGAAAAAGAGATGATCGAAAATATTTTTTTTCAGAATCGGAATCGGACTTTGATGGGTGAGTTTCTAGGTGTATTCCGACCCGCTGAATCCGAAAATCCTAACTTTGATGACCAAAAATATGCTTGGAAAAAAGTTATTCCGCATGGTACGAAAAAGAGATGATCGAAAATATTTTTTTTCAGGATCAAAATCGGACTTTGATGGGTGAGTTTCTTGATGTATTTCGACCCGCTAAATCCGAAAATCCAACCTTTGATGACCGAAAATATGCTTGGAAAAAAGTTATTTTGCATGGTACGAAAAAGAGATGATCGAAAATATCTGTCTCCAGAATCGAAATCGAACTTTGATGGGTGGGCTTATAGGTGTATTTTGACCCGCTGAATCCAAAAATCCAACCTTTGTTACACGAAAATACACCTGGAAAGAAGTTATTCCGCATGGTGAGAAAAAGAGATGATCGAAAATATTTTTTTTCAGACTCGGAATCGGACTGTGATGGGTGAGTTTCTAGGTGTATTTCAAACCGCCGAATCCGAAAATCCAACCTTTGATGACCAAAAATATGCTTGGAAAAAAGATATTTCGCATGGTTCGAAAAAGAGATGATCGAAAATATCTGTCTCCAGAATCAAAATCGAACTTTGATGGGTGGGTTCATAGGTGTACTTTGACCCGCTGAATCAAAAAATCCAACCTTTGTCACACGAAAATACACCTGGAAAGAAGTTATTCCGCATGGTACGAAAAAGAGATGATCGAAAATATTTTTTTTCAGAATCGGAATCGGACTTTGATGGGTGAGTTTCTGGGTGTGATTCGACCCGCTGAATCCAAAAATCCAACCTTTGTTACACGAAAATACACCTGGAAAGAAGTTATTCCGCATGGTACGAAAAAGAGATGATCGAAAATATTTTTTTTCAGAATCAAAATCGGACTTTGATGGGTGAGTTTCTAGGTGTATTCCGACCCGCTGAATCCGAAAATACGAACTTTGATGACCAAAAATATGCTTGGAAAAAAGTTATTCCGCATGGTACGAAAAAGAGATGATCGAAAATATCTGTCTCCAGAATCGAAATCGAACTTTGATGGGTGGGTTTATAGGTGTATTTTGACCCGCTGAATTCAAAAATCCAACCTTTGTTACACGACAATACACCCCGAAAGAAGTTATTTCGCATGGTACGAAAAAGAGATGATCGAAAATATTTTTTTTCAGAATCAAAATCGGACTTTAAATGGTGAGTTTCTAGGTGTATTCCGACCCGCTGAATCCGAAAATCCAAACTCCGATGACCAAAAATATGCTTGGAAAAAAGTTATTCCGCATGGTACGAAAAAGAGATGATCGAAAATATTTTTTTTCAGGATCAAAATCGGACTTTGATGGGTGAGTTTCTGGGTGTATTTCGACCCGCTGAATCCGAAAATCCGAACTCTGATGACCAAAAATATGCTTGGAAAAAAGTTATTTCGCATGGTTAGAAAAAGAGATGATCGAAAATATCTGTCTGCAGAATCAGAATCGAACTTTGATGGGTGGGTTCATAGGTGTACTTTGACCCGCTGAATCAAAAAAACCAACCTTCGTTACACGAAAATACACCTGGAAAGAAGTTATTTCGCATGGTACGTAAAAGAGATGATCGAAAATATTTTTTTTCAGAATCAAAATCGGACTTCAATGGGTGAGTTTCTAGGTGTATTTCGACCCGCTGAATCCGAAAATCCAACCTCTGATGACCAAAAATATGCTTGGAAAAAAGTTATTGCGCATGGTACGAAAAAGAGATGATCGAAAATATCTGTCTCCAGAATCGGAATCGAACTTTGATGGGTGGGTTTATAGGTGTATTTTGACCCGCTGAATCCGAAAATCTAACCTTTGTTACAGGAAAATACACCTGGAACGTAGTTATTCCGCATGGTACGAAAAAGAGATGATCGAAAATATTTTTTTTCAGAATCAAAATCGGACTTTAATGGGTGAGTTTCTAGGTGTATTTCGACCCACTGAATCCGGAAATCCAACCTCTGATGACCAAAAATATGCTTGGAAAGAAGTTATTTCGCACGGTACGAAAAAGAGATGATCGAAAATATTTTTTTTCAGAATCAAAATCGAACTTTGATGGGTGGGTTCATAGGTGTATTTTGACCCGCTGAATCCAAAAATCCAACCTTTGTTACACGAAAATACACCTGGAAAGAAGTTATATCGCATGGTACGAAAAAGAGATGATCGAAAATATTTTTTTTCAGAATCAAAATCGGACTTTAATGGGTGAGTTTCTAGGTGTATTTCGACCCACTGAATCCGAAAATCCAACCTCTGATGACCAAAAATATGCTTGGAAAGAAGTTATTTCGCACGGTACGAAAAAGAGATGATCGAAAATATTTTTTTTCAGAATCGGAATCGGACTTTGATGGGTGAGTTTCTAGGTGTATTCCGACCCGCTGAATCCGAAAATCCTAACTTTGATGACCAAAAATATGCTTGGAAAAAAGTTATTCCGCATGGTACGAAAAAGAGATGATCGAAAATATTTTTTTTCAGGATCAAAATCGGACTTTGATGGGTGAGTTTCTTGGTGTATTTCGACCCGCTAAATCCGAAAATCCAACCTTTGATGACCGAAAATATGCTTGGAAAAAAGTTATTTTGCATGGTACGAAAAAGAGATGATTGAAATTATCTCTCTCCAGAATCAAAATCGAACTGTGATGGGTGGGTTCATAGGTGTATTTTGACCCGCTGAATCCAAAAATCCAACCTTTGTTACACGAAAATACACCCGGAAAGAAGTTATTCCGCATGGTACGAAAAAGAGATGATCGAAAATATTTTTTTTCAGAATCAAAATCGGACTTTAATGGGTGAGTTTCTAGGTGTATTCCGACCCGCTGAATCCAAAAATCCAACCTCTGATGACCAAAAATATGCTTGGAAAAAAGTTATTTCGCATGGTTCGAAAAAGAGATGATCGAAAGTATCTGTCTCCAGAATCAAAATCGAACTTTGATGGGTGGGTTCATAGGTGTATTTTGACCCGCTGAATCCAAAAATCCAACCTGTGTTACACGAAAATACACCTGGAAAGAAGTTATTCCGCATGGTACGAAAAAGAGATGATCGAAAATATTTTTGTTCAGAATCAAAATCGAACTTTAATGGGTGAGTTTCTAGGTGTATTCCGACCCGCTGAATCCGAAAATCCAACCTCTGATGACCAAAAATATGCTTGGAAAAAAGATATTTCGCATGGTTCGAAAAAGAGATGATCGAAAATATCTGTCTCCGGAATCAAAATCGAACTTTGATGGGTGGGTTCATAGGTGTACTGTGACCCGCTGAATCAAAAAATCCAACCTTTGTCACACGAAAATACACATGGAAAGAAGTTATTCCGCATGGTACGAAAAAGAGATGATCGAAAATATTTTTTTTCAGAATCGGAATCGGACTTTGATGGGTGAGTTTCTGGGTGTGTTTCGACCCGCTGAATCCGAAAATCCAACCTTTGATGACCAAAAATATGCTTGGAAAAAAGTTATTTCGCATGGTTCGAAAAAGAGATGATCGAAAATATCTGTCTCCAGAATCAAAATCGAACTTTGATGGGTGGGTTCATAGGTGTACTTTGACCCGCTGAATCAAAAAAACCAACCTTTGTTACACGAAAATACACCTGGAAAGAAGTTATTTCGCATGGTACGTAAAAGAGATGATCGAAAATATTTTTTTTCAGAATCAAAATCGGACTTCAATGGGTGAGTTTCTAGGTGTATTTCGACCCGCTGAATCCGAAAATCCAACCACTGATGACCAAAAATATGCTTGGAAAAAAGTTATTTCGCATGGTACGAAAAAGAGATGATCGAAAATATCTGTCTCCAGAATCGAAATCGAACTTTGATGGGTGGGCTTATAGGTGTATTTTGACCCGCTGAATCCAAAAATCCAACCTTTGTTACACGAAAATACACCTGGAAAGAAGTTATTCCGCATGGTGAGAAAAAGAGATGATCGAAAATATTTTTTTTCAGACTCGGAATCGGACTGTGATGGGTGAGTTTCTAGGTGTATTTCAAACCGCCGAATCCGAAAATCCAACCTTTGATGACCAAAAATATGCTTGGAAAAAAGATATTTCGCATGGTTCGAAAAAGAGATGATCGAAAATATCTGTCTCCAGAATCAAAATCGAACTTTGATGGGTGGGTTCATAGGTGTACTTTGACCCGCTGAATCAAAAAATCCAACCTTTGTCACACGAAAATACACCTGGAAAGAAGTTATTCCGCATGGTACGAAAAAGAGATGATCGAAAATATTTTTTTTCAGAATCGGAATCGGACTTTGATGGGTGAGTTTCTGGGTGTGATTCGACCCGCTGAATCCAAAAATCCAACCTTTGTTACACGAAAATACACCTGGAAAGAAGTTATTCCGCATGGTACGAAAAAGAGATGATCGAAAATATTTTTTTTCAGAATCAAAATCGGACTTTGATGGGTGAGTTTCTAGGTGTATTCCGACCCGCTGAATCCGAAAATACGAACTTTGATGACCAAAAATATGCTTGGAAAAAAGTTATTCCGCATGGTACGAAAAAGAGATGATCGAAAATATCTGTCTCCAGAATCGAAATCGAACTTTGATGGGTGGGTTTATAGGTGTATTTTGACCCGCTGAATTCAAAAATCCAACCTTTGTTACACGACAATACACCCCGAAAGAAGTTATTTCGCATGGTACGAAAAAGAGATGATCGAAAATATTTTTTTTCAGAATCAAAATCGGACTTTAAATGGTGAGTTTCTAGGTGTATTCCGACCCGCTGAATCCGAAAATCCAAACTCCGATGACCAAAAATATGCTTGGAAAAAAGTTATTCCGCATGGTACGAAAAAGAGATGATCGAAAATATTTTTTTTCAGGATCAAAATCGGACTTTGATGGGTGAGTTTCTGGGTGTATTTCGACCCGCTGAATCCGAAAATCCGAACTCTGATGACCAAAAATATGCTTGGAAAAAAGTTATTTCGCATGGTTAGAAAAAGAGATGATCGAAAATATCTGTCTGCAGAATCAGAATCGAACTTTGATGGGTGGGTTCATAGGTGTACTTTGACCCGCTGAATCAAAAAAACCAACCTTCGTTACACGAAAATACACCTGGAAAGAAGTTATTTCGCATGGTACGTAAAAGAGATGATCGAAAATATTTTTTTTCAGAATCAAAATCGGACTTCAATGGGTGAGTTTCTAGGTGTATTTCGACCCGCTGAATCCGAAAATCCAACCTCTGATGACCAAAAATATGCTTGGAAAAAAGTTATTGCGCATGGTACGAAAAAGAGATGATCGAAAATATCTGTCTCCAGAATCGGAATCGAACTTTGATGGGTGGGTTTATAGGTGTATTTTGACCCGCTGAATCCGAAAATCTAACCTTTGTTACAGGAAAATACACCTGGAACGTAGTTATTCCGCATGGTACGAAAAAGAGATGATCGAAAATATTTTTTTTCAGAATCAAAATCGGACTTTAATGGGTGAGTTTCTAGGTGTATTTCGACCCACTGAATCCGGAAATCCAACCTCTGATGACCAAAAATATGCTTGGAAAGAAGTTATTTCGCACGGTACGAAAAAGAGATGATCGAAAATATTTTTTTTCAGAATCAAAATCGAACTTTGATGGGTGGGTTCATAGGTGTATTTTGACCCGCTGAATCCAAAAATCCAACCTTTGTCACACGAAAATACACCTGGAAAGAAGTTATATCGCATGGTACGAAAAAGAGATGATCGAAAATATTTTTTTTCAGAATCAAAATCGGACTTTAATGGGTGAGTTTCTAGGTGTATTTCGACCCACTGAATCCGAAAATCCAACCTCTGATGACCAAAAATATGCTTGGAAAGAAGTTATTTCGCACGGTACGAAAAAGAGATGATCGAAAATATTTTTTTTCAGAATCGGAATCGGACTTTGATGGGTGAGTTTCTAGGTGTATTCCGACCCGCTGAATCCGAAAATCCTAACTTTGATGACCAAAAATATGCTTGGAAAAAAGTTATTCCGCATGGTACGAAAAAGAGATGATCGAAAATATTTTTTTTCAGGATCAAAATCGGACTTTGATGGGTGAGTTTCTTGGTGTATTTCGACCCGCTAAATCCGAAAATCCAACCTTTGATGACCGAAAATATGCTTGGAAAAAAGTTATTTTGCATGGTACGAAAAAGAGATGATTGAAATTATCTCTCTCCAGAATCAAAATCGAACTGTGATGGGTGGGTTCATAGGTGTATTTTGACCCGCTGAATCCAAAAATCCAACCTTTGTTACACGAAAATACACCCGGAAAGAAGTTATTCCGCATGGTACGAAAAAGAGATGATCGAAAATATTTTTTTTCAGAATCAAAATCGGACTTTAATGGGTGAGTTTCTAGGTGTATTCCGACCCGCTGAATCCGAAAATCCAACCTCTGATGACCAAAAATATGCTTGGAAAAAAGTTATTTCGCATGGTTCGAAAAAGAGATGATCGAAAGTATCTGTCTCCAGAATCAAAATCGAACTTTGATGGGTGGGTTCATAGGTGTATTTTGACCCGCTGAATCCAAAAATCCAACCTGTGTTACACGAAAATACACCTGGAAAGAAGTTATTCCGCATGGTACGAAAAAGAGATGATCGAAAATATTTTTGTTCAGAATCAAAATCGAACTTTAATGGGTGAGTTTCTAGGTGTATTCCGACCCGCTGAATCCGAAAATCCAACCTCTGATGACCAAAAATATGCTTGGAAAAAAGATATTTCGCATGGTTCGAAAAAGAGATGATCGAAAATATCTGTCTCCGGAATCAAAATCGAACTTTGATGGGTGGGTTCATAGGTGTACTGTGACCCGCTGAATCAAAAAATCCAACCTTTGTCACACGAAAATACACATGGAAAGAAGTTATTCCGCATGGTACGAAAAAGAGATGATCGAAAATATTTTTTTTCAGAATCGGAATCGGACTTTGATGGGTGAGTTTCTGGGTGTGTTTCGACCCGCTGAATCCGAAAATCCAACCTTTGATGACCAAAAATATGCTTGGAAAAAAGTTATTTCGCATGGTTCGAAAAAGAGATGATCGAAAATATCTGTCTCCAGAATCAAAATCGAACTTTGATGGGTGGGTTCATAGGTGTACTTTGACCCGCTGAATCAAAAAAACCAACCTTTGTTACACGAAAATACACCTGGAAAGAAGTTATTTCGCATGGTACGTAAAAGAGATGATCGAAAATATTTTTTTTCAGAATCAAAATCGGACTTCAATGGGTGAGTTTCTAGGTGTATTTCGACCCGCTGAACCCGAAAATCCAACCACTGATGACCAAAAATATGCTTGGAAAAAAGTTATTCCGCATGGTACGAAAAAGAGATGATCGAAAATATTTTTTTTCAGACTCGGAATCGGACTGTGATGGGTGAGTTTCTAGGTGTATTTCAAACCGCCGAATCCGAAAATCCAACCTTTGATGACCAAAAATATGCTTGGAAAAAAGATATTTCGCATGGTTCGAAAAAGAGATGATCGAAAATATCTGTCTCCAGAATCGAAATCGAACTTTGATGGGTGGGTTCATAGGTGTGTTTTGACTCGCTAGATCCAAAAATCCAACCTTTGTTACACGAAAATACACCTGGAAAGAAGTTATTCCGCATGGTACGAAAAAGAGATGATCGAAAATATTTTTTTTCAGAATCAAAATAGGACTTTGATGGGTGAGCTTCTGGGTGTATTCCGACCCGCTGAATCCGAAAATGCGAACTTTGATGACCAAAAATATGCTTGGAAAGAAGTTATTTCGCACGGTACGAAAAAGAGATGATCGATAATATTTTTTTTCAGAATCAAAATAGGACTTTGATGGGTGAGTTTCTGGGTGTATTTCGACCCGCTGAATCCGAAAATGCGAACTTTGATGACCAAAAATATGCTTGGAAAAAAGTTATTTCGCATGGTACGAAAAAGAGATGATCGAAAATATCTGTCTCCAGAATCGAAATCGAACTTCGATGGGTGGGTTTATAGGTGTATTTTGACCCGCTGAATCCAAAAATCCAACCTTTGTCACACGAAAATACACCTGGAAAGAAGTTATTTCGCATGGTACGAAAAAGAGATAATCGAAAATATTTTTTTTCAGAATCGAAATCGGACTTTAATGGGTGAGTTTCTAGATGTATTTCGACCCACTGAATCCGAAAATCCAACCTCTGATGACCAAAAATATGCTTGGAAAGAAGTTATTTCGCACGGTACGAAAAAGAGATGATCGAAAATATTTTTTTTCAGAATCGGAATCGGACTTTGATGGGTGAGTTTCTAGATGTATTTCGACCCGCTGAATCCGAAAATCCAACCTTTGATGACCAAAAATATCTCGGAAAAAAGTTATTTCGCATGGTTCGGAAAAGAGATGATCGAAAATATCTGTCTCCAGAATCGAAACCGAACTTTGATGGGTGGGTTCATAGATGTACTTTGACCCGCTGAATTAAAAAAACCAACCTTTGTTACATGAAAATACACCTGGAAAGAAGTTATTTCGCATGGTACGTAAAAGAGATGATCGAAAATATTTTTTTTCAGAATCAAAATCGGACTTTAATGGGTGAGTTTCTAGGTGTAATTCGACCCGCTGAATCCGAAAATCCAACCACTGATGACCAAAAATATGCTTGGAAAAAAGTTATTTCGCATGGTACGAAAAAGAGATGATCGAAAATATCTGTCTCCAGAATCGAAATCGAACTTTGATGGGTGGGTTCATAGGTGTGTTTTGACTCGCTAGATCCAAAAATCCAACCTTTGTTACACGAAAATACACCTGGAAAGAAGTTATTCCGCATGGTACGAAAAAGAGATGATCGAAAATATTTTTTTTCAGAATCAAAATCGGACTTTGATGGGTGAGTTTCTAGGTGTATTTCGACCCGCTGATTCCGAAAATGCGAACTTTGATGGCCAAAAATATGCTTGAAAAAAAGTTATTTCGCATGGTACGAAAAAGAGATGATCGAAAATATCTGTCTCCAGAATCGAAATCGAACTTTGATGGGTGGGCTTATAGGTGTATTTTGACCCGCTGAATCCAAAAATCCAACCTTTGTTACACGAAAATACACCTGGAAAGAAGTTATTCCGCATGGTGAGAAAAAGAGATGATCGAAAATATTTTTTTTCAGACTCGGAATCGGACTGTGATGGGTGAGTTTCTAGGTGTATTTCAAACCGCCGAATCCGAAAATCCAACCTTTGATGACCAAAAATATGCTTGGAAAAAAGATATTTCGCATGGTTCGAAAAAGAGATGATCGAAAATATCTGTCTCCGGAATCAAAATCGAACTTTGATGGGTGGGTTCATAGGTGTACTGTGACCCGCTGAATCAAAAAATCCAACCTTTGTCACACGAAAATACACATGGAAAGAAGTTATTCCGCATGGTACGAAAAAGAGATAATCGAAAATATTTTTTTTCAGAATCGAAATCGGACTTTAATGGGTGAGTTTCTAGATGTATTTCGACCCACTGAATCCGAAAATCCAACCTCTGATGACCAAAAATATGCTTGGAAAGAAGTTATTTCGCACGGTACGAAAAAGAGATGATCGAAAATATTTTTTTTCAGAATCGGAATCGGACTTTGATGGGTGAGTTTCTAGATGTATTTCGACCCGCTGAATCCGAAAATCCAACCTTTGATGACCAAAAATATCTCGGAAAAAAGTTATTTCGCATGGTTCGGAAAAGAGATGATCGAAAATATCTGTCTCCAGAATCGAAATCGAACTTTGATGGGTGGGTTCATAGATGTACTTTGACCCGCTGAATTAAAAAAACCAACCTTTGTTACATGAAAATACACCTGGAAAGAAGTTATTTCGCATGGTACGTAAAAGAGATGATCGAAAATATTTTTTTTCAGAATCAAAATCGGACTTTAATGGGTGAGTTTCTAGGTGTATTTCGACCCGCTGAATCCGAAAATCCAACCACTGATGACCAAAAATATGCTTGGAAAAAAGTTATTTCGCATGGTACGAAAAAGAGATGATCGAAAATATCTGTCTCCAGAATCGAAATCGAACTTTGATGGGTGGGTTCATAGGTGTGTTTTGACTCGCTAGATCCAAAAATCCAACCTTTGTTACACGAAAATACACCTGGAAAGAAGTTATTCCGCATGGTACGAAAAAGAGATGATCGAAAATATTTTTTTTCAGAATCAAAATCGGACTTTGATGGGTGAGTTTCTAGGTGTATTTCGACCCGCTGATTCCGAAAATGCGAACTTTGATGGCCAAAAATATGCTTGAAAAAAAGTTATTTCGCATGGTACGAAAAAGAGATGATCGAAAATATCTGTCTCCAGAATCGAAATCGAACTTTGATGGGTGGGCTTATAGGTGTATTTTGACCCGCTGAATCCAAAAATCCAACCTTTGTTACACGAAAATACACCTGGAAAGAAGTTATTCCGCATGGTGAGAAAAAGAGATGATCGAAAATATTTTTTTTCAGACTCGGAATCGGACTGTGATGGGTGAGTTTCTAGGTGTATTTCAAACCGCCGAATCCGAAAATCCAACCTTTGATGACCAAAAATATGCTTGGAAAAAAGATATTTCGCATGGTTCGAAAAAGAGATGATCGAAAATATCTGTCTCCGGAATCAAAATCGAACTTTGATGGGTGGGTTCATAGGTGTACTGTGACCCGCTGAATCAAAAAATCCAACCTTTGTCACACGAAAATACACATGGAAAGAAGTTATTCCGCATGGTACGAAAAAGAGATGATCGAAAATATTTTTTTTCAGAATCGGAATCGGACTTTGATGGGTGAGTTTCTGGGTGTGTTTCGACCCGCTGAATCCGAAAATCCAACCTTTGATGACCAAAAATATGCTTGGAAAAAAGTTATTTCGCATGGTTCGAAAAAGAGATGATCGAAAATATCTGTCTCCAGAATCAAAATCGAACTTTGATGGGTGGGTTCATAGGTGTACTTTGACCCGCTGAATCAAAAAAACCAACCTTTGTTACACGAAAATACACCTGGAAAGAAGTTATTTCGCATGGTACGTAAAAGAGATGATCGAAAATATTTTTTTTCAGAATCAAAATCGGACTTCAATGGGTGAGTTTCTAGGTGTATTTCGACCCGCTGAACCCGAAAATCCAACCACTGATGACCAAAAATATGCTTGGAAAAAAGTTATTCCGCATGGTACGAAAAAGAGATGATCGAAAATATTTTTTTTCAGACTCGGAATCGAACTGTGATGGGTGAGTTTCTAGGTGTATTTCAAACCGCCGAATCCGAAAATCCAACCTTTGATGACCAAAAATATGCTTGGAAAAAAGATATTTCGCATGGTTCGGAAAAGAGATGATCGAAAATATCTGTCCCCAGAATCAAAATCGAACTTTGATGGGTGGGTTCATAGGTGTACTTTGACCCGCTGAATTAAAAAAACCAACCTTTGTTACATGAAAATACACCTGGAAAGAAGTTATTTCGCATGGTACGTAAAAGAGATGATCGAAAATATTTTTTTTCAGAATTAAAATCGGACTTCAATGGGTGAGTTTCTAGGTGTATTTCGACCCGCTGAATCCGAAAATCCAACCACTGATGACCAAAAATATGCTTGGAAAAAAGTTATTTCGCATGGTACGAAAAAGAGATGATCGAAAATATCTGTCTCCAGAATCGAAATCGAACTTTGATGGGTGGGTTCGTAGGTGTGTTTTGACTCGCTAGATCCAAAAATCCAACCTTTGTTACACGAAAATACACCTGGAAAGAAGTTATTCCGCATGGTACGAAAAAGAGATGATCGAAAATATTTTTTTTCAGAATCAAAATCGGACTTTGATGGGTGAGTTTCTAGGTGTATTCCGACCCGCTGATTCCGGAAATGCGAACTTTGATGACCAAAAATATGCTTGAAAAAAAGTTATTTCGCATGGTACGAAAAAGAGATGATCGAAAATATCTGTCTCCAGAATCGAAATCGAACTTTGATGGGTGGGCTTATAGGTGTATTTTGACCCGCTGAATCCAAAAATCCAACCTTTGTTACACGAAAATACACCTGGAAAGAAGTTATTCCGCATGGTGAGAAAAAGAGATGATCGAAAATATTTTTTTTCAGACTCGGAATCGGACTGTGATGGGTGAGTTTCTAGGTGTATTTCAAACCGCCGAATCCGAAAATCCAACCTTTGATGACCAAAAATATGCTTGGAAAAAAGATATTTCGCATGGTTCGAAAAAGAGATGATCGAAAATATCTGTCTCCAGAATCAAAATCGAACTTTGATGGGTGGGTTCATAGGTGTACTTTGACCCGCTGAATCAAAAAATCCAACCTTTGTCACACGAAAATACACCTGGAAAGAAGTTATTCCGCATGGTACGAAAAAGAGATGATCGAAAATATTTTTTTTCAGAATCGGAATCGGACTTTGATGGGTGAGTTTCTGGGTGTGTTTCGACCCGCTGAATCCAAAAATCCAACCTTTGTTACACGAAAATACACCTGGAAAGAAGTTATTCCGCATGGTACGAAAAAGAGATGATCGAAAATATTTTTTTTCAGAATCAAAATCGGACTTTGATGGGTGAGTTTCTAGGTGTATTCCGACCCGCTGAATCCGAAAATACGAACTTTGATGACCAAAAATATGCTTGGAAAAAAGTTACTCCGCATGGTACGAAAAAGAGATGATCGAAAATATTTTTTGTCAGGATCAAAATCGGACTTTGATGGGTGAGTTTCTGGGTGTAATTCGACCCGCTGAATCCGAAAATCCAACCTCTGATGACCAAAAATATGCTTGGAAAAAAGTTATTTCGCATGGTTCGAAAAAGAGATGATCGAAAATATCTGTCTCCAGAATCAGAATCGAACTTTGATGGGTGGGTTCATAGGTGTACTTTGACCCGCTGAATCAAAAAAACCAACCTTCGTTACACGAAAATACACCTGGAAAGAAGTTATTTCGCATGGTACGTAAAAGAGATGATCGAAAATATTTTTTTTCAGAATCAAAATCGGACTTCAATGGGTGAGTTTCTAGGTGTATTTCGACCCGCTGAATCCGAAAATCCAACCACTGATGACCAAAAATATGCTTGGAAAAAAGTTATTTCGCATGGTACGAAAAAGAGATGATCGAAAATATCTGTCTCCAGAATCGAAATCGAACTTTGATGGGTGGGTTCATAGGTGTGTTTTGACTCGCTGGATCCAAAAATCCAACCTTTGTTACACGAAAATACACCTGGAAAGAAGTTATTCCGCATGGTACGAAAAAGAGATGATCGAAAATATTTTTTTTCAGAATCAAAATCGGACTTTGATGGGTGAGTTTCTAGGTGTATTTCGACCCGCTGATTCCGAAAATGCGAACTTTGATGACCAAAAATATGCTTGAAAAAAAGTTATTTCGCATGGTACGAAAAAGAGATGATCGAAAATATCTGTCTCCAGAATCGAAATCGAACTTTGATGGGTGGGCTTATAGGTGTATTTTGACCCGCTGAATCCAAAAATCCAACCTTTGTTACACGAAAATACACCTGGAAAGAAGTTATTCCGCATGGTGAGAAAAAGAGATGATCGAAAATATTTTTTTTCAGACTCGGAATCGGACTGTGATGGGTGAGTTTCTAGGTGTATTTCAAACCGCCGAATCCGAAAATCCAACCTTTGATGACCAAAAATATGCTTGGAAAAAAGATATTTCGCATGGTTCGAAAAAGAGATGATCGAAAATATCTGTCTCCAAAATCAAAATCGAACTTTGATGGGTGGGTTCATAGGTGTACTTTGACCCGCTGAATCAAAAAATCCAACCTTTGTCACACGAAAATACACCTGGAAAGAAGTTATTCCGCATGGTACGAAAAAGAGATGATCGAAAATATTTTTTTTCAGAATCGGAATCGGACTTTGATGGGTGAGTTTCTGGGTGTGCTTCGACCCGCTGAATCCAAAAATCCAACCTTTGTTACACGAAAATACACCTGGAAAGAAGTTATTCCGCATGGTACGAAAAAGAGATGATCGAAAATATTTTTTTTCAGAATCAAAATCGGACTTTGATGGGTGAGTTTCTAGGTGTATTCCGACCCGCTGAATCCGAAAATACGAACTTTGATGACCAAAAATATGCTTGGAAAAAAGTTATTCCGCATGGTACGAAAAAGAGATGATCGAAAATATCTGTCTCCAGAATCGAAATCGAACTTTGATGGGTGGGTTTATAGGTGTATTTTGACCCGCTGAATTCAAAAATCCAACCTTTGTTACACGACAATACACCCCGAAAGAAGTTATTTCGCATGGTACGAAAAAGAGATGATCGAAAATATTTTTTTTCAGAATCAAAATCGGACTTTAAATGGTGAGTTTCTAGGTGTATTCCGACCCGCTGAATCCGAAAATCCAAACTCCGATGACCAAAAATATGCTTGGAAAAAAGTTATTCCGCATGGTACGAAAAAGAGATGATCGAAAATATTTTTTTTCAGAATCAAAATCGGACTTTGATGGGTGAGTTTCTAGGTGTATTTCGACCCGCTGATTCCGAAAATGCGAACTTTGATGGCCAAAAATATGCTTGAAAAAAAGTTATTTCGCATGGTACGAAAAAGAGATGATCGAAAATATCTGTCTCCAGAATCGAAATCGAACTTTGATGGGTGGGCTTATAGGTGTATTTTGACCCGCTGAATCCAAAAATCCAACCTTTGTTACACGAAAATACACCTGGAAAGAAGTTATTCCGCATGGTGAGAAAAAGAGATGATCGAAAATATTTTTTTTCAGACTCGGAATCGGACTGTGATGGGTGAGTTTCTAGGTGTATTTCAAACCGCCGAATCCGAAAATCCAACCTTTGATGACCAAAAATATGCTTGGAAAAAAGATATTTCGCATGGTTCGAAAAAGAGATGATCGAAAATATCTGTCTCCGGAATCAAAATCGAACTTTGATGGGTGGGTTCATAGGTGTACTGTGACCCGCTGAATCAAAAAATCCAACCTTTGTCACACGAAAATACACATGGAAAGAAGTTATTCCGCATGGTACGAAAAAGAGATGATCGAAAATATTTTTTTTCAGAATCGGAATCGGACTTTGATGGGTGAGTTTCTGGGTGTGTTTCGACCCGCTGAATCCGAAAATCCAACCTTTGATGACCAAAAATATGCTTGGAAAAAAGTTATTTCGCATGGTTCGAAAAAGAGATGATCGAAAATATCTGTCTCCAGAATCAAAATCGAACTTTGATGGGTGGGTTCATAGGTGTACTTTGACCCGCTGAATCAAAAAAACCAACCTTTGTTACACGAAAATACACCTGGAAAGAAGTTATTTCGCATGGTACGTAAAAGAGATGATCGAAAATATTTTTTTTCAGAATCAAAATCGGACTTCAATGGGTGAGTTTCTAGGTGTATTTCGACCCGCTGAACCCGAAAATCCAACCACTGATGACCAAAAATATGCTTGGAAAAAAGTTATTCCGCATGGTACGAAAAAGAGATGATCGAAAATATTTTTTTTCAGACTCGGAATCGAACTGTGATGGGTGAGTTTCTAGGTGTATTTCAAACCGCCGAATCCGAAAATCCAACCTTTGATGACCAAAAATATGCTTGGAAAAAAGATATTTCGCATGGTTCGGAAAAGAGATGATCGAAAATATCTGTCCCCAGAATCAAAATCGAACTTTGATGGGTGGGTTCATAGGTGTGTTTTGACTCGCTAGATCCAAAAATCCAACCTTTGTTACACGAAAATACACCTGGAAAGAAGTTATTCCGCATGGTACGAAAAAGAGATGATCGAAAATATTTTTTTTCAGAATCAAAATCGGACTTTGATGGGTGAGTTTCTAGGTGTATTCCGACCCGCTGATTCCGGAAATGCGAACTTTGATGACCAAAAATATGCTTGAAAAAAAGTTATTTCGCATGGTACGAAAAAGAGATGATCGAAAATATCTGTCTCCAGAATCGAAATCTAACTTTGATGGGTGGGCTTATAGGTGTATTTTGACCCGCTGAATCCAAAAATCCAACCTTTGTTACACGAAAATACACCTGGAAAGAAGTTATTCCGCATGGTGAGAAAAAGAGATGATCGAAAATATTTTTTTTCAGACTCGGAATCGGACTGTGATGGGTGAGTTTCTAGGTGTATTTCAAACCGCCGAATCCGAAAATCCAACCTTTGATGACCAAAAATATGCTTGGAAAAAAGATATTTCGCATGGTTCGAAAAAGAGGTGATCGAAAATATCTGTCTCCAGAATCAAAATCGAACTTTGATGGGTGGGTTCATAGGTGTACTTTGACCCGCTGAATCAAAAAATCCAACCTTTGTCACACGAAAATACACCTGGAAAGAAGTTATTCCGCATGGTACGAAAAAGAGATGATCGAAAATATTTTTTTTCAGAATCGGAATCGGACTTTGATGGGTGAGTTTCTGGGTGTGTTTCGACCCGCTGAATCCAAAAATCCAACCTTTGTTACACGAAAATACACCTGGAAAGAAGTTATTCCGCATGGTACGAAAAAGAGATGATCGAAAATATTTTTTTTCAGAATCAAAATCGGACTTTGATGGGTGAGTTTCTAGGTGTATTCCGACCCGCTGAATCCGAAAATACGAACTTTGATGACCAAAAATATGCTTGGAAAAAAGTTACTCCGCATGGTACGAAAAAGAGATGATCGAAAATATTTTTTTTCAGGATCAAAATCGGACTTTGATGGGTGAGTTTCTGGGTGTAATTCGACCCGCTGAATCCGAAAATCCAACCTCTGATGACCAAAAATATGCTTGGAAAAAAGTTATTTCGCATGGTTCGAAAAAGAGATGATCGAAAATATCTGTCTCCAGAATCAGAATCGAACTTTGATGGGTGGGTTCATAGGTGTACTTTGACCCGCTGAATCAAAAAAACCAACCTTCGTTACACGAAAATACACCTGGAAAGAAGTTATTTCGCATGGTACGTAAAAGAGATGATCGAAAATATTTTTTTTCAGAATCAAAATCGGACTTCAATGGGTGAGTTTCTAGGTGTATTTCGACCCGCTGAATCCGAAAATCCAACCACTGATGACCAAAAATATGCTTGGAAAAAAGTTATTTCGCATGGTACGAAAAAGAGATGATCGAAAATATCTGTCTCCAGAATCGAAATCGAACTTTGATGGGTGGGTTCATAGGTGTGTTTTGACTCGCTGGATCCAAAAATCCAACCTTTGTTACACGAAAATACACCTGGAAAGAAGTTATTCCGCATGGTACGAAAAAGAGATGATCGAAAATATTTTTTTTCAGAATCAAAATCGGACTTTGATGGGTGAGTTTCTAGGTGTATTTCGACCCGCTGATTCCGAAAATGCGAACTTTGATGACCAAAAATATGCTTGAAAAAAAGTTATTTCGCATGGTACGAAAAAGAGATGATCGAAAATATCTGTCTCCAGAATCGAAATCGAACTTTGATGGGTGGGCTTATAGGTGTATTTTGACCCGCTGAATCCAAAAATCCAACCTTTGTTACACGAAAATACACCTGGGAAGAAGTTATTCCGCATGGTGAGAAAAAGAGATGATCGAAAATATTTTTTTTCAGACTCGGAATCGGACTGTGATGGGTGAGTTTCTAGGTGTATTTCAAACCGCCGAATCCGAAAATCCAACCTTTGATGACCAAAAATATGCTTGGAAAAAAGATATTTCGCATGGTTCGAAAAAGAGATGATCGAAAATATCTGTCTCCAGAATCAAAATCGAACTTTGATGGGTGGGTTCATAGGTGTACTTTGACCCGCTGAATCAAAAAATCCAACCTTTGTCACACGAAAATACACCTGGAAAGAAGTTATTCCGCATGGTACGAAAAAGAGATGATCGAAAATATTTTTTTTCAGAATCGGAATCGGACTTTGATGGGTGAGTTTCTGGGTGTGATTCGACCCGCTGAATCCAAAAATCCAACCTTTGTTACACGAAAATACACCTGGAAAGAAGTTATTCCGCATGGTACGAAAAAGAGATGATCGAAAATATTTTTTTTCAGAATCAAAATCGGACTTTGATGGGTGAGTTTCTAGGTGTATTCCGACCCGCTGAATCCGAAAATACGAACTTTGATGACCAAAAATATGCTTGGAAAAAAGTTATTCCGCATGGTACGAAAAAGAGATGATCGAAAATATCTGTCTCCAGAATCGAAATCGAACTTTGATGGGTGGGTTTATAGGTGTATTTTGACCCGCTGAATTCAAAAATCCAACCTTTGTTACACGACAATACACCCCGAAAGAAGTTATTTCGCATGGTACGAAAAAGAGATGATCGAAAATATTTTTTTTCAGAATCAAAATCGGACTTTAAATGGTGAGTTTCTAGGTGTATTCCGACCCGCTGAATCCGAAAATCCAAACTCCGATGACCAAAAATATGCTTGGAAAAAAGTTATTCCGCATGGTACGAAAAAGAGATGATCGAAAATATTTTTTTTCAGGATCAAAATCGGACTTTGATGGGTGAGTTTCTGGGTGTATTTCGACCCGCTGAATCCGAAAATCCGAACTCTGATGACCAAAAATATGCTTGGAAAAAAGTTATTTCGCATGGTTAGAAAAAGAGATGATCGAAAATATCTGTCTGCAGAATCAGAATCGAACTTTGATGGGTGGGTTCATAGGTGTACTTTGACCCGCTGAATCAAAAAAACCAACCTTCGTTACACGAAAATACACCTGGAAAGAAGTTATTTCGCATGGTACGTAAAAGAGATGATCGAAAATATTTTTTTTCAGAATCAAAATCGGACTTCAATGGGTGAGTTTCTAGGTGTATTTCGACCCGCTGAATCCGAAAATCCAACCTCTGATGACCAAAAATATGCTTGGAAAAAAGTTATTGCGCATGGTACGAAAAAGAGATGATCGAAAATATCTGTCTCCAGAATCGGAATCGAACTTTGATGGGTGGGTTTATAGGTGTATTTTGACCCGCTGAATCCGAAAATCTAACCTTTGTTACAGGAAAATACACCTGGAACGTAGTTATTCCGCATGGTACGAAAAAGAGATGATCGAAAATATTTTTTTTCAGAATCAAAATCGGACTTTAATGGGTGAGTTTCTAGGTGTATTTCGACCCACTGAATCCGGAAATCCAACCTCTGATGACCAAAAATATGCTTGGAAAGAAGTTATTTCGCACGGTACGAAAAAGAGATGATCGAAAATATTTTTTTTCAGAATCAAAATCGAACTTTGATGGGTGGGTTCATAGGTGTATTTTGACCCGCTGAATCCAAAAATCCAACCTTTGTTACACGAAAATACACCTGGAAAGAAGTTATATCGCATGGTACGAAAAAGAGATGATCGAAAATATTTTTTTTCAGAATCAAAATCGGACTTTAATGGGTGAGTTTCTAGGTGTATTTCGACCGACTGAATCCGAAAATCCAACCTCTGATGACCAAAAATATGCTTGGAAAGAAGTTATTTCGCACGGTACGAAAAAGAGATGATCGAAAATATTTTTTTTCAGAATCGGAATCGGACTTTGATGGGTGAGTTTCTAGGTGTATTCCGACCCGCTGAATCCGAAAATCCTAACTTTGATGACCAAAAATATGCTTGGAAAAAAGTTATTCCGCATGGTACGAAAAAGAGATGATCGAAAATATTTTTTTTCAGGATCAAAATCGGACTTTGATGGGTGAGTTTCTTGGTGTATTTCGACCCGCTAAATCCGAAAATCCAACCTTTGATGACCGAAAATATGCTTGGAAAAAAGTTATTTTGCATGGTACGAAAAAGAGATGATTGAAATTATCTCTCTCCAGAATCAAAATCGAACTGTGATGGGTGGGTTCATAGGTGTATTTTGACCCGCTGAATCCAAAAATCCAACCTTTGTTACACGAAAATACACCCGGAAAGAAGTTATTCCGCATGGTACGAAAAAGAGATGATCGAAAATATTTTTTTTCAGAATCAAAATCGGACTTTAATGGGTGAGTTTCTAGGTGTATTCCGACCCGCTGAATCCGAAAATCCAACCTCTGATGACCAAAAATATGCTTGGAAAAAAGTTATTTCGCATGGTTCGAAAAAGAGATGATCGAAAGTATCTGTCTCCAGAATCAAAATCGAACTTTGATGGGTGGGTTCATAGGTGTATTTTGACCCGCTGAATCCAAAAATCCAACCTGTGTTACACGAAAATACACCTGGAAAGAAGTTATTCCGCATGGTACGAAAAAGAGATGATCGAAAATATTTTTGTTCAGAATCAAAATCGAACTTTAATGGGTGAGTTTCTAGGTGTATTCCGACCCGCTGAATCCGAAAATCCAACCTCTGATGACCAAAAATATGCTTGGAAAAAAGTTATTTCGCATGGTTCGAAAAAGAGATGATCGAAAATATCTGTCTCCAGAATCAGAATCGAACTTTGATGGGTGGGTTCATAGGTGTACTTTGACCCGCTGAATCAAAAAAACCAACCTTCGTTACACGAAAATACACCTGGAAAGAAGTTATTTCGCATGGTACGTAAAAGAGATGATCGAAAATATTTTTTTTCAGAATCAAAATCGGACTTCAATGGGTGAGTTTCTAGGTGTATTTCGACCCGCTGAATCCGAAAATCCAACCTCTGATGACCAAAAATATGCTTGGAAAAAAGTTATTGCGCATGGTACGAAAAAGAGATGATCGAAAATATCTGTCTCCAGAATCGGAATCGAACTTTGATGGGTGGGTTTATAGGTGTATTTTGACCCGCTGAATCCGAAAATCTAACCTTTGTTACAGAAAAATACACCTGGAACGAAGTTATTCCGCATGGTACGAAAAAGAGATGATCGAAAATATTTTTTTTCAGAATCAAAATCGGACTTTAATGGGTGAGTTTCTAGGTGTATTTCGACCCACTGAATCCGGAAATCCAACCTCTGATGACCAAAAATATGCTTGGAAAGAAGTTATTTCGCACGGTACGAAAAAGAGATGATCGAAAATATTTTTTTTCAGAATCAAAATAGGACTTGGATGGGTGAGTTTCTGGGTGTATTCCGACCCGCTGAATCCGAAAATGCGAACTTTGATGACCAAAAATATGCTTGGAAAAAAGTTATTTCGCATGGTACGAAAAAGAGATGATCGAAAATATCTGTCTCCAGAATCGAAATCGAACTTTGATGGGCGGGTTTATAGGTGTATTTTGACCCGCTGAATCCAAAAATGCAACCTTTGTTACACGAAAATACACCTGGAAAGAAGTTATTTCGCATGGTACGAAAAAGAGATGATCGAAAATATTTTTTTTCAGAATCGAAATCGTACTTTAATGGGTGAGTTTCTAGGTGTATTTCGACCCACTGAATCCGAAAATCCAACCTCTGATGACCAAAAATATGCTTGGAAAGAAGTTATTTCGCATGGTTCGAAAAAGAGATGATCGAAAATATCTGTCTCCAGAATCAGAATCGAACTTTGATGGGTGGGTTCATAGGTGTACTTTGACCCGCTGAATCAAAAAAACCAACCTTCGTTACACGAAAATACACCTGGAAAGAAGTTATTCCGCATGGTACGAAAAAGAGATGATCGAAAATATTTTTGTTCAGAATCAAAATCGAACTTTAATGGGTGAGTTTCTAGGTGTATTCCGACCCGCTGAATCCGAAAATCCAACCTCTGATGACCAAAAATATGCTTGGAAAAAAGTTATTTCGCATGGTTCGAAAAAGAGATGATCGAAAATATCTGTCTCCAGAATCAGAATCGAACTTTGATGGGTGGGTTCATAGGTGTACTTTGACCCGCTGAATCAAAAAAACCAACCTTCGTTACACGAAAATACACCTGGAAAGAAGTTATTTCGCATGGTACGTAAAAGAGATGATCGAAAATATTTTTTTTCAGAATCAAAATCGGACTTCAATGGGTGAGTTTCTAGGTGTATTTCGACCCGCTGAATCCGAAAATCCAACCTCTGATGACCAAAAATATGCTTGGAAAAAAGTTATTGCGCATGGTACGAAAAAGAGATGATCGAAAATATCTGTCTTCAGAATCGGAATCGAACTTTGATGGGTGAGTTTATAGGTGTATTTTGACCCGCTGAATCCGAAAATCTAACCTTTGTTACAGAAAAATACACCTGGAACGAAGTTATTCCGCATGGTACGAAAAAGAGATGATCGAAAATATTTTTTTTCAGAATCAAAATCGGACTTTAATGGGTGAGTTTCTAGGTGTATTTCGACCCACTGAATCCGGAAATCCAACATCTGATGACCAAAAATATGCTTGGAAAGAAGTTATTTCGCACGGTACGAAAAAGAGATGATCGGAAATATTTTTTTTCAGAATCAAAATAGGACTTTGATGGGTGAGTTTCTGGGTGTATTCCGACCCGCTGAATCCGAAAATGCGAACTTTGATGACCAAAAATATGCTTGGAAAAAAGTTATTTCGCATGGTACGAAAAAGAGATGATCGAAAATATCTGTCTCCAGAATCGAAATCGAACTTTGATGGGCGGGTTTATAGGTGTATTTTGACCCGCTGAATCCAAAAATGCAACCTTTGTTACACGAAAATACACCTGGAAAGAAGTTATTTTGCATGGTACGAAAAAGAGATGATCGAAAATATTTTTTTTCAGAATCGAAATCGTACTTTAATGGGTGAGTTTCTAGGTGTATTTCGACCCACTGAATCCGAAAATCCAACCTCTGATGACCAAAAATATGCTTGGAAAGAAGTTATTTCGCACGGTACGAAAAAGAGATGATCGAAAATATTTTTTTTCAGAATCGGAATCGGACTTTGATGGGTGAGTTTCTAGGTGTATTTCGACCCGCTGAATACGAAAATCCAACCTTTGATGACCAAAAATATGCTTGGAAAGAAGTTATTTCGCATGGTTCGAAAAAGAGATGATCGAAAATATCTGTCTCCAGAATCAAAATCGAACTTTGATGGGTGGGTTCATAGGTGTATTTTGACCCGCTGAATCCAAAAATCCAACCTTTGTTACACGAAAATACACCTGGAAAGAAGTTATTTCGCATGGTACGAAAAAGAGATGATCGAAAATATTTTTTTTCAGAATCAAAATCGGACTTTAATGGGTGAGTTTCTAGGTGTATTTCGACCCACTGAATCCGAAAATCCAACCTCTGATGACCAAAAATATGCTTGGAAAGAAGTTATTTCGCACGGTACGAAAAAGAGATGATCGAAAATATTTTTTTTCAGAATCGAAATCGTACTTTAATGGGTGAGTTTCTAGGTGTATTTCGACCCACTGAATCCGAAAATCCAACCTCTGATGACCAAAAATATGCTTGGAAAGAAGTTATTTCGCACGGTACGAAAAAGAGATGATCGAAAATATTTTTATTCAGAATCGGAATCGGACTTTGATGGGTGAGTTTCTAGGTGTATTTCGACCCGCTGAATACGAAAATCCAACCTTTGATGACCAAAAATATGCTTGGAAAGAAGTTATTTCGCATGGTTCGAAAAAGAGATGATCGAAAATATCTGTCTCCAGAATCAAAATCGAACTTTGATGGGTGGGTTCATAGGTGTATTTTGACCCGCTGAATCCAAAAATCCAACCTTTGTTACACGAAAATACACCTGGAAAGAAGTTATTTCGCATGGTACGAAAAAGAGATGATCGAAAATATTTTTTTTCAGAATCAAAATCGGACTTTAATGGGTGAGTTTCTAGGTGTATTTCGACCCACTGAATCCGAAAATCCAACCTCTGATGACCAAAAATATGCTTGGAAAGAAGTTATTTCGCACGGTACGAAAAAGAGATGATCGAAAATATTTTTTTTCAGAATCGGAATCGGACTTTGATGGGTGAGTTTCTAGGTGTATTCCGACCCGCTGAATCCGAAAATCCTAACTGTGATGACCAAAAATATGCTTGGAAAAAAGTTATTCCGCATGGTACGAAAAAGAGATGATCGAAAATATTTTTTTTCAGGATCAAAATCCGACTTTGATGGGTGAGTTTCTGGGTGTATTTCGACCCGCTAAATCCGAAAATCCAACCTTTGATGGCCGAAAATATGCTTGGAAAAAAGTTATTTCGCATGGTACGAAAAAGAGATGATTGAAATTATCTCTCTCCAGAATCAAAATCGAACTGTGATGGGTGGGTTCATAGGTGTATTTTGACCCGCTGAATCCAAAAATCCAACCTTTGTTACACGAAAATACACCCGGAAAGAAGTTATTCCGCATGGTACGAAAAAGAGATGATCGAAAATATTTTTTTTCAGAATCGGAATCGGACTTTGATGGGTGAGTTTCTAGGTGTATTCCGACCCGCTGAATCCGAAAATCCTAACTGTGATGACCAAAAATATGCTTGGAAAAAAGTTATTGCGCATGGTACGAAAAAGAGATGATCGAAAATATCTGTCTCCAGAATCGGAATCGAACTTTGATGGGTGGGTTTATAGGTGTATTTTGACCCGCTCAATCCGAAAATCTAACCTTTGTTACAGGAAAATACACCTGGAACGAAGTTATTCCGCATGGTACGAAAAAGAGATGATCGAAAATATTTTTTTTCAGAATCAAAATAGGACTTCGATGGGTGAGTTTCTGGGTGTATTCCGACCCGCTGAATCCGAAAATGCGAACTTTGATGACCAAAAATATGCTTGGAAAAAAGTTATTTCGCATGGTACGAAAAAGAGATGATCGAAAATATCTGTCTCCAGAATCGAAATCGAACTTTGATGGGCGGGTTTATAGGTGTATTTTGACCCGCTGAATCCAAAAATGCAACCTTTGTTACACGAAAATACACCTGGAAAGAAGTTATTTCGCATGGTACGAACAAGAGATGATCGAAAATATTTTTTTTCAGAATCGAAATCGTACTTTAATGGGTGAGTTTCTAGGTGTATTTCGACCCACTGAATCCGAAAATCCAACCTCTGATGACCAAAAATATGCTTGGAAAGAAGTTATTTCGCACGGTACGAAAAAGAGATGATCGAAAATATTTTTTTTCAGAATCGGAATCGGACTTTGATGGGTGAGTTTCTAGGTGTATTTCGACCCGCTGAATACGAAAATCCAACCTTTGATGACCAAAAATATGCTTGGAAAAAAGTTATTTCGCATGGTTCGAAAAAGAGATGATCGAAAATATCTGTCTCCAGAATCAAAATCGAACTTTGATGGGTGGGTTCATAGGTGTATTTTGACCCGCTGAATCCAAAAATCCAACCTTTGTTACACGAAAATACACCTGGAAAGAAGTTATTTCGCATGGTACGAAAAAGAGATGATCGAAAATATTTTTTTTCAGAATCAAAATCGGACTTTAATGGGTGAGTTTCTAGGTGTATTTCGACCCACTGAATCCGAAAATCCAACCTCTGATGACCAAAAATATGCTTGGAAAGAAGTTATTTCGCACGGTACGAAAAAGAGATGATCGAAAATATTTTTTTTCAGAATCGGAATCGGACTTTGATGGGTGAGTTTCTAGGTGTATTCCGACCCGCTGAATCCGAAAATCCTAACTTTGATGACCAAAAGTATGCTTGGAAAAAAGTTATTCCGCATGGTACGAAAAAGAGATGATCGAAAATATTTTTTTTCAGGATCAAAATCGGACTTTGATGGGTGAGTTTCTGGGTGTATTTCGACCCGCTAAATCCGAAAATCCAACCTTTGATGACCGAAAATATGCTTGGAAAAAAGTTATTTCGCATGGTACGAAAAAGAGATGATTGAAATTATCTCTCTCCAGAATCAAAATCGAACTGTGATGGGTGGGTTCATAGGTGTATTTTGACCCGCTGAATCCAAAAATCCAACCTTTGTTACACGAAAATACACCCGGAAAGAAGTTATTCCGCATGGTACGAAAAAGAGATGATCGAAAATATTTTTTTTCAGAATCAAAATCGGACTTTAATGGGTGAGTTTCTAGGTGTATTCCGACCCGCTGAATCCGAAAATCCAACCTCTGATGACCAAAAATATGCTTGGAAAAAAGTTATTTCGCATGGTTCGAAAAAGAGATGATCGAAAGTATCTGTCTCCAGAATCAAAATCGAACTTTGATGGGTGAGTTCATAGGTGTATTTTGACCCGCTGAATCCAAAAATCCAACCTTTGTTACACGAAAATACACCTGGAAAGAAGTTATTCCGCATGGTACGAAAAAGAGATGATCGAAAATATTTTTGTTCAGAATCAAAATCGAACTTTAATGGGTGAGTTTCTAGGTGTATTCCGACCCGCTGAATCCGAAAATCCAACCTCTGATGACCAAAAATATGCTTGGAAAAAAGTTATTTCGCATGGTTCGAAAAAGAGATGATCGAAAATATCTGTCTCCAGAATCAGAATCGAACTTTGATGGGTGGGTTCATAGGTGTACTTTGACCCGCTGAATCAAAAAAACCAACCTTCGTTACACGAAAATACACCTGGAAAGAAGTTATTCCGCATGGTACGAAAAAGAGATGATCGAAAATATTTTTGTTCAGAATCAAAATCGAACTTTAATGGGTGAGTTTCTAGGTGTATTCCGACCCGCTGAATCCGAAAATCCAACCTCTGATGACCAAAAATATGCTTGGAAAAAAGTTATTGCGCATGGTACGAAAAAGAGATGATCGAAAATATCTGTCTCCAGAATCAGAATCGAACTTTGATGGGTGGGTTCATAGGTGTACTTTGACCCGCTGAATCAAAAAAACCAACCTTCGTTACACGAAAATACACCTGGAAAGAAGTTATTCCGCATGGTACGAAAAAGAGATGATCGAAAATATTTTTGTTCAGAATCAAAATCGAACTTTAATGGGTGAGTTTCTAGGTGTATTCCGACCCGCTGAATCCGAAAATCCAACCTCTGATGACCAAAAATATGCTTGGAAAAAAGTTATTTCTCATGGTTCGAAAAAGAGATGATCGAAAATATCTGTCTCCAGAATCAGAATCGAACTTTGATGGGTGGGTTCATAGGTGTACTTTGACCCGCTGAATCAAAAAAACCAACCTTCGTTACACGAAAATACACCTGGAAAGAAGTTATTTCGCATGGTACGTAAAAGAGATGATCGAAAATATTTTTTTTCAGAATCAAAATCGGACTTCAATGGGTGAGTTTCTAGGTGTATTTCGACCCGCTGAATCCGAAAATCCAACCTCTGATGACCAAAAATATGCTTGGAAAAAAGTTATTGCGCATGGTACGAAAAAGAGATGATCGAAAATATCTGTCTTCAGAATCGGAATCGAACTTTGATGGGTGAGTTTATAGGTGTATTTTGACCCGCTGAATCCGAAAATCTAACCTTTGTTACAGAAAAATACACCTGGAACGAAGTTATTCCGCATGGTACGAAAAAGAGATGATCGAAAATATTTTTTTTCAGAATCGAAATCGGACTTTAATGGGTGAGTTTCTAGGTGTATTTCGACCCACTGAATCCGGAAATCCAACATCTGATGACCAAAAATATGCTTGGAAAGAAGTTATTTCGCACGGTACGAAAAAGAGATGATCGGAAATATTTTTTTTCAGAATCAAAATAGGACTTTGATGGGTGAGTTTCTGGGTGTATTCCGACCCGCTGAATCCGAAAATGCGAACTTTGATGACCAAAAATATGCTTGGAAAAAAGTTATTTCGCATGGTACGAAAAAGAGATGATCGAAAATATCTGTCTCCAGAATCGAAATCGAACTTTGATGGGCGGGTTTATAGGTGTATTTTGACCCGCTGAATCCAAAAATGCAACCTTTGTTACACGAAAATACACCTGGAAAGAAGTTATTTCGCATGTTACGAAAAAGAGATGATCGAAAATATTTTTTTTCAGAATCAAAATCGGACTTTAATGGGTGAGTTTCTAGGTGTATTTCGACCCACTGAATCCGAAAATCCAACCTCTGATGACCAAAAATATGCTTGGAAAGAAGTTATTTCGCACGGTACGAAAAAGAGATGATCGAAAATATTTTTTTTCAGAATCGGAATCGGACTTTGATGGGTGAGTTTCTAGGTGTATTCCGACCCGCTGAATCCGAAAATCCTAACTTTGATGACCAAAAGTATGCTTGGAAAAAAGTTATTCCGCATGGTACGAAAAGAGATGATCGAAAATATTTTTTTTCAGGATCAAAATCGGACTTTGATGGGTGAGTTTCTGGGTGTATTTCGACCCGCTAAATCCGAAAATCCAACCTTTGATGACCGAAAATATGCTTGGAAAAAAGTTATTTCGCATGGTACGAAAAAGAGATGATTGAAATTATCTCTCTCCAGAATCAAAATCGAACTGTGATGGGTGGGTTCATAGGTGTATTTTGACCCGCTGAATCCAAAAATCCAACCTTTGTTACACGAAAATACACCCGGAAAGAAGTTATTCCGCATGGTACGAAAAAGAGATGATCGAAAATATTTTTTTTCAGAATCAAAATCGGACTTTAATGGGTGAGTTTCTAGGTGTATTCCGACCCGCTGAATCCGAAAATCCAACCTCTGATGACCAAAAATATGCTTGGAAAAAAGTTATTTCGCATGGTTCGAAAAAGAGATGATCGAAAGTATCTGTCTCCAGAATCAAAATCGAACTTTGATGGGTGAGTTCATAGGTGTATTTTGACCCGCTGAATCCAAAAATCCAACCTTTGTTACACGAAAATACACCTGGAAAGAAGTTATTCCGCATGGTACGAAAAAGAGATGATCGAAAATATTTTTGTTCAGAATCAAAATCGAACTTTAATGGGTGAGTTTCTAGGTGTATTCCGACCCGCTGAATCCGAAAATCCAACCTCTGATGACCAAAAATATGCTTGGAAAAAAGTTATTTCGCATGGTTCGAAAAAGAGATGATCGAAAATATCTGTCTCCAGAATCAGAATCGAACTTTGATGGGTGGGTTCATAGGTGTACTTTGACCCGCTGAATCAAAAAACCAACCTTCGTTACACGAAAATACACCTGGAAAGAAGTTATTCCGCGTGGTACGAAAAAGAGATGATCGAAAATATTTTTGTTCAGAATCAAAATCGAACTTTAATGGGTGAGTTTCTAGGTGTATTCCGACCCGCTGAATCCGAAAATCCAACCTCTGATGACCAAAAATATGCTTGGAAAAAAGTTATTGCGCATGGTACGAAAAGAGATGATCGAAAATATCTGTCTCCAGAATCAGAATCGAACTTTGATGGGTGGGTTCATAGGTGTACTTTGACCCGCTGAATCAAAAAAACCAACCTTCGTTACACGAAAATACACCTGGAAAGAAGTTATTCCGCATGGTACGAAAAAGAGATGATCGAAAATATTTTTGTTCAGATCAAAATAGGACTTTGATGGGTGAGTTTCTGGGTGTATTCCGACCCGCTGAATCCGAAAATGCGAACTTTGATGACCAAAAATATGCTTGGAAAAAAGTTATTTCGCATGGTACGAAAAAGAGATGATCGAAAATATCTGTCTCCAGAATCGAAATCGAACTTTGATGGGCGGGTTTATAGGTGTATTTTGACCCGCTGAATCCAAAAATGCAACCTTTGTTACACGAAAATACACCTGGAAAGAAGTTATTTCGCATGGTACGAAAAAGAGATGATCGAAAATATTTTTTTTCAGAATCGAAATCGTACTTTAATGGGTGAGTTTCTAGGTGTATTTCGACCCACTGAATCCGAAAATCCAACCTCTGATGACCAAAAATATGCTTGGAAAGAAGTTATTTCGCACGGTACGAAAAAGAGATGATCGAAAATATTTTTTTTCAGAATCGGAATCGGACTTTGATGGGTGAGTTTCTAGGTGTATTTCGACCCGCTGAATACGAAAATCCAACCTTTGATGACCAAAAATATGCTTGGAAGGAAGTTATTTCGCATGGTTCGAAAAAGAGATGATCGAAAATATCTGTCTCCAGAATCAAAATCGAACTTTGATGGGTGGGTTCATAGGTGTATTTTGACCCGCTGAATCCAAAAATCCAACCTTTGTTACACGAAAATACACCTGGAAAGAAGTTATTTCGCATGGTACGAAAAAGAGATGATCGAAAATATTTTTTTTCAGAATCAAAATCGGACTTTAATGGGTGAGTTTCTAGGTGTATTTCGACCCACTGAATCCGAAAATCCAACCTCTGATGACCAAAAATATGCTTGGAAAGAAGTTATTTCGCACGGTACGAAAAAGAGATGATCGAAAATATTTTTTTTCAGAATCGGAATCGGACTTTGATGGGTGAGTTTCTAGGTGTATTCCGACCCGCTGAATCCGAAAATCCTAACTTTGATGACCAAAAATATGCTTGGAAAAAAGTTATTCCGCATGGTACGAAAAAGAGATGATCGAAAATATTTTTTTTCAGGATCAAAATCGGACTTTGATGGGTGAGTTTCTGGGTGTATTTCGACCCGCTAAATCCGAAAATCCAACCTTTGATGACCGAAAATATGCTTGGAAAAAAGTTATTTCGCATGGTACGAAAAAGAGATGATTGAAATTATCTCTCTCCAGAATCAAAATCGAACTGTGATGGGTGGGTTCATAGGTGTATTTTGACCCGCTGAATCCAAAAATCCAACCTTTGTTACACGAAAATACACCCGGAAAGAAGTTATTCCGCATGGTACGAAAAAGAGATGATCGAAAATATTTTTTTTCAGAATCAAAATCGGACTCTAATGGGTGAGTTTCTAGGTGTATTCCGACCCGCTGAATCCGAAAATCCAACCTCTGATGACCAAAAATATGCTTGGAAAAAGTTATTTCGCATGGTTCGAAAAAGAGATGATCGAAAGTATCTGTCTCCAGAATCAAATCGAACTTTGATGGGTGGGTTCATAGGTGTATTTTGACCCGCTGAATCCAAAAATCCAACCTTTGTTACACGAAAATACACCTGGAAAGAAGTTATTCCGCATGGTACGAAAAAGAGATGATCGAAAATATTTTTGTTCAGAATCAAAATCGAACTTTAATGGGTGAGTTTCTAGGTGTATTCCGACCCGCTGAATCCGAAAATCCAACCTCTGATGACCAAAAATATGCTTGGAAG